>JAEQBH010001275.1:1205913-2411826 GCA_016808115.1 Tetrastigma voinierianum | reverse complement strand
GATTCGATCCCATAGTTTTGTTTCTGGTTCTCTTGCATTGCTCATAGATTCGATCCCTTCCTTTTTTATTTCATCTCCTCGCATGTTTCGATTTCATCCCTTCGCTTTATTTCTTAGTGCTCTCAGCATCGCACCGATTCTATCCCTTGTTTTGTTTCGGGCTCTCAGCACACTGTTCTAGATTCGATCCTTTTTTTTATTTTAGTCCTCCTACATCACCCACTCCGCATTAAATTCCTTGTTTCGATTCATTTCCTTCCGCACTGGCTCAAAATTTGATCCTTGCTTTTTTTATTTCTTTCCAAAAGGTCAGATCTACTCATCACATACTTTTGTTTCATGTTTCGGCACAGTCAGATTTGGATCCCCTTCCTTTTATTTCAGTTCTTCAGTGATCGCGCCCTATTGTTCATCCCTTTATTTTGATTCAAGTTCTCTGGCATTGCACCTAAATTCGATCCCTTCCTTTTATTTCGGATTCTCCGACATCGCGCCCAGATTCGATCCCTTCCCTTTGTTTCGAGTTCTCCGGTATCGCGTCCAGATTCGATCCCTTTGTTTTGATTCGAGTTCTCTAGCATCGCGCCCATATTAGTTCCCTTCCTTTTGTTCTGGGTTCTCCGACATCACACCAAGATTCGATCCCTCTGCTTCGCTTCTGGTTCTCCCCAAGATCATACCATTCGATCCTCTCCATTTTGTTTCACGTTTCCTCGCATCGTCCTGCCAGAATCCCTTGATCTTGTTCTCGGGTTCCTCTCCATCTCAGCCTCTGATTCTATCCCTTACTTTTGTTCTGCCTCAGCATCGCGCCCATCATCCTTCATTTTGTTTTCGGGGTTCTCCAAAGATCGTGCTTAGATTTGATCCCCTTTCTTCGAGCCCTCTAGCACGCGCCGATTCGGTCCCTTGTTTTGATTCGGTCTCGCCTCACGCCTATACTTCATCCTCCTTTGCTCTGTGCTCTTCCATACTCCTGCATTTCCATCCTGTTTTGATCCGAGTTCTCTTGCATTGTGCCCAGATTTGATCCCTTCCTTTTGTTTTGGGTTCTCCGATATCATGTCCGGATTCGATCCATTTGTTTTGTTTTGGGATCTCCCAAGATCGTGGCCCTTACTGATCCCTCGTTTTTTTTCGGGTTCTCCAAGATCGGTCCCGCATTCGATCCTTCGTTTCTTTCGAGTTCGTGCATCGAGTCTGATTTTGATCCCTTAGCTTTGTTTTGGGTTCTCTAGCATTACTCCAAGATTTGATCCTTCCTTTGTATCTCAAGTTGTCCAAGATCGACCCATTCAATCCTCTATTTTGATTCGGTTCCTGGCCAATCATGCCCGTATTTGATCCGTCTTTTTATTTCTGCTCCTCCCAAGATTGCTGCTTAGATTCATCCCTTCTCGCTTTGTTTCCTCGAGTTCTTTAGCATTGTGCTTTGATTTTATCCCTTCCTTTTTATTTCAGGTTCTCTGCCATCGGGTGGGAATCGATCCCTTTATTTTGATTCGAGTTCTCTGGCAGTGTACCTTGATTAGATCCCTTCCTTTTGTTTCTGGTTCTCCGGCATTGCGCCTAGATTCGATTCATTCCCTTTGTTTCCCAGTTCTCTGCATCGCGCCTGCATCTGCTCCTTTGTTTTGATTCGAATTCTTGAAGATTTACTATATATTCGATCCCTTCCTTTTATTTCTGCTCTTTCTGTATCACATTCAAATTCGATCTCTCTTCCTTTTTTATTCCGAGTTCTCCGACATCGCATTTGATCTAACCCTCTTCATTTTGATTCGGTTCTTCTAAGATTACGCCCTGATGGTCCCTTCAAGGAGCCTCTTGGTTCTCAGTATCATACTTATCTGCTCCCTCTGCTTATTTCAAGTTCTCCCAAGATCACTGGATTCGATCCCTTCCTTTTGTTTATGGTTCTCAGGCATCGCACCCAAATTTGATCCCTTTGATTTGTTTCGGATTCTCCAACATCGCACCAGGATTCGATCCCTTCGTTTTGTTTCCTCAAGCCTCGTGCATCGCACTCTATCCAATCTCTTAGCTTGCCTCTTGTGTTCTTTCATTGCTCCTAGATTTCAATCCCTTCCTTTTATTATTTCTGCCTTCCTAAGATCGCCTAGATTCACATCCGCTGCTCCTTTGATTAGGGTTCTTCTAGCATTATGACCAAATTTGATACCTTCATTTTGCCCATTTGATCCTTCCTTTTGTTTCGTGCTCTCCACATCGCATTTTGTTCGACACTTTTTTTTGTTTCTGCCCTCCCAAGATCGCGCCCTGGATTCGATCCCTTTGTTTTGATCAGTTCTCAGCATTGAACCTAGATTCGATCCCTCCTTTTGTTCTCGGTCTCCTCCCAAGATCACGCCTCAAATTCGATCCCTTTGTTTTGATTCGGGTTCCCAGCATTGCGAATGGAGATCCGATCCCTTCCTTTGTTTCTCGGTTCTCTTGTAATGCCCATATTCGATCCTCCGGTCCTTTGTTTCGACCTTTCCTAAGACGCGCCTAGATTCGATCCCTTCCCTTTATTCCATGTTCTCTAACATCACACCCGGATTCGATCCTCTGCTTTGTTTCGCCCTCCCAAGATCGCTACTGATTTCCGATTTCTTCATTTTGTTTTTGGTTATCAGGCATAGCGCCCAGATTCGTTTCCTTCGTTTTGTTTCAGGTTCTCCGGCATCGCGCCAGGATTTGATCCCTTTCTTTTGCTCTCGTGCCCTAAGGCACGTCCCGCATCTCAATCCCTCTGCTTTGTTTCCTTGCCCTCGCATCGTCCCATTCGATCCCTTAGTTTTGTTCTGCCCTCAGCATCGTTCCTAGATCTTATTCCCTTCCTTTTATTCGGTTTCTCCAAAGATTTGCCTAGATTTGATCCCTTCCTTTGATTCAAGTTCTCGCATCGCGCCCGCATTCGACACCTTCCTTCATTTCTGCTCCTCCTACATCACCCCAGATCTCGATCCCTTCCTTTATTCGGTTCTCCAGCATTGCTCTGCATCTCTATCCCTTCCTTTATTTCTGCCCTCCAAATTTCTAGCATCTCATTCGATCCCTTTATTTTGCTTCATGTTCTCCGGCATTGCTCCCGGATTCGATCCCTTTCTTTTGTTTCCCCAGTTCTCCCATTACACGATTCATCCCTCCTTTTGTTTCTGCTCCTATTATCACGCTAGGATTCTATCCCTTAGTTTTGTTTCAAGTACTCTGGCATTGCTCCTATATTCAATCCCTTTCTTTTATTACAAAGTTATCGTGCATCGCGCCTGCATTCAATCCACTTTATTTCTTTGATTCGCTCTCTTAGCATCGCGCCCAGATTCGATCCCTTCCTTTCGTTTCAGGTTCTTTTTGGCATTGCGCCAAGATTTGATCTATTCATTTTATTTTGGGTTCTTCGGCATCGCGCCCGGATTTGATCCATTTATTTTGATTCGAGTTCTGTTACATTGCACCTAGATTCGATCTCGTCCTTTTGTTTCGGGTTCTCCGGTATCACGTCCGGATTCATTCCCTTCCTTTTATTTCGGGTTCTCCGACATCGCGCCCCTATTCGATCCCTTCGTTTTGTTTCGGGTTCTCCGGCATCGGGCCTATATTCGATCCATTCATTTTGTTTCGGGCCCTCGTGCATTGTGCTCCTGATTCAGACTCCATCATTTTGCTCGAAGCCTCCCGCATCGTGCCTCGGATCTCGATCCCTTCCTTTGTTTCAGATTTTCTGATCACAAATTTAATTCAATCCTCTCGCTTTGTTCTCCAAGTTCCTCCGGTATCACGCCCGGATTCGATCCCTTCGTTTTGTTTCGAGTTCTCTATAATTGCTCTTAGATTTGATCCCTTTCTTTTTTTATTTCGAATTCTCCGACATCGTGCCTAGATTCTATCCCTTCCTTTTGATTGGAGTTCTCTGACATTGCGCCCAGATTCGATACCTTCCTTTTTTATTTCTAGTTCTCCGGCATCGCTCCTAGATTCAATCCATTCCTTGGATTCGGGGCTCCTCCGCATCGCACCCGCATCTGATAACTTCTTTATCTCGGGTTCCGCATCGCGCCGATTCGATCCCTTCCTTTATTCGGCCGTCCCACGCGCCTCAGATCTCTAATCTCTTTTATTCTAGCTTTCCGGGCATTGCGCCACATCTCCATCCTCTCTTGTTCTGTGTCCCCTTGATTCTGACTCGCTTTCTCATGATCCTTTCGCTACTGAGTTCCTGCAACGCACCCAAATTTAATCCCTTTGTTTTGATTCGGGTTCTATGGCATTACACTTAGATTCGATCCATTCCTTTTATTTTGCCCTTCGGCACGCGCCCCGCATTCAATCCCTTTGTTCACTGGTTCTCCGCACGCGCCTAGATTCGATCCCTCCCGCTTTATTTCGTGTTCTCTCAAGACGCGCCTAGATCTCGATCCTATCTGCTTTGTTTCCCGGGTTCTTTGGCATTGCACCCAGATTTGATCCATTCCTTTTATTTTGGGATCTTCGGCATCACGCCCGAATTTGATCCCTTTATTTTGATTGAGTTCTCTTGCATTACACCTATATTCTATCCCTTCCTTTTGTTTCAGGTTCTACAGCATTGCACACAGATTCGGTCCCTTTCCTTCGATATCATGCCCAGATTCGATCCCTTTGTTTTGATTTGAGTTCTTTGGCATGGCTACCCGATCCAACCCAGCCCTTTGTTCTGGCTCTCACGATCGCGTCCCATCTCGATCCCTCTCCTTTATTTAAGGTTTTGACATCATACCCGAATCCGATCCTCGCTTTGCCTTGTCTCCGGCATCGTCCGCATTCGGGTCCATTTGTTCTTTGCTTCCTTCGGTCTCCCAAGCATCGTGCTACTATTCATTCTTCGCTTTGTTCCTGCCCTCTCAGATCGCGCCCTGATTCGATCCCTTCATTGGTTTTCGGCTTCATGCCCGCCGAATTCGATCCTCTGCTTTGTTTCGGTTCCTCCTAAGACGCATCTGATTCGATCCCGCTTTGTTTCGTCTCCTGTGCATCGCGCCGATTCGATTCCTTAGTTTTTTTTCGGGTTCTCTGTAATTGCTCCTAGATTCGATCATTTTCTTTTTTTTATTTCGGATTCTCCGGCATCGTGCCTAGATTCTATCCCTTCCTTTTGATTCAGGTTCTCTGGCATTGCGCCGAGATTCGATACCTTCTTTTTTATTTCGAGTTCTCTAGCATCGCGCCTAGATTCGATCCATTCCTTTTGATTCGGGTTCTCTGGCATTGCGCCCATATTCCATCACTTCATTTTTATTTGGGTTCTCTGACATTGCACTCAGATTCGATCCCTTCCTTTTATCGGGCCATCCTAAGATCGCTCCTAGATTCAACCCTTTTTATAATCGTTTTCCTCGCATTGCACTCGCATTCGACGACTTTCTTTTGTGCTCTCAAGTTCTCCGACATCGCGCCCTCGTATTCAATCCCTTTGTTTTGCTCTCGGTTCCTGCATCATACCAAATTTAATCCCTTTGTTTTGATTCGTCTCCTCCGCATCGCTACCAGATCTCGATCCATTCCTTTTTTATTTCGGGTTCCTGCCACTCCACTCGAGATTTAACTCTTTTAAATTCTGCCCTCTCAGATCGCGCCTGCATTCGATCCTTTCTTTATTCTCATAGCTCCCACAAAGATCGGCTCCTAAATTCGATCCCTCCTTTTGTTTCAAGTTCTTGGCATTGCTCCTAGATTTGATCCCTTCCTTTTATTTTGAGTTCTCTGGCATCGTGCCCGGATTTAATCCCTTTATTTTGATTCAAGTTCTTTGGCATTGCACCTAGATTCGATCCCTTCATTTTGTTTCGGGTTCTCTGGCATCGAGCACTTATTCATCCCTTCCCTTTGGTTTCGCTCCCAGATTCGATCCCTTTGTTTTCATTCGAGTTCTTTGGCATGGCGCCCAGATCTGATCCTTCCGCTCCTTTGCATTTGCCCTTTCGCATTGCCCTTATTTGATCCCTCGTTTCATTCCGGCTCCTCCGCATCGCACCCGACCCGATCACTTATTTCTGATTCGTGATCTCTTGCATTGCACCTAGATCTCGATCCCTTCCTTTTATATTTCAAGTTATCCTATGATCGGCCCACATTCGATCCCTTCCATTTGTTTCGGGTTCTCCGGTATCGTGCCTAGAATCGATTCCTTTGTTTTGATTCGAGTTCTCTAGCATTGCGCCTAGATTCGATCCTATCCTTTATTTTCAAGTTCTCTGGCATCGCGCCCGGATTTGATCCCTTTGTTTTATTTCGAGTTCTCTAGCATTTCATCTAGATTCGATCACTTCCTTTTGTTCCGGGTTCTCCGACATCATGCCTGGATGCAATCCCTTCGTTTATTTTCGGGTTCTCCGATCGCACCCGGATCTCGATCCCTCTGCTTTGTTTCGGCCCTCGTGCATCATGCCCGGATTCGCTCCTTCGCTTTGTTTCTGCCTTCTCCATCGTATTCGTATTCAATCCCCTTACTTTTTAGGCCTGGGTTCTCCGGCATCGCGCCCGAATTCGATCCCTTCGTTTTGTTTCGGGTTCTCATGCATCGCGCCCGGATTCGATCCCTTAAATTTTTTTCGGGTTCTTTGGCAATACTCCAACATTCGATCCCTTCCTTTTTTATTTCGGGCTCTCTGGCATCGTGCCTAGATCCGATCCCTTCCTTTTTTTCCGAGTTCTCCGGCATCTTGCTCGAATTTGATCCCTTTGTTTTGTTTCGGGTTCTCTAGCATTTCATCTAGATTCGATCCCTACCATCTTTTAAGTTTGTTTCGGTCTTCAAAGATCGCTACCGCATTCTATCTCCCTTGTTTTGATTCGGGTTCCTTGGCCTTGCGCCCATATTTGATCCTTTCCTTTTGTTATAGGTTCTTTGATATCGCGCCCAGATTCGATCCCTTTGTTTTGATTCGAGTTCTCTGGCAATGCGCCCAAATTTGATCCCTTCCTTTTGTTTCGGGTTCTCTAGTATCGCGTCCGGATCTCGATACCTTAGCCTTGTTTCAGTTCCTCCGGCATCGTCCGCATTCGATCCATTTGTTTTTCTTCGTGCATCGTGGCTACGACACTGCACTCTCTGCTTTGTTTCAGGTTCTTTTACATCATGCCCTAATTCGATCCCTTCCTTTTTCGGGCTTCTACCCACACGCCTGATCTCGATCCCTCTGCTTTGAGCCTCGTTCCTCCTCGGCATCGCGCCGGATTCGATCCTTCTGCTTTGTTTCCTTAGTTCTCAAGCATCGTTTCGACCGATCCCTTAGTTTTTTTCTGGTTCTCCTCACCGTACAATTCTCGTAGATCTCGATCCTTTCCTTTTATTTCCTCGACCCTCCTGCATCGTGCTCAGATTCTGTATCCCTTCCTTTGATTCGGGTTCTCCTGCATTGTGCCGAGATTCATACCTCTCTTTTATTTCGAGTTCTCCGCATCACGCCCAAATTCAATTCCATTTCTTTATTCTGCTCTCTAGCATTGCGCCTCGATTCCATCACTTCTTTTTTTATTTGCCTTCGACATTGAATCCCGTATTTGATCCCTTCCTTTTTTATTCGTTATCCCAAGATCGTGCCTAGATTCGAATCTTTGTTTTATTCTCGGGTTTTCTCGTATCATGCCATATTCAAGACTTTCTTTGTTCTCGGTTCCCAAGATCGCTACCGTATCTCGATCCCTTCTCGCTTTGTTTCGCTCCTCGGGCATCGTGTGCCCAAATTTAACCCTCTGTTTTGATTCGCCCTCTCTTTGATATCGCCGATTTGATCCATTCCTTTTTTATTTCGAAGTTCCCTACATCGCAATGAGATTCAATCCTCGATTGACTGCCTTCAGATCGCGCCCGCATTCGATCCTTTCTTTTATTTCGCTGCTCTACAAAGATCGCTCTCCTAAATTCGATCCCTTCATTTTGTTTCGAGTTCTTTGGCATTGCGCCCAGATTTGATCCCTTCCTTTTATTTTGGGTTCTCTGGCATCGCGCCCGGATTCAATCCCTTTATTTTTATTTGAGTTCTATGGCATTGCACCTAGATTCGATCCCTTCCTTTTGTTTCGGGTTCTCTGGCATCGTGCACTTATTCATCCCTTCCCTTTGGTATAGCTCCCAGATTCGATCCCTTTGTTTTTATTCGAGTTCTTTGACATGATGCCCAGATTCGATCCCATCCTTTTGTTTCGGGTTCTTTGGCATTGCGCCCAGATTTGATCCCTTGTTTTTATTTCGGGTTCTCTGGCATCGCGCCCTGATTCGATCCTTTTATTTTGATTCGAGATCTCTTGCATTGCACATGGATTCGATCCCTTCCTTTTGTTTCGGGTTATCCGGCATCGTGCCCACATTCGATCCCTTCCATTTGTTTCACAGTTCTCCTAGTGATCGTACCGTAATTCGATCCCTTTGTTTTGATTCGAGTTCTCTAGCATTGCGCCCAGATTTGATCCCGTCCTTTTGTTTCAAGTTCTCTGTCATCGTGCCCGGATTTGATCCCTTTGTTTTATTTCGGGTTCTCTAGCATTTCATCTAGATTCGATACCTTCCTTTTGTTCCGGGTTCTCCGACATCATGCCTGGATTCGATCCCTTCATTTATTTTGGGGTTCTCCGGCATCGCACCTGGATTCGATCCCTTCTTTTTTTTTCGGGTTCTTTGGCATCGCGCACGGATTCGATCCCTTTGTTTTGTTTCGGTTCCTGTGCATTGCTACTGGATTCATTCCTTCTGCTCTTTCTGGGTTCCTCCATCGCATTCCGTGATTCAATCCCTTTACTCAGGTCTGCTCCTGTGCATCGCGCCCGCATTCGATCCCTTCTGCTTATTTCCTGCTCCTCGTGCATCGCGCCAGATTCGATCCTTCCTTTATTTCGTTCCTCCGACATCGTGCCTAGATTCGATCCCTTCCTTCTTTTCCGAGTTCTCCAGCTTTGCGCCCGAATTTGATCCCTTTGTTTTGTTTCGGGTTCTCTAGCATTTAATCTAGATTCGATCCCTACCATTTGTTTCGGGTTCTCCGGCATCGCGCTCAGATTCTATCCCTTTGTCTTGATTAGTTCCCCGTCTGCGCCTCATTCGATCCTTTCCTTTCAAGAGTAGGTTCTTTGATATCACCGCATTCGATCCCTTTGTTTTCATTCGAGTTCTCCAGTATCATGCCCCGCATTCGATCCCTTCCTTTTGTTTCGGGTTCTTAGTATCACATCCCACCACATTTTCATGAGCCGATCTCCAGATCGCGGCTCCTGATTCGATCCTCTGCTTTGTTTCTCGTGTCTCCGTGCATCGTGTCTCGGCTCTCTGCACTTCGTTTCGTTTCTGCCTCCGGCATCGCACTCAGATTCGTTCCCTTCCTTTTGTTTCACGTTCTCCGGCATCACGCTCGGATTCTATACCATCGTTTTATTGCGGCTTCTCAAGCATCGCGCCCGGATTCGATCCCATAGTTTTATTTCAGGTTCTCTTGCATTGCTCATAGATTCGATCCCTTCATTTTTATTTCTGTTCTCTAGTGACGCACCTGTAATCAATTCCCTTGTTTGATTCGGGTTCTCTAGCATCGATTCCAAATTCGATCCCTTCCTTTTTTATTTCGTATTCTCCAGCATCGCGCCTAGATTCGATCCCTCCTCGCTTCACGCTTTAAGCATCAGGCCTAGATTTGATCCCTCCTTTATTTCTGTTCTTCTAAGATCGCCTCGGATTCGATCCCTTTATTTTGAATCAAGTTCTCCTCAGTACTGCACCCAGATTCGATCCTCCTTTTATTTCATATTCTAAACACATCGCGCCTGCATTCGATCCCTTCCTTGTTTCGAGTTCTCCCAGATCGCGCCCAGATTCGAGCCCTTTGTTTTGATTCTCGAGTTTCTCCTGCATATAGCGCCCGATTCGATCCCTTCCCTTTTTATTCCGGGTCTCCAACATCACGCCCATTCGACCCTCTGCTTTGTTTCGGTTCCTCCTAAGATCGCTCCCAGACTCGATCCCCTTCATTTTATTTCTTCAGCTCCTCGTGCATCGCGCCCTGCCAGACTTCGCTTTCTTTTTTCGGTCTCTCCTCCATCTCGGCCCAGATTCTATCCCCTTACTTTGTTTCGTGGGTCTCTCCTGCATCGCTGTCGATTCGATCCTTCATTTTGTTTCTCAGATCTAGCTGCATTGCTCTGGATTAGATCCCTTAGATTTTTCGTTCTCCTAAGTATTGCCTTAGATTCAATCCCTTCTTTTTTTATTCCGGGTTCTCCGGCATCATGCCTTGATTCGATCCCTTTCTCTCTTTTTTCGAGTTCTTTGGCATCGCACTCAAATTCGATCCCTTTGTTTTGATTCGCCCCGCCGCGCCAAATTTGATCCTTTCCTTTGCTCTCGTATTCTCCATCGCCTCCAAATCTCGATCCCTTAGTTTTGATCCGAGTTCTCTTGCATTGCGCCTAGATTTGATCCCTTCCTTTTGTTTCGGGTTCTCCGGTATCACGTATGGATTCGATCCCTTCATTTTGTTTCGGGATCTTCGGCATCGCGCCCTAATTCGATCCCTTCGTTTTTTTTCGTGTTGTCAGGCATCGTGCCAGAACTCGATCCCTTCGTTTTTTTTTCCGGGTTCTCCGGCATCGCCTGGATTCGATCCCTTAGCTTTGTATTGGGTTCTCTTGCATTACTCCAAGATTTGATCCCTTTCTTTTGTATTCCGGGTTGTCCGGCATCGCGCCCAGATTCGATCCGTTCCTTTTTCATTTCGGGTTCTCCGGCATCGCGCTTAGATTCTATCCTTTCCTTTTATTTTGAGTTCTTTAGCAATGCGTTCTGATTTTATCCCTTCCTTTTATTACGGGTTCTCTGCCATCGACGTGGGAATCGATCCCTTTATTTTTATTCGAGTTCTCTAACAGTGCACTTATATTCGATCCCTTCCTTTTGTTTCAGGTTCTCCAGCATCGCAAGGAGATTCGATTCCTTCCCTTTGTTTCGGTTCTCCGTATCGAGCCCGCATTCGCTTCTTTGCTTTGATTCGAATCTCTCTCCTCGTATTGCGCCCAAATCTCTATCCCTTCCTTTTATTCTAAGTTCCTCCGACATCGCGCCTCGATCTGATCCCTTCGCTTTGTTCTGCGTTCTTACATCACAACTTTATCTGCTCCTCGTTTATTTCGAATTCTCCAACATCGCACCCGGATTCAATTCCTTCCGATTTGCTCTGATTCTCCCAGATCGCACTCGGATCTCGATCCCTCTGCTTTGCTCGGTTCCTCGTGCATCGTGTCTCGATTCGATTCCTCTTAGTTTTGTTTCTGCCCTCCGGGCATTACTCCTAGATTTAACCCATTCCTAATTTTATTTCGGGTTCTCCGGCATCGTGCCTAGATTCGATCCGTTCCTTTGATTCTGCCCTTCCGCATTGCGACCAAATCTCGGAGCACCTTCACTTTATTCTGGTTCCTCCCAAGATCACAACCAGATCCGACATCCCTCTTTGTGAACCTGGATCTCGTGCATCAGGCCCGTATTTGATCTCTCTTCCTTTGTTTTTTGGTCTCTCCCAAAGATCGCGCCCGATTCGATACCTTTTTTTGTTCGGTTCCTCCAAAGATTCGCTTCTGGATTCTATCCCTTTGTTTTGATTCCGGTTCTCTGGCATTGCACCTAGATTCGATCCCTTCCTTTTTTTTCGGGGTTCTCTTGCATCACGCTCATATTCGATCCCTTTGTTTTGATTCGGGTTCCCTAACATTGCGCCTAGATTAGATCCCTTTCTTTTGTTTTGGGTTCTCCGATATTGCGCCCAAATTCAATCCCTTTGTTTTCGTCTGCCTTCTAGCTGGCTTCCTGATCTCGATCCCGTCCTTTATTTTGCCCTCCTAAGCCAAGGTCCAGATTCGATCCCTTCCTTCTATTCTGGGTTCTCCAACATCGCACCCGGATTTCATCCCTTCATTTTGTTTCGGGTTCTCCGGCATCGCGCCTGGATTCAATTTCTTCATTTTGTTCTTTTGGGCTCTCGTGCATAGTGTCTGTGATTTGTTTCCTCTCGCTTTGTTTGTGTCTCCTCCCATCACGATTCGATCCCTTTGTTTCGGGTTCTAAGGCATCATTTCCTGATTCGATCTCTTAGTTTTGCTCGTCTCCTTCCTCGCATTGCTCCTAGATTTGTTCCCTTCCTTTTTTATTTCGGTTTCTCCGTCATCGTGCCTAGATTTGATCCCTTCCTTTTGATTCGAGTTCTCTGGTATTGCGCCCAAATTCAATACCTTCCTTTATTTCTTGCTCCTCTCAGACACGCCTAAATTTGATCCCTTCCTTTGATTCTCCGATTCCCTCCTGCATTGCGCTCAAGATTCGATCCTTTCCTTTGTTCTCTTCTGTGTTCTCCGCATCAAACCCTGATTCAATCCCCTTCCTTTGCTCTCGGTGTTCTCCTACATCGCGCCCTGATTTCATCCCTCTCGCTTGCTTCTTGGCTCGACATCACACAGATTCTATCCCTTATTTTGTTTCGGTTTCTTTGGCATTGATCCTAGATTCAATCCCTTCCTTTTTTATTTCGGGTTATCAAGCATCCCGCCCATATTCAATCCCATTTGTTTTGATCCGGGTTCTCTGGCATCGCGCCCAGATTCGATCCCTTCCTTTATTCTTGCAATTCTCCCATCGCACCTCGATTCAATCCTCTCTTGTTTCGGTCTTCACACTGCTCAGATCTGATCCATTCCATTATTTTAAGCTCTTGCATTATGCTAGATTTGATCCCTTTATTTTGATTTGAGTTATGTAGCATTGCACCTAGATTCGATCCCTTCCTTTTGTTTCGGGTTCTATGGCATTGTGCACTGATTCGGTCCCTTCCCTTTGGTATCGCGCACAGATTTGATCCCTTTGTTTTTATTCGAGTTCTTTGGCATGGCGCCTAGATTCGATCTCGTCCTTTCAAGCTGGTTCTCGCTGTGTATCGCACCCTGATTCGATCCCTTCCGCATTTATTTCGGTTCCTCCGACATCACGCCCCGCATTCAATCCCCTCTCGCTTTGTTTCTCGCCCTCCGCAAGATTAGCCCAAGATTCATCATCAATCTGCTTTGTTTCGAAGCCTCATGCATCGCGGCTCGACCAGACTTCATTTTGTTGCGGGTTCTCCTGAATCCGCCCGATTCGATCTCCTCTTCCTTTGCTCTGTGCTTCGAGCACGGCCTTGCATTCGATTCCTTCCTTTTTTTATTTCGTGTTCCTCCCAAGACGCGCCCTTTATCTCGATCCCTTCATTTTGTTTCGAGGTTCTATAATTGCTCCTAGATTCGATCCCTTTCTTTTTTTATTTCGGATTCTCCGGCATCGTGCCTAGATTCTATCCCTTCCTTTTGATTCGGGCTCTCTGGCATTGCGCCCAGATTCGATACCTTCTTTTTTTATTTTGAGTTCTCCAGCATCGCGCCTATATTCGATCCATTTCTTTTTTATTCCTGTTCTCTAGTACGCGCTCAGAATATACCTCTCTTTATTCGGTTCTCTAGCATTGCTTCAAATTGACCTTCCTTTTATTCTCGGTTATCCCCGGCAAGCATCGCGCCTAGATTCGAATCTCTTTTTATTCTAGTTTTCTTCCGGCATCAGGTTTATCTCGATCCCTTTGTTTCGCTGAGTTATCCTAAGATCGTGCCTCGTATTCGATCCTTTCAAGTACTTTTGGGTCTTCGGCATCGCACCCAAATTTAATCCCTTTGTTTTTATTCGGGTTCTCTGGCATCGCACCTAGATTCTATCCATTCCTTTTTTATTTTGGGTTCTGATTGCCACCCACAAATTCATAATTTTTATCTTGCCCTTCAAGATCAGGTCAGTTTAATCTCTTTCTTTTTCATTTCGTGTTCTCCGGCATCGCGCCTAGATTCGATCCCTTCCTTTTGTTTCGGGTTCTTTGGCATTGCACCTAGATTTGATCCATTTCTTTTATTTTGGGATCTTCGGCATCACACCAGGATTTGATCCTTTTATTTTGATTCGAGTTCTCTTGCATTACACCTAGATTTGATCCCTTTCTTTTGTTTCGGGTTCTCCGGCATCGCGCCCAGATTCGATCCCTTTGTTTTCATCCGGGTTCTTTGGCATTGAGTTAAATTCGATCCCTTCCTTTTGTTTTGGGTTCTATGGCATTGCGGCAAGATTCAATCCCTTCCTTTTGTCTCAAGCCTTTAAGAGCTAGCTCCTAGATCTCGATCGCTTCCTTTTATTTCAAAGATTCCAAAGATCTCATCGCATTCAATCCCTTTGTTTTGATTCGGGCTCTTTGGCATCGCGCCCAGATTCGATCTCTTCCTTAAATCGGGTCAGATTTGCAATTAGATTCGATCCCTTCCTTTTGCTTCGTTCTTGAATTGGGCCTGCACTCCTTTTAATTGGCTCTCCTAGCATCGAGCCCTGATTCGATGTCTTTATTTTGATTCGAGTTCTCCGCATTGCACCCTAGATTCGATCCCTTCCTTGTTTCCTCTGGGTTCTCCGCATCGCGCACGCTTCGATCCCTTCCCTCTTTCTGCCTCCCAAGACGCACTCCAGATTTGATCCCCTTGTTTTGGATTCAGTTCTCAGCATGATTGCTGATTCTGATCCCATCCTTGTGCCTCTGTGTCTCCTGCATGATTGTTTGATTCCATCTTCTTATTTCTAAGTTCTCCGACATCGCGCCCGACCGATCCATTCATTTTGTTTCAAGCTCCCCGCATCGTTGATCTGCTCTTCATTTTTGTTTCGAGTTCTCCTGCTTCGCTCCTAGATTCGATCCGTTCCTTTTGTTTCGAGTTCTCAGGCATCGAGCCTGGATTCGATCCCTTTGTTTTATTTCTGGTTCTCCCGCATCGTGCCCGGATTCAACTCCTTCATTTTGTTTCGGGTTCTAAGGCATCGCGCCCAAATTCGATCCCTTTGTTTTGTTTCGAGTTCTCTGGTATTGCTCCTAGATTCGATCCCTTCATTTTTTATTTCGGGTTCTCCGACATCGTTCCAAGATTCGATCCCTTCCTTTTATTTCGCCAGAGCTCTTCCTGTATTTGAGCCCGCATTCGAGCTAATTTCCCTTTATTTCGAGTTCTCCCGCATCTCGCCTAGATTCGCTCCCCTCTCGATTGTTTCACTGCTCTTAGCATAGTGTCCTGATTCTGATCCTGATTTGCTATTTTGTTCTTAGGCATCACGCCTGATTCCATTCCTCTTCCCGCTTTTGTATCGGGTTCTCCGGCATCGCGCCCGGATTCGATCCCTTTGTGTTGTTTCAGGTTCTTAGGCATTGCTCCAAATTTTGATCCCTTCCTTTTTATTCTAAGCCCTCCAGCGCATGGTGCCTAGATTCATTCCTTCCTCATATTGATTCCGCTTCTCGCATTGCGCCTGTGATTCAATACCTTCCTTTTTTTATTTATGGTTCTCAAGCATCGCGCCTAGATTCAACCCTCGATCCGGGTCTCAGAGATCGCGCCTAGATTCGATCCTCGTCCTTTGTTTCAAGCCCTCCAAGATTGCTTCCTGATTCAACCCTTCGCTTTGTTTTAGGTTCAAGCATCGTGGCTATGATTCAGACTTTATTATTTCGCCTTCTGCATCATGCCCGATTCGATCCTCTCGTTTCTTCTGGTTTTCGTTCACTGGATTTAACCCTTCGCTTTGTTTCGTTCCTAAGATCGCTACGATTCGATCCCCTGATTTGAGCTCTCTTGGCTTTCAAGCATCACTACTGATTCGATCCCTCTCAGTTTTTTCGGTTCTCTGTAGATGCGCCTAGATTTGTTCCTTTCCTTTTTTTATTTCGGATTCTTGGGCATCGTGCCTAGATTCTATCCCATCCTTTTGATTCGGGTTCTCTGGCATTGTGCCGAGATTCGATACCTTCTTTTTTTATTTCGAGTTCTCCGACATCGCTACCGAGATTATTATTCTTTATCTCGAGTTCTTTCGGCATCAGTCTGCATTTCATCACTTCTTTTATTCAGGGGTTCCCTTCCTCGACATCAAGGCCGCATTCGATCCCTTCCTTTTTTTATTTCGTTATCCGTATCGTACCTTGATTTGTCCACTCGCTTTCCCAGCATTACGCCTAGATCTCGATCTTCTTTTCTTGCTTTCGGGTTCCTCCGACATCGCGCTCCGTATTCGATCCCTCTTCATTGCTTCTCTTCTCGTTCCTGCATCACGCCCAAATTTAATCCCTTTGTTTTTATTCGGGTTCTCTGGCATCGCGCTAAGATTCGATCCATTCCTTTTTTATTTCGGGTTCTCAGGCATCGCTTTGAGATTCAATCCCTTTGTTTTTAATTGGCTCCCATTGCATCACCACCCGATTCGATCCTCTCTTATTTCACGTTCCACAAAGACGCTCCTAGATCCAATCCCTTCCTTTTGTTTCAAGTTCTGGTTATTTGCGCCCAGATTTGATCCCTTCCTTTATTTAGGCTCCTCCGCATCGCGCCTTGGTGATTCATCCCTTATTTTGATACTTACCCTGTATCGCACCTAGATTCGATCCCTTCCTTTTGTTTCGGGTTATCCGACATCGTGCCCACATTCGATCCCTTCCATTTGTTTCGGGTTCTCCAGTATCGTGCCCATAATCGATCCCTTTGTTTTGATTCGAGTTCTCTAGCATTGCGCCCAGATTCGATCCCCTCCTTTTGTTTCAAGTTCTCTTGCATCGCTCTCGGATTTGATCCCTTTGTTTTGTTTCAAAGTTCCTCTAGCATTTCCCTCATCTTAGATCTCGATCCCTTCTCTTTATATTTCCTGGCTCCTCCGAACATGCCTAGATCCCTCTCGTTTATTTTCGGGTTCTTCTAAGATCGCACCCGATCCAATCCCCTCTGCTTCTTTCTAAGCCTTCTGCACTGCGCGCCGATTCGATCCCTTCGCTTTGTTTTAGTTCCTCGTACTCGCGCCTGATCTGCTCCTCTCGCTTTATTTCGGGTTCCTCCCTCCATCGCGCCCCGTATCAAATCCCCTTTTTACTTTTGTGCTCCAAGCCCTCAAGCATCGCACTCTGATTCATCCCTTCGCTTTGCTCTGCCCTCGCGCACGCGCCCTGATTCATCCCTTAGATTTTTCGGTTCTTTGTCAATACTCCTATCCATCCCTTCCTTTTTTATTTATGGTTCTCCTGGCCAGGCCTAGATCTCGATCCCTTCCCCTTTTTTTCCGAGTTCCCTCCGCATAGCGCCCCGACTTGATCCCTTGTTTTGTTTCTCGCCCCCAGCATTTCATCTAGATTCGATCCCTACCATTTGCTCTTGCCCTCCTAGCATCGCTACCAAGATTCTATCCCTTTGTTTTTATTCGTGTACCCTAGCCTTGAGCCCAGATTCGATCATTTCCTTTTGTTATAGGTTCTTTGATATCGCGCCCAGATTCGATCCCTTTGTTTTGATTCGAGTTCTCTAGCACGCGCCTGCATCTCGATCCCTTCCTTTTGCTCTGCCTCCGGTATCACATCCGATTCGATACACCTTCGCTTTGAGCCTCAGATCTTATCGTACCCCATTCAATCCCTCTGCTTTGTTTTTGTGTTCTCGTGCATCGTGTCCGGTTCAGACTTACGCTTTGTCTGGGGGTTCCAGTATCGCGTATTCTGCCTCCTTCCTTTGTTTCACAAGGCTTTCCGCATCGCGCCCAGATTCGATCCCTTCGTTTTATTGCGGCTTCTTAGGGATTGTGCCCGGATTCGATCCCATAGTTTTTTGTTGGGCTCTCTTGCATTGCTCATAGATTCGATCCCCTTCCCTTTTATTTCTGGTTCTGATCGGGTCCGATTCGATCCCTCTGCTTTATTCTCTGTGTTCTTAGCATCATGTCCGATTCTATCCCTTAGTTTTGTTTCGGGCTCTCTGGCATTGCTCCTAGATTCGATCCTTTCCTTTTTTATTTCGGGTTCTCCGGCATCGCACGCAGATTCAATTCCTTTGTTTTGATTCGGGTTCTCTGGCATCGGTCCCAAATTCAATCCCTTGCTTTTTATTTCGTATTCTCTGGCATCGCGCCTAGATTTGATCCCTTTCTTTTGTTTCACGCTTTTTGGCATTGTGCCTAGATTTGATTCATTCCTTTTATTTCAGGTTCTTCGGCATCTCGCCCAGATTCGATCCCTTTATTTTGATTCAAGTTCTCTGGCATTGCACCTAGATTCGATCCCTTCCTTTTATTTCGGATTATCCGACATTGCGCCCATATTCGATCCCTTCCCTTTGTTTCGGGTTCTCTGGTATCGTGCCCAGATTCGATCCATTTATATTGATTCGAGTTCTCGGCATCACGCCCAGATTCGATCCCTTCCTTTTGTTCCGGGTTCTCCGACATCACGCCCGGATTCGATCCCTTCGTTTTGTTTAAGGTCTCCTCAGCACTGCACCCGGCTCGTGCACTCCTCTGCTTTGTTCCTGGTCTCCTCCTCCATCCCGCCTGATCTCATCCTGATTTCTTTGCTCCCTGTGCCCCAAGCATCAAGCCCTGGACCCGATTCCTAGATCTTTTCGGGGTTCCTCCGCATCGCCTCCCAGATCTCGATCCCTTCCTTTTATTTCAGCCTTCCCATGGCGCCCTCGACCCATCCCTTCGCTTATTTCGGGTTCTCAAGCATCGCGCCCGGATTCTATCCCTTAGTTTTGTTTAAGGCTCTCTAGCATTGCTCTTAGATTCGATCCCTTCCTTTTTTATTTTGGGTTCTCCGGCATCGCGCCCAGAATCAATTCCTTTGTTTTGATTCGGGTTCTCTGGCATCAGTCCCGAATTCGATCCCTTCCTTTTTTATTTTGTGTTCTCCGGCATCGCGCCTAGATTTGATCACTTCCTTTTGTTTTACGTTTTTTGGCATTGCGCCTAGATTTGATCCCTTCCTTTTATTTCGGGTTCTCAGGCATTGCGCTCGGTTTCGATCCCTTTATTTTGATTCAAGTTCTCTGGCATTGCACCTAGATTCGATCCCTTCCTTTTATTTCGGATTCTTTGACATCGCGCCCAGATTCGATCCCTTCCCTCGTTTCAGTTCCTCCCAGATCGCGCCTGCATCTCGAGTCCTTTGTTTTGATTCGAGTTCTCTGGCATCGCACCCAAATTCGATCCCTTCCTTTTATTCTGGGTTCTCTGACCTCACGCCCAGATTTGATCTCTTCATTTTGTTTCGGGTTCTCGGGCATCGCGCCCGGATTTGATCCCTTCATTTTGTTCTCTGTGCTCCCAAGTGCATCCCGCCTTGCCAGACCCTCTGCTTTTGTCTCTCCTCCATCTCGCTTCGTATTCGATCCTCTTTACATTTGTTTCGGTTCCTCCGTACTGCGCTCGGATTCGATCACTTCGTTTTGTTTTGGGATCTAAGGCATCGCGCCAGGATTCGATTCCTTAGATTTCTTTTGGGTTCTCTGGCATTGCTCTTAGATTCAATGCCTTCCTTTTTTATTTCAGGTTCTCCGACATCGTGCTAGATTCTATCGCTTTCTTTTTTTTCGAGTTCTTTGGCATCGCGCTCAGATTCGATCCCTTTGTTTTTATTCGGGTTCCTTGGCCTTGCGCCCAGATTTGATCCTTTCCTTTTATTTCAGGTTCTTCGATATCGCGCCCAGATTCGATCCCTTTGTTTTGATCCGAGTTCTCTTGCATTGTGCTCAGATTTGATCCCTTCCTTTTGTTTCGGGTTCTTTGGCATCACGTCCGGATTCGATTCCTTCATTTTTTTTCGTGTCATCAGCACTCATGCTCGACTAACCCTTGTTTTTCTTTTCGTTCCTCCCAAGATCGCTCCTAGATTCAACCCTCTCGCTTTCTTTCGGGCCCTCAGGCACGTGCCCGATCTCTAATCCCTTAGCTTTGTTTTGCCCTCTTGAATTACTCTAAGATTCGATCCCTCCCTTTGTGATTCGGTCATTCAAAGATCGCGCCCATATTCGATCCGTCTCCTTTTATTTTCCTGTGCTCCAACATCAGCATTTTTATAGATTCTATCCCCTCATTTTTATTTCGAGTTCTTTAGCATTGCGCTTTGATTTTATCCCTTCATTTTATTTCGGGTTCTTTGCCATCGAGGTGGGAATCGATCCCTTTATTTTGATTCGAAAGTTCTCCTCAAGTGCGTGCACCTTGATCTCGATCCCTTCCTTTGTTTCGGTTCTCCAGCATCAACTAGATTCGCCTCCTTGTTCCTTGTTTCCTCTGGTTCTCCGGTATCGCACCTTTATCTGCTTCCTTTGTTTTCATTCAAATTCTTTGGCATTGCGCCCAGATTTGATCCCGTCTTTTTGTTCGGGTTCTTCGGTATTGCGTCGAAATTCGATCCCTTCCTTTTATTCCGGGTTCTCCAACATCACGCTTGGATTCGATTCCCTTCTGCTAGTTCTTAGGCATCATACCGGATTCAATCCCTTCTTTTGTCGAGGATCCTGGGCATCGCTACCGGATTCGATCCCTGATTCTCTCGAATTCCTCCCCATCGCACCCGGATTCGATCCCTTCGATTTGTTTCGGATTCTCCGGCATGGCACTCGGATTCAATCCCTTCGTTTCGTTTCGGGTTCTCAAGCATCGCGTCCGAATTCGATCTCTTAGTTTTGTTTCGGGTTCTCTGGAATTGCTCCTAGATTTCATCCCTTCATTTTTATTTCTGTTCTCCTAAGATCGTGCCTATCTCACCCGCTCCGATTCTGCCTCCGGCTTTGCCACCAGATCTCGACATAATCTCTCATTTTGTATTTCCTCGGGTTCCTCCGATCGTGCCTAGATCTCGATCCCTTCCTTTAGATCTTGATCCTCGTGCATTGTGCCTCCGCATTTGATCCTTTCCTTTGCTCTCTGTTCTCTCGCATCACACCCGACCCGACACTTTTGCTCTCGGGTCTCTGACATCACAAATTCGCATTCTATCCCTTTGTTTTGATTCGGTTTCTCTGGCATTGCACCTAGATTCGATCCCTTCCTTTTCTTTCGGGTTCTCTGGCATCACGCTCAGATTCGATCCCTTTGTTTTGATTCGGGTTCCCTAATATTGCGCCTAGATTCAATCCCTTCCTTTTGTTTCGAGTTCTTCGATATTGCGCCCAGATTCAATCCCTTTGTTTTGGTTCGAGTTCTCTTGCTTTGCGCCCAGATTCAATCTCGTCCTTTTGTTTCGGGTTCTCTATTTTCACGTCTGGATTCGATCCCTTCCTTTTATTCCAGGTTCTCCAACATCGCACCCGAATTCGATCCCTTCGTTTTGTTTCGGGTTCTCCGGCATCGCTCCTAGATTCGATTTCTTCGTTTTGCCCTCAGCATAGCGCCCGCATTCGCTTCTCATTTTGTTTCAGTTCTCCTATCACAAGCATGATCTCGATCCCTCCTTTCTGCCATTGCCCTAAGGCATCGCTCCTGTGCATTCGATCCCTCTGCTTTTCTTGCTTCGGGTTCCTCCCAAAGACGCGCCGATCTCGATCCCTAGTTTTGTTTCTCAGCTCCTCCCCGTATTGCTCCTAGATTTGCTCCCTTCCTTTATTTCTATTTCTCTGCAATCGTGCCTAGATTTGATCCCTTCCTTTTGATTCGAGCTAACCGGCATTGCTCGCATCTGATACCTTCCTTTCATTTCTGGGTTCTCCCGCATCACGCCTACCCGATCCCTTCCTTTTGATTCGTGTTCTCTGGCATTGCGCCTAGATTCGATCCCTTCCTTTGTTTCCCGGGTTTCTCCGCATCGCCTCTGATTCGATCCCTCTTCCTTTTATTTCCTGCTCTTCTAGCATTGCGCCCTCGATTCATCCCTCCTGTTTTCATATTGTTCTCGACATCGCGCCTATGATTCTATCCCTAGTTTTGTTTCGGGTTCTCCGGCATTACCCTAGATTTTGATCCCATTTTATTTCGCTATCGTGCATCGCACTGCATTCAATCCCATTTGTTTCGATTCGGTTCTCCTCGCATCACCTATATTCGATCCCTTCCTTTTTTATTTCTTGTTCTTCAGCATCGCGCCTAGATTCAATCTCTTCCTTTTATTTCGGGTTCTTTGGCATTGCACCTAGATTTGATCCATTCGATTTTTTTTGGGTTCTTCGGCATTGCGCCGGGATTTGATCCCTTTATTTTGATTCGAGTTCTATTGCATTGCACCTATATTCGATCCCTTCCTCTTGTTTCGGGTTCTCCGGCATTGCGCACTGATTCGGTCCCTTTCCTTTGGTATCGCGCCCAGATTCGATCACTTTGTTTTGATTTGAGTTCTTTAGCATGGCGCCCAGATTTGATCTCGTCCTTTCGCTTTCGGTTTTCTAGTATTTCCGCCCCGATTCGATCCCTTCCTCCTTTTATTTCTGGGTTCTCGACATCGCTACCGGGATTTGATCCTTCTGCTTTTGTTTTGCTCTCGTGCATCGCACTGATCCGTACTCTTCGCTTTGTTCCTGCTCCTCTTGCATCGCGCCTCGGATTTATCCCTCCTTTTGTTCCTCTGTGCTCTCTAGCATCGCGCCTCCGATTCGATCCCTTCCCTTTCGCTTCAGTTCTCCTCGTAATCGTCCTAGATTCGATCTCCTTTCTTTTATTTCGACTCTCCTGCATCATGCCTAGATTTCCTATCCCTTCCTTTTGATTTGGGTGCTCTCCGTACTGCGCCCGCATTCGATACCTTCCTTTTCTTCTCTTCGAGTCTCCTCCCAAGATCGCACTCCAGATCCAATCCATTCCTTTGATCTCGGGCTCTCCGATTATTTGCCCCCAGATTCGATACCTTCTTTTATCTCGGGTTCTAGCATCATTTCGATTCGATCCCTTCCTTTTTATTTTTAGGCTGTCCCGACATTGCTCTAGATTCAACCCTTTTAATTCTAGTTTTTGGCATCACGCTTCGCATTCGATCCCGCTTCGAGTCTCTCCAAAGATCGCGCTCAGATCTAGAATCCTTTCTGTTGTTTTCTGTGTCTCCTGCATCGCACCCAAATTTCCTTTGTTTTGATTCGGCCCTTCCGCACGCACCTAGATCTCGATCCATTCCTTTATTTCGGCTCCTCCGACATCGCGCCCCGTGCATTCAATCTTTTTTGAATTGCTCCTCCGCATCGCACCCATTCATCCCTTCCTTTTATTTCGTGTTCCTCCCAAGATCGCTCTAGATCTCGATCCCTCCTTTGTTTCGTTCTTGGCATTGCACCTAGATTTGATCCATTCCTTTTATTTTGGGAACTTCGGCATCGCGCCCGGATTTGATCCCTTTATTTTGATTCGAGTTTTCTTGCATTACACCTAGATTCGATCCCTTTCTTTTGTTTTGGGTTCTCCGGCATTGCACACTGATTCGGTCCTTTTCCTTTGGTATCGTGCCCTGATTTGATCCCTTTGTTTATATTTGTGTTCTTCGCATGTCGCCTACCCGATCCTTCCTTCCGCCCTCCTTTGCTCTGGTTCTCATATCGCGTCCTCGATCTCGATCCAATCCTTTATTTCGTGTTCAGGACATCACGCCCGACCCAAATTCCTTCCGCTTTGTTCGGTCTCCTCCCAAGATCGGGCCCAAAATTCCCATTTATTCGCTTTGTTTCTGGTTCTCCTAGCATCGGGCCCAAATTTATTTATTCTGCTTTGTTAGGGTTCCTCGTGCATCGTGGCTCGTATCTGCACTCTCCACTTTGTTCCGTTCTCTTGCATCGTGCCCGGATCTCGATCCTCCTTTTTCCGGGTTTTCGGGGCATCACACCCATTCTCGATCCTTCATCGAGCCTCGGCCCTCCCGCATCACTACTCGATTCGATCCCTTCATTTTGTTTCGGGTTCTCAGGTATCGTGCTCGGATTCGATCCCGTAGTTTTTTTTCGGGTTCTCTGTAATTGCTACTAGATTCAATCCTTTTCTTTTTTTATTTCGGATTCTCCAACATCATGCCTAGATTCTATCCCTTCCTTTTGATTCGGGTTCTCTAGCATTGCGCCGAGATTCGATACCTTCCTTTTTATTTTGAGTTCTCCGACATCGCGCCTAGATTCGATCCATTCCTTTTGATTTGGGTTCTTTGGCATTGCGCCTAGATTCTATCTCTTTGATTCAGTTCTCGACATCAAGGCCGATCCAACCCTTCTTTATTTTCCTGGTTATCCCAAGATCGTGCCTAAATTCGACCCTTTTTTTATTCGTTCGCATTGCGCCCAAATTCGATCCCTCTTTGTTTCGGCCCTCTCACATCACGCCCGTATTCGATCCTCGCTTGCTTCAGTTCTCGCATCGCGCCCAAATTTAATCCCTTTGTTTTGATTCGGGTTCTCTAGCATCGCGCCTAGATTCGATCCATTCCTTTTTTATTTCGGGTTCTCAAGCATCACGCCCAGATTCAATCCCTTTGTTTTAATTCGGGTTCTCTGGCATCACGCCCATATTCGATTCTTTTCTTTTTTATTTCGTGTTCTACAACATCGCTCCTAGATTCGATCCGTTCCTTTTGTTTCGGGTTCTTTGGCATTGCACCTAGATTTGATCCCTTCCTTTTATTTTGAGTTCTCCGGCATCACGCCCGGATTAGATCCCTTTATTTTGATTCGAGTTCTCTGGCATTGCACCTAGATTCGATCCCTTCCTTATGTTTCGGGTTTTGTGGCATCGCACACTTATTCAGTCCCTTCCCTTTGGTATCACTCTCAGATTCGATCCCATTGTTTTTATTCGAGTTCTTTGGCATGGCACCCAGATTCGATCTCGTCCCTTGAGCCTCTGGTTCTCCTAAGATCATCCGATCTCGATCCCTTCCTTTATTTCGGGTTCTCCAACATCCCACCAATCCCTTGTTTTGTTTTGGGCTCCTCCCCGCACGCCCGCATTCGATCCATCTGCTTTGCTCTAGGCTCCTCATCATGCTCCTCGGATTCAGACCCTTCGTTTAGTTCCGGGTTCTCCTGCATCACACCGGGATTCGATCCCTTCCTTTTGTTTCGGGTGTTTGAGCATCGCGCCCGGATTCGATCCCTTCGTTTTGTTTCGGTTTCTATGGCATCGCGCTCGGATTCGATCCCTTAGTTTTGCTCTCTGTGGTCCCTGCACTGCTCCTAGATTCAGATCCCTTCCCGCTTTTATCTGATTCTTCTGCATCATGCCTGGGACATTCTATCCCTTCCTTTGATCTTCGGTTCCTTCCTGGGCATTGCGCCTGTGTTCGATACCTTCCTTTTTTATTTCGAGATCCCGCCTAGATTCGATGAATTCCTTTCTATCTGTGCTCTCCGCATTGCGCGCCTAGATTTGATCCCTTCTTTTATCTCTGCCCTCCGGCATCGCGCCCGGGATCCGAACCCTTCTTTATTTCCAGTTATCCCCAAGACGCGCCTGTGGGATTCAACCCTTTATTATGGCCTTCCGCATTGTTCCAGATTCGATCCCCTTTCGTATCCCAGATCGCGCCCATATTCGATCCCTCGCTTTGTTTCTGCCCTTGCATCGCGCCCAAATTTAACCCTTGTTTTGATCTGCCCTCCGCACTGCTCCTAGATCTCGATCCATTCCTTTTTATGTGGTTCCTGCATCGCGCCCAGATTCGATCCCTTTGTTTTCATCCGGGTTCTCTGGCATTGAGACAAATTCGATCCCTTCCTTTTGTTTTGGGTTCTATGGCATTGCGGCAAGATTCGATCCCTTCCTTTGTTGGTTCCTCCGCATTGCCCTAGATTCGATCGGCCTTTATTTCTGCTCTCCGTATCTCGCCGCATTCAATCCCTTTGTTTTGAT
Organism: Tetrastigma voinierianum; assembly: GCA_016808115.1. NCBI lineage: Eukaryota > Viridiplantae > Streptophyta > Magnoliopsida > Vitales > Vitaceae > Tetrastigma > Tetrastigma voinierianum. The sequence goes on along the minus strand of JAEQBH010001275.1, from coordinate 2,386,133 downwards.
TCGGGTTCTCTTGCATCAAACCCAGATTCGATCTCTTCCTTTTTTATTTCTTGTTCTCCGACATCGCGCCTAGATTCGATCCCTTCCTTTTGTTTTGTGTTCTTTGGCATTGGGCCCAGATTTTTTCCCTTCCTTTTAATTCGGGTTCTCCGGCATCGAGCCTGGATTCGATGCCTTTATTTTGATTCGAGTTCTCTAGCATTGCACCTAGATTCGATCCCTTCCTTTGGTTTCGGGTTCTCCAGCATCGCGCATAGTTTCGATCCCTTCCCTTTGTTTCGGGTTCTCCGGTATCACACCTAGATTCGATCCCTTTTTTTTGATTTGAGTTCTTTGGCATGGCGCCTAGATTCGATCCCATCCTTTTGTTTCGGGTTCTCGGGTGTCGCATTCGGATTCGATCCCTTCCTTTTATTTCGGGTTCTCCGACATCGTGCCCGAATGCGATCCATTCTTTTGTTTCTGGTCCCAAGCATCGTGGCTCGACTGCTTAGCCCCATTTTGTTTCACAGTTCTCCCGTCTGCAGGCTCCGTGATTCGATCCAGTCACTTTTGTTCTCTGGGTTCCTCGCATCGTGACCTGATCTCGATCCCTTCGCTTTATTCTCGATCCTCCTAAGATCGCGCCCTGATTCAACTCTCTCGCTTTGTTCTTCGGGTCCAAATAGCACGCGCCCGCATTCGATCCCTTAGTTTTGAGCTCGGGTTCTTAGCATTGCTCCTAGATTCGATCCGTTCATTTTTTATTTCGGTTCTCCCAAGATCGTCTTAGATTCGATCCCTTCCTCGATTCAGTTCTCCGCATTGCGCCTGTGATTCACACCTTCCTTTTTATTTCGAGTTCTCCTACATCTCGTCTAGATATGTTCCCTTCAAATTGTTTCGGGTTCTCCGGCATAGCGCCCAAATTCAATCCCATCGTTTTATTTTGGGTTCTCAAGCATCGTGCTCGGATTCGATCCCTTCGTTTTGTATCGGATTCTCCGGCATCGCGGCCGGATTCGATCCCTTTGTTTTGTTTCGGTTTCTTAGGCATTGCTCCAAATTTTGATCCCTTCCTTTTTTATTTCGGGTTCTCCGACATCGTGCCCTGATTCGATCCCTTCCTTTTGATTCGAGTTCCCTGGCATTGCGCCCAGATTCAATACCTTCCTTTTTTTATTTCTGGTTCTCAAGCATCGCGCCTAGATTCGGTCCCTTCCTTTTGATCCGGGGTCTCTGGCATTGCGCCCGGGATTCATCCCTTCCTTTATTTCGGTTCTCCAAAGACGCGCCCTGATTCCATCCCTGCTTTGTTTCACAAAGTCCCCACACCTCCAAAACATCCACATCCAGTTTGACTGGCTCTCCTCGCATTGCGCCTGTGATCTCGACCCTTCCTTTGCTCTGAGTTCTTTTTGCATCGCACCCAATTCGACTCTTTTGTTTAGAGTTCTCTCGCATCGCGCCCCGTATTCCGATCCTTTCGTGTCAAGCTCGGGTTCTCCGCATTGCGCCTCGCATTCGATCCCTCCTTCGCTTTGTTTCAGTTCCTCCCGCACGTGTCCCGATTCGACTTTATGTTTGTTTCTGTGGTTCCCTCCGGGCATTGCTCCTATATCTCGATCCCTTCCCTTTATTTTCGTGGTCCAAGCACGCGCCTAGATTCAATCCCTTGCTTTGATTTGGCCGACCGCCCATTTGATCCTTCCTTTTATTTCATTTTCTCCTGATCACCCTAGATTCGCTCCCTTCCTTTTGTTTCAAGCTCCTTGGCATTGCTTTATTTGATCCCTTCTTTTATTTCGAAGTTCCTTCCAAGATCGCGCCCAGATTTGATCCATTTATTTTGATTCGAGTTCTCATGCATTCCACCTAGATTCGATCCCTTCCTTTTGTTTCGGGTTATCCGGCATCGTGCCCATATTTGATCCCTTCCATTTGTTTCGAGTTCTCCGATATCGTGCCTAGAATCGATCCCTTTGTTTTAATTCGAGTTCTCTAGCATTGCGCCCAAATTCGATCCCGTTTGTTGGTTTCAGGTTCTCTTGCATCGCTTCTGGATTCGATCCCTTCCTTTTATTTTGGGATCTCCGACATCACGCCCGGATTCGATCCCCTCGTTTTGTTTTAGGTTCTCTCGCATCAGGTCTTGATTCGATCCCTTTTTTTCTGCTGGGGTTCTCCTCTGCATCGAGTCTGATCTGCTCCTCTGCTTTTGTTTCTGTGTCTCCTCCCGCATCGCGCCCCGTATTCGATTCCTTCCTTTTGTTTCAAGTTCTCAAGCATGGCGCCCGGATTCGATTCCTTAGTTTTGTTTTAGGTTCTCTAACATTGCTTCTTGATTCGATCCCTTCCTTTTATTTCAGTCTCTCGGGCATCACAACAGATCTGTAATCCTCTTGTTTTGATTCTGGTTCTCTGGCTTCGCACTGAGATTCGATCCCTTCCTTTTGTTCCAATATCTCCTTCATCGCTCCCGGATTCGATCCCTTCCTTTTGTTTCAAATTCTCAAACGCGATACGCCCGGATTCGATCCCTTAGTTTCCTGATTTCGCTCCCGGAAGGCTTCAGATCTCGAACCCTTCTTTATTTCCCGGGTCTCTGGCCAAAGATCACCCGTATCCAATCCACTTGTTTTGATTTTGCCCTTCAGATCGCGCCTAGATCCAACCCTACCTTTGATCTCTGCCCTTAGATCTGCGCTCATATCCCCTTCCTTTATTTCGGGCTGTCCGCACGAATCTTTTATTCTCGTGGTTCGTATTTCACCCGTATCTCGATCCCTCTTTCGTTTCTGCTCTCTGGCATCACGCCCGTATTCGATCCCTTCGTTTTGTTTCGGGTTCTCGGGTATCGTGCCCAAATTGAATCCCTTTGTTTTGATTTGGGTTCTTTGGCATCGTGCCTAGATTCAATCCCTTCCTTTTTTATTTCGGGTTCTCTGGCATTGCACCTAGATTCGATCCCTTTGTTTTGATCCGGGTTCTCTGGAATTGAGACAAATTCTATCCCTTCCTTTTGTTTCGGGTTGTATGGCATTGTGCTAAGATTCGATCCCTTACTTTTGTTTCGAGCTCTCTGGCATTGCTCCTAGATTCGATCCCTTCCTTTTTTATTTTGGTTCTCCAGCATCGCTCCCAGATTCAATCCCTTAGTTTTTATTCAGGTTCTCTGGCATCGCGCCTCATTCGGGTCCCTTCCTTTATTAGTTCTTCTGACGTCCCGTGATCCGATCCCTTTGTTTTGATTTAGTGTTTTCCGGCATTACACCTAGATTCATCCTTGATTTCACTGAGCCCGGGAACACAGACCCATTGCGATTTTTACTCATCATATTGCGTTCGATTCATCATCTTCTTCCTTTGTTTCGTTCTCCGATATCGCACTTTGCATTCGATCCCTTTGTTTTGATTTAAGTTCTCTGGCATTGCGCCCAGATTCAATCCCTTCCTTTTGTTTTGGGTTCTCCGGTATTGCGCCCAGATTCGATCTTTTCCTTTTGTTTCAGGTTCTCTGACATCGCGCCCAGATTCGATCCCTTCGTTTTGTTTCGGGTTCTCAAGCATCGTGCTCAGATTCGATCCCCCTCTGCTTGTTTCCTCGGGCTCTTTCTCTCAAGATCGCGCCCGCACCCGATCCCTTCGTTTTGTTTCGGGTTCTCATGCATTGCTCCAAGATTTGAACCCTTTTTTTTTTATTTCCGGTTCCCCGGCATCGTGCCTAGATTCGATCCCTTCCATATGATTCGGTTTCTCTAGCATTGCTCCTAGAATCGATACCTTCCTTTCTTATTTCTGGTTCTCCGGCATCACTCCTAGATTCGATCCCTTCCTTTTGATTTGGGTTCTCTCGCATTGCGCCCAGATTCGATCCCTTCCTTATGTTTCGGGTTCTCCGGCATCGCGCTCGGATTCGATCCCTTCATTTTGTTTCGAGTTCTCAGCCATCGCGCCCAGATTCGATCCCTTTGTTTTGATCCGGGTTCTTGGTCATCGTGCCCAGATTCGATCCCTTTGTTTTGATCCTGGTTCTCTGACATTGCTCCCAGATTCATACTCCTTCCTTTTTTTTATTTCTCGGTCTCTAAGATCGCCCTAGATTCGATCCTCCTCGATTCAAGTTCTTCGCATTACGCCCAGATTCGATCCCTTTTGTCGCCTCTGGTTCCTCCCCAAGATTGCGCCCGCATTCGATCCCTTCGCTTTAGCTCTCGGTTACTCTCATTGCGCCTCGATTCGATCCCTTGTTTTGATCCTGGTCTCTCCTCGCATTGTTCCTGCATTCAACTCCTTCCTCGTCTCGGCCCTCCTGATCTCGCGCCCCGCATTCGATCCCTTCTTTGTTCCCCCGGTTCTCCCAAGATTACGCTAGCGATTCGATCCTTTTGTTTTGTTTCGGGTTCTCAGGCATCGTGCCCAGATTTCGATCCCTTAGTTTTGTTTCGGGTTCTCTGGCATTGCTTCTTGATTCGATCCCTTCCTTTTTTATTTCGGGTTCTTCGGCATCACGCCCAGATTCAATCCCTTTGTTTTGATTCGGGTTCTTTGGCATCGTGCCCAGATTCAATTCCGTCTTTTTTTATTTCGTGTTCTCCGGCATCACGCTTAGATTTGTTCCCTTCCTCTTTTTTTCCAGATTCTTAGGCATTGCGCCCATATTTGATCCCTTCCTTTTATTTCGGGTTCTCCGTCATCGCGCCCGGATTCGATCCCTTTATTTTGATTCGAGTTCTCTTGCATTGCCCCTAGATTCGATCCCTTCCTTTTGTTTCGGGTTCTCCGGAATCGTGCCTAGATTCGATCCCTTCCCTTTGTTTCGAGTTCTATGGTATCGCATCAGGAATCGATCCCTTTGTTTTGATTTAAGTTCTCTGGCATTGCATCCAGATTCGATCCTGTCCTTTTGTTTCTGGTTCTCCGGTATCGCATTCAGATTTGATCCCTTCCTTTAATTCCGGGTTTTCCGAAATCACGCCTAGATTCAATCCCTTCTCTTTGTTTCGAGTTCTCTGACATCGCGCCCGGATTCGATCCCTTCGTTTTGTTTCGGGTTCGCGGGAATCGCACCCAGAATTGATCCCTTTGTTTTGATTCAGGTTCTCTGGCTTCGCGCCCAAATTCAATCCCTTCCTTTTGTTTCGGGTTCTCTACCATCACGCATAGATTCGATCCCTTCTATTTGTTTCTGGTTCTCCGGCATCGCTCCCGGATTCGATCCCTTCTTCTATTTTTTGGGTTCTTGAGCATCGCACCTAGATTCGATCCCTTTATTTTCATTAGGGTTCACTGCATCGCTACTCTTATTTAATCCCCTTCCTATTTTATTTTCCTGTCTCTCCGCATCAGATCCAAATTCAACTTTGTTTTGATTCTAGTTCTCTCACACAGCCTTATTCGATCCTTTCCTTTTTATTTCTGCCCTCCCAAGATCGCGCCTAGATCTCGATCCCTCCTTTTGCTTTGCATTGCGCCCTAGATTTTGATCCCTCCTTTCTTTGTTTCCTGGCCCCGCGGCATCACCACCCTGGATTCAACCCTTTGCTCTGTGCCCTCCAAAGATCGGAGCCCTGATCTCGATCCCTTTGTCTTGATTCCGTGGTCTCCGGCATCAGACCCAGATTCGATCCCTTTTATACTGCAATCCTGAATCACGCTCATATTCGTTCCTTTATTTTGATTCGGGTTCCCTAGCATTGCGCCTAGATTCGATCCCTCCCTTTTGTCTCGGGTTCTCCGATATTGCGCCTAGATTCAATCCCTTTGTTTTGATTCCAGCTCCTAGCATCACCCTCCTGATTCGATCCCTCTTTTGTTTCCGTCTCTTCAAGATTAAGGCCTGATTCGATCTTCCTTTCTTTGTTCCAAGTTCTTGACATCGTGCCCATTCGATCCCTCTTTTGTTTCCCGGTTCGTAGTATCATACCGGATTCGACTCTATGTTTCTAAGCCCCAAGATACTCCCTGGATTTGATCCTCTGCTTTGTTACGGTGCCCTCTAGGATTGCAGCCTAGATTCTATCCCTTCCTTTATTTCGGGCCCTCCCAGACATGCCTAGATCTCGATCCCTCTGCTTTGACTCGGGCTCCGGGCACTGGCCTAGATCCAATCCTTTCCTTTATTTCGGGCCTCCAGATCGCGCCCCAGATCTCGAGCCCCTACTTTATTTTCAGGGTTATCCCATTACCGTGCCTAGTTTCGATCCCTACCTTTTGGTTCGGGTTCTCTTGCAATGCGCTTTGATTCGATCCCTTCCTTTTTTATTTCGGGTTGTCCGACATCGCTCCTAGATTCGATTCTTTTTTTTTATTCTGGTTTTCATGCATTGCGCCTAGATTTGATCCCTTTCTTTTGTTTCGAGTTCTTTGGCATCGCGCCCGTATTCGATCCCTTCGTTTTGTTTCGAGTTATTGGGTATCGCGCCCAAATTGAATCCCTTTGTTTTGATTTGATTCTCCGCACAAGCTTCCAGATCTCGATCCTCTTTTTATTTTGGGTTCTCCAACACCGCGCCCATATTCGATCCCTTTGTTTTGATCTGGGTTCTCTGGCATTGAGACAAATTCGATCCATTCCTTTTGTTTCGGGTTCTATGGCATTACGCCAATATTTGATCCCTTCCTTTTGTTTCGGGTTCTCTTGCATTACTGCTAGATTTTATCCCTTTCTTTTTGGTTTTGGGTTATCCGGCATCACACCCAGATTCAATCCCTTTGTTTTGATTCGGGTTCTCTAGCATTTCGCCCCAATTCAATCCCTTCCTTTTTTATTTCGTGTTCTTCGGCATCGCGCCTAGATTCGATCCCTTCCTTTTGTTCTCTCGTGCCCTTGGCATTGCGCCCGCATTTAACCCTTCCTTTACTCATTCTCCAAGATTGCAATCCTGGATTCGATCCCTATTTTTATCTCAGCTCCTCTCAAAGATTGCACCTAGATCTCGACGCTTCCTCTTTGCTCCCTAAGCCTCTCCGGCATCGCGCGAACCGATTCGATTCCTTCCTTTGCTCTGTGCCCTCCAAAGATCGCACCCAGATCTCGATCCCTCTGTTTTGATTCGAGTTCCTTAAGTACGCTAGATTCGATCCCGCTTTATTTGTTTCCCTGCTCCTCTGCATTATGCTAGGATCCGATCCCTTCCTTTTATTTCGGGTTCTCTGACATCGCACCCGGATTCGATCCCTCTGCTTTGTTTCTGTGTTCCCAAGATCGCACCGATTCGATCCATTCGCTTTTCGTTCTCAGCATCGTGCTCGGATTCTTTCCCTTTGTTTTGTTTTGGGTTCTCCTACATCACACCAGGATTGAATCCCTTCGTTTTGTTTCGGGTTCTCCTGCATCGCTCCCGATTCGACACCCTTCGGCTCTTCGCTCTCTCGCATCGTGACCCCGGATCTCGATCCCTAGCCTCGTCTCTCGGTGCCTCATCATTGCTCCTAGATTAGATCCCTTCCTTTTATTTCTGCCCCCTCCCAAGATCCTCGCCGTGATTCTATCCCTTATTTTTTATTCCTGGGTTCTCCGCATCACGCCATTCGATCCCTTCCTTTTATTTCATGTTCTTGAAGATCGCACCTCTAGATTCGATCCTTCCTTGTATCGCCTCAGCATTGCGCCATGTAATAAATATCTTTGTTTTGATTCGGGTTCTCTAGCATCGCACCAAGATTCGATCCCTTCCTTTTGTTTCGAGTTCTCTGGCATCGCGCATAGATTCGATCCCTTCTGTTTGTTTCTGGTTCTCCGACATTGCGCCCGGATTCGATACAATTCTTTTTGGGTTCCTGCATCACACCCAGATTCAATCCTCTTTTTCATCCGGGTCTCTCCTGGAATCACAACAAGATTCGATCCCTTCCTATTCTTGGCTCGGGTTCTTTGGCATCGCTTGCCTAGATTCAACTTTGTTTTGATTCAGTTCTCTCACATTGCGCCTTAAATTTAATCTTTCCTTTCTATTCTCAGTTCTCCTATGATCATGCCAGATCTATCCTTCCTTTTGTTTTTGACACAGATTTTCGATCCCTTCCTTTTGTTTCGTTCCCTCGCGGCATCACTGCCCCCGTGATTGAGATCCCTTTGTTTTGATTCGTGTTTTCTGGCATTGCACCTAGATTTGATCCCTTCCTTTTGATACGGTCCTCCGAAAAACTACTGATTCGCTCTGCTTATTTCTTATCTGGTTCCTAACATTGCGCCTAGATTCCGATCCCTTCCTTTTGTCCCCTGCCCTCCGATAGCGCCAGATTCATCCCTCTGTTCCTGACTGAGATGCCCACGCTCAGATTCTGATCCTCCTTTCTGAGCAGTTATCCAGATCGCGCCTCTGATTCAATCTTTCCTTTTTAGGTTCTCCCCGACATCAGCTACTCCGATCTCGATCCCTTCCCTGCTATGCTTCCCTGCCTCCTGGTCATCGCCCGACCCGATCCCTGCTTCACTCGGGCCCTCTCGGGATTGTGCCTATATTCTATCCCTTTATTTTTATTCTCCGGGTTCTTCCCAGATCGTGCCTAGATCCGATTCCTTCCGCTTTTATTCCCGGGTTCTCTAAAGATCGCCCGCATTCAATCCTTTCCTTTATTTCAGTCCCCTCCTAAGACGCTCCTAGATTTCAGGTCTCTCACTTTTCTATTCTCAGTTCCAAAGACGTGCCTAGTTTCAAACCCTACCTTTGATTCAGTTCTCCTGCCTGCGCCAAGATCTCGATCCCTTCCTTTTATTCTCAGTCGGTCTCGCACGTGGCTCAGATCTCTGATCCTTTTTCTTTATTCCTGCCTCTTCTTGCATTGCACCCAGATTCGATCCTTTGCTCTCTGCTCTAAAGATCTCGCCCGTATTCGATCCTTTCGTTTTGTTTCGAATTCTCAGGTATCGCGCCCAAATTGAATCCCTTTGTTTTGATTCGGATTCTCTCGTGCACGCGCCTGTATATGATCCCTTCTTTATTTTCAGGTTCTCCTATCGCACCCCATTCTATCCCTTGTTTTATTCGAATTCTTTTGCATGGCACCTAGATTCGATCCCTTCCTTTTGTTTCGGGTTCTCCGGCATCGCGCACTGATTCGATCCCTTCCCTTTGTTTCAGGTTCTCCAGTATCGTGCCCATATTCAATCCCTTTGTTTTGATTCGAGTTCTTTGGCATGGCGCCCGCACTGATCCCATTCCTTTGTTCTTCGTTATCCTCAGATCACGTCAAGATCCGATCCCTTCCTTTTATTTCCCATCTTCCCAGATTATCCTATTCGATCCATGCGCTTTAGAGCCTCGGGTTCTCCTAAGATCGTGCACCCGATTCGATCCATCTCGTTTCTTTTTTTTTGTCTGGTGCATAGTGCTCGACCGCTCCCTTCGTTTTGTTTTGGGTTCTCCTGCATTGCGCCCGGATTCGATCCCTTCCTTTTGTTTCGAATTCTCAGGCATTGCGCCCGGATTCGATCCCTTCGTTTGTTCCTGTGTTCCTCCCCGGCATCTCACCTGTGATCTTGATCCCTTCCTTGTCTGCCTCCGCACTACATAGATTCGATCCCTCTCTATTTGTTCCTGCTCTCCGCCGATATCGCTACTCGATCTGATCCTCTGCTTATTTTTTTTGCTCTCGGGCATCAGACCTCATTCAATCCCTTTGTTTTCATTTGGGTTCTCTGACATCGCGCCCAGATTTTATCCCTTCATATTTTATTTCGGGTTCTCTAACATCGCGCTTCCAGATCTCAACCCACTTTGATTCGAGTTCTCCGTCATTGCCATTCTATCCTTTCCTTTTATTTCTGCCCTTCGCATCGCGCCTATATTCAATCCCTTCCTTTTGTTTTTTGCATTGCGCCCGTATCTCATCCCTTCCCTTCCTGCTTTCTGTCTCCATGGCATCATCTGATTCCATCCTCTTTGGGTTTTGTTTCTTCGGGCCTCAACATCTCCAGCCCATTTCGATCCCTTTGTTTTGATTCGTGTTTTCTGGCATTGCACCTAGATTCAATCCTTTCCTTTTACGGATCTCCTAATCGCCGTATTCGTCTTTATTTTGATTCGGTCCCTAGCATTACGCCAGATCTCGATCCCTTGTTTTGATTTGAGCCTCCTGGAATTGCCTGCATTCGATCCCTCTTTGGCTCTGCTCCATCGCGTCCGAATCTCGATCTTTCCTTTGCTCTGGTGTTCTCCGCAGCTTAGACTCATCCCCACATCTCGATCCCTCTGCTTTGTTTCCTTGGTTCCTCGTGCATCACACACAATTCGATCCCTTCACATTTCGGGTTCTCCCATCGCTCTCTTGATTCAATCCTTGTTTTGTTTCTGCCCTCCGGGATTACCTCATTCTATCCTCTATCTTTTATTTCTAATTCTCCGAGATCGTGCCTAGATTCGATCCCTTCATTTTGATTCGGGTTCTCTGGCATTTCGCCCAGATTCAATCCTTTCATTTCTTATTTCGGGTTCTCCGGCATAGCGCCTAGATTCGAGCCCTTACTTTTTTATTTTGCCTCCCCAAGATATGCCTTAGCTCAACCCTACCTTTGATCTGCCCTCTCATTACTGCGCTAAGATTCGATCCTTTCCTTTTTTATTTCGGGTTGTTCGGCATCGTGCCTATATTTGATCCTTTTTTCTTTATTCTGGTTTTCTGGCATTGCACCCAGATTCGATCCCTTTCTTTAGTTTCGGGTTCTCCAGCATCGCGCTCGTATTCGATCCCTTTGTTTTGTTTCGGGTTCTCGAGTATCGCGCCCAAATTGAATCCCTTTGTTTTGATTCGGATTCTCTGGCATCGCACCTAGATTTGATCCCTTCCTTTTTTATTTCAGGTTCTCCAGCACCGCGCCCAGATTCGATCCCTTTGTTTTTATCCGGGTTCTCTAGCATTGAGACAAATTCGATCCCTTCCTTTTGTTTCGGGTTCTATGGCATTACGCCAAGATTCAATCCCTTCCTTTTGTTTCGGTTCTTACTCGTCTTAGATTTGATCCCTTCCTTTTTTATTTTGGGTTCTTTGGCATCGCACCTAGATTCAATCCCTTTGTTTTGATTTGGGTTCTCTAGCATTGCGCCCAAATTCGATCCCTTCCTTTTTTATTTCGTGTTCTCCGGCATTGCGCCTAGTTTGATCCCTTCCTTTTGTTTAGGTTCTTTGGCATTGCGCCTAGATTTGATCCCTTCCTTTTATTTTAGGTTCTCCGACATCGCGCCCGGATTCGATCCCTTTATTTTTATTCGAATTCTCTGGCATTGCACCTAGATTCGATCCCTTCCTTTTGCTCTCTGCCCTCCAAGATCAATGCATCGATCTTCGATCCCTTCCCTTTGTTTAAGGTTCTCCAGTATCATACCCATATTCGATCCCTTTGTTTTGATTCGAGTTCTTTGGCATGGCGCCAAGATTCGATCCTATCCTTTGTTTGTTCGATATCGCACAGATCCGATCCCTTCCTTTTGATTCTTCGCTGTTCTCTGACATCGCGCCTGGACTGATCCCTACTGCCAGAGCTTCTCTGCCATTCCGCATCGCGCCTTGATTCGATCCTTTCGCTTTTTCTGGGTTCTCGTGCATAGTGCTCCTCGGATCTGCTCCCTCCATCTTTGTTTTGGTCTCTCCCGCATTGCAATCCTGATTCGATCCTTCCTTGTTCTCGATTCTCAAGCATCACACCTGTGATTCGATCCCCTCTCGCTTTGTTCTCGGTCTTCGACATCATTCAGATCTGAATGCCCAGTTGTTCTCACCCAGATCGCTGTCAGATCCCATCCCTTCCACATTTCTCCGGTTCTCCGACATCGCGCCGTGATTCAACCCTACGCTTTTCGGGTCCTCCAAGATCGCGCCTGATTCAATCCTATTCCTTTTCGGTCTCCTCACAGCATAAAGTGCCCTGATTCGCTCCCTTCTGCTTTGTTTCCTTTGGGTCTCTCCCCGCAAAGGCGCCGCATTCGATCCCTTCCTTTGTTTCGCATTCTCGCATCGCCGATTTGATCCCTTCGTTTTGTTTCGGGTTCTCCGACACCGCGCCTTGATTTGATCCCTTAGTTTCGTTTCGGGTTCTGTGGCATTGCTCCTAGATTTGATCCCTTCCTTTTTTTTATTTCGGGTTCTCTGGCATCGCGCCCGGATTCTATCCCTTTGTTTTGATTCTGGTTCTTTGGCATCGCGCCCAGATTTGATCCCTTCCTTTTTTATTTCGTGTTCTCTAGCATCGCGCCAAGATTTGATCCCTTTCCTTCGCTTTCTGTGCCCTTCGCATCGCGCCCGTATTTGATCTCTTTCCTTTATTGGGTTCACCTAAGATCGCGCCCGGATTCAACCCTTTATTTTGATCTCAGCTCCCGAATGAACCAGATTCGATCCCTTCCTTTGCTCTGTGTTCTCCCAAGATCACAAGACCGATTCGATCCCTTCCCTTTGTTTCCTCTGTGTCTCCTCCAAGATCGCACCCGATTCGATCCCTTTCTGTTTTAATTCGAGTTCCGCATGGCGCCCGCATTCAATCCCGCTCTTTCAGTTCTCCGGTATCACTTCCGGATTCAACCCTCCTTTGTTCTCGGCCCTCCGACATCGCGCCCTATCTCGATCCCTCTCTCGCTTTGTTTCGCTTCTCCAAAGATCATGCCCGTATTCGATCTATCCATTTCATTTTCGTTCTCGTGCATCAGGTTCGAATTGCTCCTCTGCTTTGTTCTCTGTGTTCTCTCAGATCTGCCTTGATTCGATCCCGTAGTTTTGTTTCGTGATCTCTGGCATTTCTTCTAGTTCATCCTTCCTTTATTTCAAGTTATCCAAGACGGCCCGGTGTCTATCCCTTTGTTTTGATTCGGGTTCTCTGGCATCACGCCTAGATTCGATCCCTTCCTTTATTATTTCGGGTTCTCCGGCATCACGCCTAGATTCGATCCCTTCCTTTTGATTCGGGTTCTCTGCCATTGCACCGAGATTTGAACCCCTCCATTTCTTTCGGGTTCTCCCAAGATCACGCCTGATTTTTGATCCCTTCTCGCTTTGTTTTAGGTTCTCCGTGACCGCGCTTAATTGGATCTCTTTGTTTTGATTCTGTTCTCCGCATCGCGCCGCATTTGATCCCTTTCCTTTATTTCGGTTCCCGGCATCGTATAGATCTCCCATCCCTTCCATTGTTCTCGAGCTCCTCCGACATCGCGCCTTTAGATCTCGACCTCTCGCTTTTGGGTTCTCGCACGCACCTGCATTCAATCCCTTTTATTTTCATTTAGGTTCTCTGGCATCGCGCCCAGATTTAATCCCTTCCTATTTTATTTCGGGTTCTCTAGCATCGCGTCTAGATTCAATCCCTTTGTTTTGATTCTGCCTCTCACATCGCGCCTGCACCCGATACTCTCTCCTATTGTATTTCTGCTCTCCTGCATCGCGCCTAGATCTCGATCCCTTCCTCGTTTGATGATGCGCCTGCACTGATCCCTTCCTTGTTTCGTCTCTCATGCACGCGCCCGTATTCAATCCCTTTATTTTGGGTTCCTCCGGCATCCAGCCCTGATTCGATCCCTTGTTTTGATTCAGGTTTTCCGGCATCGCACCCAGATCTCGATCCCTTCCCTTCGATACTGCCTCCTGACCAGCACAGATTGCCTTTTATTTTGATTCATTCCTAGCATTGCACCTAGATTCGATCCCTACCTTTTGTCTCGAGTTCTCCGATATCGCGCCCAGATTCGATCCCTTTGTTTTGATTTGAGTATTTCATATCATACTGTGATCCGATCCCCTTCCTTTGTTCCTGGGCTCTCCAAAGACGCTCCCTGATTCGATCTTTCCTTTTGCTCTGTGTCCTCCGACATCGCGCCCGATCTCATCCCTCTGCTTTGTTCTGGTTCTCAGTACGCGCCTGATCTCCATCCCTTCGTTGTCTCAGACTCCTCCCAAGATCGCCTCTAATCTCGATCCCTTCGTTTTGTTTCGGGTTCTCTTGGATTGCGCCTATATTTTATCCCTTCATTTTATTTCTCGTCCCTAAGATCGTGCCTAGATCTCGATCCCTCTCGTTTGATTCGAGTTCTCCGCATTACCCGCATTCAATCCTTCCTTTTTATTTGCCTCCATCGCCCTAGATTCGAGCCCTTACTTTTAATTTCTAAGCTCTCTAACACGTGCCTAGCTCTGCTTCGAACCCTACCTTTGATCTGTGTTCTCCGCATTGTGCTAAGATTCAACCCTCCTTTTTTACTCGGGTCTGTCCCATCGTGCCTGGGATTCGATCCTTTTTCTTTATCTCTAGTTTCATTCAGACCTGCATTCGATCCCTTTCTTTAGTTTCTCGGTTCTCCAAAGATCGCTACCCGTATTCGATCCCTCTGCTTTGTTTCTGCTCCTGCATCGCACTCCCATTGAATCCCTTTGTTTTGATTCGGATTCTCTAGCATCGCGCCTAGATTCGATCCATTCCTTTTTTATTTCGGATTCTCTGGCACCGTGCCCAGATTCTATCCCTTTGTTCTGATCCGGGTTCTCTAGAATTGAGACAAATTCGATCCCTTCCTTTTATTTCGGGTTCTATGGAATTACGCCAAGATTCGATCCCTTCCTTTTGTTTTGGGTTCTTGTATTGTCTGATTTGATCCCTTCCTTTTTATTTCTGCCCTCCAAGCATCACACCTTATTCAATACTTTGTTTCGATTTCCAGTTCTCATCGCGCCAAATTGATCCTTCCTTTTATTTTCGTGTTTCTCCAAAGATTGCGTCTAGTTCGATCCTCTTTGTTTCAGTTCTTGGCATTGCGCCCATTTGATCCCTTCCCTTTATTTTCTTTGGGCTCTTCGTATCGCGCCTCCTATCTCGATCCCTTTATTTTTATTCCCAATTCCTCCGCATTGCACCCAGATCTCGATCCCTTCCTTTGCTCTTCGGTTCTCCTGGGCATCACACTGATCTCGATCCCTTCCCTTTGTTTGGCTGTCTCTCCAAGATCACACCCATATTCGATCCCTTTGTTTTGATTCGAGTTCTTTGGCATGGTGCCAAGATTCGATCCTGTCCTTTTGTTTCTTGTTCTTCTATATCGCGTTAGGATCCGATCCCTTCCTTTTATTTCGGGTTCTCCGACATCGCGTTTGGATTCGATCCCCACGCTTGAGCCTCGGGCTATCCTAAGATCGCTACCCTGATTCGATCCTTCGCTTCTAGTTCCAGCATGCGCTCTGATTCGTTCCTCTCGCTTTGTTTCGGTCTCTCCGTACGCTAATGGATTCGATCCCTTCCTTTTGTTTGGGGTTCTCAAGCATTGCGCCTAAATTCGATCCCTTTGTTTTGTTTTTGGTTCTCCGACATCGCGCCCTCTATTCCGATCCCTTTAGTTTGCTTTCGTCTTCCGCATTGCTCCTAGATTTGATCCTTCATTTTTATTTTGGGTTCCTCCGTCATCGCGCCGTATTCTATCCCTTTGTTTTGATTCGTTCTCTGCATCGAGCCCGCGCATTCGATCCAATCCTTTTTATTTCCTCGTGTTCTCCCAAGATCGCGCCTGGGATTCGATCCCTTCCTTTTGTTTCGGGTTCTTTTGCATTACGCCCAGATTTGATCTCTTCCTTTTATTTTGGGTTCACCGGCATCGCGCTCGGATTCGATCCCTTTAATTTGATTCAAGTTCTCTAGCATTGCACCTAGATTCGATCCCTTCCTTTTGTTTCGGGTTCTCTAGCAACGTGCACTGACTCGATCCCTTCCCTTTGTTTTGGGGTCTCCAGTATCACGCTCAGATTCGATCCCTTTGTTTTGATTTGAGTCCTAAGCCATGCATACATTCGATCCCGTCCTTTGTTTCATATGTTGTCCAAAGATCATCCGATTCAACTCTCCTTTTATTTCCTGTTCTCCGATGATCGTGCCTGAATCTCTGAACTCTCTCGTTTCATTTCCTCTTGCCCCTCCCTGCATCTCTTCCGGATTCGGTCCATTCGTTTTGTTTCGTGTTCTTAGGCATCCTGCTTAGATTCATTCCCTTCGTTTTGTTCTGGCCTCAGATTGCGCCCTGATTCGATCCATTCCTTTAGAGCCGTGGTTCTCGCATCACGCCTTGGATCTCGATCGATTCCATTTTCTTATGTTCTCCTCGTGATCGCGCCGAATCTCGATTCATTCGCTTTGTTCCAGTTCCTGTGCATCGCGCTGATTCGATCCCCTAGTTTCTTCCTGTTCTCGTGGCATCGCATTCGATCCCTTAGTTTCTTTTCGGGTCCCCTGCATTGCTTTTGGGATTCTGATCCCCTTCCCTTTTTATTTCCACCCTCCCGCTTCGTGTCAGATTCATCCCTTCCTTTAGATTCAGGTTCTTTGGCATTGCTCTTAGATTCGATACCTTCCTTTTTTATTTCGGGTTCTCCGGCATCGCGCCTAGATTCTATACCTTCCTTTGATTCTGCTCCTCCGGCATCGGGCTCCACCGATCCCTTCCTTTGTTTCAAGTTCTCCCAAGATCACGCCCGCATTCAATCCCTCGTTTTGGTTCTCAAACATCGCTCCCAAATTCGATCCCTTTGTTTTGATTCTTGTTCTCTGGCATCGCGCCTAGATTAAATCCCTTCCTTTTGTTTTGGGTTCTCGCATCAAAGATCTCGATCCTTCCTTTTGTTTCAGTTCTCCCAAGACGCGATTGGATTCCAATTGTTTCATTTATTTCTTGGTACTCAAACATCGGCGCACTGATCTCGATCCCTCCGTTTCTCGTTCTCGGGGTTCTAGCACGCGCCCTGATTCGATCCCTAGTTTGCTCCCGGGTCTCCAGCATCTCCCAAATTCGCTCCCTCCTTTATTTCTCGGGCTTTCCCCGCATCACGCCCGCATTCAACTCCCTCTGCTTGACTGGTCCCTCCCGGCATCGCCCCTGATCTCGATCCCTCTTTTATTTCGGATTCTCCGGCATCGCGCCTAGAATCGATCCCTTTTTTTTTTATTCGGGTTCTATAGCATTGCGCCGAGATTCGATCCCTTCCTTTTGTTTCGGGTTCACCGGCATCGCACTAGGATTCGATCCCTTCGTTTTGTTTCTGGTTCTCGGGAATCATGCCCATATTTGATCCCTTCGTTTTGATTCGGGTTTTCTGCTATCGCACCCAGATTCGATCCCTTCCTTTTGTTCCGGGTTCTCTTGCATTGCCCACAAATTCGATCCCTTACTTTTTTTTTTTTTTTTTTTTTTTTTCTGGTTCTCAGGCATCGCACCTGGATTCGATCCCTTCGCTTTTTTTCGAGTTCTCGGGCATCGCACCTAGATTCATTCCCTTTGTTTTCATTCTAGTTCTCTAGCATCGCGCCCAGATTTGATCCCCCTTTTATTATTTCCTGTGCTCTCCGACATCAAGCATTCAAGATTCAACACCCTTTGCCTTGATTCGAGTCTCCCATCAAGGCCGTATTCTGATCATCCTTTTATTCGGGCCTCCGCCATCATGCCTGTATTCGATCCCTCCTTTTGTTTTTGCATTGCCTGCATTTCCCCATCCCTTCCTTGTTTCGGGTTCCTGGCGACATCGCCACTGTGGATTCAATCCCTTTTTTTTTTTTCGGGTTCTACGGCATTGCGCCCGGATTTGATCCCTTTCTTTTGATTCGGGTTCTTTGGCATTGCACCTAGATTTGATCCCTTCCTTTTGATTTGTGTTCTCTAGCATCGCGCTCAGATTCGATCCCTTTGTTTTGATTTGAGTTCCCTAGCATTGTGCCTAGATTCAATCCCTTCCTTTTTTCTCGGGTTCTCAGATATCGCGCTCAGATTCGATCCCTTTGTTTTGATTCGAGTTCTCTGGAATTGCGCCTAGATTCGATCCCTCCTTCCTTTGCTCTCAAGCCCAAGAACACGCGACCTGATCTGAGCCCTTCCCTTGTTTCCTCTGGCTCCTCTAGCACGTGCCTAAATTCGATCCCTTGTTTTGATTCGAGTTCTTGCATTACACCTAGATCAACCTGCCCTTTTGTTTCGGTTCTCGTATCACTTTCTGATTCATCCCTCATTTCTCTTGTTTCTATTATCAGTCTCGATTTGATCCGTCCTTTGTTTCTCGGGTTCCCTCCAAAGATCGCGCCCCGCATCTCGATCCATCTCGCTTTGTTCGTGTTCTCAGCATCGTGGCTCCTGATTTGTTCCCTCTGCTTTGTTTCAAAGCCTCCCGCATAGCGCCCGACTCGATCCCTTTCCTTTTCGTGCCTCGTGCATCGCGCCCCATTCCGCTCCCTCTGCTTTGCTCTCGGGTTCCTCCCCGTGATCGCACTGCAGATCTCGATCCCTCTCGTTTGTTTCAGCTCCTCCAGACGCACCTATTCATCCCTTAGTTTCTTATCTAAGTTCTGTGGCATTGCCCTAGATTCGATCCTCCTTTTATTTCGGTTCTCCAAAGATCTCGCTCTGCATTCGATCCCTTCCTTAGATTCGGTCTTCCGCATTGCGCCCAGATCTGACATTTGCTCCTTTATTTCGGGTTCTCCGGCATCGCACCTAGATCCGATCCTTTCCTTTTGATTCGGGTTCTCTAGCATTGCGCCCAGATTCGATCCCTTCCTTTGTTTCTCCGATTCTCCAGATCGCGCCTGCATTTGATCCCTTCGGCTGTTTCCAGGCTCTCAGCATCACGCTAAAGATTTGACCTTATCCGGTTCTTTTGCATTACGCCAGATTTTATCCTCCTTTGATTCCGGCTCTTCGCATCGCGCCCATTCGATCCCGTCGGCTTTGCTGTGTTCCTCCGCACGCGCCTATATTCTATCCTCCGTCTGAGCCTGGTTCACATCGTGTCCGGATTCGATCCCTAGGTTTTATTCACCCTAGCACTGGGTTCCTAGATTCGATCCCTTCCTTTTATTTCAGTTCCTCCTAAGATCGCGGCCATTCAACCCTCATTTTGATTCGGTTCTTCAGCATCTCACCCAGATTTGATCCCTTCCTTTTATTTCAGGTTCTCCTGGATTGCTACTTAGATTCGCTCCTCTTGCTTTTGTTTCGGGTTCTCGGGCATTAGCCCATTTGATCCTTCCTTTTTGCTTCTCAGCTCTCCGCATCGCGCCTGGATTCGATCCCTTTATTTTGATTCGAGTTCTCTTGCATTGCACCTAGATTCGATCCCTTCCTTTTGTTTCAAGTTCCTAGGCATGGGGCCTAGATTCGATCCCTTAGTTTTGTTTCGGGTTCTCTAGCATTGGTCCTACACTCGATCCCTTCCTTTTATTTCTGTTCTCCCAAGACGCGCCCATTCAACCCTGTTTTGATTCCCGGTTCCTCCGTGCATCACTTCTGATTCAATCCCTTCCTTGCTCCTGGTTCTCCTGCATCGTGCTTGTATTCGATCCCTTCCTTTTGTTTCAAGTTCTTAGGCATCGCGCCCAGATTCGATCCCTTAGTTTTGTTTCGGTTGCTCTAGCATTGCTCCTAGATTCGATCCCTTCCTTTTTTATTTCCGGTTCTCCGGCATCGCTCCTTGATTCAATCCCTTTGTTTTGATTCCGTCTCCCAGATCGCGCCTAGATTCAACCTCACCTTGATCTCGGGTTCTCTCGCACAGGCCATGATTCCATCCCTTCCTTTTATTTCAAAGCTGTCCGACATCGAATCTTTTTATTCTGGTTTTTTGGTATTTCACCCAGATTCGATCCCTTTCATTTGTTTTCAGGGTCTCTAAGATCGCACAGATTCAACCCTTCGCTTTGTTCTCTTGATTCTCGGTATTGCCCTAAATTGAATCCCTTTGTTATTATTCGGGTTCTTTAGCCTCACGCCTGGATTCGATCCCTTTCTTTTTTATTTCGGGTTCTCCGGCATCGCACCTAGATTCAATCCCTTTGTTTTGATCCGGGCTATCTAACATCGAGACAAATTCGATCCCTTCTTTTTTTCCGGGTTGTATGCCATTGCGCCCATATTCGATCCATTCCTTTTGTTTCGAGTTCTCCGATATCGTGCCCAGATTCGATCCCTTCCTTTTGTCGGCCCTCCTGATCGCCTCCGATTCGATCCCTTCGAGCTCTCGTGCCTCCGTGACGTGCCCGATTCGACCCTGTGGTTGTTTCCCCAGCTCCTGGATTGCGCCTAGATTCTATGCCTCCTTTTTATTTCTCTCGGTTCTTTGCATCGTGCCTAGATCTCGATCCCTCTGCTTGATTCAGCCCCCGTGCATTGGCCCGCATTCAATCCTTCCTTTATTTCTAAGTTCCTCCTAAGATCGCGCCTAGATTTGAGCCCTTACTTTTTTATTTCGGGTTCTCCGGCATCGTGCCTAGTTTCGAACCCCACCTTTTGATTCAGGTTCTCTGGCATTGCGCTAAGATTCGATCCTTTCCTTTTTTATTTCGGGTTGTCCGGCATCGTGCCTAGATTCGATCCTTTTTTCTTTATTCTGGTTTTCTGGCATTGCACCTAGATCTCATCCCTTTAGTTTCGGGGTTCCTCCCAAAGATCGCGCCCGTATTCTATCCCCTCTCGCTTTGTTCTGCTCTCGCATCGCGCCCAAATTGAATCCCTTTGTTTTGATTCGGAATCTCTAGCATTGCGCCTAGATTCGATCCCTTCCTTTTTTTATTTTGGGTTCTCCAGCACCACGCCCAGATTCGATCCCTTTGTTTTGATCTAGGTTCTCTAACTTTAAGACAAAGTCGATCCCTTCCTTTTGTTTCGGGTTCTATGACATTACGCCAAGATTCGATCCCTTCCTTTTGTTTTAGGTTCTCTTGCATTGCTCCTAGATTTGATCCCTTCCTTTATTATTTCGGGTTCTCGAGCATCGCACCCAGATTCAATCCCTTTGTTTTGATTCGGGTTCTCTGGCATCACGCCTAAATTCGATCCCTTCCTTTTTTATTTCGTGTTCTCCGGCATCGCGCCTAGATTCGATCCCTTCCTTTTGTTTCAGGTTCTTTGGCATTGCACCCAGATTTGATCCATTCCTTTTATTTTGGGTTCTCTGGCATCGCGCTTGGATTCGATCCCTTTATTTTTATTCGAATTCTCTGGCATTGCACCTAGATTCAATCCCTTCCTTTTGTTTCGGGTTCTCCGGCATCACGCACTGATTCGACCCCTTCCCTTTGTTTTAGGTTCTCCAGTATCGCGCCCATATTATATCCCTTTGTTTTGATTCGAGTTCTTTGGCATGGCGCCCAAATTCGATCCTGTCCTTTTGTTTCGGGTTCTCCTGTATCGCGTTAGGATCCGATCCCTTCCTTTTATTTCGGGTTCTCCAACATCATGCCCGGATTTGATCCCCTCGCGCTTTATTTCGGTTCTCCCAAGATCATGCCCTGATTCGATCCATCTGCTTTTTCAAGTTCCTCAGCATAGTGCTCCTGGATTCGCTCCTCTGCTTTGTTTTGTATTCTCCTGCATTACGCTCGTATTCGATCCCTTCCTTTTGTTTTGGGTTCTCAAGCATCGTGCCCGGATTCGATCCCTTCATTTTGTTTCGGGTTCTCCGGCATCGCGCTCGGATTCGATCCCTTAGTTTTGTTTTGAGTTCTCTGGCATTGCTCCTAGATTTGATCCCTTCCTTTTTTATTTCGGGTTCTCCGGCATCGTGCCTAGATTCTATCCCTTTGTTTTAATTCAGGTTCTCTGGCATCGCTTCAAGATTCGATCCCTTCCTTTTTTATTTTGTGTTCTCCGGCATCACGCCTAAAGTCGATCCCCTTCCTTTGTTTCGTGTTCTTGCATTGCCTTTATTTCACATCTCTTCCCTTATTTTCGTCTACCGGCACGCGCCCGGATTCGATCCCTTTTATTTTGATTAGAGTTATTTGGCATTGCACCTAGATTCAATCCCTTCCTTTTGTTTCTTCGTTTCTGCATAACGCTGCCACCCATTCGATCCTTCCCTTTGTCTTGTCTCCAAAGATTGCACCCATTCGATCCCTTTTGTTTTGATTTGAGTTCTTTAGCATGGTGCCTAGATTCGATCCTGTCCTTTTGGTTCGGGTTCTCCGGTATCACTTCCGGATTTGATCCCCTCCTTTTATTCGAGTTCTCCGACATCGCGCCCGGATTCGATACCTTCGTTTTGTTTCGAGTTCTCCGGCATTGCTCCCGGATTCTATCCATCTCGCTTGTTTGTTCTCGTGCATCCTTCCTGATTCGCTCCTCTCGCTTTGTTCTCGTTCTTTTCAGACGCTACCGGATTCGATCCTTTCCTTTTGCTCTGGTTCTCAAGCATCGTGGTCTGATTCGATCCTTCATTTTTGTTACGGGTCTCTCCCCGCATCGTGTCTCGATTCCGATCCTTCATTTTGTTTCGTTCTCAAGCATCATACCTCGGATTCGATCCTCTTAGTTTATTTTCGGTTCTCAGGGCATTACCTTAGATTCGATCCCTTCCCTTTTTTATTTCAGGTTCTCCTGGCCGTGCTCAGATTCGATCCCTCTCATTTAGATTCTGCCTTCCCCGCATCGCGCCGCATTCCGATATGACTTCCTTTATTTCTGGGTTCTCCGACATCGCGCTAGATTCATACCTTCTTTATCTGGTTCCCAGCATCGTCCAGATTCGATCCCTTCCTTTTGTTTCGATTCTCCGCATCACGCCCCTGATTCAACCCTTGTTTTTCGTGTTCTCGAACACGCTTCCTTATTTGATCTCGTTTTGATTCTGCTCCTCCTGCATCCTCGCCTAGGTTCAATCCTTCCTTTTGTTTCGGGTTCTTGGGCATCACGCAAAGATTCGATCCCTTCCTGTTACTCTGCCTCCAACATCACGCCAGATTCTGATCCTTCGCTTTATTTCTAAGCCTCCAACATTGCGGCCCCGATTCGATCCCTTAGTTTTCTTCTCGGTTCTCCGTACTCCTAGATTCGATCCTTCCTTTTATCTGCCTCCGGTATTTCTCTGGCATTTCTATTAATAGCGAGTCGCACTGGCCCATGGATCCGGTAGGGTCCACATTAGGGTTGGACCTAGAGGCACCAGACTTGCCTATGGGCAAAAGTCTCATGCAATTAGGTTTAAGTCGTCTATCCCTTATGATAAAACTATTGGATTATGTTCCTATTCTCAATTCTTATGGGTAGATTGAGAATAATAATTCAATATTTTATCCTGATTAATTAGAAATTTTAACCACATATTTCCTTAAATTAATCACAATTATGTTATGAAGTGATTATCCTTAATATAAAATTTCATTGGTTAACATGTTGTGGCTATTGTTAAACAATGAAATTTATAGATCACCTAACATATAGGAACTTAAAGAATAAGAAAATTATTCTTGTAATGTCTCATAGGCAATAGAAGACGTTTTTATCCCTGTCAAAAGTGACTAAAGGAAACCAGCATTAAACTAAATTATAAATAGGCTTGTATCCTAGTGGTAGAGTGGGTTTGATCTAGTTGGAAGGTCGAAGGTTTGAAACCCCTGTGTTAAATTTTTGCTGTTTTAATTCTGGTTCCATTATATAGTCTTTGCACCAAATAAGACACTAGGGTCTAGTGCACACCATTGTCGACGCCACCGTCAGAAAAATCGGAGGTGTTGCCCCCGGAAGACCGGTGATGGCACCACCATAGGAAAAACCAAGGGGGCTGTCGTCGGCAGACCAATATCTCCAACGGTGGAAAAACCAAGGGAGCGTGCTACCGGTAGTGTCGGCACCATTGCCAAAAAAAAAAAAAAAAAAAACCTGGGCCTATACGGAATGATAATAAATTTTTTTTTCTTTCTTTCTTAAAATGAAAAAGGGAAAACCAAATTATCAATAGGATGGAAAAGGTATATTTTTGATATCAAAACCCAAAACATGGTCTAGGTTCAATGCAACCAATGTGCACAATTAAAAGGAAAAAAAATATATATTTCATTCAGAAATTCCATATAGGCAACGTAAATTATGGAAAAGGTGTGAAATAAAAAAATATATAACAAATTCCCGTGATATGCAAGGCAGAGGCCATATGAGGGCTCTAATACCAAATGTTAGAAGTTAACACACAAAGAATTCAAAACCAAAGGCGGAAGTGTACTTACCTTTAGCCATTGCAAAACAAAGAAAAAACGTGTCGATTCCTTGAGAAAGGAGTAAACAAAGGTGTCTAGAAAAGGAAATAAACATGATCACTTCCATGGTTGAATTCCATCACAATTCTTTTAATATTAAATATGCATGGCTACCATCAAATGTTTAAGCCCTGAATTAATGTCTGGAATCCGTTATAGCCTTAACGACAAATCCTTTAAAGTCTGAACGGTAGACAAATTAATATGGGACTGACTCATTTCTTCAATTTTTCTTAATTATAGTAACAACTAAAATGGAAATTTATCAAGTTGATTAGTACCATTGCTTGCAAAGTAGTTCATTAGAAGTAGCGGATTAAAGCTTAATTACCTATATAGACATGATTGAGAAATAAAAAAAATATAATACATGGAGAGAAAGAAACAAAAAACAAACAGTATTTTAGGCACTGTTTGGTTCCTGCTAAAACTTTAATCACAATTTTGAAACATGCAGAATCGCTTTTGAATAATTTTTGAGAAATTCGTTCTTTGTTATCTAAATTTAAATATTTTTTAAGTGCTCTCAATGCTTTTTCTCTTTCTAATTATTTATTACATATGTAAAAAAAATTTATTACATATGTAAAAAAAATTTATTACAAAAATAACTATTTTCAACATGATATTTACATGAATATGAATATCATAGTTTATTAAAATTATATTTGTTTTATTTTATCCATAATCATAAACATAATAATAAAAATTATTTTATGATAAAAATAAAATATATATTTGTTTTAAGATTTTACTTAATAATAAAATAAAAAAATTAATCTAATAAGAACAAATCCTAAAAAATATTTTATAATCTTTAATATTCATTAAATTCAAATTTTAAATAAAAATTACGAAGATAAAAGATTTTTTTAACATATTTTATAATCATATCTATCATTTAATAAAATTAAGTTTCATAAAAATCATATATAATAATAAAAAGACCCATATAAATAGGGAGAGAAGGATAAAAAATGAAGGTGGATACTTTGTATAGGAGCGTTTTAGAAAAAGCTGTCATTTGTAGCTTTTACCCATCAACTCCTGATTAGCCATAATCAAATATCAAGAGTTGATTAGGTGCCTTTACCAAGCACCTTACAAGTGCTGAGTGGGGGTGACTAAGATATCAGCTCCTGAATGCTACCCCAATCAGCTCAACCAAATAGGGCCTAAGGTGGTGATTTGTTTTTTTTACTTAATGTTGAATATAATTTTTTTTAGCTTAATGCTAAATAGTACTAAATACTATTACGTATTAGATTGTTTTTTTTTTTAATATTTTATTTCTATGAAGTAGTAAGTTGTTTGTTTTTTTTACATTTTACTTCTATTAAGTATTAAGTTATTTGTTTTTTATATACTAAAAATCAATATCTCAATTATTCACCTATTAAGAAAAAATTATTATATCATTTACCCTTTTATAATGATGAATTAAAATAAATAAAATTAGTTTAAAATAACAAATAAGAATAATATCGAATTCAACTATGTTTTTTTTTTTTTTTCTTGTATTCTTTCTCCTTATTTTTTCTTGTATTCTTTCTCCTTATTTTTTCTTTACAATTTCTTGAATAGGCGCACAATTAGATACCAAAATTAATAAAACAATTTTTGATACTTGGTTATTTAAATATTTATATGGAAAAAAAATTTATATTTTAAAATATAATTATTATAAATATATGTATTATAAAATTAATCAATTTTATCTAAGAAATTCAATATATATATATATATATATATATATATATATATATATATATATTGTGGACACTACATGGCTTATGATAATGTTTCTTACTAAAACAGAGATTCCATTTGTGATGTTTGAAAACCATTTTTGAAAGCTTGCTTGAGTTGCTATTAGAGAATATTATTTAGGTTACTTTATTGCTCAGATTTTTACTTATTTTCCATTGTTTTTGTATATTTATATACTCTTAACTTTAGACATATTCAAGTCTCTTTCATAATATATCGTGAGCCATAAACTTAATAACAACTCACTGGTCACTCTCCGGGCCGCCGCTCATGATCCACCCTTACTGCTAGCCCTTAATTCCCTCCCAATGGCCGACACCTCTTCTTCAATCACTACTACAGCCCTCTCGCACCCCCCATGATCCCGACTGAACTGTCCTCCTCATAACTTAATCGTTTCCTCAATCGCAGTGTTTATGCAATCGCTCAAACTCACAACCACGACTACTCACAGGCGGCAACTCACATATATCTTATTTGGGTAGAACTTACTTGGGTTCGTCAATGGCTCAAAGTCGTGTCCTATAGCGACAATAACTTTACCCAATGTCGTCTCCCTCCTAAATCTGTAATATACTCTCTAGCTCCATTAGACCAATTGCTTCACTACCATCGATCTATCTATCCCATACTCATGCAGTTTCTCTCCACCTCCACCACATCTCGGGTTACGTGGACGACCCTCGAGAAGGCATATGCCTCTCCCTCCCATGGACAGATCATGGTCCATTGCCAGAATCTTGCCAGTCCTCAACAAGCTAATAGGACCATTACATAATACATGCAGGATGTCAAACACAAGATTGACTCTCTTGCTCTCATGAATGTCACCGTTGACTTTGATGAGCTCTCTATCCATGTCTTAAACAGACTCGGCTCAGCTTACTCGAACTTATCTCATGCTCTCCAAGTTCGGGAGACTCCAGTTACATTCGAGGAATTGTTCGACCACCTCCTAAATTACGAGGCCCAACTCCGACATTCGATTCCTCTGGCTCTACCCACCTCTATTCCGACGACTACCATAGTTACTTTGCTTGGTTCCTCAATCCATCGTCGGTCGAACAATTGTGGCGATCGCAACCATAACCCGCCCCAACAGTCCCGACACCACCTAATGTCTCCACACCTGTCTCGACCCATTCTACCTCAACCCAAATAGTGGGCAGTCAATATCTTTAGCATGCTCCTACCTTTGTTCCATCTGAGACCCTACTCCACCGCCATGTCTCGCATAGTCGCACCCTAGGCGCTAGCTCGTGGTATAATCCCAGCACTCCGCTCTGCACGCACCATTCACCCAATTCCTCATTAGGCCTCCTCTCCCGCCCACCCCGCTTCGTGCCCATGCCCCAACCTTCACTGCACCTTATGCCAATACTATAGTCCATCCCTCCACTCCTAGTACCTCTCTGGATTGGGTTGTTGATTCAGGCACCTCTCACCATGTGACCACGGATCTTGTCAGCCTAAATTTCATACGCCGTGAATCGCGCCTTCGACAATGTGATTATCGTGATGGCCTCGTGCTTTATCGATTACAACATTGGCTCCTCCCTTACCTTTCTCCCTACACTTTACTTTTCCCTAATGTCCTACATGTGCCTTCCATGTCTAAGAATCTTATTCGGTCTCATTTTCAGGTCGACACCCCCATTAATGTGTTCTCCATTCTTTTCGAATTTTCTCTTTCAGTGTAGGATCATCACACGAGGGTCACCCTGGTTCGTACACAGAGAGATCTGTTCCACACGTCTAAGTCACCCCTTCTGGGCCTTTAGCCCTACCTTTTGTCTTCTCAAACGGGGTCTTCCCTTGCCTTTATCTCTATGTGGCATAGTCGTCTTGGTCATCTTTTCTTGCCAATTTTTCAAAAAAAAAAAAAAAATAGCATTTTAAGTATTTCTTTTCCCAAAGAACATTTATGTCCCTTCTCTTGTACCTCTTGTAATATTAATAAAAACTACAAGTTATCTTTTGCTAAATCAAGCATCACCTCTTCCTTTCCACTTGATGTCATCTTTTCAGATGTGTGGACCTCACCTGTTTCCTCTTCTAATGGTTTTCATTATTACGTTATTTTTGTTGACCATTTCACAAAGTATATCTAGTTTTACCCATTATGTCGTAAAAGGTATGTCTATTTAACCTTGTTGTCAGTACAACTTATTGAAAATTATTTCACCACCACCATTTAAAACACTTTTTATAATCGATAATGGGGGTGAATTCCTAGCTCTTCGGTCATTCCTTGCGACCCATGGTATAACTCATCTCACTACACCTCCCCACACTCCTGAACATAACGGGTATTCTGAAAGCAGACATCAACCTATTGTCGAAACAGGTCTCACTTTCCTACATCAAGCCTCCATTCCTCTAACCTTCTGGTCGTATGCTTTTGCTACGACTGTTTATTTACTAAATCAAATGCCCAAAGGTGGTCTCTCTCTTGGTTCCTTGTTTGAAAAGTTATTCCACAAAGTTCCTAACCCATCCAAACTTCATGTCTCTATTGTTTATGTGTTTCCCTAGTCAAGGCTCCATTTTCCTGGCCAAACTCAATTCTAAATCTAGTCTCTGTGGTGTCTTTCTAGGCTACTCCCTTACTTAGGAGTGCCTTCCTCCTGCTTTGACCTCACTCCTCAAAAATCTTGTGTCCAATCATGTCAAGTTCAGGAGAATGCTCTTCGCTCTCTTCCCCACTCCCTACATCGTCGCTAATAGACACGGACTTTGCTCTCCCTGCTTCATTGTTCACCTCAAGCGACCTTCCAGCATCGCCGAGCTCAACAAGCCTCCTGAGTACTTCCCTATCACCCCGCTTGACCTCCCCACCCTCAACCTGTACCGTTGAGCTCCACATACCTCCTGTTGACATGCATTCTCAACCTCACCCACACCTTTCCATCAGTCGTCTCCCTTTGCTAGTTTGTTGGGTCTAACACCCTCTCATTCCTCACATAACCATACTCTCGTCCCCTTACCCATCCCCCCTGCCCCCACTAAGCCATCATCCCATGCAAACCTGATCTAAAAGTGCCTTTATCAAATCCAACCCGAGATATGGCCTCACCACCATATTTCCACCTATCTCTTAACCTTGCACTATCGCCCGATCTCTCCAAGTTCCTAAGTGGGTTCAGGCCATGCAGGATAAGTATGATGCTCTCATCCGGAATGACACTTGGTCCCTCGTTCCCCCGAGCCCAAGGCAGAACATAGTGGGCAACAAATGGGTTTTTCGCATCAAACAAAATCTCAATGGCTCTATTTCTCAGTATAAAGCTCGGCTTGTTGCTAAAGGCTTTCACCAACAACCGGGTGTTGATTTTCACGAGACTTTCAATCCCGTGATAAATCTCCTCATCGTCCATACTGTGCTCAACATTACACTCCATCGCCAATGGGGCCTTTGCCAACTTGATGTCAATAACATCTTTCTCAACGAGCATCTCATTGAGGAGGTCTATATGGCACAGCCGTAGGGTATGCGCAAAACCGAGTATCTACATCATGTATGTCATTTACACAAAGCTATTTATGGGCTCAAACAAGCTCCTCGAGCTTGGTACCAAGAGCTATAAACTTTCTTGCTCTCTCTCGACTTTGTTACATCCCTTGCAGACTCGTCTCTCTTGTCTATTCCAACAACACAACACTTATCTACTTCCTGGTCTATGTTGATGATCTAATTATTACAAGTAATGACCCCTCACTTGTTGACACTATTATTCGGCAACTTGACTCTAAATAATCCACCATGATCTCCCTCGTCACTATCTTACTTCCGTGAGCTGAGGTCCGGGTTACCTCCTCGGGCCTTTACGATCTCTGAAGAAAAGTATGTTGTTTGATCTTCCGGGAGCAAACATAACATGCTCCTGGGCCCAAACTTGTCTCCACACCACTTGTCGCGGGTACTCCCTAACTACTTCAATGATGCCACTACGCTACCAACGCCCACCACAAAAATCGTCGCTGATCGGTGGCCTCCAATATCTCCGAATGACTAGGTTGGCTATTTCCTTCGTCGTGAACAAACTCTCCCAGTTTATGCACGCACATTCCGAACACCATTAGGGGGCAGTGAAACGTCTACTTTGTTATCTTAATGGCACGAGATCCCTTGGTATCCTGGGCTTTCTACGACACTCGACATTGCACGCTCGATGTGACCGGGCTGCAACCTAAATGATCTTACCTCCACAGGTGTTTTTCTCATATTCCTTAGTGCTAATCTCATCTCTTAGAGTTCTATAAAGCAACATATTGTTGCTTGGTCTTCCACTAAGGCCGAGTATCGTGCCATTGTCACCGCCGCCGCCAAAATTGCACGGTAAAGTCATGGCTCGTCGTAACTTCTTATCCCGCATGTCCTCCTAATCTATTCTCGAACAACCTTGGTGCCACTTATCTCTATGTTAATCCCATTTTAATTTCGCATGAACACCTTGCGACACTATCACTTTGTTCCCGACTGCTCGGGCCGTCTCGAGTTGCATGTTGCTCATGTTCCTCACAGGACTCACTTTTGTTGATGCCTCTCTACCAAATCTCCTCTCTCGTCTCACCTCCTTTCCCCTATGTAACAAGATTGGTGTTGTCTCTGGCACACCATCTTGATGAGGTGTATTATAGAACATTTTAGTGGCTTCATCCGACTATGTACTTTACTTATTTGCCTTGTTTTGGTATATTTATATAATCTTAACCCTTAATAATATTCAAGTCTCTTTCATAATAATCATTTTAATTTCTTTATTTTATTTTTAAAATTTTTTGAAAACAAAATACAAACAAACCCTAAATGTGACTTAAAAGGAAAAGCAAGGCGTGAAATGTGTCTAGGTCCGGGGTCGTTACCTATTGGGAAAGAAACAAGGAAAAGCCATAGCACCCCTCTGCTTCTCCCTAAAGTTTTGGTCTCTAATAACTGCTATGCCACATGACAACTAATGAATCAATCTCAAGATACTAAGAAATAAGCAACAATTATAACACTAAAGCACATTAAACGTATAATAAATAAATGAAAAAAAAATCAAAGTCAAATGAGGTAAGAGTGTGTACCTTAGTGACGAATCGAAAAGGCTATCAATAGAAAACAAGGTTAGTACAATAACAAATATAGAAACATTCATAATTAAATTAGAAAATTTAGTTATAAACCAAGAGCCAAATTATTTGTTGAAAGCATACATGAGATGTTAGGCCCCCACCAAGGCCCATTTATTTAGCACAAAGTCAACTCCACAAAGTTTCATTTTATTTGAATTATAGAATTGATTGTGCATTTAGAGTTTTGAAAATTAGGTTAAAAACAGGAAATTTGAAAATTGAAATTTTAATTAGGGAAAAATAAAAATAAAATAAAATAAAATGTCACTTTGGAAAAGAAAAGGTTTGAAGTTTGGATGTTTGGAAAAAAATATTTGATTTGTAAAATTTAAAGAGAGTGAATTTTGAATTTAAATTTTTTTTTTAAAATACAAAGATCATAACATTCTATATATTTTCTAAATTAAATAGCTTTATTTTTGTGTACTAAATTATAGCTTAATTTTTTTTAATTAAAGAATGATTTTTTTGAATTTTTTTGAAATTAAAGAATGATTTTTTTTTTAGTTTAGTAATTATGAAAATATATATATATATATATATATATATATATATATATATATATATATATATATATATATATATATATATATATATATATTTTAATTTGAAAATAAAGAAAATGATTCTTATTTATTTATTTATTTAGATAAATAAAAGTAATAGGTTGAAAGTTAAAATAATAATAATAGTATTAGTTTGAAAGTTAATATTAAAGAAAGTTAAAATTGATGAAAGGATAAAGGTGCTATTGTTTAAAAATTAGTGCTTGAAATAGTAGATGTAGACTAGTGGCTTAAAGTGCTTAATTACAAATACAAAGACTTGTCTAATTCAGGATACGGCAATGATCTTACCTAATAGGCTGAAGGAAGTCTGATTGACACAGCTCCACTCCAAGAAAATTCTGGCCTGTTCCTGCGACAGATGAGCGCCTGATATACAGGCACTGACAGGTCGATCCCCACGGCCGGACCCATGTGCACAGCCCACAAATCCATCGGGACCTAAATTCGACCAGCCACAAGATGATCTCTAACTCATTTACGAGCTCACTGCCAACCTGGTTTTCAGCTTACACAAGACACATCTAATCTATACTAGCCATTTAATCTGTTGAACGTATGGTTTAAGAAAGTTGCTTGTTTAATAATCAATTTAATGAGTTAATGAGTTTAGACTTTGTTTATTTTATTTCATTTTGCCTCTAAATTGATCGTTGTTACGCCTCATAAGAGGTGAAATTTTCATTTATTCAAACTTTTCAAAACAATAAACGAGAATAAGACTTAAAACAAATTTTGAAAACAAAGAAACGACCACTATTTTCTAATATTTTATATATGACCGAAACAGTAAGTTTGTTTCCTTGTTCGAATTAAATTCAACCAAATTCAACCAAATGTGGTTGAAAATGAAAACGTATTTTCAACCAAATTCAAGTACAAAACGTATTTTCCAAAATGAAACTAAAGACAATTACATCAAAATTTTCATATTCTAAATTTTGGATAGAAATAAAAATTTTCGCTTTAACTAAACACTAAAACATCTTAATGTGTTTAAGTAAAGGATCCGATCATACAATATTCACGGGTTTAGGACATGCTTGAATTTATTAGTGGAAATAACATTAGGGCTACTATAATAATAATAATAAATTTTGAATAAAATTATAATAAAAAATAAAATAATATTATATGGACCGTGGCAGTCAATGGTGAGACACACAATATGTTAAAAAAAAAAACATGATCTATGCTAATTATTCAAACCTCTCGACCTGTATTTCTAAACAAAAAGAAGCCTATTGCTGAACGTTCTTTAAATAAGATTCGATTATCAACAATATATTAAATAAATAAGAACATCCTTCAAATATAAATAAATAGGTGAAATGAATGGCATGAGCAAATAGGTGAAAATCCGGCATAAAGATCACTCACCGGTCTAGAAAATACAAAGTGGAGAGCTAAATAAATATTAAAATCAAGAAAGAAAATAATGTACCTTTGAAGAAACGACCCTTCAACCTTTCTGCTCTTTGTTTTCTTTATAATTCCCCAGCCGTCTTCCTCCAAAAAAACGTCCTCTTCCTCTCTACTCTCACCCAAGTGAATATATAGGATCTCCTTAGAAAACTAACCCTAAAACTCCCTAAAAAAATGATCAAACACCTTCCCTAAAAGAAAAAGAATAGAATAAAATAAAATAAAAAAGGAAAATCCAATCAAATCAAATCAAAATCTAAGAAAATCAAAAGAAGATAAAATAAAATAAATAAATAAAAGAATATGAGCCTAAATTTAGGGTCTACAATTTATATATATATATATATATAACTCCCTAAAAATGATCAAACACCTTCCCTAAAAGAAAAAGAATAGAATAAAATAAAATAAAAAAGGAAAATCCAATCAAATCAAATCAAAATCTAAGAAAATCGTTAAGATAAAATAAATAAATAAATAAAAGAATATGAGCCCAAATTTAGGGTCTACAATTTATATATATATATATATATATATATATATATATATATATATATATATATATATATATATATATATATATATATATATATATATATATATATATATATATAGATTATAATGTTTTGAAGTAAATTATATATCAATAATAATATTTTGAAAAAGTATAAATTATTTTATCATTTGATATTAAAAAAAAAACTATTTTACAATTATTCAGATATTGATTTAACAAGGAGTTTATTTTCAAATTTATCTTTAAATTACTTTAAATGTGCTTTGAAAATTCATGCTATGGTTTTTCCATTATTAAATATTTGAGAAAATTTAAGCCCAAAGCTTGCCTAACCTAACTCAAGTCCTATTTGAATAAAATACTAATAAAGAACCTAAATACTGATAAAGAGTCTGAGAGAAATAAATTTGCTCTCCCTAAAAATACCTCAACTCTGACACTGATCCAATTACTCCACCCCTTATAAAAACACCCTAGCCCTAACTGACGAACCTAAAACTCATCCCTTCCCTCTTCTTCTTCTAAACCCGACACCCCTCCCCACCATTTGACGTATCAACTTTTCCCCCTCCCTCACATCTCCTTTCCTAGCTCACGGTCCTCCTTCCTTCCCGCAAAAACTCATCCATCGCATCTTAATTTATAGTCGGTTATCATATGAATGCACCCACTAGTGCTCACACGCCTGTGAATACAAAGCTTTGGAAAATGGGGTTTGCACATAGAACTTTTTGGTAGTACATTGTGGGTGGAGTAGATCTCTGAGTAATATAAGTGGATTGGGACCAAAGATGGGTGCATCACCCAACCCTGTAACTTGAGAAAATGATCCTCAAGATGGAAATTCATTTACCCACTACCCGCCCCACAGGCTTGGTGATAATAAGGTATTACCCAACACAAAACCAATCCTCCATGAGAGTCATGAATTAACTCATTATAGAATCAGCTTTCTAACTTCTTATGGCTAGATTAGCATATAATTGTAAGTACCATATGATTAAACCTTGGGTACAACCTTTATGAACTCTAAGTACAACCTTCATGAACTCTGGTACTACACTGCTAACTAGGTGCCAACTAGAATGTATCTGGGGGTACAACCTATTTAAACCCCAGCAGTGTATTAATTCAAATGTAATGTGGGTACAAATAAGATATACTCATACTACTAATAGCACTTGTTTGTTTTTTAATTAATAAACCTGTATACCATATGAGTGTAAAACCTTGTACAACCTTATGAACTCGCTGGTACTACAAAAGTTAACCTTAGGTACAACCAAAATGTATCTAGGGTACAACTCATTTAAACCTTAAGTATAATCTAAATGTATTGTGGGTACAAACCAGTTATACCGTAGGTACTACTAATAGCACTTGTTTGTTTTTACAATTAGTAAAATGTAAGTACCATATGATTAAACCTTGG
Source organism: Tetrastigma voinierianum (assembly GCA_016808115.1). Taxonomy (NCBI): domain Eukaryota; kingdom Viridiplantae; phylum Streptophyta; class Magnoliopsida; order Vitales; family Vitaceae; genus Tetrastigma; species Tetrastigma voinierianum. The sequence continues at coordinate 2,351,343 of JAEQBH010001275.1, read as the reverse complement.
GTATAACATTTATGAACTCTGGGTACAACTTTCACAAACTTTGGGTACTACATAAAGTAACCTTAGGTATAGCTAGAATGTATCTAAGGTACAACCCATTTAAACCTTAGGTACAATCTAAATGTAATGTGGCTACAAGCCATCTATACCATAGGTTCTACTAATACCACTTGTTTGTATTTGCAATTTGTAAACAGTGGGTACAACCTTCATGAACTCTGGGTACTACACAGGTTAATCTTAGGAACAAACTGTCAATGTATTGGATAAAACCTTAGGTACAACATAAGTAAACCATGGGTCCTATATAAATGAACTATAGGTACTACCCATCATAGAATATTATTAAATGGATTGATTAGAGTTTTTGTTGTTGTTATAGGGCTGTTTGCTAATGGTTATGCTCCACACCTCAACTAGTTTTAATGACCTTCGCACTTCACTCAGAAAGTACAGCCTCAATCGACTGGTCAAGATTAGTACACTCGACCAATTGAGGTAGCTTTCTACCAGTTTCAATCATAGTGCTCCTCAGTCGACCGATTGAGCATACCAATCTCGATGGATCAACTAAGGTGCACTCTGATTGAAACTCACCGAGAGGTCATTCAACCGGTTGAGGTGTAGAACCTTGACCGGTTGACTGAATTACATTTTCCTAGCAACTAACATAGAGCTCATTCAATCGATTGAGTTTACCAATCTCAACCAGTTGAGGTCACAACCATGCGATAACTTTGGGTTGCGCTCAGATGCTCTGAAACTGACCACAGCCTGCGGGGCCTCCAGCCAGGCACTGATCAAAACATATGACATGCTCCGGCCCAGACCCGACGAGCCACGGCCTCCCAGTCGTGGCTCTGCATCAAACCATATTATCTGCACTGCTTACATATTTCACATACTATGCTCAATACATATTTACATGGAGATTCTATCCAGCGTGGGCCTCATGTCAGTGTGCACAATTATCATGATTCTCAGTATAATGCTCTTGTTCGCTCAACCCTCATGATCCCTAACTATTCAGTCCCTTTACCCAATCATTCTTGTCTCAAATTATGACCTGACTATGTTTAACAAGCTTTGGGCCTAAAATTCTCAAATTATTTTTATATTAGGGGCCCCATAAAGATAGTTTTCCAGAATAAACATGATTTTTTTTGTATTTTTTATTGTATCAATAAAAATCCATTTGTATTAAGTTAATAAATTGATTGCTTTATGATGAGTATCTTAAACACTCATTTTATCCCCATGTTTTGCTTAGGTTTTGGTAGTTTTATGAGATAAATAAGTGTCATAATGCTCTATGTTCTCACTTGTGATTAAAGCAATCATTGAGCCAAAATCAAAATCACAGCACCAGTGTTAATGTGGGGCCACAATAAATAATATGATTCTCACAATTTGATGTCTTCCATGGCTCCTCTACTGGTATGGACACATCCTAGACTCCGAGGGCTTCTCAGAGACACCAAGATCACGCTAACTAGAGCTCTAATGAGCAAAATAATAACACTTATAGCTTTAGCTGATAAAGTGAAAGGACATTTTTGGATTAAGCGTGAGTGCCCTCATGATTTAGCATGACCACACTCACACTATATATGAGTCTTTATTTTCATGCTTTAGTGTGTTCACTCACGCTATTTACGTGAGCTCACTCACAATTACTGTGGTTAGCTTGGTTAGTTTTTGACTCATCTGGTTAGTCCCATTTTGTCGCACTACAATGTCGATCCACACTTGAGAGCATGGATGCAGCTCACACCCAAAAGTAACAGCCTACTCTTCCTTTCTTGGTTTCTGCTTTAAAAAATAACCCAATTCTTAGGCATTTGAGGAGTCCGTGGAGGCAAAGAGGGGGTTCTCTTGGTTGCAAAGAGGGAAGCCCCTAGGGTTTCTAAACCTGTGGCACAAATCCTCTTATAAGAAAGGATGATTGAAGGTACAAGAGGATTGAAGCATGAGATTGAGCATCTTTATCTTTCATATAGGCTATTTCTCCTCATGTTTTCTCTCTCCTTCTTTTCTGTTGTATTCTCCCCATGAGCTACCTTTTTTTTAATGCTTTATTTTAGTTGGACAAATAAGTCTATGGTGTTATGTTTAATTCAGATTTTGAACTTGAATTCTTATTATATTAAATGCTGAGTATTATACTTGCTTGTTGATGATTGATCTCCATTAACATGATTTATGACCTAATTTGAAGTTGAGAAACAATAATTAGGTTAGACGGAATGTCATGTTTTACCATAGAATAGAGATATTTATGGGTTAGGTGTGGCTTGTTTGATTTCAATTGCTTAATGCATCATTGATTATGATGATTTGAGGTACGTATAGATACAATATAACATTTTCCAAGGGTAGATTGTTATTGCTTGAGAAAGAATAGTATGTGCTTAGGTGAAATTCGTCATTAATATATAATTTAGGCATTATTTGGAACAAGTAGAGCCTCATCATAGGAATTTGTTAGATGAAATCAAAACCCTAAACTTTCTTGTAATTACATTTTCTCTTTGCATGTTAGAGATTTTAGTTTAGAATTTCTTTAATTTAGTTTGTTTTCATTTCCTATTCATCTTTGTGTTAATCCGAATAAAGTTAGGACTATTCTAATTTCGGTAATTAGTAACATAATCCTCATGGGACGATATTCTTACTTTCACACTTTACTACTTGAGATGATGTGTACATGTACGCACATAGGCGAATACATTTTACATAGCACACATTTCGAGCCTATCACTTTATCTATAAAAAATATAAACTTTTATTTGAATATTGTTTGTTGCAATGATTTTTTGAACTTTTATTTGTATTTTTAGAAAAAGGAATGAGTTTCTTAAAGAGCATGCAATTCTTTATTTGAAAATCAAAATATGTCAAAATTGGGTAGTTTTAACGTTTTCCCATTGATTTTAAATTCAAATAATTAACTAAAGTAAAATGACAGAGAATCGAGATAATAGCCATATATTTGGTAGTGTTGTGCACTCTTTCTTGTTGGGCAAGGATGATGTTATTTTGACTTTTTCTATTCATAAGTTTTTAAAAAAAATTCAGCAATAAGTTATGACAATATGAAAAAACAAATTGGCTAAATGTTGAATTCTATGTTGTTTTCAGCAAAAAGCTAAAAAGCAAACTCCACCTTAGTTAACTTACTTGATAGTTTTGCTCTATTTTTTTTTAATATATTTTTAGTTTTAAGGTAATAAACTGTTTCCATCATAATTTTCAAACCAAAGACCCTTTTTCCATGCCCTTTGCCTGTTTGAAACGGTGTGATCTTTTTTACCACTTGAGCAAGGGATAATGAGCTACTTTAACATAACTTATTTAGCAATCTAACCCGAGATGCTACTATTTATTTATTTAATTATTTTGAAAGAAGGATACAATTTTATTAAGCCCCAGAAAGAGTCCTTCACCAAATTAAAAGAAAGAAAGAAAGAAAGAAAGAGAGGGGGAGGGGAAGTCATCCCACTCCCCTAAGCCAGACACTGAACCAGCCGGCTTAGCTAGAGCATGCGCCATGCGCGGCGTGGTTCCCCCTGACATACTGGGAATATATGCACCTGCAACATCCACCTTCTTCATTTTCGCAGAGAGCCTGCAGGGTTGGCAATTAAAGGTTTGCACAAGCTCTCCAGATCAGGTTCTTTATTTTCGTAGGCGCTTTCAGATCCCAGGTGACCGGATCAGGGTAGAGGGAACGCCCCTCCATAAGGATCCGATACCCATTACCCACTCTTGACCCAAAACTCGCCCTTCAGCGAGCTAGCTCACACCTCCATATTCCATAACCAGTACTCGTCTCAACTGTCTCCCCGGGCTAGCTAGCTGAGGGGGGTCTGTAGGATTAAGGACTGACAACATCCGCATCCCAACCATTTTCATTAACATCCCCATATATGCACTGCCAACTGACTGCAATGCAAAATCACATAAACTCCAGATTTTCATTAGTTTTATGCTTTGGAAATAACAATTGGCTAAAATATTAGGGGTTGTGTAATGATAAGTACTCAAAAATGGCACAAAATGAGTATGTAAAAACACGTAATTTGAGCACTCATCAATGCCCCTCCTTGGGATGAATCTCATACTAACATAGTTAAAGAAATAAAACAAAAAATAAAAAAGTTTACTATGTATTACCATCCCACATCCTCATGCATTACTTACAGTAGAAACAGATGCATCTAAAGTAGGTTATGGAGGCATCCTAAAACAAGAATATAATAATCAAATGCACATAGTAAGATATCATTCAGGGACCTGGATGGGTACTCAGATAAATTACTCTACCTTCAAAAAAGAAGTTTTATCAATAGTTCTATGTATTTCTAAATTCCGAAGTGATTTGATAAATCAAAAGTTTATTTTAAAAATCGATTGCAAAGCAACAATAGATATTTTGCAAAAGGATGTTAAAATTTTAGTTTCAAAACAAATATTTTCCAGATGACAAGTTATACTTTCAAACATTGATTTTGAAATTGAATTCATCAAAGGAGAATTAAATTCCCTCCATGACTTCCTTAACCAGGAATTTTTGCAGGGAAAAGAGTCAGCCTAATGGGCACCCTAGTTAGGTGATCGATCACCTACCTTCTCCTTGGGAAAAATCGGGCTAGGTCGGGCCTAATTTATATCGGGCTACCATTTTGCTGGCCTAGCCCAGTCCTATGTCGGGCTAATAGGCTAGCGGGCCAACTCAGCCTTATGTGTACCAAAAAATGGTTAAAAACTTGAAACAATGCTACCATTCTACCAATCAAAACATAATTAAAACAATTTGTTATAGCACAAATGAAGTTGTCTGAATGTTTTAGTGTAAGGAGAACACTGTCAAAACTTCAAATTTTGAATATGTCCTAAATTAAAATAGAATCATCAATATTCAAATCCAATCCAACAACATCAAAATCAAACAAAATTACGTAAACAGTATACTCCTAGCAGAATAATCATTAAATCATAAATCTAAAAATCATTCTCAGTGGAGACAAGATCATCATCAACAACAATATTTGAATCTTCATTAAATAATTGAATATCCTTTACTTCATGCACATCTGCAATTTATAAAACAACAATACTTATTTTGAAAGTTGCAAGTAAGAAAAAGAAACCATGAAGTTTGGGGAGTAAACAATTTTTACCAAAATACCCAATTTCTTTAAAATCATGCAACTAGTTACGAGTACAAACGAGGGCTTGCACGGTTTTTGGGAGCAAACAATTTTTATACTTATGCAAGATACTACCACCAATACTAAATGAAGATTTTGAAGCTACTGTTGTGATTGGAATGTTTAAAATGTCACAAGCCATAATTGCAAGTTTAGGGAATCGATGTTTATGTGACTTCCAATATTGTAGCACATCGAGGTCATTTCCAACATTGCATCCTTCATCAAAGTATATATCAATTTGAGACTGGGCATCATTTGAAGTCATTTGACTCATTTCCATATGATACTTGAAAAAAGAATAAAAGATAATAATAAATGGAAATTATAATATTCAAACTTACATAAAGTATAGATGTTATTAATGATGTTGAGCTTATTCTGCTTGTCATTGGAGGACATTGTTGTGAATGAGCACCCATGGTCATTGATGATGAGCTAGTTTGAAATGAAGCAAATGAGCTTAATGCATCCCCATACTTTGTATATTCAATAAAGAGTTTATACAAGGCCCCCTTCACCTATTCACCTTCTCTTGATGGTCATATGGATAAAGTCTTTTACAGCAATAACTCAAAAAGTTCAACTTAAAATGAGGGTCAAGAACACATCCAAGTGTAAGAGTGATAGAATACTCTCTCCAGTACTTATTAAATTTTACCTTCATCCTTGTTGCTATATCTTTGATCACATCATCTTCACCATACAAGTTTTCATTCAATTTCTTTTTTATACTATAAACTTGCATGAAATAAAAATTGGAGGTGGGGTAAGATGACCTAGATATCAAGTTAGTAATATGATAGAATAAGGCTAAGAAAGTACACATCTTCTTCGCTATTTCCCACTCTTCATTGGATGGGCAAAGCTTATAACTTCTATCATTAAAAGTCAAACTATTTAAAGCACGGTGATACTTGATAGCACTTTCAAGCATCATATAAGTAGCATTCCATCTAGTTGACACATCCAACCTCAAGAAACTACCAATATAATCTAAATTCACTCCTTCACCACATTTCTGAAATTGTCTTAACCTTTCATCCGAAGCCCTCACATACTTAAGACTTTCTCTTATTGTATATAAAGCCTCCCTAGCCACTTTAACATTCTTAAACTATGAGATTCAAGATATGTGCAATACATCTAACATGAAAAAATCATCGTCATATAGCAAGCCATTTTTCAAATTAAGCCTCTCTTTCAAAATATTTCTGGTGATCCTATCACAAAGGTTATACATTATCCTTAGTGTTTAAAATATTTTCCCATCTATTCCCCAATCCTTAAGCACTCCAAATATCTTTCCAGATATTTCCATCCCTATACATGGACTCTCTAACTCACAGAATGCAAGTAATTTACTATTTAACTTTCACTTATCATCAACATAATAAGCAGTCACAGTCATATAGCCTTAAGTAGTTACAGTGGTCCATACATCAGAAGTTAAACAAGTTCTACCAAGAACATTAGCTAATATGCGCTTTAGCTTTGTTTTTTCACTCAAGAAGATATTCCAACAATCAACCTTAGCAGTGTTTCTACTAATAGGTTTAAAATCAAGATTCAAAACTCTATTCATTGCCCAAACCCCTTTATACTCAACATAGCTAAATGGAAGATCGTGTATTATAATACATCTAGAGAGTGCATCTCAATAAGTGTTATGATCAAGTTTTAGAGACCTCAACACCCTAGCATGGTCAACCAACATGACACCCACATCATTGTATTTAGAAATCAAATGACACTTTTAGACATGACGTCTTAAATGATTAGTTCCATTACCATTAGTAAGCGCAATTGAAAAATAAATAATTTATAACAATAATAATTCTAAATCTTAATTTCACCATCATTTGGAACCTAAGGACAAATTCCCAACCCAAGAGCAACGCACACCGTATGTTAACAATAGATCCAAACTTTTTTTCTTTTTTTTGTTCCTCCCACCAATAAAATAAAGCGTAAGAACAAAAATCTCATGAATATATGAACTTAATCTTGATCCTTATGAATTGGGTTTTCACCTACATAATGAATAATTTAGAAATCCATATGAAACGGTTTAAGAAAAAAAATAACAGAAAAACAAAAAATTAAATTAAATAAATTCATAACTCGCCTTATGGACTGGGTGTTCACCTGCATCATGAATAATATTTTGGAAATCCATATGAAACGGGGTATGAGACAAAAAAAGAAAAAGAAATGAAATGAAATAGATTCAGAACTCACCATAATACCATAATTGAAAGCAAAGCAGAGAATTATGAATATATAAAAATAGACTCAGATCGATAGATTAAGAACTCGTTAGAATACCACAATTGAAAGCAAAGCAAAGAATTAAGAATATTATATATTAAAACGATACGTTAAACTCATAATGAAACGATTCAACGCTATATTAAACCCCTAAAGAAACCGTTGATAAAATAAAATTGAATATGGATAAAAATCTTCCATTTCCTTTCATCGTTGTCCAAAATAATAACTAAAGGTAAAATAATTAAACATGATCCTTTCGGCACTATTATGTTGAACTTTTCGTTTTGAAACTCTTAGCCTGTCGAAGAACATGAATGAGAGGGATAATGAAAAAGGTTAAAAAGGTTATGGAAAAAAACTTCAATGGAACCTCCCTTGTTGTCGACGATGAAACCTCCGTCTAGAAGCCATTATAGGATTATGTTAAATTAAAGACGAAAAAAGAAAATAATTAAAATTATGATGATTCATAAAGATATTTATGGATTATATTATATACATTCATAAGGATATTTATGGATTATAAGGGTAGTTTAAAGATATTATGATTCATTATAATGATTTATAAGGATATTTGATTATAAGGGTAGTTTAAAAATTAAAAATAAAATATGGGTAGTCTTTGTTTTAAAATGTAAAATGATCAGACTTTGGCGCAGAAGATGATTACATATTTCCTTCCAACGAGGGACTTAATGGTTTCAAAAGTTGACGAGACATATGGTATACCACACTGACTTCCTATTTAAACAAAATAATTGTTAACGCGCTTAACGTAGATGTAATTGGTAATTCATACTTCATAGGGTCACAACATCAGATCGGGCCCAAACTCAGTTTGCAGCCACCTGTCTAATCTTTAGACCGACATAAATAGCAAATTTCTACCACATCTCTAATTTCAACCTGACTGGGCTCAAATTATGTTCTGATAGTTAAAATTCCATTCACCCAAATTAGCCTAATTTTTTTTGCTTAATAAATTAAATTTCGTCTAACTCCGACCTTTATTTCTCTCGCGGTCAGCCTCAAATTTCTAGCTCTATGCAAAGTAAATATGTTGCACCCCGTAATTTTTAAAGGGGTAGAAAAAAATAATAATTCTTTTAAAAATTAAAAGAAGGGCCTAAAGGTAATTCTCTTATAAAACCCTTGGTATAAATAGAAAAAAATAATAAAAATATTTTATTATTCATTGGATCCTCCGTTTCTCTTTGTGTACTCCTCCTTGATCAAAAACTACAAGTTACTGTCAAAGAAAACTTTCGTGCCACCAAGATTTTGATCTGCTCATCGAACTTAAAAAAATAATATTATTTTTTTCCAGAGTACTTGTTCCTTTTCATAATCCCCAAAAACCTGTGATATCAACCAATGCAGCATAGCCCAACTTGATATCATCCATGACAGGTCCTGACATCTTAACATATCATAATCCAACAACTATATTTGCATTTCTCACTCTCTTTCTTTTAAAAATAAAATAAAATATTACACACATTAGATCAATCAGTTTGACAATAAGACATAAAAATAATAATAATAATAAATGATAGCTTAATTACCCATATACTTCAGCCATAAAAAAAAAAAAAAAGAAAGAGTGACCAACTGTATCAGAATGAAAGATAGATAAAAAAGAAAATGAAATATATATATATATATATATATATATATATATATATATATAATAGGGGATCAAGATACTTTGAGGACGTGAATCAATACAAAAAAAAAGTGAGAATTGTATGAATGAACTGTAGGTATGACAAGTAAGTTGAAAAGTAAAAGAGAATGATTTTTTGTTGATGAATTTAAAAGATAAAAAATGACATTTAGTAAAAAGTCAAGAAGGACACATTGCTATGGTTAATATCATTTAATATTAACATAAATTAGATTTAAAAGTCTTTCATAAAATAGGTTTAGAAAACTTAAAGTCTAGGTAAAAAAAAAGTTTCTAGATATTCCAATTACTTTAGAAAAAGAAAACAAAAAAGGTAAAGATTTGAAGATAAGTCCTTAGAGAATAATAATAAACAAAAATGATAAGTTTGGAAGTTAAAGTTTTATAAATATATATATTTGATAAATAATTGAGGATATATTTTTGGCAAGTAGATATTTTTTTATGATTTTAGAATTTATTTAGATAATATTATGATAGAAAATATTGAGGTATAATATGATATAAAATGTATTATAATAATTATTTTTGTAGAGTAGGAGAATTAATTAAATATAAAATAAATAAAATATTTGAAATCTATATTCTAGAAGGAATTTAATTTTTTATAAAAGTTTTGAAATCCTACAATTAAATTATTAATAGTTATGATGTTTAAAATATTATTAGGGATTAATAATATTGACACATGACATTGTTAGGATTTCTCAAATCTTATAATTTTGCTGAATAATACCTATGATAGTTCTTCCTTATTATGCTGGTGAAATATTCTAGCATTCTTTCCGATTAAATTTTTCACATTTTTTGCATTTTCTTTGCGTAGTGATATTAATACAAACTAAGAAAGTTAAAATATTTTATATGTTTTTTATGTAAAGATTATCTATATTGTTTTTTCAAAATATATTTATTTGTCTTTTTATATAATTTTAGTCAGAGAAAAGTTTCGATTTTGCCTTTATTTCATTGATCGTCCATAAAATCAAATAGTGATTCTTGTGTTTTAAAGTACTCTTTATTTGGTCTGTTATTAAAGAAAATATATATATTGTTTAAGGATTCACTTTTGAATAAATATTTACTTTGCTAGTTTTGTTCTGATTCACAATGGTTGGCTAATGATTACTATTTCGTTTAACGGTATCATTAGCTTTACCTTCTTGGTGGCTAGAATGTAATTGATTTAAACCCTAACCTCTGTAGGTTTCGACATAAAAAGGCTACTAAAGACTAGCATTCTGGCTCTATCCACTTCAAAATAAACACCGCTAGCCACCCATTTGAAAGTCTCATACTTCGCTAAACACCATTTTGAAGTCCTACTTACGATCGGCATCATTTGATATTCATTTACCATGTAAAATAATATATTCAAATATATTCGATTTTTATTTCTTGACATGAAAGAAAGTCATTTAATCCAAATTTGATATGAAATTATTTGGATCACTTTTGATAAGAAACTGTTTTGAAATGAAATTGAGAACATTTTGAAGGAAAATCTTGAATGTTCTAGCTTATTTTGAATCGAAAGTTTTGATGGAAAAACATCTTCTATTTGTTATATGATTGAAAAACTTTTGATCCATGAAACTCTATTAGTATTTCTTATTAAGCTTTAAGCTCACTCTCATTTGTTGACATCTTTTGAAGTACTTTTAGTATCCACAATGAGTGATGGCTAGGTTGGGGATACATCATCATTTAGATTTGATTAGAATTTTATATTGGATTATGTTGAACTAATAAATTCATGTTTATGTGTAATCTTTAGTTTTGGAAGTTAATTGAGAAATTCACTTGGATAATAACATTCATTTTATATTAGTTCAAAGTTGGATTTGGGATATTCTAAATATTGTTATAATCTAAACAACTTTATTTGATATTTATACTTGAGATTTGGAAATTTAGAAATAATTTCTTTTTATAGGCATGAAATTCTAAATTTGGAGAATTGATGAATTTAGAAAGTTACGCATTACTCTGAACAAGTGTTTGGCAATTGGACATGATCTAGTTACAAAGAAGATTTGTGTTATTTCGTACTTAAAGCATTTGGGCTTAAGGTGTAAAATGACAATCATGCCCCTAGGATGAGTTTCGAGGCATGACGGAATAATTTTTTTTTAAAAAGAAGAGTATTACACATATTTCTTCTATTCTTTTTTTTTTTTTTTTAAACATATTTCTTCTATTCTTTATTATCATTTTTATTTCATTTATTCTTATTTTATAACACTGGTTGAGTTTGTTTTTTTACTTCACGTGCCGATTGTAACTTTTCGGTATTTTAATGTCGAATAAAGACTTAATGTGCGATTAAGATAATAGTTGCTTTTTTAACATTAAGTAGTCAGTAGGGATGATAACGGAACAAATTATTTTAGGTTCCTGTCCCGCCTCGCTCTTAATGGCATATGTTTAATTTAATTTTAATCGCTTAATTGTGCCAGCTATTTTCTCAAATCCAATACTTGGCCCGATTGTTGCTTCAGAAACTCTAGAAAATTAAATTTTCAAAATTAAGAACGTTATCAAATACAATTGCCCATAGCTGCCTGCGTGTTTTAAAATTCCCTGATCTCTATTAACTTAAACTGGATCGCTACTGCTAAATCTGTTTCAGCGAATCTGTTTGACCCAAAAGTTTCATTTAATTCGAGACAAAACGGAATTTTTCGATTTTCCTCAGCGATAAGTCACAAATGACTCCTGACAGATTTGTTTCGATTTTCGTAAGGGAAAACTATCCTAATAAAGCAATATGAACTACATATATCCAAAATAATAATAAGCTCTGGCCCGATTATATTTTAAAATATTTTTTTATTATTTTATTTTATACTTTAATATAATAATACACAATTATTATGATGTTTTTTTAATAAATAATTTATAAAATTCATAATAGTTTTTATTTTATGAAAAATACACTTTAATATAATAAAATAAAAGCAAATATAAACAATTTAAAATTTAAAAATAAAAACAAAATAAATGTAAACGGGGCGAGTTTAAATTTTTCATCTCCACCCCGCCCGTTTAATTTTAAACTTGCACAAGTTTGAGAACTGAAAAACGATTTGCAGTGAAGAGACCGCCCGTCCCAAAACCCTCTCATCATCCATAAGAAATTATATTGCTAGCTCTTTCTTTTATCTGACAACGACGAGCTTTTCTTATTTTCGTGGTAATAATCTTTTTCTCACAGAAAGTTCAAATATTTTCACTTTTTCTATTCAAATTTTTTAAAAATTTCAAAGAATGTTCGAAAATTCTTAAAATAAACAAATTTAATACTCGGGAGTCAACAGCTTTCAAAGATTAAGTCAAAAAACAAACGCCAACTTACACTTTTACAAAAGAATCATTTCTATACAAAAAATTTTAATGTGCTAATTAAGTACCTACCTAACTTATATTCTTTATCCTTTGCAAAAAAAAAAAAAATTATAGTCTTTATCATTCAAGTATCAGTTCCGCACCTACAAAACTAAAAATCCATATATTGTTAGAAGTATAAGATGATATTTGTCTAATAATTTTAAAAAATAATTGATAATATGCTAAGGGGTGTGGTTTTTTTTTACTTAATATTGAATATAACTTTTATTCTCAATAGTGCTTAATAAGATTTAAGTATTTAGTTATTTGTTTTTTCTAAAAAAAAAATAATCTTTTTAATTTTTATTTAAATTCTTGGAGAAAATAAAAATTTATATATATATTATTTCTTGAGAGTTTCACTTGATCATAAAATATACTTTCTATTTTTTTTATATTTAATATCTAGTTTTTCTTAATAATAAAATGAGATAGTAAACTATTAAGCAAAACTGTGCTCAAATATTTTGTTCTATTTACCTAAATATTTTAAAATTTTAATAATAAGTCATAAAAAAAATAAAAAAGAAATAGGTTAAAAGGAAATTGCACATAAGATTATTCCAGCTCTAACAGCTACAAAAATCATAAAATGGAATTACTTACTTCTTTCCTGCTAAGATTATATTATAAATAATGATTTGATTTATTAATTATATTTAAATATTTTAATTTTTATTTATTTATTTTTTGAAAAAGAGATAGTATTTTAAATATGTTATATTTCCAAAAATTAAGAGACGGTTTGAATTGAATTTTATTCTTCTAGTCCAAGCTTTGGGTTTGAACATTTTGGTATTCTAAGAAATTATGGAAAGTCAAAGAAAATTAAGATGCAAATTGTGAAAGCCAATCAGGAAAAGTAACCGCCCACCAGGCGCTGCAGGTTATCATTGTTGAAACATAGCTTCTCCTTTCCGTTTACATCTCGTCCTTTTTTTTTTTTTTCTGTTATAAATACAGATAGATGCGTGATCAACTGTGTTTTCTTCTTTTCTCGGTTTCCTAACTAAATTTTTCTTGGAAAATTTTTCCTGCCGGCTGTGCTTCCACCATGGCTTCTTCAACGATGAAAAGATGGTTAAGGCCAGAGGTATGTGCTCTCCTTCGATCTCTACTCATCTCATAGCTGTTTGTTTGGTTGATGAGAAACCCAAAAAATAAAAATAAAATAAAATAAAATAACTTAATTATTTTAATCATAGGATCGTTTTTCTTTTTGTTTCTTGATTTCAAGAACTGCCTGTCTTAAATATGAAAATATGTAACACTTTCTTCCTTTCCTAGCTAACCAAATTGAGCATATACGATACGCAAGTATATGATCAACCAATTACATTTCATAGATCTGCTACAATTCATGTATTTGGAGCTTGAAATATGTGCTACCCTGTTAACTTCACAAATACAGCCACAAGTAAACATCAAATTATGAAATAGAAAGCGGATCAAAATCTGCCATCCTCTGAATTTTCCTGCATCCAAACTGTGTGTTGCATCTGTTCTCTTTGCCCTCACTCATTACTTTGAGATGGATAAAAAGTAAATGAAATAATGAGAAAGCAATGTTTTAAATTAATCAGACTGAAAACGTCATCGATTGAATGGATTGGATTGACCAATCTAATTTTTAAAACATTGTTAAAAAGAGAGAAAAACTCAAGGCTTCAACTGCATTTCATGTTGAACCAACTAGCACTTTAGATTACTAAAGGCCAGATTTTTTTAACCGTCAGGATAGGGTCAGCTTAGACCTGCCTCAATTAATTAATTTCATGACTTTCTGAAATTAACTACCAAGTAAATCCTTTAATGAGACCCTAAAGACACTTAAACCGGACTTGGGCTAGATTATCTTAGTGTTGGATTTTGAAAAATAAATAAATAAATAAATATATATATATATATATATATATATAGATTCTACCAAATGATTCTCAATGTTATGGGCTTAAATAGACCATTTCAACTTTAGAAGTCTCTATAAGAGGTTAATAGGAATATATTCTACCAAATCATTCTCAACTTTCTGGGCTTAAACAGACCATCACAACTTTTGAAAGCGTCTATAAGAGGTTAATAGGTGCGTGTGATAAGAAATGATTCACCTTTAAGAAGTGCGTACAAAATAGTCCGCTCAAGCATTTAATTTACCCTTCATACATAACCTCTTTTGTTAGGGGAGTCGAAATTATAGGTTGGGGTGTGGGAGCTTAATTTGCCCTCGCAGTATGATATGGTATATTTATGATATAGGGGTATTTTTTTGTAATTTAGTCATATCCAGTGTTATTATAAATACCCTCATATATAACCCTATTTCGGTAAGAGTGAAAAAAGTTTGAGCCGTTGTTGCCGTGGATGTAGGCATACTATCAAACCACAAAAAAAAACTATGTATTTTCTTCATTTCTCTTTACTCCGATTTTACCATCTTTGTTGAACGAATCACAACAACTGGTATCAGAGCGTAGGTTACGATGGTTACGATCTCCCCTGCAAACATAGTGAAGTTCGATGGATTAGGGAACTTCATATTGTGGCAAAGGATGGTTAAGGATGTGTTGGTACAACAAGGTTTGGTGAAGGCGTTGAGTGGAAAACAACCCAAAGGAATGAATGTCACAAATTGGAAGGATTCATAAACGAGGGCTGCGTCGACTATCAAGATGTGCTTGGCTAATGAGGTAATGTACCATGTCATGGATGAAGAATTCCGACAATAATTTGGTTGAAGTTAGAGAGTCGGTACCTATCAAAGTCATTGACGAACAAGCTACTTCTTAAGAAGAAATTGTATGGTCTAAAGATGGCAGAGGGGTCAGCACTAGATCAACACATAAACGTGTTTAATCAAATCATTAGTGATCTGAATCGAATTGATGTGAAGTTCAAAGAGGAAGACATGTATTGATTTTAGTAATTCCCTCTCCTTAGTTCTACAACAATCTGGTTATTACCCTACAAGGAAAGAAACCTAGAAGTAGAGCAGATCACAGGTGCCCTATTAGCCTTTAATCAAAGAAAGAAAGCCAGTGATGAGAGTTTATAGGGTGAAGGGCTTATGGCTAAGGGTAATCAGGAACGTGGGAGAAACAAGTCTTAGAATGAGTCAAGTAGAAACAAAAACAAATATCAATCAAAATAGAGGAGAAGGAAGGATATTCAGTGTTACAAGTATGGAAAAAAAGGGGCACATAAAATGAGAATGTCCACAATAGAAGAAAGGGAATACAGAAAATAGAGACTGTCTACATGTTACAGTAGAAGGGCTCACCTAACATGGACATGAACATTTGGTTTGTAAATTGAAGAAATCACTATATGGGTTGAAGCAATCTCTAAGGCAATGGTACAAGAGATTCGACTCCTACATGATCCGAATTGGCTACAAAAGATGTGAGTATGACTGTTGTGTTTATGTGAAGAGTCTTGATGATGGTTCATCAATTTTTCTATTGCTTTATGTGGATCATATGATGATTGCTACAGAGAGCATGAGTGAGGTCAACAAATTGAAGATTTTGTTGAGTAGAGAATTTGACATGAAGGATTTGAGTGCAGCCAAGAAGATTCTTGAGATGGAGATTCACAAAGACAAAGCTCTAAGGAGATTATGGTTGTCTCAGAGTGGCTATATTATGAAGGTGTTGGAGAGGTTCAACATGGAGAATGCAAAACCAAGTACACCTTTGGCAAACCATTTCAAATTGTCTACTACACAGTGCCCAAAGACAAATGATGATTTACAAGACATGTCAAAGGTCCCATATGCAAGTGCAGTGGGGTGCTTGATGTATGCTATGGTTTGTACAAGACTAGATATGGCACATACTCTTAGTGTAGTAAGCAAGTTTCTATCAAATCTAGGACGATCGCATTGGGATGCAGTCAAGTGGATCTTCAAATACTCGAGGGGGACTACAGACTATGGAATCATGTTCAGTAGATAGCAGAGTGATCCTTTAATTGTGGGATATGTGGATGCAAATTACGCAAGGAATTTGGATGGCATGAGGTCCACCACAAGTTGTGTTCATTCTTAGTGGAGGACCTATTTGTTGGAAGTCTATGGTACAGTCCTTAGTTGCATTATCTACTACTGAGTCAGAGTATATGGTAGTAACTAAAGTTGCCAAGGAAGCATTGAGGCTTGCAGGATTGGTCAAGGAGCTGGGTATTCATCAAGGTGGAGTTCAGTTGCATTGTGACAGTCAAAGTGCCATCTTTTTGGTAAAGAACCAAGTGTATCATGCAAGGACCAAACACATAGTTGTGAGATTTCACAAGATCATGGAGTTGGTATATTCTAGTGAGTTATTGCTTGAGAAGATTCATCCTTTTGAGAATATAGTAGACATGTTAACAAAGCCTGTTACCACATAAAAGTTCAAGCACTGCTTGGACTTGATTAATATCTCTAAATGCTAGATGGAAGATGTGTTAAGACCTAATTGTATATGCAAAATTTATGACACTGTCACCAAAGGAATATTATCTAATCACTTCTACAACTATTACCAAAACTTGAGCTACCTAAATTTTCTATTACTAATCAAGTAATGACTATATCCGCAACGGTGCCGAAAACTTGTTAAAACAAAATATACTTGTATACTTATAAGAAGAATTGTTTTGTCATTGAACTCATTTAAAGATTTTGTTCGGGTCTTAAAACTCCGCAAGTGCAATGCTCGCATAAGCAATAAAGTTGGATCTATAAGCCCGTATATCAGTTCTACAGATATTGAAAGAATTTAAACTTCAACTACCCCAACTACTCAAGTTCTATACTATTTGAACTTCCATTTCAAAGTAGATTTAGTAACCTATAAAGAATTTTAATAACTGGAATCCTACATTTAAAATTAAGGAAAAAATTAAATTCTAAATATAAACTGGACTGAGCCATATTATTGCTGGAAGTAAACACTGGGATTTCACTGCTATGAAATTATCAATTCCTGCATCATAATCTAATTCAATTTTCTCCTGAGTTGGAATCTGAATTTTTCAAGAGGCAAGGTAGTATAGCTCGATCTCCTAACCATACTTTTCACTGAATAGAGATTCATGTTCATTCTTAAAACATGATTCTAATCAATTACTTTTAATTAGAATTCCTCTATAAGATTTGGGTATTTTTCTTTTCCAATACTTCATACCCATTTCTTATGACTACAGATTTCTTGCTTCCCAAGACAAGGCAATTTGCTAGATTTTTTACAAAATGAATGGTGTCCCATCCTTAAAATCTGAAAGAGTTTTCCCTTTCCTTGATTAGATCTCAACTAACACGGGATTAAGATCATTCCTCCAAACCAAGGAGAGATCTTTAATTGATTAAATTGATATATCACTCAACCCTTCTTAAGCCATGAGCAAATTGAGGATTTATCGAAGTAACCTTTCAGAGCTCATTAGTTCATCAATATTAGTCTAGCATACCCCCAAGTAACTGATCTATGCTTCCTCGTGAATCTCCATCTCTCAGGTCACTCAAAGGACCCTCTTGAAATCGTAGCTGCACAATAGTCCTTTCATGGGTATAAGCTACTAAAATTGGGAACAATTAATTTCAAGAACAACACCATTCAATTAAACTCAACATTCAACTTAGGAAATTTTCTTCTCATTGTGCAGAAAAGACCATAACTAACATCGATCTTCCTCGCAGAAGCTGTTCCTCGAAAACTTGATTGCCAGCACACCGAAATACCGACAGAAAATTCCACCGTACATGCAATCAACTGAAGAAATGATTTCCAGATTTTGTCTGGAGTTCATTGAATTCAAACAGTAATCGTAAATGAATTTCAACATTTAATTTCAACTTCAAAATTTCTGAACAAATTACTATTTCAGATCCGATAAACTAATCAAAAATCCCACACTAACTCTAATCTACGAAAGAAAGAAAATAAAAAGAAAAGAAAAGAAAAGAAAAATATAATACAAAAGAGTCCTCGCCCCTGTGCACTCCTCGTCTGCTCAATGCCGACTGACCGTCGCTTCACGTCGTTTCTATTTATAAAGCCTTAAAAGTTTGGGCCCTAAAATTGAGGCTATATGTGAATCCCTAAAATTTGGGCCCATATTTGCCTTATCTGTCGCGACAAAGCTGTCTTTGTTGTGTATGCAATATCTCGTCGCGACTTGAAAATTCAGGCTCTTCGTCTCAAATAAGATGACAGATTTTTGTCGCACAATCTTCTTTCAAGATGATAACTCGTCGACAATATTATGTGCATTCCTCAAACAGTTATGTCGCAACATTAATAATCATGTCGCAACACAATTTCAGTACAGCTTCTGCAAGTTGGTGTTACAACCCAAGTTTTCATATCGCGTCAACATCTCTGTTCAGGTTATGTTGCAACATTGTCTTATATTACCGCGATTCGTCAGCGATCCGTAGTAAACTGGTCGCGACAGAGGCTCATACACTACCACTTCGCGGTTGCAACTTTGTCATGTTACGACATGACTTCTTAGTGTTGTCAATATTTGCTGTCGCGACCCATTTTTCATGTCGCGACAATTACTCTTCTGTGTTCAGCTTACTCGTGTTGTCGCGACCCAGTTTGTTATGTTGTGACATGATTTCTTTGCATTTTTGTTAAAACCTCTGTCGCAACCCAGTTTGTTATGTCATGATCGAACTTCTTTGCATTTGTGTTGAAACCTCTATCGCAACCTAGAAGTTGTGTCACGACCTCGTTTCTCTCTGTTCAGCTTATTTCTGTGTTGCGACATTAAGATCCATGTCACGACATAGACTTATGTCCTCATCTTGAAGTATGTTACAATGTTTGGTTCGTTTGTTGCGAACAGGCCTTGGTTCAACAAGTAAGCATCATTTGTCGCGACATAAATTTTCTTGTCACAATTGAGCTTCTTCTTTCAATGCTCTTTTCTGTCTCAACCAACTCCTCCATGTTGCAAGAGTTAGTGTCGCGATAGAGTAAACTATGTCGCGACATAGATTCTGCCTTCTGGTCTTTCATTATGTCGCAACATGACTGATCTTTGTCTCAACTAGCTTCTTCACATTTCTTGTCGTGACATGCTGTCTTTTGTTACGACATAGCACACTACCAATTTTTAGATCTTGTGTTACGACACAGAAAATAGTGTTGCGACACAATTCTCTAGCCATTTGCTTAGACGTTTGTAGTGACCTAGAAAGTCTGTCGCGACAGAGACTGCTGCAATTGCTGTTTTTTCTCTTCTTTCTTGTTGGAAATCTCTTCTTTTTGCATTAACTCCTGCAAAATACAAAGTTTTTAATTATTCCATAATTTGGCATTAAAACAGCTCTTAAAATACTAAAAACAAGCCAGAAAAATGGATTAAAAATATATGAGTTTAAGACTCATCAAATTCCCCTAAACTTAAAGTTTTGCTTGTCCCTAAGTAAAGAAAATAAGATTTGTTTGTCCTCAAACAATTTAGCTTTATTTTTAAGTACATTTTTCTGTTTTGCACTAAAAATCTGCAACTTGAATTGAAATTAGTCAGTTGCAGCTTAATTTCAAATTTAGTTTTTAGTTCAGACTTAAGAAGATTTTTCAATTATCGTCACAAACAAACTAATGAATTATGAAATGTAAACAATTCAATCAATTAATCCTAATCTCTGTGTATGTGATGGTTTTCTTTCCATTCCTCTTTGGCAGGATTACCTAATCTTCTGGGAATTTACACAGTAGCTATAATTTCTCTTAACTCTTCAAAGTCTCATATGCTTGTTTTTCATATTAGTCTCCACTAATGTAGGCAAGTACCACCTTCAAGATCAATTAGGTCCTTTAGGCTTGTAGAGTTTTGCTTGGGTAATTCAATAGATAAGTGAAGAATTTAGGCTAAAAATTTACCCATATTTCACTCTTCAAGTGTGTATCTTTGCCTCTATTCTTCATCCTTTTCTTTTCTACTAATATCTGAAAAATATACTCCCCCAAACTTGTCCTTGATGTATCATACTGCATATTCTCAGCTTGACATCTTTTAGAGAGAAGTTCTCTTTTTTCTTTTCTTTTACTTGTCACATATTTTTAGGATTAGTGCAATGTCTTGTCTTCTTAGGCTTTCTACCACTCTTAGAGAACTATGGGTTAGCAGCTCCCATACTAGTTGACATTAGGGTACTAGGTGTTGAAACACCTCTAAGAACTTAATTGTTCAAGAGAGGAAGGCCACAAGACAAAACTTAATCCCATTTGACAATTTACAATTTTGACTTCTCTACATTCTTTCCATTTCTTCATTTGTTCTTTTTTTTTTTTCCATCCTTCATTCTTGTTTCCTTTCAAAATCAACATAACATTCCCCAAACTCGTTCTTTGTATTTTGAAGTTCCTATTCCGAAACCTCGCAAATAAGGGTTCTTACTATAGGATTAGAATAAAATGAGGGCTCGAGGCTTATTTTGTCGCTTAAAATGAAGAAACTAGACAATTGGCTCAAATCTAGAACTAGAGTATATGCTTATGCATATTATGAGGGTAGGCTTGAAAGGCTCAAACTTCCAAGGATGGCCTATATCACTTCATGTTAGTGGTATTGCCTAGGATTTCGCCTTGACTAATAATCTAACAAGTTCTAGGACTCGATTGCTCGACCGTGGATCAACCTTAAGATGTCCCTAATCCTTCACAATTTGTTAAGGAAAAGTTTGACCATGTGCATTGTTGTTCAGGACTTTCACTGACTTTATTGTTTATACAACAGTTTCAAAGGTCTTATTTGTGCAGTCTATTAATATATTTTCTTAAATCTGAACCTTTAACTTCATTCTAGCTTACACATGCAACTTCCTGTTCCAATTCATAGAGGCCTATCACAATTTCAATTACACTTATTGTTTGGTTCTGAGGTTTATTGTTGTGTTAATTCAAGTCAAGTAAAAGAGTTCATTTGATCTTGCATTCAACTCAAAACAACACATCACACCAACAATTGTAAACAAGTCATTTCACCTAAACATGCTGTAGCAAATAAGATATTTGATCCAGGTAGTTGATTTCTTCTTTATTCAACCAAGTAGATAACAAACATGAAGCAAAAGAAACTAATCAAAAACACACCAATCAAACAAAAACACAATTGAACACAAAATTTTTGCAAAAATTTTTTTATTTTATTCAAAGGAATTTCTTTGAGTACAAAGAGGATGAGTAGCCTTTCTTCGAGTGAGGTAAAGGTATTGTCTCATTTTATCTGGTCGCTCGCCTCCCTTGGTCGCTTCCATCCCAGATATTCTTCTACCTCCTCTACTGCAAGTCTTTTTTCTTGATGTTCTAGGAGTTTTATCTTTTTGTGTTTCTATAGAAGGTGTAGAAGTGCTCTACCCCAAATTGAACTGGGTCAGATAGTGGTATAGGTGGTCTCGTGACACCCTGGGGACTACAAGCAGGGTCTACCCGAGATTTGGATTTGTAGTGCAGGGACTTCTGGCTGACACTTCTTCATAACCCAGTCTAGGATCTTGGCATTGCTCTCTATAAGTTCTCGTTGCCTCATAGCTAGAGATTCCATAAGTGTCCTGTTATTTTTAACCTCATAGCTCATCATGCGAAAACTCTATTGGCAATGTCCTAGAATCGCTCATACACCGTTATCTCTTGAACTAGTGTTTCGCTTCAAGGTATCGTTTCTATCTCTCAAGACTGTTCTCCACTCTATGTCCCTTCTCTCTATTTCTGATCTCCACTCTTCATCCCTCTTCTTTAGTGCATCTTCTAAATTCTGGTCTCTTCTTTTGAGCTCTTTATCAAAATACTCATCTCTGAGCTGGAGCTGTGTCTTTAACTGGTCATCTCTCTCCTTCATCTCCTGCCACATAGACATCAGCAATTCTATTAGTTTTATATGATTACAGTTTCATCGCCAACCTTCACTTTGTTCATGCTGGCTCGTTCTAAATTTTTGGGGCACTCTAAAAATTGGTCGAATTCTCCGAGCTTCTAATCTAATGGACATCGGGGTTTTCCCACTGCTCTAGCTCGCAACCTTCCTTTTTTTTTCCTTCTTCTTTCTATTTCCTCGCCTTCCTTCCTCTGCCTCGCTGTCCTTTTGTTATACCATAAAGTCAAAGGGGAGGCCTGGGGTAAGTTTCGATCCCCACATTCTTCCTTAACTCCCTTTCGATGTGTAGGTCAAGCCATTATCAGTAGGTATGGAATCATTCTTCTGCATTTACCTTCAGAGTAGCTCAAGATGGAATTTTCAATCATTTTTCCCACATCTATTTTGTAACCTTTTAGCAATGCATAAAGGAGAATTGCTTCTTCTCTTCCCATTGTGCTTAGATGTTTAGATGGACTTAAAATAGAACTGATGAAGTAAAACCATACCTTAGCTTCCTCTGTTAGGTCTCCTCTGGCAATGGATCTAAAAGGATTTATTTTTGTTCCTTTCCACTCTCCTTTTCCAGCTGTGAGAAGGTCAACTATCTTCTGGTGCTCTGTTTCCCTTAGTTGTTTCCTGAACTTTGATCCATCTTTTTGCACACCCATATTGAACAATTTGTTGATCTCTTCTTTGCTGAAATCTATCCACTGTTCTCTGACATACACTCTTTTTCCTTCTCTTTCTACCATATTTGCAAGGAATTCCCTTACCAAAGAGGCACATCTAGGTTCTTTGTGTTCTGCCAGAGATTGCCATTCTCTCTTCTCCACCATTTCACCAAAATGGGAGATAATATTCTTAAATCCTCTTTCCGCTATGAAGCCCCTGTTTTTCAAACTTCCTTCCATTAGAGCCACTGCACTCTCTGAAATAAAGTTCTCACTGCTTTCCTCTTCTTTGCCACCATCCACCCCCTTTTTCTTTTTCTCGTTCATCCACTCCGTCTCGATGATTCTCTTCTACATTATCATCATCCCTTTCCTCAACTTGCTTAGTCGCCGCTTCAAACCTTGTTCGCTTGATTCTCCAACCTCTAGCATTTTCTTCCATGACTTCTCGTGGAGGTTTGGAATCGAGGGTGTGTTTACATGGTAATTTTAGGGTTTCTGAACTCTAGGGTTTTAGGGAGTGAGATGAGAGAGACTTGAGTAAAGAAGCTGAGACAGGTGAGAGTTTATGAGGAAGGTGGTTGTTCAGTTTTCAAAAATTTTCCATTTATAAGCCAACTGATTCATTGTGTGCTACATTAAATGTCGCGACAATTACTGCTCTCAGGTCTATACGTCTTTAATTCTCTATCGCGACATACAGAAAGTTTGTCGCGACAGAGATTCAACATTATTTAGAGACAGAGCCTGTCAAATGTTGCCACAGAGCATAGTATGTTGCAACATTTCTTTCAAGACTATCGACATAATTTTCTTTTTCAATTTGTTTAATTCAATCGTGTTATGATATAAAAAAGAATGTTGCGATAATTTAATTGAAGTTTTAAAATTGAGCATCTTTCTCATGTTTTCTCTCATAAAACATTTAAAACAACCTATGTCCACTCATACTCAGTTGAACCTACATGTGAAAACTTGTTTAAACCATTAAAAATCCTTACTTCAAGTATTAACACTCATCTCAATTTTTAATTCAATCAGCCTTGCCCAGATATTTAGAATATGTTTTTATTCAAGCAACATAACATTCCAAAACATTCAGATATGCATTATCCTTAAAGACAAGTTTAGGGAATTAGAATTACTCCCTAATGTAATCATTTTCTGCATATTTTCTTTTGGAAACAATTTGCTTCTTAAAATGGTTCTTCTTTGAATTTTGCTTCATTTTCCTGAAAGTCAACAACAACTGAAATAAAACTACTAACAGATTACACTGAAACATCTAATACTCAAAATTCTACTGAATAAATCAGACTAAACAAAAAAATTTGAAAATTCGCTTGTCAGCCTTCCAAGAAGCCGCTTCTCACTTTAGTGTCCCTAGCTAGACATTTGCCGTAATTTGTCTTCTTCAAAGATCCTTTGCTTCGCTCCTCTACCGGAAATCTTCTTCATCGTCTCGCCCCATGCATGCTTTGTCCTACATTTTCGCTTCCTCGCAATTCATCACCGCCTCTCATCAAGTACCGGTGTGAGATCTTTAGGATTGATTTTAAGATTTACTAGGAAATGTATTTCTGGATTGTCTTTGCAAGGATAGGGCCAGCTGCCCTACGTGAGTCTCCAAGTTTCTCAATGTAACATTGATATTTGTTTGAAACACAGTTGTGTTAGCTTAGAAATTCTCAAGTTCAACAAATTTTTTCTCATGCACATTCAGATCCTTTTGTTTTCCGTCATGAATCGGCAAAGACTGACCAAAGTGGTTTGAATTCTTTTCGCCTTGATACTCTCCTCTATCGTCCCTATTTTTCAAGCATCGTTGTTGTTGTCACGCTGTTGGAACCCAGGCCGAGTATAAAACCCGATGGTAGTTCCGCCCATGTCTAGGGACGTCAAGAAGTTCCACCACCATATGAAAAGCTTTCACGCTTCTTAGCAATCGGACCGTAGTGTGTAGGCGTGTTAGGATCGGGGTTTTAAAAGTATAACTTTATTTGCTCAGATTGAGGTATTGTGCCTCCTCAACCTGGTAAGGCTCTTCTTCCTCATACCCCTCAACATTGTTTCCTTCCTTCTCTCACTGCTCCAACTTCATGTGCAGTGTGCATCCTTTTCTCATTGCTACTAAGCTTGTTCATTACTGCATCAAGCTTGGCTTCTATGGTTGTAGTTCTATCCAATCCAATCATACCATTTCCCCTCATCCTTCTGCTTCTCCCTAAAGATTCAGATGGAGTCTTGTAGTTACATTTGGCAAGGTCTTCAATAACTTGCTCATTTCTCCTCCGCACTTCTTCTTTAAAACTTCCACAAAGCAGGATGCATCAATTATAAATTTTAGAGGTATAATCTCATGGCATGGTAGAAATGTCCATCCGAAGGTCGATCCATCCCATATAGGGCACCTCTTCAACACCAACCTCTCCCATGCCAGAGGCTCTCATCCTCCCTTGCTTAAACACAATGATGTCTCCTTTTCTCAAGAGGAGTCGGAGGGAAAATCTACCATGAATGCTCCACCGCTTCTTCCTGGGCATTCATTGATCGCACTAAGAAGTGAGTCAAACCATGTGGTCGCATGATTCTCAATGAGAATGGGAAGAGTTGAAGCTTAATTACACCAGGTCTTACTCCATTCAATTTCACAGTGTTTGCCATCCTCATAAATCTCCCCATGTGCTCATTTGGATCTTCTGAAAGGTGGCCAGTGAACTGGTGTTGCTGCACCATTGTAATCAAAGCTGGCTTCACCTCAAAATTGTTTGCTTCAATAGGGGGTTGTCTCACAGCAGAATATTCTTCTTGGATGATGGGCCTCCAAAATTCCTCCATTATGTTAGGCCACTGTGGTCTCTCTACTTCTTCTTCTTATGGAATAGTCTACAATCTTTCTATTTGATTAGCCATACTTCTATCTTCAAGACTGTAGCTTTTCCCTCGATTTCGCAGGTTCTCTAATTTCGTATCTAGAGGCGTGAGTTCTCTTGATTTTCCAGATTGCATTACCTTCCTGAAAATGGAAACACATTGAAATCAAATAAAGTCAGTGGTAACTAAAATTATATATTCATTAGGATTCCAAACATATCAGTAGCTTATTCAATCACCACTATTAAACTGTTTTTGTTGATTTTCTAAAATTTTTGTAAAACAAAGAAAAATGTCCAAATTAGAATTCTCTCTTTTGCTAGAATATTGATTTTTAAATTCTATCGATCCCCAGCAACATCGCCAAAAACTTGTTGAGACCTAATTGTATATGCAAAATTTATGACATCACAATTAAAGGAATATTATCTAACCCAGACCCGGCGCCTAAAAACTTGTTAACCAAATTTCGAATAACCCGCCAAAGACTAACTAAAGCCCCCGGCAATGGCGCCAAAAACTTGTTAAAACCAAATATAACTTGTAAACTTATAAGAATTGTTCATTATCAACTCACGAAGATTTAGTTTAGTCTTAAACCGGCAAGTGCACAGTCGTACAAGTAATAAAGGATCTATAAGTCCCATATCGCTCCCACAGATTGAAAAGAATTTAAACTTCAACTACCCCAACTACTCAAGTTCTATACTATTTGAACTTCCATTTCAGAGTATATTTAGTAACCTGTAAAGAATTTTAATAACTAGAATCCTACATTTAAAATTAAGGAAAAAATTAAATTCTAAATATAAACTGGACTGAACCAAATTATTGCTAGAAGTAAATACCAGATTCTCAATGGGCCGTGAAATTATCAATTTCGCATCATAATCTAATTCAATTTTCTCCCTCGAAGTCGAATCTGAATTTTCAAGAGGCAAGGTAGTATAGCTCGATTCCTCCTCTAACCATACTTTCACTCGAATAGAGACCATAGTTCATTATCAAACATGATTCTAATCAATTACTTTTAATTAGAATTTCATAAGATCCGGGTATTTTCCAATACTTCATACCCATTTCTTATGACTGGCGTATTTCTTGCTTCCAAGACAGGCAATTTGCTAGATTTCTACAAATGAATGGTGTCCTTCATCCTTAAAATCAAAGAGTTTTCCCTTTCCGATTAGATCCTACACGGATTAAGATCATTCCTCCGCACTGCTGAGAGATCTCTAATTGATTAAATTGATATATCACTCCAACCCTTCTCAAACCATGAGCAAATCGAGATTTATCGAAGTAACCTTTCAAAGCCATTAGTTCATCAATATTAACTAGCACTTCAAGTAACTCCATCTATGCTCTCAAGAATCTCCATCTCTCGTATCACCTCGCGAGGGCCTCCGAAATCGTGAGCCGCATAAATAGTCCTTCACGGGTATAAGCTACTAAAATCGGGAATCACTAATTTCAAGAACAACACCATTCAATTAAATTCAACATTCAACTAAGGAAATTTTCTTCTCATTGTGCAGAAAATACCATAACTAACATCAGATCTTTCCTAGCGGAAGTTGTGTTCTCGAAAACTGGATTACAATGTACACTGAACATCGATCAGAAAATTTATTGTACATGCAATCAACGAAAGAAATGATTTACTGCCTAGAAAGTTCATCGACTTCAAACAAGAATCGTGAAATGAATTTCAACATTTAATTTCAACTTTAGCAAACTTGAACAAATTACTGCTTTTTGCATCCAATAAATGAATCAAAAACTGTGCTAACTCTAATCTACGAAAGAAAGAAAATAAAAGAAAGAAAAGAAAAGAAAAAATATAATACAAAAGAGTCCCTGCCTCCCTGTACTCGTTCGCCTCACTGGCCAGATTTAACCGCCTCGCTCCGTGAATGCTTTTCATTTATAAAGCCCTAGTGCTTAGCCCTAAAATCGAGGCCATGTGTGAATCCCTAAAATTTTGGGCCCGTATTTGCCTTCTCCTGCCTTTCCCTAGAAGTCAGTGGTTATGACAGAGTTCGTGTCTTTGCTATGTGTCTTGCTGTGGTATGAAGTCATCTATCGAGACTTGAAAATCTCAGGCTCCTTCTGGCTTCAGCTTAAGCATGTGCCGCATTTTGTTGCGCATAGCCTTTCTTTTCAAGATGATAACTCGTCGAAAGAGTTTTCTTTGTCCCGACAATATTATGTGTATTCCCTAAACAGCTTATGTCGTTAACATTGATAATCACAGGCAACACAGCTTCAAGATAGCTTCGTGTGTTGGTGTCACACCCAAGTTTCATGTCGCGACAGTCTTTTGTTCAGATTATGTTGCAACACCGCCTTGTATTATCTCGATTGCCGACCCGAAAAGTCTATCATGACCGAGGTTTATTGCCATCAGCTTGACTTCATAAGGTGCCTTGTTCGATGTCATGCATACGACTTCTGTCATTAATATTTACGTGTTACGACCCGCTTTCATGTCGACAATTACTCTTCCGTGGTTCAATCCATTTGTATTACAATCTAACGGTTATGTCACGACATGACTTCTTTACATTTTTGTTAAAACCTCTATCGACCCGCCTTGTTATAGGTCGCGACCTCAAACTTCTTTCAGATTTGTGTCAAAACCCTCTATCAATGGTACCTGTTGTGTCATGACCCTCAAGTTTCTATTTAGCTTATTTCTGAGTTGCGACATTAAGATCCATGTCACGACATAGACTTATGTCCTCAGCTTGAAGTATGTTGCAACGTTGGGTTCCTTTTTTGCTACTAGGCCTTGATTCAACAAGTAAGCTTCATTTGTCGCGATAGAAATTTTCTTGTCACGACTGAGCTTCTTCTTTCAGTGCTCTTTTCTGTCTCAACTAGCTCCTCCATGTTGCAAGGGTTAGTGTCGCGACAGAGTAACTCGCCGCGACATAGATTCGGGCCTTCTCCGTCTTTCATTATGTCTAACATGATCGATCTTTTGTCTTAGTCAGCTTCTTCCCATTTCTCACGCGATCGTCTTTACGACATAATCAGATTCGCAATTTTTAGGATCTTTTGTGGTTGTGACACATAAAATATTGTTGCGACATTACCTACCATTTGCTTAGACGCTTGTCGCGATCTGCAAAGTCTCCATTTTAGACCGGCCGTGAATTGCTTTTTTTTCTCTTCTCTTTCATGGAAATCTCATTTTTGCATTAACTCTTGCAAAACACAAAGTTTTTAATTATTCCATAATTTGGCATTAAAACAACTCTGAAAATACTAAAAACAAGCCAGAAAAATGGATTAAAAATAGATGAGTTTAAGACTCATCAAGATGCCTTGACCTTTTGCCCCAGGTGGAGTTTTCAAGCTATGGTTGGTTTTCTTCAAAGAGGTGGATATTTCGCTAAGGTGTAGATTGTTGTGGCATGTGGTTGATTTTGAGGCTAGAAGGACTAGGCAAATGCTTGAGCGAAGCGAAGGCATTTATCCTTCATGCATAACCTCTTTTGTTGTGGGGGGAGCCCACTTCACCATGATACGCTATATTTAGGATATAGGGGTATTTTTATAATTTGGTCATATTCAGGATTATTATAAATACCCTCCTATATAACCCTATTTCGGTAATAGTGAAAAAAGTTTGAGCCGTAGTTCATATGGATGTAGGCATACTACCAAACCACGTAAAATCTGTGTATTTTCTTCATTCCTCTTTACTTCGATTTTATTTGCACGAATCACAACAGATTGGATAAACATTTTTTTCCTAGAGTGGATATTAGTATACTACAATAATAATAATAATAGAGTTTTGTTATATTATAAATGTATAATGCATATCGAGAATGTCATCTTATTTCTTATTTGAGTTATTCATATTGTTTCCCAATTGGACAGGTCTATCCTCTCTTTGCAGCGGTTGGTGTGGCTGTCGGCATTTGCGGCATGCAGCTTGTTAGAAATATCTGCATCAACCCTGATGTGAGGTCTGTTTACTTTCTTTCTTTCTTTTTTGATAATCATGGGTGTCATGCACCTCGATTAATCCCACTAATCTCATGGGACCTGAAGTTAACGATTGGGTCGAGTAAATCCTCTGGTAATCTTAAGGGGCCTCGCCTTAAAGGGACTTGAGCCAGTTACCATTGGGAAGCAAATCCAAGATCAAACCAATTGAGCTACCCTCTCTCTCTCTCTCCCCCTCCCTGTATTTAATCCTGTCTGTGTATTTAATCTCAGAACTGTTAACAAGAAAACAATGATGCCATAGTTGTATTTTTTGGTTTCAGGGTGACCAAACAGAATAGAAGTGCAGGAATATTGGAGAACTATGAAGAAGGTGAGAGATATGCAGAACATATGCTGAGGAAGTATGTTCGCAACAAAGAGCCTCAGATCATGCCATCTATCAACAAGTTCTTCTCTGATCCAAACTTCGACTAGCTAGGAAGCTTTCCAGCGTATCATCATCATCATCAGGTTGTTTGAATTTGGAAAAAAAATTACGTAGGCGCAGTCAGATATTGTTTTTTCTGGAGACTGGGTATAAGACAGTTGCTAAGTTGGTTTATGTTTATGAACTCAGTTTTATTAAATGATAAATCAGATTGGCATTGCACATTGAAAATTGATTCCATCTTCCTCATCAATGCTTGTAGCAGATGGTTTGAACATAGTTATATGATATAGGAATTCTTTCTAATGTTAATATTTTCTCATCTTACTCCATGACTTTCTAAACATACGGTATTAATTATATGCATCTTGTATATTCTCCAACGGGTAAGGTCGAGTAGCTTGGCCCGGAGAAATGAGGTCTATGGCCTGGCTCAAGCCGTGCCAATAGGCTCGTTGATCATCAACGGGTTGGGTCAAGCTTCGTATTTTGTTGAGGCCCGCGGCTTAGCCCATGGGCTTGGTACTAGGTGGGCCTTGCAGGCTCAAGAATTAAAACCATTTTTTATTATTTTAAACCTTCTTTCTAGCTTACAATTTAATGGATCAACTAAGTTGTATTTTGACTCT
Source organism: Tetrastigma voinierianum (assembly GCA_016808115.1). Taxonomy (NCBI): domain Eukaryota; kingdom Viridiplantae; phylum Streptophyta; class Magnoliopsida; order Vitales; family Vitaceae; genus Tetrastigma; species Tetrastigma voinierianum. The sequence continues at coordinate 2,320,360 of JAEQBH010001275.1, read as the reverse complement.
TTTTTTTTACAACTAAGCACTTTGTATAAAGTCTTCTTCCTTCCATGATGTCCTACCTTTTTAAACTTTGAACGTTCTACCAACTCAACTAGGCATGTGGACTTTATTTGACTTATATAATAAACTTTTAACAAAATATTTATTATAAATACAATTACATTATGTTTTTTTTTTTTTAAATAATATAGGGATAGGGCAAGCCTACAAGCTTATGGGCAAGCCTAAAAACCTATAGACCGGTTGGCCCATCTGGCTGGGCTTAGCCTAAAATGAAGCTCGCAGCCTAATCACCCTTCCAAAAACAAGCTCGGACCTATGAGTACCATGATCTTTCAGATCCGCTACCCAATGGGCCCGGGGCCCCGTGGTGGCTCAGGTTATGAAATCCGCCAATCTAATTTGCCCCACCAAAACCAGCATGGACACTTCCTGCACGAAAGAGTCTAAAGAGACCGCCGGAGCAAGGTCAAAGATTTCGGGCTTGCTTGGTTATGTTGAGTTTAGGATTTCAAGTCCCCAGCCGGCCATTCAACCCCATATGAGAAGTTCTTTATGAATAAACACCTAGAAGCGGAAAATCCACAAAATCGATATTATCAGCGAATTCCAGCTTCCGAATCCCTTATTCCTCGAAGAGATAATCCTAGATAAGGGAAGGATAGACCCAGATAAGGAAAAGGAGATTTCCTCCCTTAAATTAGGAGGAGATAAAATCCTACTCCAAGAAGAAATGGGAGGATTTCGTCAAGCTGACCCTATAACCGTAGAAGAGACTTCCACTAGTGGAAGGTAAGCACCTAATCTACAAGATATTCCTTCTCTCTCCATACTTTTGCCGACCACCACCTGAGAGGGAGCAGGACCACCGCAGCGACGCCCCTTTTTCAGTATACATCGCGCCATCGATTTATACAAGAAGTCGGGAGACCGAGGTATCGACAATTACGGCCAGTCTGTGGTGGAAACGAACAAAAGTCCCGCTACAAGCCGCAAGAGTCAGCTCAACAACCCGTCGCAGCCCTTCACCGGTCCCGAAGCTCGCTAACCCCCATTCTACGTCTCATTCACCCAAGGTAGGCACAATTACGAGCATTCTGATGAACAATCGCCAGAAGACCAATTCCTCTATTGGTGTCAGGACATGGAGAGAAAGCAAGAGGAACAAGCACGACAGATGAAAGAGTTGCAAGGTCAAGCCGAGCACTTACAGCACGAGAATAACCAGCTGTGAACCTAGATCGAAAATAATCGCAAAGATGTACAAGATAACGGCAGTAATGTGCATCCGACCACCCATGATAAAGGGAAGGGGCCCATTGGTCCTGACAACGTCGATACCCCAGCGGACAATGTGCTGTCATCAGGGAGCTCCCCGTCCCTAAATCTCTAGCCGACAAAAAATACTTGGGAAAGCACAAGGACCAGATCGCGTAAGAGGCCTTCGCCTCACCCTACCTTCAGTGATGCCATCAATGGTGCATCTCGCGGGGCAAGGAAAGAAGCAGGCAGAAAACAGTACCGGCCAGGTCAAGCCCTAGGGAACCCGATAGTGCTACCCTCAGGCACGTTGCCACCAGCACCGCCCGTGCATCCTGCCTTTGGTACAGCTCCAACCTTCTACGTACCGTGGGCAGCCCTCATTCGGAGACACATGACATGCTCTCTTCACCCCTAAGGTAACACATCCTTGATTACGAGCTGCACCGTGGGTTTACCATTCCAGCTTTCACCACATTTGATGGCTCGACTAACCCCTATGATCACATGCTCCACTACAATCAGGCAATGATATTGAATCGACAACTTTAATCGCCTAGTATGCAAAGTATTCAAATTAGTTTGGCGAGGGCTCACATAGCCCGGGTTCCACAAGCCCTCAAGGTGAATTAACAAACCTCTGCTCAATGAGCTTTAGGGTGCATTCATCTCTCAATATCATTGTTCGGTATGGAAGAAGAGGAACATTAGCTCTTTGCAAACTATTCTAAAGCATGAAGAGGAATCCACATGAGACTTCACAAAAAGGTTCGGGCAAGCCGTCTAGCAGGTAGAGGCTTATAGCATGAATGCAGTCCTTCAGAACTTCATGAGAAGCTTCAAAATGTCCACTCCTTTCTTCCACTCACTATCTTTAGACTTGCCGGTGACCATCGAAGAATTATACATGCGGTCAAATGGGTACTCAACACTGGAAGACAATATTCGCACAGCAACACAAACTATCATGATTACGCCGACCGAGAGCAACAACCCGGCGGGGAAGAAGTCGTTGAGTTCAAGGAAGGTCATAGCAGAAACTGAAAGCGATCCCGTGATCAGTCACAAAAAAAGAGGGAACCCCCACAGTTCACCCTCTTGAACATCTCATATGAGAGGCTATTGCCCCTTATTCATTATTTACCAGATTTCAAGTGGCCTACACCAATCCAAACAGATCCCTCTCAGAGAAACCTATCCATGAAGTGCGACATCATAGATCATGGAACGACCAACAGTGCCGGGCTTCCAAAGTTCCTCGCGGAAAGACTAATCGTGAGTAAAGGCACCCCATAAGGTATATCGTAGAAGTCGACCACGTGGCGGAATCTGGGGCCACCAAAGATACACTAAAGCCCGCCTCAACACCCCATCAAAATCCATACCAGCCATAAACTATATACTAGGCCCATTTGATGACCAATATTAATCAAAGCGCCAACAGAAGAAGCTCTTGAGAGCGGCCACAGTAAAGGCCCGGGTAAATGTTATCCACATAAGAGGTAGCTGTGTAGAAACCAAGTCAATAGATGGCCCCATATGCTTTCCACCGATAAACCCGAACAGGGTCATTGTGCCCCATTATGATGCATTGATACTCACCCTAAGTATTAGTTAGCCATGTGCACACAGTGGTGCCTGTAGATCCCGGGCAAGAGCCAAGCAGACTCACTGGCAGCCTACCACCCTTCAATCGATTTAAGCTTTCCTTAGGAATGCCGAACTCGCCGCTAATCCTCTCCGGTTTTAACTATGTAACAAACTACTGTAACACTAGAGACGCCAATACGTCCCTATACAAGCAAGACCAACAATCTTAACATGTTTCTCGCTCTTAGTCATCGAAGACTTAGGGTCATACAATGCCATAGTAGGTCGAACCTGGCTGTACTCAATGAAGGTCGTCCCTTCAACATATCACCAGATGGTCAGTTATTTGATCAACGTGGGGCAAGTCGACCTTCTAAACAATCAGTTGGTCGCACGGCAGTGCTATCAACTATCCATAGGAGAACAAAAATAGGGGAAGAGATTAGGAAGTCCTCCCCTCTAAGATCACGCCCCCACATAGCAACCATAATTCGTTGCCCAAGTCAAGGTGAAAGAGAAGGACCCATTAGTCGTGGATCCCCTGGAGTCAATGGTGCTAGACGAGCTGGAGAAGTTCACATACGTCAGTTCTCTGTTATCCAGTGAAGAAAAAAACAGCTACAACACGTATTGTTTATACGTGTTCTCTTGGAATCACTTGGATATGATCAAAATCAACCGGATGCTAGCCTCTCACAAACTGAATATTATCCCTGCAGCCAAACCAAGAAGATGCAAAGTGAAGCATTCCACTTATCGCCATCGATTATCTCGCACAAAGGCTGACAATCATCCGAGATGTGTTTCATCAAAGAGGTAAAGTACCTAAACAATTCTCGGCCAATGGTGGCGATTCCAAAGAAGGGCGGTAAGTGGAGAGTATATGTAGACTACATGGACCTCAATAAAGCATGCCCGAAAGATAGCTTCCCCCTGCCGCATATAGATCAGATCATTGATGCCTTAGTTAGGCATGGGATGTTGTCATCTCTAGACTCTTTCTCTGGATACCACCAGATTCTCATTCACCCGTCTGATGCAGAGAAAATGGTCTCATTACACCACACAGGCTATACTACTACAATGTAATGCCTTTTAGCTTGAATAACGTCGGAGTGACCAATCAGAAGCTGGTGACCAAGATATTTCGACCATTGATGGGCAAGACCATGGAAGTCTACATCGATGATATGCTTGTCAAATCCAAGGAACGCCACGATCACACACAGCACCTATAAGAAAACCTCGAGCCGCACGCGCACGAAGGTATGAAACTCCAACTCTAAAGTGTGCTCTGAGTAAATGTGCAAGTTTTAAAGTACATGGGATGCAAAGAGGGATAGAGGTCAACCCTATTCAAATTATAGAGTCGCTATAGAATCTCGTACTCTACCTCTTAAAAATGAGTGCAACAACCGACCGGGTCGACGAATCTCGACCATTCAGACTGCTTACGTAATTCAATTAAAGCCGCTTCACCACTCTAAAGGGAGACAAACTAACCGGTTGGAATAAGGAATGCAACCAAGCTTTCATGGAAATCAAGCAGTGTCTCACCGAACCACCAATTCTGGCTAGCCCTAAAGCATGTGATACGCTTTATCTTTACCTAGCAGTTTCAAATGTCTCAATAAGTGCAGCTTTGTTTAAAGAATATGAAAACCGAAAAGAGAGATCAGTACTCTTCTTAAACAAATCCCTATCTGAGGCAGAAACTCAATATACCTATCTCGAGCAAGTGGCGTTGGCTCTCCGTATGGCAACTAAAAAACTATACCCTTACTTCTAAGCACACCCTATCGTCATGCTAACCAATCTTCCCTTGCGAAGCACCATACATAAACCCGACTTGTCAAGAAGGATGACCTAGTGGGCTATTGAGCTAAGCGAGTTCGGTATCCAGTATAAACCCTGCTTGGAAATAAAGGGACAGATATTGGCAGACTTTTTAGCAAAAATCCCCCAACAGGACGCTGACCGAGGTAACACCGACTGGTGGATCCTTAATGTGGATGGCGCTTCCCGGCAAACGAGAGCCAATGTTGGCTTGCAACTTAAAGCCCCAACCAGGGAGAGAATAGATTAGGCTATACATCTAGGCTTCCCCGCGTCCAATAATGAGGCAGAATATGAAGCAATCTTAGTGATGAGTCTTAAACTCATCTATTTTTAATCCATTTTTCTGGCTTGTTTTTAGTATTTTCAGAGTTGTTTTAATTCCAAATTATGGAATATTTACAAACTTTGTGTTTTGCAAGAGTTAATTTGTAACGCCCCAAAAATACCCTGGGTTTGGAAAAGATCCATAATGTTTTCCATGTCTCAATGCTACGGAGATATCGTTCGGATCCGACACATGTAGTCTCTTCGGAGACAATTGAGCTTAGACCGGATTTGACATACGAAGAAGAGCCAAGAGGTCTTAGGCTCAGAAGTGAGAAAGAATTCATGAACAAGAAGATTCCGCTTAGTCAAAGTGTTGTGGAGACTCACAAGACCGGGTTAGCCACTTGGGAAAGTGAAGGTGTCCGATATGGTGCCAGTGATCTCGCAATCGGCGACCAAGGTAAATTTCGAGACGAAATTTTCTTAAGTGGGGAGAATTGTAACGCTTCAAAATACCCTCAGAATTTTTTATAATAATTCTATTATATATTCTCATATGAATTTGGCAAAACTCGGGGTTTTTCCAGAAAGGATGAATTAACCAATTATGAAATAGCAAATTTAGTGAACCCTAAATTTGAGCACTAAAACAAGGACAAAATTGTAAAATGTCATAAAGGGAGTAGAGATGGGCCACAATAGAATTAAAACAAATTGATTTGCAAAATTAAAAGGTGAAGGGACTTATTGCACTGAGACTTATGGAGTATAAAGTGGGGAGATAAGACCAAAATTCATATTTGGTTCCACTTGCCCCCTAGCAAAAACGCAGGAGAGAAAGCAGAAGAGAGCAAAGAAACAAGAAGAAGAGGGTTAAGAAGAAGGGAGGGTGAGGGAGGAGTCCAAAAGATCAAGGTATGTTGTCTTAGAATCAAATATATTTTGATTCCTAGGCTTTGGAAGGAGTAATTGATCCTCTCCTTTGTCTAGGGTTTTGTGGAAGAGATCACACAACCCTTAACTTGTCGAGGTGCTGTGGGTAAAACCCCAAATGTACAAGAAAGACACTAATCCTCCTTCGAGGTTGGATTTACTTCGCTAATCAGCAAAGGGGAGCCTGCTAGAACAAACCCTAACAAATTTGTGTATTAGTATGTGTGGCCGGGTTGGTGACCCATATTAGGAATTGTTTTTGGGAGAAAATCAAGAAAGGTTTTGATGAAAGATATCCATTGAAAGATGATTCGAGGATAATCGAGGTTAAAAGCATGAATTTGAAATGATTTTGAAGTGTATATGAAGTATAGATTTGGCTCAGATGGAAAAGTGCACATGAAAAACGGGAGAAATACACATTCGGGCACTTTTCGGAGACTTGTACCGGTACAATTTGAACTTGTACCGGTACAACTTCAAGGTTTGTCATTTGGTTGAATTTTGTACCTAAGACATGTTAGACATGTACCCTAAGATGCAACTGCTTCGCTTTCCTGTTTCACCGGGCCAGATTTCTACCATAACTTCCTCATTTCCTTATCTGATTTGAGTGATTCAAGTGGCTACATAAAATAGACTTCAAGGAGAACCAAACTTAAAGAGAAGGCATTGTCAAATTCTGATCCTAAGTGGCCTAAAAATTCACTCAAAGTGGGGCCATGTGCAAGCCAAATTCTGGTTCCAGCTTTGAACATAGAGTAGTCCGGGTTGTTTCGGACGTAACTTGAGTTTCGGTGCTCCGAATTGGGTGATTCCAATTGGAATAGAACCCTTAGCACCTTAGATTTAAATGAGTATGAAGAGATAGTGTCAAAAATGAAGTTAGAACCCCGGAAAAATTAGTAATACAAACTGTCCTCAAATCTGCAATTGATTAGTCGGGCATGAAAATGCCATAACTTTAGTTGGGATAATCCGATCGGGAATGATTCCAATTCCTGTTATAGACTGGTTGGGGAATAAGAATGAGTCTAAGTAAAAAACGTGTTAGTAATTAACACCGCCGCAAAAGCTTTGCTTGCTTCTCAACGAGGCCCGCTTAGTACGATTATTTGCATAATCACTAAGAGTGACAAATTGTATTTGACTAGGTGCTGGTGAAGACGACAACCTGGCCTAGGATTGACATCGAGAAAGAAACGGAATCGATAATTGGTTTGTTCTCTGACTCTATCCTTAATTCAAGTATTTTGGTAGTTTACCAATTAACTATGAATGAGAACATGAATCGAGATCATGAATGAGTATGTGATATGATTATGTAGATTGAGTATGTCTTTGAAAGATAATACGAAAGTGAATATGAGATTGAATGTGATAATCGATAACCGAATGAAAAGTGAATGATGATAAAGACGGGATTCACCCAAACGGAATCCGTCGGAATTGTGAAGTGAATAATATACCAAATGAATCGCCTGACGGGATGCACCAATCGTCATCCGTCACAAAGGCACTCAAATTTCCAATGTCCCACTTGACGGATGCACCAATTCCGCATCCGCCGCGACGGGCGCATGGTATCAAGAAATGTCCCACTTCATGTGGGATGCACCAATCGGCATCCGGCCATGATGGCGCATGGCATTTAATCGATACCACGCGGTCGGGATGCACCAACCGCATCCCGGCGACGGAGATCGCACAAGTGATACCACGCGCCGGATGCACCAAACGCATCCGCCGCGATGGGAGATAGAATCAGAATGTATAAGCACATTATCGAATGATATAATAAGGGCTGGATTCATCAAACTAACCGCGTAGATCGTGGGAATCGAATAGTCAAGGTGAAATAGCCAACATTGACGAAATAATGAGATATTTTTATGAATATGTTCTCAATATCATGAAATGAATCGTTGCATTGAAAATGCATGATATGATATGATACTAAGAAATGATTTGGTGGTTACATTGAAAGCATGAGTATATGTTGATATATTAGGCATAGTTTAATATAAATGCTTGCCGAGTTAAATTGAATATGGAATAGAATCAGATAGAACCACTAGGCATGAAAATGCTTATTTTTGCAGTTTAATCATATGCGCAGTATCAAGTAAGCAAAGAGAAGAAGCTCCAAGATCGCAAGCAAACAGAGAGTCATAGATAAAGCACGGGCGTATAAGTGTATAATCTCGAATTTTGCATATCATCTTTCGAACAAGTGGTGTTTTGTAAACAAAAGGGTTAAACCCCAAAACTGATTTTGTGTATCATCTCAAAAGAGCATAGAATGCTTTTCAGAAATGTATTTTGCTAATGTTTACGTCTACCAATCGCTTTATTCAGAATGATTACGGGTTTGCCCCCAACCTAAACCAAGCTTTCCGCAACTAAATGAATTAATAAAAAAAAATGTTTTGATAAGATAAATGAAAACGTCGGAGTAAACCGAGCTCCGGTTCGGATCCGCCATTCGGGTCGGGCCGGGGATTCGGGTCACGACACTTTTGAAAATAAAAATTTAATAAAACGATAACTAAAAGAAATAAACCCACGGCCCCTGGTTTTTGGTTTCTGACTTCGCCTTCGGTCGGATCGGGCTTAGGGTTCGCTACACTTTAGTGGTATCAGAGCCTAGGTTTAGGCGTTTCTTGAAAAAGGGGCCCTAAACGATTTTGAAAAAGGATTTGAAAATGGTATTTGACATACATGGCATTTGCATATAAAAGAGATGATATGACTCGACGCTGATTCGGCTGATTTTAATAGGTAAGCATGGATAGTTCAAAATTCCATAGAGCTTCCAGGGTGACTCCGGAAATCATTCCCGATGGGCCCCGCTTAGTGTGGTAGGTGACAAGCATCTCACGCCCCACCAACAAATGAACCTAACAAGAAGGAGGTACTATAGGTATCCTCCAACAGCTGGTCTAGGTCTACAAAGAGTCAGCAACCAAATTGCACTGCCCCCATAAATGATCGCCATCATTGAAAGAATGGCAAGGTACCGACCGTAGACTTTATGGTTAAGGATGATGAACCCGTTATGGCAAAAATTGGCTCCGAGAGGACCGAGTTTAATGCTTGTGCAAATGCATTGCACAACTTGAAGAGAAAATTGGAATGTGCGACCTCACACGCAGATGAGGCTTTATCATGGTGGGTTTCCGTGACCGTGACCGCCTCCACTGTGAGAGTTACATGGAGGTTCTTCTTGGATGAGTTCAAGAAGCATATGGGCCGCATTTATTTAAACAATATAAGCATGAGTTTCATAATCTCAAGCAAAGGCACCATGTAACCGAATACGTGAGAGAATTCACACGGCCAGTGTGCAAGATGCCTCCCGGGAGCACAAGCAGAAGCTACAGGCTGCCGTGGTTTGAAGACGGCCTAAGCGACTACATTCGGCCCATGTCATGATTTTGCCATGACGATTTCTCCAAATCACGGTGACGCGCTCTAAACGTGGAACGAGTAAAGAAAGAGGAAAATGAAAGAAAAGATGTAAGACAGGAAAGAAAAATCCCGGTCGCCAAGTGCTCATCGCCAGCCAGAGTAAGAGATTCAGTGGACCACGATCCTGCATACCATACCAGCCACCAGAGATACTATCCCGCCAAGCGCCGCCAAGCAGGTGTACAAGGAGGTGCCTCTAGAGGACAAGATACCCTCAGTTGTTCTATCAGGAAGAAAACACAAGGGGAGATTGTTTGAGATTGACCGGTGCTTGCTTGGGTTGCGGGATCCATGATACAAAATACGAGAATGTACTAGGGCACGTCCCTTCACAAGACTCGACCGGGGCACGTTTCATCAAGACGAAAGGGCAAAGCAAGAGCGTTGCATCACCGAAAGTGTTCCGAGACAAGGGACACACAGGACAAGGGGAAGACAGATGCTGCTCGTGCTCCAGCTAGAGCATATGCGATGAAAGCAATGGAAGACACTGATGCCCCTGATGTGATAATCGGTAATTTCACTATCTTTGATACTTTTGTACATGCATTGATATACCCAGGGTCAACTCATTCATATGTGTGTACTGACATACCCAACTTGGGTAATTTAATGAGGGAGGAAACCTAGTATGATATCTTCGGGTGACGAACCCGCCTGCATAGTGTTGTCAGAACAAAGTGTATAAAGATTGTCCCATCAAAATACGAGAGCATGAATTTCCGGGAGATTTGATCGAGTTATCCTTTAGGGAATTTGATGTGATATCGGGACGGATCGTTATCCCAACACCTGCCGATAGTTGATCAGAATGAAAAGAGTAACCCCGTAAGGACACCGAATGACGTTGAGGTTATTTTCTATCGGCGAGGCCTAATCACCTCTCTAATGTGATATCCGCCTTGATTCTGCGGCGAGAAAGATGGTGCAAAAGGATGTGAAGCCCTATTTGGCTTATGTGATCGATACGGTAAAGGCAAGGCCCTGGTGTATGATCATCCTGGTTAGTGACTTCGGACGTGTTTCGAGAAGAGTTGCGGGATTGCCCCTCCACCGAGAGGAGATTGAATTTTAACTATCGAAGCGTTGTGCAGTGCCACAGGCATCCACACACCGTATAGAATGGCTCCACTTGAGCTGAGGTGAAATTGCCGGTTGCAGGCGCTCTAGAAAGGGATTTATTCGACCAAGTGTATCACCGTGGGGAGCTCCTGTGCTTTTTGTCAAGAAGAAAGATGGTACACTTCGGCTATGTGTTGATTATAGACAACTGCAGACAGTTAGTAGTAAAGAATAATTATATGTTACGAGATTGATGATTTGTTCGACCCGATTGAAGGTGCAGAAGTATCTTTGAAGATTGACTTGAGATCTGGGGTATCATCGGAGTTGAAAATTAAAGATACCCGATGTGCATAAGGCGGCGTTTAGAACCGCGATATGGACATTATGAGTTCCTTGTAATGCCGTTTGGTTTATTAATGCTCCAGTAGCTTTCTGGACAATGGGCCATTTTCAGTGCAAACATGTGGATCGGAGTTTATCGTAGTGTTCATAAACTGACATTCTTGTGTATTCGAAAGATCGAGAAAGTCATGACACACACCTTCGGGTAGTGCTGGAGATTTTGAGAAAAGAGCAGTTGTACGCGAAACTCAGCAAGTGTGAGTTTTGGTTGACTGAAGTGTCCTTTCTTGGGCACATTGTATCGAAAGAAGGAATCCGAGTGGATCCAAAGAAAATAGAAGTGGTTATCGAATGAGGCCACGAGAAATGTCTGAGGAATTCGTGGCTTCACGGAATTTGCGAGGTTACTACGAAGATTTGTTAAGGGGTTTTCTATGATTGCGGCCAGATGTGGGTGCTCAGAAAAATGTAAAGTATGAATGGAGTGAAAATGTCGAGAAGTTTTGAAAAGCTAAAAGCATTCTGTAGAGGCTCAGGTGCTAACTCGGCCCGACTAACGGTAAAGAATATGTGATCTATCAGTGATGCTTCACTAAATGGACTGGATGTGTCCTAATGTAAGAGGAGTAAGTGGTAGCCTGTGCTTCAAGACAATTGAAGCCACATGAAAGAACTACCCCCTCATGATTTGGAATTGGCGCGATTGTATTTGCGTTGAAAATTTGGAGACATTATTTGTATGGAGAAAAGTGTTTTATTTACACTTAGATCATAAGAGTCTTAAGTATTTGCCCTCTAGCGAGGCTTAACGAGACAACGGAGGTGGATGGAATTGATAAAAGATTATATTCGTGATTGACTATCACCGGGAAAGGAGCGATGTAGTGGCTAATGCCTTGAGTGGAGAAGGCAGGTCTGGCAACCGGCGTTAAATGCCCGATTTGTCATTATCGAACTGATGGTGCGATGATGGCGGAATTGATGGCGGGACCAAATTTGTTGAATCAAGCTGCTAGAGCACAAAAGAATGATGAAAATTTACGCCATAATGAAACAAATTGGAGATGGTAAAGCGATTTCTGATGCGATAGAAAATGGAGTGTTGTATTATAAGGATGGTTTGTGTACTTAGATGATGATGGATTGAGAAAATCCGCTTGAAGAGCATGGTGGATCTTTGCTATCCATCCGTGCTTACAAAAAAGATGTACCAAGATTTGAAAATGTCATTACGGTGGTCGGAATGAAAGAGATGTCGAGAATTTAGTAGCCAAGTGTTTGGTGTGTCAAAGAGTAAGCGAGCATCAAGTTCCGCCGGGATTATTACCTTTATCGAATACGGGTGGAAATGGGGCCAGAGATCACCATGGATTTTGTGGTTGGGTTACCATTGTGAGGAAAACATGACTTCAGTTTAGATTAGTAGTGGGCTGGAATTGACCAAGTCAGCTCACTTCCTACCAGTGAGAACCGACTATTCGCTTGACAAGCTGACAGAGTTGTATATCAAGGAAATAGTTCGGTTACACGGGATTCCTATATCCATTATTTGGGGCCAGAGATCCAGGAGTTTACTTCAAGATTTTAGGGAGAAAATTGCAGAGGCCATGGGCGCTCAGTGAATTCGATACGGCGTTCCACCAGCGAGCGGATGGACAATCGGAGAGAGTGATCAAATTACGGAGATACGTTAAGGAGTTGTGCGTCGACTATGAGGGAAGTTGGGATCGACATGTATTCCTTTGGTTAGTTTGTATTACAATATGATTTCCAATTAAGTATTGGAATGGCGCCTTCTGAGGGCTCTATATGGAAGAAAATGTAGAACACGTTGTGTTGGAATGGAATTAGTGAAAGAAAAGTGATTGGCTAGATTTGATACATTTGAAGAAAAAGTAGAAAACGTTAAGAAATTGAAGATAATACCACGACCAGACCGGAAGTCATATCTAGGCAGAAGAAGGATATTCGATGTAAATTCGGTGAAAAGTGTTTTTAAAAATGTCGCCTTGGAAGAAGGTGATGAGATTCGAAAAGGGCAGTTGAGCCCAGTTTGTGTATATGAAATAATGAAAAAGTGGGTCGATGGCATCTGATTAGCACATTACCTCTGGATTTGGAAGATCCATAATGTTTCCATGTCTGATGCTGCAGGAGATATCGTTCGGGATCGGAACACATGTAGTCTCTTCGGAGACAATTGAGCTTAGACCGGATTTGACATCTGAAGAAGAGCCAGTAGAGGTCTTAGCTCGGGAAGGGAAAGAATTGCGGAACAAGAAGATTCAGTTAGTCAAAGTGTTATTGGAGAAATCAATGAGTGGAAGAAGCCACTTGAGAAAGTGAAGAAACGATGCGTGGCTGATATCCATATTTGTTTAACTAAGGTGGTGAGGGTGAAATTTTCTTAAGTCAGGGAAAATTGCAACGCCCCAAAAATACCTAAATTTTATAATAATTCTATTATATATACATGGGTATGAATTGGGGCAAAACTTAGAGTTTTCAGAAAAGTGATGAATTGACCAATTATGGAAATAGCAAATTTAGTGACTTAGAAATTTGAGCACTAAAACAAGGACAAAATTGTAAATGTCATAAGGGAGTAGAGATGGGCCACAATAAATTAAAACAAATTGATTTGCAAAAATTAAAGGTGAAGGACAGTTGCAATTTGAGACTTATGGGAGTATAAAAGGGGAGATAAGACCAAAATTCATATTTGGTCTCAATTTGCCCTAGCAAACGTGTGAGAGAAAGAGAGCAAAAACAAAGAAGAAGAAGGAAGAGAAGAAGAAGAAGGAGGAGGAGTCGAATCAAGGTATGTTGTCTTTAGAATCAAGTATATTTTTTGGATTCCTAGGGCTTTGGAAGGAGGTGATCCTCCTTTGTCTAGAGGTTTATTGGAAGAGATCACACAAACCCTTAACTTGATGAGTGTTGTGGGTAAAACCCCAGATGTGCAAAAAAAGACATGAATCCTCCCTTTGAGGTTGGATTTGCGGTTTAATTACAGAAATAAAGGGGTTTGGGTTAGAACAAGCCCTAACAAATTTAATGTATTAGGTATGTGTATGGGTTATGACCCATATTAGAATTGATTTTAAGGGGAGAAAATCATGAAGGTTTTGATGAAAGATATCCATTGAAAGATGATTTGAGGATAATTGAGGTTAAAGATGAATTTGAAATGATTTTTTGAAGTGTATATGAAATATAGATTTGGTTTGGGATGGAAAGTGCATGAAAAATGGGAGAAATACACATTAAGGCACTTTTAGGAGACCTAATGCCGGTACAATTTGAACTTGTACCGGGGTACAACCTGTGTTCACAGTCATTTTTGGCCAACTTGTACCCGGTACATATTGGAGCATGCTACCAGTACAACCTGTTCTGCTTTGATTTCGACCGAGTTTTCTTATTTTGGCCTGCTTCCTCATTTCTTATCCAGAATTTAGTGATTCAGTAGCTACATAAAATAGACTTCAGGAGAACAAACTTAAGAGAAGGCATCATCAAATTAAGATCCTAAGTGGCCTAAAATTCCCACTAAAGTGGGGCCGTGTGCAAGCCAAATTCTGGTTGACTTTGAACATAGTAGTCAAGGTTGTTTTGAGTAACTTGAGTTTCGGTGCTCGAATTGGGTGATTCCAATTGGAATAGAGACCCTTAGCACCTTAGATTTAAATGAGTATGAAGAGATAAAACAATCAAAAATGAAGTTAGAACCCTGGAAAATTAGTAATACAAACTGTCCCCGGTGTAATCGGCAATTGATTAGTTGTAGAAAATGCCATAACTTTAGTTAGGATAAATCGATTGAATGATTCCAATTCCTAATTAAAAATTAGACTCATAGAGAATAAGAATGAGTCTAAGTAAAAAAAAACGTACAGTACCTCCGCCTCGGCAAAGCTTTGCTTGCCTCCAACGATGTCGATTTAGTACGATTATTTGCATAATCTAAGAATTGAATAAATTGTATTTGACTAGGTGCGGGTGAAGGCGACAACCTGGCCTGGGATTGACATCGAAAGACGGAATCGATGGTGGTTTGTTCTCGACTCTATCCTTAATTCAAGTATTTTTGGTAGTTACCAATTAACTATGAATGAGAACATGAATCGAGATCATGAATGAGTATGTGATATGATTATGTAGATTAGTATGCTTTGAAAGATAATAAAAAGTGAATATGAGATTAGATGTGATAATCGATAACCCGAATGAAAAGTGAATGATGATAAAGGCGGGATTCACCATGGAACGTCGAATTGTAAGTGAATATACCAAATGAATCGCGTGGGATCGCGAATCGGCATCCGTCGCTGAAGGCTCTCGAAATTTCCGATGTCCCGCGGGATGCACTAATCGGCATCCGTGTCATGTGATGGCGATAGCGTGAAGAAATGTCCCACTTGGCGGGATACGCGATCGGCATCGTCGCGATGGCGATATGGCATTTAATTGATACTGCGTGTCGGGGGATGCACCAGCGACATCACCGGCATGATGGGGAGACGAATAAGTGATACCACGTGCGGGATGCACCAAAAGCGACATCCGTCCATGATGGGAGATAGGGTAGTAATATATAAGCATTCTGCAGAGATGATAATAAGGCGGGATTCATCAAGCGAATCCGCCCGGAGGGTATGAATCGAATAGTCAGGTGAAATAGCCAACATTGGCGAGTGTAATGAGATATTTTGAATATGTTTGAATATCATGAAATGAATTTATTTGCGTGAAAATGCATGATATGATATAATCTACATTAAATGATTTGTACATTGAAAGCATGAGTATATGTTGATATATTAGGCATAGTTTAATGATAAATGCTTGCCGAGTTAAATTGAATATGGAATAGAATTGTATAGAACCACTAGGCATGAAAATGCTTAGCGTGTAGTTTTAACTATGCGCGGGTATCAAAGTAAACAAAGAAGAAGCCCCGAGATCGCCTTGTGTGAGTCATAGAGAAAGTCGGCGTATAAGTGTATACTCAGAATTTTTTTACATATCATCTTTTGAACAAGTGGTGTTTGTAAACAAAGGGTTAAACCACGAAACTTGATTTTGTGTATCATCTTGAAAGAGCATAGAATGCTTTCTTTGTAAATGTATTTTGTTAATGTTTATGGGCTACGAATTGTTTTATATTTGTAAGTGATTATGGAAAAACGCCTGGCCCCAACGTTTCAGCTAAATGAATTAATAAAAAAAATGTTTGATAAGATAAATGAAAGCGTCGGGTCGCCAGGAGCTCCCGGTTCGGATCACGCCATTAGGTCGGGCGAAGTTAGTCAGCGACACTTTTGAAAAAAAAAATTTAATAAAAATATAACTAAAAGAAATAAACCGGGCGTCCCTGGGTTTCGGTTCGGACTCGCCTTTCGGGTCGGATCGGGAAGGAGAGATTTCCAACTAGAAAGAAAAGAAAAACAGCAATTGCAGCAAAATCTATGTCGCGACAGAATCTACTATGTCACGACAGAATCTACTATGTCGCGACACTGACTCTTGCAACATGGAGGAGCTGGTTGAGACAGAAGAGACAATTGAAATAAGAAGTTTAGTTTGACGAAAAATTTATGCGACAAATGGCGCTACTTGTTGAAGCGCTTTAGTCGTAACAAAGGAACTCAACGTTGCAACATACTTCAAGATGAGGAGATAAGTCTATGTCGCGACATGGATCTTAATGTCACAACACAGAAATAAGCTGAACGGAGAGAAACGAGGTCGCGACAAAGAATTCAACACAAATGAAAAAAAGTCCTGTCGCGACATAACAAACTGGGTCACGAGAGAACAAGTAAGCTGAACACAGAAAAGTCTTGTCACGACATGAAAACTAGGTCGCAACAGCAAATATTGACAACACCAAGGAGTCATGTCCCAACATCATAACAAAGTTGCAACAGAAGTCCAGGCTTTCGGTGGCAACAAATTGTCACGCGAATTCCATAGGTGTGGTTTTATGTTACTGTTTACCACTGATTTTTTTTTTTCACAACTTGAGTCTAAACTCCACTTGGATTAATCACCTGGAAAAGTAAATAAAACCTTCTCCGGGTCTCGAACATGGACACATATGTCAGTCTGAGTTAATTCCTCAATCTACCCAAAAACTATACACTTACACTTGATCAAAGTAACACTTACACAAAGTTCCAAAACTAGTGGCTACACAAGCCAAATATACAATGATCCACAAAGATACCAAGCTGTCGAATATACGGTGTGAATATCCACATAACACTAAATATTCATCAAAATGTATGCCGACCACCAACAAGCTAAGGTTGGCATGCAAACTTCCCCATCCTCAAAAACCTGCGGGTCTAACTTTCATGTCACGCGGTTGGTCTCGTACGCATCTAAGGTGGAGGAAATAATGTGGGGGTAGAGTTCGACAACTGATGGTGAATCCCTAACAAACCATGCTAATAAAAACATTTCCAATTTATACATAATTCAAGATATCTCAAAACATGGGCAGCTTTACAAATAATAGGTTGATAACACATAGATGCAATACTACCACCATCTCAACCCCTCATCGGTGACTCTTTTGGGCTTTCACCCAGGGACTAGCGATCATCCCCGAGAACAACTGACGAATTCTTTGGAACTTACGAGGATATGCCCGCATCCAGGTGTGCTCTGTGACCTTTGCGGGACTACAACCGAGGGGACTAGTCATGCGTCCAGTGTCCAGTACATCAGTCCAGGACTCCACACGGTCTCATACCCATGTCATACTTTAAAACAATTTCACAAAGCATTCAACACATGGATATTTAAAAACATCATGTACCGATTAATTCAAAAGATTTCCATATATATAAAAATATACATTTATATATCAACTAGAAAATCTGATCAAAGCACGAATGATGCAGAATTCCCCTGACATCAAACCACAGTACAAGCAGGAGAAGGTTATAAGATCCCTACCTTCCTTGGATCCGCAAGTCTCCCAAGGAAGTCAAAACCCGAGGCTACTCCAAAGGATCTGCAAATAACAAGTCATAAGATTCCTTAGCCTCTCACAATCCGTGTCACATAAAAATTACTCAAGTGGTCTATTACTTATCACCACTCGACTCACATATTCTTATACCTTCCAACATAAACCTTGATCCCCCAAGTGCACTCTCTCTTACACTTACTAGGATCAACATTTAACACCCCTTATTAAGGTTACACAAACAACACACTCAACACAAAACACCTCTTGTATTCCTATCTCCATATTACTCATTTGAAGGTAAAGTGCTAAGGGTTCTTTTCCAACTGAAATCACCCAATTCGGAGCACCGAAACTCAAGATATGTCCTACAATAATATAAATTTCCACTTTGAATGAATTTTTGGGGTCCATCAAGCATTAGATCAATGGCAAATGATTGCAATTATTTATGCCTGGGTTTCCTACATATACCACTTGAATCACTCTAACTGATGAATGACCAAGTTACTACGCCAAAATACTAACACTGCCATAATAGAAAATTCCAGCCCTCGAAAATGCCTTTAATTTATGATTTTCCCACTTTTTCCATAAGTTTCAACCAAATCAACCCCAACTCAAACACACATCAAAAGCCACTTATTCAACCCAAAACATCTTCCAAACACATCTTAAACAAGAATCTAGGGTTTTGCCAACCCATCACTCAACCAATCTAAGGGTTAGGATGAAAACCCAATTTTCAAAGAGAGAAATCCACAGAATCATACCCTCTATACAAAAACTCTTCAAATCCTTACACCAACAACCAAGGATTAGGAGTCACTACTCCATATTCTTCAAATCGAGGGTTAGGAGAAGTTCCCCAACCAAACCCTAGAAAAAGAACCATTTTACAAGAATTAAAACCAAAACCCCACCTTGGCCAATCTCCTTTCCTTCTTTCCTTTCTCCTTCTTCTCTTCTTCTTCTTCTTCTTCCTCTTTCCCTCTCTTCTTCAAGCTCGCCTTAACTCTATTTGAGCAAAAATGAGAACTATCCCTTTGCTAGACTAGTTTTAGTCTTATACCTATTTTTGACTTTAAAGTTTCAATTAATAGCAATTTAAGCCATTAACTCTCTCATTTGCATATCACATTCCCAATCTAGACATCAATTAATTAGACTTTCTCATTAATGACCCAGGTTCTCATGTAAATTTACCAATTTACCCTTGGCTCAAGTATTAAACCCGGATCTATCATTTTATTTTCGGAAAAATAGTATTTAGCTATTGTAATAATTCCGGGTGTTACAACAAGCCTCTGTCGCGACATACTTTTTGGGACGTGACAGAAATACAGATAATATAAGACAAGAATGCAATGATAACCTCACAGAGATGTTAAGCATATGAAAACTGGGTCACGAAGACACAATCCTGCGTGGCTTTCACTAATCGAACCGTGTTGCGACATGATTATCGATGTTGCGAAGAAGGAACCACCGTTTAAGGAATGCACAAAAGTCAGTCAGATAAAGAAACTCGTCGCATCAGAAGCATTATGCCGGAAGAGTAGATCAACAAAATACACTACGCAATCAAGCAAGAAGGAGCACAAGATCATCAAGTCGCGATAGACGATTGCATACCTGCAACAAAGACACAAAACTCGTCACACGTAGAAGGCAAATCAGCCATAATTTTTGCAGATTCACACATAGCCTCAATTTTGTAATTCAAACTTTTTGTGGTTCTATAAATAGAAATGATCGCAAAAAGTGAGGCACCACAAGATCGATTTCCAACTGTAGTACTGTATAGTTGAGGACTCTTTTGTATTGTTTTTTTTTCTTTATTTTTCTTATTTTCTTTCTTCTAGATTAGATTTAGCGACTCACACTTCTGGTTATTTAGATCCTAAATAAGAATTGTTTAGAAGTTTTGAAGTTGAATTTAAACTCCTAAATCACATTTACGACATCAAGTTGAATTCAATGGAACTTAATAAAAGCTAGAACTCATTTTTAGCTTGATTACAATTACAAAGGAAATTTTTCTCTGACAAGATTAAGTATACTTAATCTAGTTTTCAAGAACACAACTTCTGAAAGATCTGATGTTAGTTATGGTATTTTCTGCACAATGAGAAGAAAATTTCCTGAGCTGAGGTTTGGAATTTATTTGATGGTGATACAGAAATTAATTGTTCTACCCAGTGAGCTAATACCCATGAGTTGATCTAACCGCCTCTTATTTCCGTGGAGGCCCTAAGTGACATGGAAATTGGAGATTCCCGAGCATAGATTAGTTACTTAGGTATTCTGACTAATATCAAGAACTAATGAGCTTTGAAAGGCATTAGATAAATCCTCAATTTACTCATGATTGAGAAGGGTTTGAAAGGATATATCAATTCTAATAAATTAGAGATTCTCCTCGCCCTGAGGATTCATCCCGTTAGCCGAGATCTAATCAAGGAAAGTGGAAACCTTTCGCATTCAAGAGAGACATCATTCATTTGTAGAAATTCCATAATTGTTCGTTTTAGGAAGCAAGAAATTATAAATATAAGAAATGGGTATGAAGTATTGAAAAGAAAATACCTGTGTCTTATGTAGAAATTCTAATTACATGTTATCGATGAATCATGATTCAAATGAACATGAATTTACCGGGTGAAAAGTATGGTTAGAGGAGGAATCCAAACTATACTACCACATTTGACAAATTCGCATTCCAACTCAGGAGAAAATAGAATTAGATTATGATTTAGAATTGACACACTCTACAAAGCAAGAAAACTGAAGATGTCTACTTCCAAATAATTCTGTTCACCCATTTTTATTTAGGATTTAAATTTTTCCCTTATTTTAAATGTAGGATTTCAGCTATTAAAATTCTTATTAAGTTACTAAATTTTCTCTGAAATGGACATTCAAATAGTGTGGAACTTGAGTAGTTAGGGTAGTTGAACTTTAAATTCTTTTTTATATACGTGGAATGACATCCGCACTTATAGCCAGGCCTTATTATCAGACACCTATGCACTTGCAGCTTTTAAGACCAAATTAAATCTTTAATAGAGTTCAGTGACAAAATTCTTCTTCTTATGAGCATAAAAGTTATATTTCTGCTCTTAACAAGTTTCGCCACGGATTGTAGAAATAGTCCTCGCAAGAGTGTCGCCAATTTGTATATATCAAATGGTCTTAACATTCCAGTCAAGATGATCTTGCAACCTCCGTATCCTCGTAAAAGACTCACTGCTACAGTGACTCACACCGTGGTAGGATGTAAACCGAATATGAAACGCGGGGACCAAGGCATGACCAAGTATGTATGCCTGGTTAAGCTCCGACTAGAGAACTTCATGGCTTGGAAGCTTGAGCATATCCCAAGGGGTTCAAAATGAAAGGCTGTTTATAGTATGGGTCGATCCCTTCCAACCAACAAACAAGATTCTCCCTATCTATTACCAGCTGGAGTCGTCAATTGCTACTAATCGAGTAAACGAGATAGAAGAACCATGTCCCTCTTAGATGACTCCAATAGTCCATCACCTAAGCTTAGGAGAACTCCTGGATTGTAGGGTTGAAGCCCACAAGATTCAGGTTCAGGCGGCTCTATTTTCCCTTGTGAACGGACAGTTGTATAAACAATCTCTAGACTACCAGATTCAAATGCCTCACCACCAGAGTGTGTGATGCGACGCGGAACTCCATGAAGCGAACATGTGGAAACCATCCGCCGCGTGTAACTTTAAGGCACAAGGCTCATACCTAGAGCTACTATTGGCCAACCATGAGGGCGGATGCAACCGCTACGTCGTGAAGTGTGATCGCCGCCAACCAAGAAGCCCCCATCTCAAGGGTACCATCGAACCCGACGACCATAACAGCTCTCTCCCCGGCCCTTCGCCTAGTGGGGAATTAATATAGTTGGACCACTACCTACCTCCCCCACACATAAGAGGTTATTATTGGTAGCAACAGACTATTTTAGCAAGTGGGTAGAAGCTAAAGCCTTCGCCTCCATCAAAGACAAAGATGTCGTCCAATTTGTATGGAAGAACCTCGTCTACCGGTTCAGAATACCACAGTCAATAGTAACTGACAAT
Organism: Tetrastigma voinierianum; assembly: GCA_016808115.1. NCBI lineage: Eukaryota > Viridiplantae > Streptophyta > Magnoliopsida > Vitales > Vitaceae > Tetrastigma > Tetrastigma voinierianum. The sequence continues at coordinate 2,298,511 of JAEQBH010001275.1, read as the reverse complement.
AGGCCACAGTTTGATAGCAAGGTATATAGGAATTTCGCCGTTCACCCTTACTTAAGAGATGGAGGCTATAATCCCCATAGAAATTGGGATGCCCACACTTCAAACTGAAATTCCTGAAGAGGATAATTTTGAAGTCGTTACTAAAGACCTAGATATGACAGACGAGCTCCGCGAAGCTATAGCTGTGCATATAGTGTCATACCAACAAAGACTAAAAAACCTTTACAACGGGCGAGTAAAACCGTGTACATTCCAAGACGGAGAATTGGTCTTGAGAAGAGTCTTTGAAAACACGACTAACCCAACAAAGGGGAAGTTCCAACCAAACTAGGAAGGGCCATACACGGTAATCCGAGTGGGGTTAGCCGAATCATATCCATTGAATAAGCTAGACGGGACTTCAATGCCTAGAATGTGGAATGCCATGCATCTGAAGAGGTATTACCAGTCAAATTTTCTTTGAAAGTATTATTATCAATAAAGATTGTCTTTAAAATATTTTGAAATTTTGCAACTGCCTCTTCTAAAAAAAACTAGATGTGGCTTCAAGCCAACTGGCACTTTCAAAAGACCAGATGTGGCTCTCAACTTCCTGGCACTTTCAAAAGACCAGACGCAGCTCCTAGCCTACTAGCACTCTCAAAAGACCAGATGTGGCTCTCAATGTGCTGGCACTTTCAAAAGATCAAATGTGGCTCTCAGCTTGCTAGCACTTTCAAAAGACCAAATGTGACTCTTAGCCTGTTGGCACTTTCAAAAGACCAGACGTGGCTCTCAACCTACTGGCACTTTCAAAAGACCAGATGTGGCTCTCAGCCTGTTGGCACTCTCAAAAGACCAGATGTGGCTCTCAGCCTACTTGCACTTTCAAAAGACTAGACGTGGCTCCTAGCCTGCTGGCACTCTCAAAAGACCAGATGTGGCTCTCAGCCTATTGGCACTTTCAGAAGACCGGATGTGGCTCTCAGCCTGCTGGCACTTTCAAAATACCAAATGTGGCTCTTAACTTGCTAGCACTTTCAAAAGAACAAACGTGGCTCTCAGCCTACTAGTTAAAAGACCATATGTGGCTCTTAGCCTACTAGCACTTTCAAAAGACCAGACAAGGCTCTTAGCTTGTTGGCACTTTCAAAAAGATATATCAGACAAGGCCTCCAGCCTGCTGGTACGCGACCAAGCCCTATGGTGGTCCTTGGCCTATTGGCTACAACTAAGGCCCAAAGATGGTGCCTTGCCTGCTGGCACAAGGGCGAACCTGCCAAGCTCCCAACTTAACGTTGGTGTCTTAAAGCGGCCATCCTAACTAAGAATTGAGGAAAGGGGTTACACAATGAAAGGAATCAATGGCTTAAGTAAACTAGAAATTATAAGAGCGCCAATGGCGTCGGGATGAGAAATAAAAAGTAGACAAAAAATGTGTATTTCATTAAAGCGCCAATAGTGTCCAGAAAGTACACAAATGATGGCGGTCGAACAAGGCCCCTTTACAAAAAGAAAAATTACAAAATAAGAATGGAAAACGGGCTGTAGTCCGCTTCGCTTTCCCCTAGTGGCAGCACCCATGGGCCCCACGCTTCCCAAAGGTGTTTCTGGTCGCAGGTAGCCTCTGGGCTGCCACTAACAAAACTGGTTTGCAAAGAACTCAAGAGGTAATGGTCGACTGACCGCATACCATCCGGACCTTGGATGGCTCATACGTATGTTGTAGTCTGAACACACAATACTGCATTCCATAGGCAAAGATCACCTCCAGAGCCTTCTAGTACTCTTCCTCCATAGCCATTTTGTCCTTGCCCACTTGAGAATAGAGGGAGGACACCTCATCTTTGGTCACCCCGAGCTCCAATAAGAAAGATGTCCGCTCAACTCCTAAAGTAAGGAGTCTCAGCCTCCTCAGGCCTACTCCCTCCGCACCAGCTAAGGCTCTTGAACCCCAGCTCGTCCTCCTCCGCCTGCCCTGCATCACCGCCGCACCACGCTGCTTCGCCACCTTAGCCACCGTCAGCCTTTCCTTCCCTTCTCCATTCAGGCATCTCTCCCCACCAGCCTTAGCCTCCCCTCCCAATGTGTTCGCCTAGACTCGCCTTTGGCCAGTGGAAGCTGCCCAGTGCCTGGTGCTTGAGACAAATTGACCGAGCATAAAGCCACAATTTCTAAGATGGTTCAACCGGATTGAATTCTTTACGCCGCAACACATGTTACGAATCACCGTCACATCCTGGAAAATAGAAGATGTCAGAAGAAAATCACAACAAAAAATTAACAATCAAATACCAAAAATCAAAACTTACCAACTTAGCTGACTAATGAAAGTCGTGATTGCGAATGAGCATCCCGTCTTCAGCCACGCGCTGGCAGGTCTCCCTATCCATGTAACCGGAAAATGGGATGGAATATAGCTCAACACGAGCCGCCACCGGTACCTGGAGAAAAGTAGGGTGGAGGTCGCACATGTGCGTAACCGAAGACTCCCTCTTGTTGAAGGGGCTCCAACGATCAATGATTTCCTGAGCGCCCTTTAGGCCAAGCCATCAAGGCCCACTAAAGATGACCCACCCGCGGAACGATGTAGAACTTAACAACCGCCGGTCACGCATCCGTCTGGGGAGGACGACGCTACGAGCCCGGGTTGAGAACAACAAGCAGTAGCTACCTCTAACAAAGCCTCTGCCACAACTCCTTCAACACTGGGAGATCCCCCAGCTATGATCCCATCCTCCAGTGATGCACACGCCTCTCTAGAGGCATCCTTGGGGGCACCCTTCAAAGCCGACTGGGTGCACCTAAGGCCTGATCCGGGAATCCACGAGACTACCGGGGCCGACTCTTCTGCCTCTTCATCCGGGTCGGATAGCTTGATGCTTCCGTAAGGTAATCTGCAGCCGGCGCCTTCCCGAGCGCTAGCCACTCACTCGCATCCTCGCACAAACCAAATGCGCGACATCGCGCCTCCTCCTCCTCAACCGACTCTCTAACTACCGAATTCGTCCAATCCACGAACCCCTCCAATCCCGGGCCAACACCTTAGTCAGGCCGATCTTTCTTTCTTTTTCTTTCACCGCCTCGGGGATAGGTCAGTCCCGCATACCAAAAGGTAAGATGATTTGCCGAGGTGTTCTGGTGAGCGCTCCGGGTCAAAGAGCCTCTTGGAAACGACTTCAAAAGGTCCGTAAGAACAAAGTGCTCATCGTCAACGACCTCGTTGGGCAAAGGACAAAGAATAACATGCACTATGTAGGGGAAAGGACTAGCGCCTAATGTGAGGAGCTCACACCCTAGTACCCGACCCGACCCGACCTAGAGTATGAACTGGATCTGAGACGGGTCCTCTTTTTTACAAATCCTGATACAATGTCTTTTCTCAATAAAACACATTTCAAATACTCATTTATAAATGATAATTATCCTTATGAAAATATATACATATATATCACGTTAATCCTAAGGCCCATCATTTTCTTCTCAATACCCATTCAATATGGCATTATACGCCCATTTGCTCCATTTCCCCACCTTTTATACATTACGACATTATAAGCCATTTTAAATATCAAACATTTAAAACATTTATCGTAGTTCACTTTTCACAACATAATTTTAATACAAAAAGTATCAAAAAACTCATCATGGGGCTCTTCATGTATGCATTGGCTCCAGAGCTTTACTTCTATTTCGTGCGGCTTTTGATGATGACTGCTACTGGGTACGCCTTTGCTTTTGAACCTGTTCACTCGGTACCTGTGTGATGATAAAATCAACGCGCTAACCATTTTCATGCTTAGTGGTTCTATACAGTTCTCTTTTCATTTTATTTTAACACAAATCATGCGACTTTTCTAAAGCAATGCTTTTGAACCTTATTGAATGATCAATGCAATACAATACGTATATATATATTCATTTCATATACATTCATTTACAATTCATTGATCATTCCAAATATGCACTTTCATATGCAATAACTCATTCAAAACTCAAATCATGTTTTTCAAAATTATTCTTATCATTTTTCTCTTAAAGAATTTACTTAATGTTTTCTATGAGTAGATAATCTGATCACGAAGAAGGTCTTCATTGGCCGCAGCCGCAGATAAAGGTTTTATAACACAAGCACGGCCCCGCAGAAGGCTATCGAATCGTTATAAAAAATCATTTTGTGAATACTATTATTCACGTGAGCTCTGGATCGGAGTGACACTACATTACGTTCGTTCATAGTACTGCTAGTTTGACCCTTATTGGTATACCAATCTATCCTTAACTCGAATATGACGGATAACATTCTATTAAGGGCATTAAAATCGATCCTCAGAAATTTACAATAGGGTATACATTTATACTCCGTCGCACATTTCAATACTCATGCAATTTTTTTCATGCCAATCATTTCACAATCAATTTTCTCAAATCACTTAAAATAAATCAATATGCAGTTTTATTGAAAATCATTTCAATAATTGCGCAAACAATTTTGATACTTGAAATAAGAAGAGAAGAATAGAAAACGAACCAAAAAGGTCATCACACTTCAATTCCTATCCTCGGAATCTCGACTTCAATTCCTAATCTATCACAATTAGAGAACAATATAAGTTGGCTTATCTAGGTTTCTAGTTAGGGTTGTTTTCTACCCAACACACCTTCACTTGTAAAAAATTTATGGGAAAAAATGAGCCATATTTTACTGACTTCCTTCAATTCCATTGTTCTGTATAAATCTATTTTGTTGAAATTGGAATCATCCAATTAGATGCCGAGAAGCTCCCGGATATGTCTAAACATCCGGGACTATTCTATTTTCAATACATAACCAGAATTTGCCCAAAACAGGGCTCCCTTTAGACGAATTTCTAGGTCTAATGGGGTCCAAATTTGAATACACTTATTCAGGGAAATTTGTTCTCCTAGAAGTATAGTTTACCCATAAATTTGAATCACTCAATTTGGATGAGTGAAACTCAACTTATAGCCTAAATACCAAAATTGTTTTGAAACACCAAAATTGTATCAAAACTAAACCATAATTGACCCGAAAACATAGCCTCACTTTGACGAATTTCTAGGTCTAATGGGGTCCAAATTTGGATACAATTATTTCAGGGATATTTGTTCTCCTAGAAGTATAGTTGCCGAAATTTAGAATACTCAATTTGGATGAGTGGCTTCGATATAGTATAAATACAAAAAGCTGTTTGAAACACTAAAGCGTGTATCATAGCCCCGGGCAAAATTGACCCAAAAATAGAGCCTCACTTTGACGAATTTCTGAGCCTAATGGGGTCCAGATTTGGATACACTTATTTCAAGGAGATTTGTTCTTCTAGAAGTCTAGTTTACCTGAAAATTTGAATCACTCAACTTGGATAAGTGATGGCCAGATTATAGCCAAGAACATGGGTTTGGAAAATTTGTGGCATCTCCCCTAAAACCTAACATTTCCTTTATCTAATTCCTTAACACCAGTCAAACAACCATATAACAACTTAGAGCAACCCCCAAAACTGAAAAAAACCAATCAACATCATTTTTATACCAACTTATGGTTCTTTCTAAACCCTAACACATTAAGGAAAGGGTTAAGGTTTGATTTCTTACCTTTAAATCTTTTATTCTTCAATACCAATCTTATTTCTTCCTCTTGATCACCTTAATCCTTGATTTCATGGAGCAAAGACCACTAATCTTCCTCCCTCTCTCACAACTGAAAAATCCCTAGCACTTTCTCTCCCACTTAACTTTTGCCAAATGTAATCATAACCAGCCGATATTTGGTCTTTTCAATCAAAATCCTTCACTAAGCCTTGTTTGGCTAAACCTGAAATTCCCTCTTCTCATTTTCATTTTAAGGCTTCATTTCCTTTCATTTTCAATACACTTTATCACATTTTCATTTTGGCATTTACACTTCTCATTTATGACCCTTGGGTCATCATTTGACATTTTTACCAAATTTATCTAACTCCTATATAATTTTTGAGTTTTTATCATTTTTTTTGTTCTAAGCAATTTAAACGCCGAAAAAATACAATTTATTTTATTTTATACCCTAAACATGTTATCGCTGGTAAGGTATTTTTCGAGGCGTTACGACTCTTGCGGATTCTTCACGGACAAAAGGCTCGTGGTAGCTCTCTCTTTATGTGATCTTAAGCGTGTGAATCTGATCGACCTCGCCTTCTCACCCAGGATTGACAAGCGGCCTGCGCTGCGCCTATCAAATCATTAAGAAGATAGGTATGTCAATACACCATAACTAGGAAATATAGGACATACTAGGGAACAAAGAGCGAAGAACAAACACGGGAGCGAAATGGGTGGTTCCAGTAAGAAGAAGCCTTGGAGAGACAAGGATCTCATACCATGGTCCCTTAACCAGGACGACCCCTTTCGCCTTCGTCTTAGAGGAGTCAGGGAGCCCGATTACAAATTACAGTCGAGACTGTGGGCCGACATGGACAAGCGGCCCCCAATCCCAAGCTTCAAAGTGTAAATGAAACAAATCTCCACCAACAAAATATCCAACTGGTAGAGAGAGTTCAGCACACTACAACCCATCAAAATCGGAAAAACATTCGGATGTCTGAGTGCAGGAAGTGCCTGGGTAAAATGAAGGAATTTGCTTCACCAGAAGGAGCAAGGCAGCCAGCTGACAAAGCACTCCGAGTGTAAATGAAACGGCATTTACTACCTCCCTACGGTTGAGGTAGCCACACCGTGTGATGCCTCCAAATTGATTTCGATAGGAATTTGGTTGTATAACCTCGGTTCCTCTACGAGACATGCAAACTAGGCGCAGCGTAGCGTTTCTCGAGAATGCCCCTCCTACGACGGCTTAGTTGGTGAAACCCCTTTGTGACTTCTTGCAATTCTATATGTAAATAAAAAGAGAGAGAAGAAGAAGAAGGAGTCAACTTGAGGTTCATAAAGCAAAAATAGAAAAAAAAAACCCTCAAAAGGAAAAAGAAATCTCCCCTGGAGATTTTACAACCCACTAGGGACAAACACAAAAGCAATGGCCAGAAAACCACGAAAACATTTCTGCGAAGCAAGTAGGGCGTCTCCAACAACAAAGACACTCCAAGAAAAACCAAACCAACAGCGAAAAGGAGTTTAAGTTACGAGCACTCTTAGGAAAATCAAAAGTTGTTAAAGCGTCAAGAGTCTCTGATGCCTCCTCTGAAAGGGAAGTTCGTAGAAGCGCAGAGGAAGATGAAATGCAGGAATCAAAAAATTCTTGAGAAGACATAAAAGAAACCACTACCCCTGTTTATAGGGATAAGGCGTCATTAGGCACATTAAATGCGCTATTAGAGCGGGATTCGCAGGATGGATATTGGGAGGCGTGCGTCTCCCATGCGCCTTAAATACACGTGAGCATCACCTCCGGACACATTAAATGTGCAAATCATTTCACATAAACCTTTCAACTCTCCACATCCAACATTTGAAACAACAATATTTTCTCGACTAAAACAACACAAAAACTCCAGTTGGAGGAAAATTGGGGCATTGTGAGTACCATGATCTTTCATATCTGCTATCCAATGGGCCCGAGGCCCATGTGGCCTGTGTTATGAAAGGGCCCGATTCTACTTACCTCACCAAAACCAAGCGGACGCTTCCCAAATGAAAGAGTCTAAAGAGACCATCTGGGAAAGCAAGGTCAAACATTTCCAAGGCTTGCTTGAGGCGGTCCGTCTGTGATTTCAAGTCCCCCAACCGACCACTCTACCCCATATGGGAAGTTCGTTGTGAATAAACACCTAGAAGCGAAAAATCTGCAAAATCGATATTATCAATAAATTTTCCGACAGAGATCGTACTCCTGAAGATAAATCCACGGATAAGAGAAGGACAGTCCTAGATAAAAGAAGTTTCTCCCTTAAATTAGGGAGGGAGATAAAATCCTACTCCAAGAAGGAAGGAAGTTTGTCTTTATTTCTCGTCGGGAAAACTGACTGGGGAAGGTAACATTAGCAGCGCATATTCCTTAACTTCCTCTCCATACTTTTGGTGACTTAATCATTGGAGAGGCGGTTGACCCACCATCACTGGATCGCCCCTTTTTTGCAGGTTTACATCACGTCGTTGATGCCCGAGTCGGATAATCAAGGTAGCAGCCTTGGGGTAGGCATAGCCCGTCGGGCTGGCTCAGTGGGGCGATCTTTTGGAGACTATTAGTTGAGTAATTCTGATTTTCATATTAATTAGAATCATTTTATTTTATGTTGGGTCAGTTGGTCATCACTGGAAGGGAATATATGCATTAAAATTAAGACTATAATCATTTTTATTTACTATAAGAGTCAACTTTATGTGGTTTCCTAACACAAAAATCATAGAGCAAAAATACAGAATAATCAACACATATACTTAGACATATGTTTAAAAAAACCACCCACAAAATCTCCAAGGAAAATTTACATATGTTAAAAAATATTATGGGTCAACCAATCACAAAAATAATCCACTATCTATGGAAAGAAAAATATATAATTTTACATTATTCAAATGAAAATACTCCCAAAAATTATTTTTTTCATATTTGTGATACAATTTCTCATACTCTTTAGTGGACCGCATTAGTTTCATGTGAAGGCAAATAGTTTGATGCATCATGTCTTTGACCAAAATGAGTTAAAAGAGGATTGTTGAAAGATAGTAAGAATTAGATTGTTATAGCATAAAAAGGACAATTGAGATCTTATATAATTTCTAGAATAAAGTATTCAATTTTCATACTAAAACCCTAGTTTAATATTCAAAGAAGGTTTCTACGAATTAAAGTCCTTACAAAATCATTAATTATATAAAAATATACTTCAAAAACTAACTAAAAATTTCAAAGTAAAAGCTCTCATGATTTGAATTATGAGATGGATGATAGTTTCATCATATCTTTGAATATCTATAACATTACTCTGAATTTCTGTAGCAAATTTGTACATGTAGCCCATGTTGGAAAAATGGGTTTGAGCATAATAAATTAGCTACCTTTTGAGCTAAAATTAAAATGGGTCCCACAAACTCTTTGTAGTGGGTCCACATGGGAATGTGTTCTCCTCCATGAGGAGATGAAGATTATATATTGAGTTGCTCAAAGTTCATTACGTGTCGAATTAGAAATTGCCTCCCAAACATCACTTTAATTAAAATTTAACAAAAGCTTTGTTTGCGAAAGCTTCTCATGGCTCTCACATGTGGACGTGAACAAAGACTTTAAAGAGTATATATACACCTACCTTAGTGGGCTCGGGGTCCCAAGGGGCACCGCTTTGTGGAAGGTGAAGCACCCCCGAGCCCTACCGACCCCTCGCTGGCGCATCCGAACCGAAACCCGAGTGACGCCCTACGGGGCCATTAATCAAATCCGCATTTAACAATTACATTTTTCATTTATAGAAGTGTTTTCGTTTTCAACTTCATGAAGCGAGCTACTGGGCGAGCCCCATAAACAAGCATAAATTCAATGCAATTCCTTCATAAAATATGCATTTAACCAAAGGTGGCATTTTATGCCGTTTACAACAAAATATCCAAAATCATGTTCAACTATAGGTACAAAATCATTTCAAAGTTAAACTCCTTTTGTTTACAAAACACTGTCATGTAAAAGAAAAATATAGTGAGGATGCATGTGACGGAGCATACTCCGTGAACTCTTTGAATAACTCTAAGCTCCTTGACCTTGGGTCCGCTTCACTGTCTATCACTTGGTACCTACGCATTGATAAAAACAATACACTAAGCATTTTCATGCTTAGTGGTTCTATACAGTTCTCTATTCCATTTCAGTTCAATACAAATCATGCATTTGTCAAAAATAATGCCTTTATACAATGTCCGTGGTAATGTAAAAGAGATACTTATACAAATACACTTTTAATATCATTTTTCGCTGTTTGTGGATTTCACATATGACTACAGAAATAAGATTCACTACATTCGCTTTGTAACTCCGTCTCAAGCTATTATTCAAGAAGAATGGTTTCCTCACATTCAATATTACCATCTCACATATGGCTATAGAAGTCGATATTCACGACGATTCAAATATTATGAATCCCCATCCCCGTTTGTCATTCAAGAGCAATGCGGGATTCTCACAGAACAAATACGACACCCCCATGACTAATTCGCTTGGTGAATCCTTCATGTCGGGTCATTTAATAATACATTTCAAATCAATTTACTTTCATGTAGTAAATTCATTTATGGTTCAAATACACGCACACATGCAGATATTTGACAAACATTTCGAATACCAATAACTCAAATCGATATATATGTATTTCACAAATAGAACTTGAAATGGAAATTGAGTCACAAAGAAACAACTGACAAAGAACAGAGAACATAGAACAAACAGAGAATAAAGAACGAATAGAGAACAAACCAATTATCGATTCCTTTTCTCTTTCGATACTAGTCCTAGGTCAGGTTGTCGTCTTCACCCGCACCTAGTCAAATACAAATTCTTCACTCTTAGTGATTAAACAAATAATCATACTAATTCACTTCGCCGAGGCGGCGAGGTACGGTACGTTTTTCACTTAGTCTCATTCTTATTTGAACCCCCATTAATCATTTCTTAGGGTCCCTAAACAATCGGTATACGAATACAAAGCTTAACGGTGCAAAAATATGCAAAACGGTCGCGCAGCGCGGGTACCGGCACCACTTCGACCGTATCTGCACCGCCCCTTATCGTTATCGGTACCGGCATTTCACTTTTCGTACCGGTACTAATACGCTGACATTTTTGACCATAAATGTTGATTTTGGCATTTTCTACCCATTTTTCTTCAATAAACCTCCTCCCAATTCATCCCATATCAAAATCCACCATGGAATCCACCCAAAACAACTCCAAAGGCTTGGCTTAGGAATCAATGAAACCCTTTTTTCTTAAGTTGGGCTTTCTCCCAAAATCAAGATCATAAAAGAGGAAGTTAGGTTTGATTTTTCTTACCTTATCTCTTCAAATCTCCTCTGTAGGTTGCTTGATCCCTTAGAGGAAGAAATGGAAGTACAAAGCAACCAAAACCACTCCTTCTGCAAAACCCTAGCCTTTCTCCCCTTTTTTTTTTCCTCTCTCCTTCAAAAACGGGGCCTTGCTCATAAAACATGTCATCCACATCCACGAGCTCCAAAGGCCACTTTTGTCTTTTAACATCCTTCACTTTAAGTGTAAGGGGCCATGTTTGGCCTTCCCACCTCATTCCTCATTTCTCATTTTCTCCTTTTTGGTCTTCACCTCTTTATTTTACAAGGCTCATTGCCTTTTAACCCATTTTTATTTAAGTCTCCTATTATTCCGCCATTCATTTATCATAAAATTCACTTAGACATTTATTCTTTATAACAATTGACCCTTAGGTCCTCAGTGTACAAATTTCTACATTTGCCCTTTTTCACTTCTTGGATTTATTTCCCGTAGTTCAATCACTTTCTCAATTTAGCATATATTATTCAATCATATGCTCACACACTTTCAATTTACATTTACAATTTATCAATTTTATCAAATTTCCCTCGAAAAACCCAAGTTTGACTCAATTCATACCGAACATATGTTAGTTTGTAAACCATTGCGGCACCAGGCAGCTCGGGCGGCGGCGGCGACCAACGTCGGCCCATCGTTAACAGTCGCGCTCTCGGTTCGAACGTCTGAGTTTCACGCACAGCACCTGCTCGGACCGTAAACATCGCTGCTTTGTGACGAAAGTATAGGTCGCAATCGTTTTAGAAGCGTTGTTTGACTGAATGAGCATCTTCTCCAATGTGCATCGATCGCGGTTCATTTGCCAGAACTCCAATGCATGACCTAAGCCTACGCCTCGTACTAAATGGGGCCATGAGTGAGTCTACTATAAATAAGACACACAATCAAGCATTTTTAATATAGATAAAAAGAAAAAAAAATTGAATTTAAGATAGCGAGTTCTGCACAAGTTCTAGTTCGATTGTACCAACAATCGTGCTGCTTTTTCAGGTCGGGAGATCATTTTATCCCCGAGACGATTGCCAAGAACTCCTCGGCACCACTGTGAGGGCAATAAATTGTCTTAAGGAAATCAGTGGTCCAACACAAGACTTGATCGCTTCTCGATTTCGCAAACAGTTCCATTTTATCGCATTATAGTTCTCGTTTCTTCAATTTCTTTAGTTTTATGTTTCTCATAGTCATAACATATAGGCACTCAACAATCTTAAGACAATTTATGTGTTTTTACATATATATATATCGCTTTTAATTCTCACTCGCCTTCCTCGTTTAAAGTTCGTAATCGAAAATCAAGAGAACTACATATCTAAATTTACGCGAACTCTTAGTACACTCGCTTTGATTTAATATCAGGATATCAGCTGGAATTTGGTTCCATTATTTCTTAAATTTAATATTCTGTTTCTGCAAACAGTAATGGCTACTGATTCTACTCCTATTGTGGTGCCTCCTCCAATGCCTATTATGGCGCCAATGACTATGAGTCATGGAGAGAAGCCATAAAAGTTTAATGGGACATATTTCAAGAGGTGGCAACAAAAGATGTTGTTTTACTTGACCACTTTAAATTTAGCCTGTTTCCTTCGAGAGGATGCTCCCTCATTGAAGGAAAATGAAACTGATAAGCAAGTGGTTGCCACTGTGGAAGCATGGAAGCATGTCGATTTCAGGCAGAATTCATATCCCGAATGTTCGACAACACATTGTATAATGTGTATCATACTTTCAATATCGTAAGAGAACTGGAATCCTTGACAAAAATAAGACTCAGACATAAGAAGTTTGTAGTGGGAAAATTCCTAGACTACAAGATGCTTAATTCCAAGACTGTGATTAGCTAAGTTCAAGATCTACAAGTGATTTTGCATGACATATATGCAGAAGGGATGTCTCTTAGTGAATCCTTCCAAGTGGCTGCAATTATTTAAAAATTTCCACCCCTATGGAAAGAATTCAAGAATTACCTAAAGTATAAGCGGAAGGAAATGAGACTTAAAGACTTGATAGTGAGGTTGAGAATAGAGGAAGACAACCATGCATCTGAAAAGAAGGTAGGCAAGGCCAACATGGAATCCAAGGCCAATATCAGGAACAAGGGCACTCCCACACAATAACAAGAAGAGGGGAAGACAAATACTATCTCAAGCAAGCGTCCTACTAAAGTTCCAAGTGCAAGTGCTAGTGTGTGCAACAAGCAAGGGCACCGCAGCAGGATCAAGCCATAGTCGCAAGGACTAAGGGAATCCAAAGAAGAAACGCCCTCAATCCAATGTGACTAAAGTGGATGGCCTTTTAGGCAATGTCTCAGACATGAACCTCTCTCTCAGCCGTAGTCTCCGAGGTGAACTTCATTGGCAGCAATACCAAGGAATGGTGGGTGGGCACAAGGGCTACTCGTCATGTTTGCTCAGACAAGAAGATGTTCTCATCATATCATAGCATAGATAATGGAGAACAACTCTTTATGGGCAACCTCTCTCTTCCAAGGTTGAAGGCCAAGGGTGTAGTATCAAGATGACGATCGGGCAAGGAACTTACTCTCAATGATGTGTTACACGCCGAAATTAATCTAATGTTTGATCATTGTTAAGTAAGAAGGGCTTCAAGTCGGGTGTTTATCTCGCATAACCTCATCCACCAAAAATGGGATGTATGTGGGGGGAAGATTACATGAGCAATGGGCCTTCAAAATGAATGTAATGACCATTGCACCTCCTATTAAGAATATTAATAAGAACACTTCGCTTATATGTTTGAGTCCGAAATGTGTGTGGTAAATGGTAGACTAGGACATGTTAATTATGACACACTATAGAGATTAATTAATATGGAATGTCCGGGCCTCTAAATTTAAAATAGATCCAAACCATAAATGGGAGATTTGTGTGGAATCTAAATCGAAGAACTTCTTTCAATCAATTGAAAGAAGTAGTGAACCTCGTAATTAATACATTCAGACATTCATGATTTGAAATTTATTCAAATCCGTAGGTGTAAGAAATATTTCTTACATTAATTGGATGATTGCACAAGATACTGTTATGTTTACTTATTGAGAAGTAAAGATTTAGGCATTGGAAATGTTTAAAACATTTCCTAAGAATGAGGAGAACCAACTTGATAGAAAAATCAAGGTGATAAGAAGTGATAGAGGTGGTGAATATGAAGCACCTTTTGGTGATTTTTGTTCACAACATGGTATAATACACTAAACAACTGCACCCTATTCACCTCAACAAAATAGGGTTGCTGAATGTAAGAACAGAACTTGAAAAGAAATGATGAATGCATTACTATTAAGTTCTAGACTACCTCAAATTCTTAAGTGGAAGCACTCCTTTCCGCAAATTATATTCTCAACCGAATACCTCAAAAAGAAATCCAACCAACTCTATGAGCTGTGGAAAGTTCTAAGACCTTCTTTACAAATACTTAAAAGAGTAAAGTGTTTCTGGCAAAGTGGCGATACCTATACCCAAAAGGTTAAAATAGGACCAAACGATCAATTATAGCTATCATTGGATATGCACACAATAGTAGTATATCGCTTTGATTCATAAATCGAAATTTTTATATGCATGTCAATACTATTATCGAAATAAGGAATTATCTTTCTTTGAAAGTACTTCCTCTTACAAATCCACACAAGGGTCAAAGTCAAGTAAAAGAACTCATGATACTGCAATAAGTAGTAATCAAGGCCAACAAGATGATGATGAACTTAGACGCAGCAAAAGAACTAGAACATCAAAATCTTTTGGTCCAGATTTTCTAACGTATTTGTTAGAAAATGAGCCTCAAAGCTTGAAGGAAGCAATGTCGAGCCCTGAAGCTCCATATTGGAAAAAGGCTATAAACGATGAAGTAGAATCCATTTTCCAAAATCATACGTGGGAACTAGTGGATCTTCCACCAAGTTCAAAAAACCTCTAGAGAAATGGATATTCAAGAAGAAAATGAGCGTATGGATCCATTGATAAATATAAGGCCGCATCAAGCTATCAAAGGTTAAGGCAATCAAAAGAATATTCGACTATTTTGATACCTATTCACCGCTTACAAGAATATTATCCATTCGTATGTTAATAGCTACTGGCAGCCTATACACAATCTCAGATACATCAAACTGACGTAGAAAAGACAATTTTCTCTTTAAATTAAGAACTGGATTTAAGAAATATACATGAACAACCCAAGGGTTTATTGTTCCAGGTTAAGAAAAAGAAAGTTAGTCGGCTTGTTAAATCCCTTTATGGATTAAAGCAAGCACCAAAGCAATGGCGATGAGAAATTTGACAATGTAATGATGACAAATGTGTATATGCCAAGAACACCGAACGTGAGTCTGTCATTATTTGTCTCTATGTTGATGATATGCTCATTATGGGTAGTAATAATGAAGTCATTAAACTAATAAGAAAAAATGTTCAACAATAAGTTTAACATGAAAGACTTAGGTGTTGTCGATGTTATACTTAAGATAAAGATCTCAAAAACATCAACAAGTATGGATTAACATATTCAATCACATTACATTGGAGAAAATTCTCAAGAAATTTAAACAAAAATGATACGGTCCAACGAGAACACCCTCCTTGTAGATGTAACTCACATTTATCCAAAAAATAATAGCAAAGCAGCTTTCACACAAGAATATGCACAAGCAATTGGAAGCCTAATGTACGCTACAAGTGAATTGTACCTCGCCCGTACATAGCTTAGCGTTGTCAGCAAATCGAGTAGATACACAAGTAATCTAGGTCCCACTTACTGGAAGGTAATAGTTGGGAGTTTTCGAGGTATTTGAAATACACCCAAAAACTAAGGATTGCACTACTCAAAAAATATCCAGCAGCATTTAAAGCGATACTACGACGCGAATCGACATCCTACACCAAAGACTCGAAGTCCACAAGTGGCTATCTATTTACACTTGGTAATGGAGTGGTGTCTTGGAAATCTTCTAAGAAAACGTGCATTGCTAGATCCACGATGGAATCTGAGTTTATTGCACTAGATAAAGCTGGTGAAGAAGCAGAGTGGCTTCGTCATTTCTTATAAGATATTCCAATGTGGCCACTGCGCTCGCTATTTGCATTCATCAGTGATAGTCAATCAAGAATTGCAGAAAGCACATAGTCATATGTATAATAGTGCTTCCCAAGACATATTTGTCGGGGCACACAATACCGTACGACAACTTCTTTCTAATGCTATTATGACCATTGAATACATAAGGTCAAAAGAGAACATTGCGGATCCGTTAACCAAAGGTTTGGCTAGAGAGCAAGTAAGTAAATCATCGAGGGGAATGGGTTAAAGCCTATACACTAAAGAGTCGCCATAATGGCAACCCAACCTAGCTGACTGGAGATCCCAAGATCTAGGTTCAAAGGGACAACCGAATTTTGTGTGACTCATTGAAGATCACTACGGAGAACAAATCTCCTACTCGTTCCTATGATCAAAATCAAAGGATTTGCGCATTGAACGTGGTGTTTCACGCTTTAATGATTCTATATCTTTGTTAAAGATAAGTGGGTATAGCGGTATCATCACCTATGTGAGTGAGAACTAGCGATTCTAAGGAGAATGATAAAGTAAATTTCAGAGCACTCATAAAATCGTGAATTGTTCAGTGGCTAAATAAAACACAATCGAGAACCAACTCGTGTCGTGAAAGATTCCGGTGTGAATGCTATCACCTTGGCTCTCTACATAAATGATACTACAAATTAAGACATCATGTTCACCGATCAATCAAGAACTCCAATAAGCATTTTAACAAGGGAAGGTTCAAGGCCACAAGCTACCTTCCTCTATACAAAAATTTAACTCCAGCTCTCTCTTAGTGTTAGTACGTCATTTGCATTACTTTCATCAATTTCATTCATGGTGGGATTGTTGGAAAACGGACAAAGATAATAAATAAATATCTTTGGGGAAGTTCTAAAATTAAATGGGTCCTAGCAACTCTAGAGCGGTCCACATTAACGTGTTCTCCTCCACGGCGACAAGACATTATATATCGAAATCAAGCCAAAACCATTGGGCGAGCCGAATTAAATCGCTTCAAACATCACCACTTGAAAATGGTAAATGCGCTTTAAGTTTATGAAAAGTCAGATCCCACATGTGATCTTTAAATGCACTTCTTTTAAAAGAAAGATATATACACCTACCTCAGAATAGGCCAGCCCCGGCGCATCCCGCTTTGTGGACGGGGGGAGGACCTACCACATGCTTGTTCACCACGCTAAGCGCCGCCGCCCCAGGCCGGGCTCCTGCTCCGGGCCGTGGTCAGTCGCGGTATATCCTTAAATTCTCATACCCGAAAGTGTTACACGCTTTGGCAAACGAGCATAGTCACCATCGGGAGTCCAAACGCTTGCTGTGTCACCGTTTCTCGACCGGGAATTCGGCGATCCTCTCCACAGATTTGACTACGCCCTGGCTTTTGCCATGAACGTAACAAATGACTCCAAGCTTCATGCCTATACCAAATAGTCATGAGTGAGTCTATAAATAGGACACACAATCAAGAATTTTTAATATAGATAAAAAGAAAAAGGGCGTCCTCTCCACAGATGCGACTGTGTTTGTTTGTCATGAATCTGAATGTGACGACCCAAAAGCCTTCACGCCTATACCAACCAAATAAGGAGCGAGTCTATAACAGTGACACACAATCACATTTTTAATACATATAAAAAGAAAAAAATTGAATTCATTTCATTACATATCATCTTCATTTTAAGAGAGCGTGAAGTTCTCGTACAAGTTCTCGTTCGGTCCCAATAATCAGAGCGCTTTGCGTCGGGAGATCATTTATCTCGGGAGACGTATTGTCAAGAACTCGGGAAGACCATCGCGAGCACAAATTGTCTTAAGGAAATTATGTGTCCAACACAAAAGACATCGATCGCTTCTTTATTTCGCAAATGCGCTCCATCTATCATGACACAGCTCGCCCATCAATTTTAGTTCCTCGCTTCATAGTCACTGATATAGTGTACTCAATGTACCAGTGTAATTACAAAGGTATTTCGCTGACTGCAACTAAGATCCTATTATGCCTTCGAACACTATATATTCTCTGAGCTAATGTTACATTCGTTGCTGCAACCCGGTGCAAAGAACCAACCTGATCATACTGGGCGTAAAATTACATACAAATCTTTGGCGTCTTTCAGATCCATCAAGGAATCACTAATGAGTTTAGCAATGACGCGTTTACTTCTTTGATTGATCCTCCAAAATCCATCACCAACTTGTAACGCTGACGAGCTATCCTTCGATAATCAGACGGCGGTTGATACACTCAAACAATCTGCCGTACGAGATAACGTAATGCAAATAAATCTATCTATTTCACAAAGCATTAAGGGATTGGAATTTTTTGAGGTAGTTGGTTTTGTGGGGGTTGTTACCTTCATCCAGGACCAGAACCAGGTCATTGTCAATGACAGTAGGTATGCGATGGGCGACCGTGATGACTGTGCATTTGCTTGTTTCTTCTCTTATTGTTTTCTGAATCAAATTATCTGTTGCTGTGTCCACTGAAGCTGTAGCCTCATCCAAAACCAGAATCTTCCTCCCCTGCAGCAGTACTCTAGCCAGGCAAACTAGCTGCCTTTGTCCAACGCTCCAATTTTCGCCATCTTCTGCAACTGCATCATATCTCAAGATTTTAAGACAAACCAATAAAAAAGATGATAAGGGTAAAAAGTTGCTCTTCATTATCCAATTCATTGTATTTACCTGGTGCATTAAGAAGCCTGTGGTCCTGTCTAACAATCTCTGCAAGACGACACTTGTTCAACACCTGAAACATCAAGCTCTCTTAGTAAAATTATGGCTGTTTTCTATAGAGTCTTAGTAGAACTGAAGAATTCTATGTTTCTATACCTCCCAGATTTCTTGATCTGAATGCTGCTCTAGTGGATCCAAATTAGTTCTCATGGTTCCTTGAAACAGAGTTGGGTCTTGAGGAATTATGCTCAAGCGAGACCTCAAATCCTGCAAACCTATCTTACTGATATCTACACCATCGATAAGAATCGATCCTTCTGAGGGCTCAATGACCCGAAAGAGAGCTTGGATTAGTGTTGACTTTCCACTTCCTGTTCTTCCCACAACACCAATTTTCATTTCCCCTGGGAAGGTGCAAGTTATACCTCTGAGAACCCTTGGGAGAGTAGGGGTGTATTGGACATGGAGGTTTACAAGGTCTATTCTTCCATTGCTTGGCCAGTCAGGACTTGGCCTACTGTCCTCAATCACTAATGAAGCTTCACTTGGTATGTCGGTGAATTGAAGAATTCTCTCCACTGAAATCATTTTGTTCTCTACATTGCAAAGGTTCCATATCACCCAAGCTTGGAGAACATTTAAATTCAAACCATAGGTAGCTGCCAGTCCTGCCAAACCTGAGAATGGATCAACAACTGGTCATTAGTCTAAAATCTATGTCGAAGATGTAAGTGTAACTGATAGCAACTCTAAACATGGATTGACATGTAAAATTAATACGATATGTCTTCTCTTTTTCAAATGTGAGGCATTTTTTTATTCCCACAAGGAAGCTCCAGAAATAAACAAGAGGGAAAACAGGAGCTTACTGGGATTAATGGCTGATCTTGGCAAGCTCACCAAGATGACAAGCACCAAGAAGAAAACAAGGTTAAAGAGAAAGTTAATCCTAACGCAGAGCCATTCCATTGTAGCAGTGTTGTGGAAGGCAACACGAGAATAATCATCAATCAAGCTGAGATTTTTTCTTAAGAAGCGATTGACTTGATCAAAACAACGAATTGTTGCTGCCCCAGTGATAGATTCTGAGAAGTGGTGGAGGATTGGAGCTTTTCGAACCCCAACCATCCTAGCTAATTCTCTGGCAGTAGAAATGTAGTATGCCTGTGAAAAAATTTCAGAAGATTAGCACTAATTTCTAAGCATTATTAAAACAATTCTGGTATATGCAGCATATGTTGTGAAATATCCTTTAGGTTCAAACTTCAATTGAGAGAAGAAGATTTTTACATATAGGATATCATAAATCTGTCTGTAAGATACTACATTGTTAGAGCATCTCAATTCCAATGGATTTTATTTTAGTTATGCAGTAAATAGAAATAGATGTGAAAGTAAGAAAAAGAACATTAGTTCTTGCCTGATACCATATGGAGATAACAATGATGATGACGAAGAGAAGGAAGACCTGCCAGGCAACTTGGGACATGAGAACAATGATGCTAAATAGCTGAATTAGTGCAAATGCTAATCCAGCTAATCTGTAGGGAATGTCTGTGTCTACTGTGCTTTGATCTGTAGAAGACTACAACAAAAGAAACGAAGATTAATTTTTGCAGAAATACAAACTAAAAGACAGAAGAAGCTAATGGAGTTGGGAGATTCAAGTTACCCTATTGAGGATTTGACTTGAGGGGGTTTTGTCAAAGAATGAAACGGGTGCTCGAAAAACAGCTGTGATCATTCCATTGAAGAGGTGGCGTGCAGTCTCAATGGCGATAGTTGATAGCAGAATTGCCCTTCCTAATATGAATATGGAGCTTCCCCCGGACAACAAAGAAAATACCCCTATCAACTGCTCCCTGCTAACCTTGCCTTCCTCTTCGGTTGCCCAAGCAATCCAATAATTACTGCCCATCTGCAGCCCTTGGAAGAGAACTTGGCACAAAAGGATAACAGGAACTAGAGCTCCTTTATATGCAGAAGTGATAAAGGTTGAATAAACATGCCATTTTACCCGACCAGATTCTGTTTCTTCCTCATGGATTCTACCTAAAAGCTTGTCATCTTTGATGGGGTCAAGTGACTTTTCTTCAATGAGGTCAATTTTATTTTTCTGGCGGGGACTTTTGGTTAAAAAGTTCTCTTGGGGTGGGTTCACTTGGTCTAGAGATTTGCTGTGGGCAGCCATCTGTCTAACAAGTTCACTATTTGGATCTGCAATCAAATCTTCATATTTTCCAGATTGAACAATTCTGCCATCCTTCATTACCTATAAGAACATCCATTTATAAAACAAAAAAAAAGTCAACAATCTAGAGATGGTGATGAACTTGATTGCTAAAGGTACATGGACTAAAGTTTCGATAGCTTGCCAGAACAAGGTCTGAAGCATCCAAGAACTCCAGCTGATGGGTAACATAAACAACAGTCTTCTGAGACAAGAGTTGCATGAGACATTTCTGCAAAAGGATTCCACAATTTAAGAATTGTTGAGCTAACCAACCATATAGAAAAACAAAGAAAAAAGAGTATGGGGGTGTTCCTTACCTTGAACAGGTGTGCTCCAGTATGTGCATCAACAGCACTGAAAGGATCATCTAGGAAATAGACATCTGAATCACTATAGATTGCCCTAGCTAGTTGGATCCTCTGCTTTTGCCCTCCACTCAAGTTCATCCCTCGCTCTCCCACGATACTCAAATCTCCATTAGACCACAGCTCAATGTCCCTATCCAAAGCACATGCTTTCAAGACATCTTCATAAAAAGCCTTGTCAATTTCCTTTCCAAACAACACATTATCCCTGATTGTCCCCGTTTGTATCCAAGCGCTCTGTGGAACATACGCTTTTGATCCATACACCTTGCTTCCTGTCCCAGAGATCCTGGGGATCTCCCCAAGTATACTACAGAGTAAGCTTGATTTTCCTGATCCCACTGACCCACAAACTGCAACCTTGTAACCTTTTATAATTTTGATCTGTTCAGCGATTCTGATTGTTGGCTTCTTCAAATGCTCATCACATGTCCAGGCATATTCTCCAACCTCAATATCAATGGCAACTTTAGATGATTCTGAAGTATGATAGGTTGGGGGCTTCTTTTGATCTTCTTCTTTGATGAAGAGTTGGATACGATCCATGGAGACTTTTGTTTGAGCAATCATGGAAATGAGCTCTGGAAGGTTGTAAATGGGCTCTTGCAGGATTCTAAAAGTTGCTAAAGCTGAGAGAACTCTACCTGTTGTTAATGGTGTTTTCAATATAATGCAAACTGCAAATGTGATGACTGAAACTAAGGTAGGAGAAGCCCAAAAGAGGAAGGCCACTGCTGAGCATGTGTAGAGATAACTCTTCAGCCAACTTCTCTCAGTTTTTCTAAGTTCTAGAATCTTCTTCAAAAAGGTGGGCTCCCAAGAATGCAGTTTCAAGACTCTCATGCTCTTCAGTGTCTCTGAAGTAGCTTTGATTCTCAAATCTTTTGCTTCCATGATCTTCGAGTGGAGTTGTTCTTGTTTATTAGCTAATGGAGTGTTTCCCACCATCACCAAAACAGTGGCAAACAGAGCAGCCATTGATGGGGCAGCCCCAAGATTCCTGTAAAGGATAACAAGAGCCAGAATAACCTGAATTGGAAGCAACCAAATTCCATGAATACAAAAGCAGAAGTCCCCAATCCTCTCCACATCCACGTTGATTAAATTTATGATTTTCCCATTATTAGAGCCAGCATACTTGATCGATAAAGATTTGTCGTAGACCAACACCATAAGAGCTGCCCGAACCCGGATTCCAATCCTCTGTCCCCCCAAGTACCATTGTCTTTGTGATAGAGATTCCAGAGTCTTTGCCATGAAGAAGATGAATGCAAGAACTAGCCCATAATAGTAGCTTGAATCATCACCCTCTCCGGATAAGAAATTCACAAAGTGTGTTATTAAGAGGGGACCCATATATGAAGCAATTGTATTAGCCCCTACAAGAAGGAAAATAACAAAATAATGAACAAAAACATTTCAAAAATTCACTGTCCAAATCCCAAAACTAGATAGAGATACAAGAACAGATGCCCACCTGCAAAAACTGCATTTATGGCCAGGGATCTCCAAACAGAACTGAACAAAGCTCTAGGCACTGATTTAGTCTCGGTTTTCGGTTTCCTCAGCGTTTCTTCTAACAAGGAAGAGGCAGCTTCAGCCTTTTCAGATTGAGGAACTGAAGGGATATGATGTAACTCAAGTTTTTGAACTCGACCTTTTCTGAAAAGTGGATTGAGCCACAATAATGTAAGTTTGCTCCAAATTCCAGCACTGCTATAAGGATCAACATCATGAGAGAGATTTTCTGCCTCGTTTTCTATCAATGGGTGTTCAAGATCACTAACTTTCTTACCAAAATTACTAGGCAGAACATTGAAACAGAGAAGAACCCACAAAGGAACTAGAGAAGCAAAATCAGCAATGGTAGCTTGAGGCAAGAAATCAAGCAAAAAATCAGGCAAGGTTAGGATTTTATGCAGGGTGACAAGGTAGACTGAAACAGAAAGAGAACTCAAAATGCTGGAAAAGACCCACCAAGAAGTAAGAAGTAGATGCCACCTTTGGTTTTCTCTCGTAACAATAATTATGGTTGCTAAAACCCATGTTATGGCTGAGAAGATAGAAACAAGACTGACCGTTTCCAGACTCAAGAACTCATACAAACAAAAACTGAGGTGAGAAACACAAATTATGAGATTGGAAAGAATAGAAACGATGGTAAGAACTGTAGATTTTCTCACTGTTGCTTCATCTTCTGAATCTGCACCATTACCATTTCTCCTTTTTCTCACAGCCCCCACCAAAACCCACGTCAAAAACAGCCAAAAATATGCCACATCGATAAACCCCAGAGGGGAATCCATGAGAGCTCTCCAATGCAAAGAGCTGAAGAACAATATCACCATGTCTGCAGCCTCTAGATCTGTGAAAACGAGTCAGGATCAATGCACAAACACGAGAAACAGCTAAAACCCAGTTGAGAAAACGTCAACAGGATCCATAAAACAACAGAGCTGAGCACGAAAAAAACTCGAAAAAAGAAATCGAAACAAGAAATAAAATGGCAATTTCCCAGAAGGAATTTGGAGGTTTATGAAACACACCTGTTCAAGTATGAAGAAAGCACGTGGATGGATGTCCCTTTTAAGAGAGTGATGATGAGGATTGAAGATGAATTTGTGCCTTCACACTAACACATAGTGGACATGGTGGCTCTGACTCTGTGGGGGAACTCTGTTCTTTGGACTGGTATATATAAATTAAACAACACCACAAAATGCCATTGCCAAAACCTCCAACAACTCTCTCTCTCCTCACAAGACCTTCTCCCTGGAATTTTCTCTTCTAGTATTCTTCTATTTTCTTGTGGGCCCAGAATCTTAACCCCCACTGCATCTTCTCATCATTTCTTTCTCCCATCCCTTTCCATACCCCCAAAATTCTTGAATCAATGCTGTCAATGCCCTTCAGCTCAGAATGAAGACATACATGTGTATATCCCACCAACACACTCTTTTTAACTCTTTACCCTTCTTCTCTTTTTCCCTTTTATTTAGGGTTTTTATAGGGTTTTTCTATTTTTCCTAATCCAAACCTCCATGAATAAAACTGGATAACAAATAATTTCCTTTCCTATTTCCTATGAAAGAAGAAATAAAAAGGACAGAAATCACTAGGACGATACTAAAACAAAATTTAAGCCCAAATCTTATGTTCTTGAAAGTAGTATTTCCATTTTAATTAGGTTTTTTTTTTTTTAATAATTCTTAGCTCTTTATGGGTGGTTAAGGAAATCAAAACCTCCATGATGAATAACTGAATAACATAATTTCCTTCTCTAAAATATAAAATTTAGAAATGGAACAAATCACCAATGTTTTAAAAACCGGACCGGTGACTGAACCGGAAAAGTTACCGGTTCACGGTTCACTGGTCGGACCGGTGGTCGAACCGTGGTTGAACCGGTGACGCAATAAATATATTATTTATATTTTAAAATATATAATTAATAATATTTAAGATATTATTTATTACTTTTTATATAAATAAAATATTTTAAAATTTATTTTAAAAATATATAATGTTGATATATGAAAAACATATTAAAAATGGAATAAAACTTATTTATATAAATATATATCTTAATTAGTAGTAATATATAATTTTGTTAATATCTAAAATAATCACAATGACAGTACAGTAGTAGAGTGGTTCCTGTAACTTCTCTCCCATATTCAAATCCATGACCTTTGTGCCATATTTAATTGAATTTTTTTAGCTATGCCTTTAACCCTACTGTTTTCTAATCCTGCCAAACGACTTAGTCAATGTGAAAAAAAAAAAAAAAGTCATTTTAACTTAAAGCTTGTGGCAATAAATCGTTTGCTCACGAGAACCGGGTCCGGCTCATCTGGGCCACGGCCCGACCGCCGGCTTCGCGGCTCAGCGCGGCTCACGCAAACCGGCTGACGAATCCGAACCGGGGTTTTGTGGCCGGTTTTTAAAACATTGCAAATCACTGAAAGATTCTAATTTTTTATTTCTTGAAAATAAATTTCAAACTCTTAAAATAAATATTTCCATTTTTACAAAATTAGGCGGAAAATAGAAAAAAAGACAGCAAACGCCACCTAAATTGGTATAATATCAATTGACACTGCAAACGCCACCCAAATTGGTATAATATCAATTGACACTGCAAACACTGATTCTATTGAAGGAAAAAAAAAATCAAAATTAAAGAAAAAAAATTATATTAAAATTGGAAAGCATATTGGTGTCCGACTGTCCGGCAGCTTCAGAACAAAACACCCAAGAATCCTTACCACGTAAGCAAAAAAAGAGTGTGTAAACTATTGGCTGACGTGACGGCTTATGGTGAAGCCGACCGCAGCGGATCACAAACAAGTTTAAACCGATCAACTCAATTAATCCGAATTATTCCCTAATTAGTATCCCGACACGGCCTCTAAGGAATAAGGATTCTGTCAGCACCTTCATGAACCAGAGAGTCAAACTCTCGTCTGTCTCGCGTGTAGGACACCTGCCACGTCTCCCAAGTGGGGCCCATTTTTAAGGCCTAACTAAGTCCTATCTCCAAAGAGGGTGAGGGGCAGCCCTACCCAGCCCAGCCCCCCTACAACTTACTCGTAAGTGCTCTAACCACTTGATGCAGTGACCACCTCAAGTGATAGTGCCCTCTGTTATCATGCACGTGAACGGATTCTTTTTCTTTCTTTTTTTTTCCTTTTATTTCTCAAAGAAAAAAAATCAATAATTTCCATCCTCATTGTATTGCCAAACGGTCATGGCCGGGCCGGGCGAACGGCCACGGCAATCCGACGACGATTTAAACATGAACCCGAACACGACCATGATAAACGCAGAACGTGAAGCTGACCATGACAATTCGAACCCGTTTGTGCTTCACCCAAACCCGCGGCGACCGCCGGTTAATCACAAGCTTCGCGCTAATCGCGCCGCTGGTCAATTTACGCGCCTGGGCCGCGACCATCGCAGAAACTAAGAAGAGAACAATAAGAACGGTAACGGCTAAGACGTTCTCACCCAACACGACCGCTTATTAAACGCTAAGTAACCGTTGACTCCGCGATCACCCGAACCCGCTTAGTCTCACCCAAACCCGCTTTAATCGGGCCGGCGAATCGTGGTCGGTTAATCGCAAGGCCGTGTCAATTTCGACAGCCTACTCCTCATCATATTATATTACAAAATAATAAGGTATTTATCATATATGTGTGTGAGTTATTATCTTAATAAACATTAAGACTAATGACATTATAGCAGTATCTTCAAGAATGCGGGAAAGAAAAAACAAAAAATAGATAATCAAAACAAAAAACTCGTCCCAACAACGAAGAATCTTTCAAGAAAAGATTGGTTAACAATGGACAAAGAATATTTGGACAAATATTGTCACACTGTTCATTAGTAATAATGGGTATACGACGAATTTCACTGCATTTGAAACGATATTAATGAATTAAGCAGATATACGTAATTATTCGCAATATAAATGTAAAATCGAATATATTTGTGATGGGCTTAAAGCTTTAGACGCTTTCACTGTCAGAATACACCTTTAACTTTAAAGCTTAAATCTCAAAAATCAAGCGGAAAGAAAATATGGGGCCAGATAAATGGCCTTTTATTAATCGCTTCTGAGACGCTCTAAACCCAAATTTTTAGATAATACCCAAGATCGTTAAAATACTATTATTAGTGCATGATATATTTTTTATCAATTTAATTTTTTATTTTTTATCAAATATCTTTGAATTAATAAAAAGATCTTGGACTTGGTTTTAAGTTTCTTATGAAATATGACGAATACTATAAAATCTATAAAAATTTGAAAAAATGGATTTCGATATATAAGACATATGAGTGTGATATCGGGACGTTCGATATCCATAAATTTTTATGAATTGACAAATTATCAATAGAATCCCCGAGATTTAAGACGTCATAAATGGGATAATTATATTATTTATGTGATGATATAAAGATAGAGAATATGGAGATGAATTGACGTGTTATGTTGTGTTTGTCGGAAGTAGGAAGGTGGGAGGAAGAGTAAAAGTGGGAATACAAAGGAGAAAAAAAGAGGCGTGTGAGGACTGAGGAGTGAGGAATGATAAATTTCAAAAGAGCGCGTGGACTGTAAATACGGACGTGTGGAAAACTAGAGCAGCCTCACTGTTAGGGTGTGCCGGACGTGGGCATTTCCTCCAGCCCCTTCCTTCTCTTTTTCAGGTGGACTTTTCGATTTTGGATTTTGGATTTCGGATTTTGAATTTTGGGTCATATTTTGTTTCCTCCTATGAGTATTTGTTACTCTTAACTTAATTCTATCCGAAATTATGGGCACGCAATGTTTGACCCACTGGGGGTGGGGTGGGGGGGGGATAGATAGGATATACACACATTATTAAGACTCGTGTTATAGTTATATTTCTTGTTGAATTTTCTCATCGACAGGCAGGCAGGCAGGCAGGCTGTCGCCGTCTCGTCATATGGACATTTCAAAAGTCCCAAGTTGCTGGAAATTTCACACCCATCTCACTTGTCATCATTCTAATTATGCTCTAATCAGTAACTATTGTAAAAAAAATTATAAAATATATAGTTCATTTTTTTAGAAAATAATTATATTTTGTGGGATACGAGCAGCATTAAACTGACCTGCAGCGCCCACCTTCACCAAACCCAGTGCAATAGACGCTACTTATCAAGACTTCCAGTTCGACGTCAAATTTCGTAACGGCGCCCGGGCCCGCACGGCCCAGCGTCGGTTATGGTAATCAGAAAAAGTTCTACATTCTCAGAATCAAAATAAATCTCATCGGTAAAGCGAAATGGGACAATCCCTTGCAATAAATATTATCCCGCAAATCCAAATAAATCTCACCAATAAGAAAATAAGATAATTCACGATATAATATCATCCTTCTGATTCAAGCCCCGACCCCAAACGGCAAGGCTGACGATTCTATTAAACTCGTTTATCAATATCTCTAATCAAACTGGACATCGATAAAGTTGTGCAAATATCCCGCTCCACCCGAGTGCTAATCCTAATCATCATTCAACCTGGAAACATATACTTTAAATACTGCGTCACCCCATCTGCGAAGCAGAGACGCAATACATTCGCCTTCTGCTAGCCATTCTATTCCCTCTCAATGGCGAATCGACTTAGGCATCGGAGTCGGCCACGCAAATAAGCCCCGCGACCACCTTCTTTCTTGCTGCAGGCGAACGCCATATCCAAAGCCTACTGCAATGAAACAGCCTCACCGCCACTCCAAGCACGCCCCAACGACCCCAACACGCTCCAACTCAATCCGATTGAAAAAAGCATCATCAAGATATAATAGTATTTAGATAGTATCTTAAGAAATTATAAGTATTATTTTATTGTTTTATGTACTATGATAATAAATAGTATCAAGATTCAAGACAATACCTCTAATTTATTAAGTTATCATACTTAAAACACGATTATATTTTAGGGAAAACTATATATGTTATGAAGTTCCTGTTTCAATTTATTTAAAAAATTATTAATCAAATACTTGAAACCAAGGTCAAGTCTTCTAATTTTAAAAATATTTTATTAATGGTCAAACAAACTTTAGGTACATATCTAAGATTTGTTTAACCATTATCAAATATTTTGAAATCTTAATCAAGTATTTTTTAAATTACGAGACATGTCTATTTTGTTCTTAATTTTTTAAATAAATTAAAATGAAACCCATAACATAGTTTTTTTTGGGCTGAAGCCTGAAACACAAGTTTCTTAAAAGGAAATATTGTCTACTATTTGAAAATAAAATATTTTTAAACATAATCTAATATTCAATTTTTTTTTTATAACAGTGAGTATCCAATGCAATGCCCTTAACTAATCATCTATAACATGTATGCCATTAAACTATGTTGAAGGTTTTTTCTGGTATTTATTTAATCATTCTATAAATTTAGATAAAAAATAATAAAGAGAAATTCTTTCAAAACATTCTGATTTTTACTTCTAAGAATAAAAAATAAAATTAATTTTTATTACTTTTATTGTAAATAATAGAATCCAAGATATTTGTCAAACAAATCTTATGTGAAGTGTTCTTGTTCTTGATGGAAGCATTTTTATTTTTAAATTAAATATATTTCTTACACTGAAACTGAAAATATTAATTGTCACCTAGAAAAATAATCCCCATATGTTAAAAAATATAAACAAAAAATCTTGGGTGGATGGGTATACTTTTTTCCAAATCCAACAAGACTTTTTAGTTAGAGATTAGGACTATTAAATTCTTTAAAAAATAATAATAAATAACACGTGCTCTTTTAATACATGCATCATCTTCTTCGGATAAGATGAAGATCAAACACATGGAGAAAGGGTCTTCATGCGAAGCTACTGAACAAATGCCCACTTAAATTAAAAATAAAATAAAATAATATTTAGTATTTTTGTCATAAGTTCAATTATTAATATTATCCTTATCAAAAAATACACGTCAAAAGCTCACAGGTTGGTAGGAAAAAGGTTTTTTTTTTTTTTGTCTGGTTTTTATATGATAAATTAATTTGGAGGTTTTCGTTTAACATGTTTGACTGAAGAATCTTTTCATATCCATCTTCTTGTCTTTTTTTTTTTTTTTGAAAGATCATCTTCTTGTCTTTTATTTGCTAATCCTCCATGTTTAGTTTCATGGTCGACCGGAGGGTTTTGATTCCCACCCTTTGTTTTAATCTTAATATTAAATGAATCAAGAGGACCATAAAATAAATAAATAAATAAAATGAATAGTTTGTGTAAGAAGACTGAATTAGATATTATAAATCAGATAATATAATGCATGCATTTGGCATCTATATTAAAGTATACAAACTTAAGAAGGAAAATATACAATTATCATATACAATAATAGAACTTGCCATATAATAAGCTAACATCCCCTCAAACTTATGGTGGTTTAAGATAAACCATTCTGAGTTTCCAGTTAAAAGCTCGAAAAGTTCCCCTGGCGAGCGGTTTGGTGAAGATATCGCCTTAACTGACCTGAGAGTAAAACAAACTATGCGAGCGCATTCCTAAAGCAGCATTTAATACGACGAACAACCCATTAATCAATCTCAATATTTTAAGCAAGACGCTCATAAGACATCATTACGAAAGCAATTTGAATGTTAATACCACGACCTGACCATCTCAAAAAAGAGTGACAAAGAAAATGATTCCGCCTATGTCATTCGAATTGAGGACGAGAGCTTAATCACATCATCACTGTTTCTCGTCACTTCTATTCCATCCATTGTTGACGAAGCCTAAGAAATATCATATCGCTGTGTTAAGTTTAGATTTACTTGTTACTTCCAGATATCGGACCGAGTGGCGCCGCGAATCCTGCTCACACGCAAACTTTATCAAACTCGCCGTGAATCCAGGCGAGCTGGACATCAGATATCACAACCAATCGAAATCCATTCGATCAACTAATTGCTTCTCTCGATTCTGGCGACACAGGTGGTTTATGCTCACCGTGAATAAGGACGGTTGTTTCAGTTTCTAATGGGGCTTCGTGATGAGTTTGAATCAGCTAAAAGTCATATTCTACATCAGGATCCTTTACCAACAGTCTCACAAGCTATTCATAAGTTAGTTGATAAAGAGACACGTCTTCAGACTGATCTCATTTCTATCCAGACCATGGTTCTTGCTACTCCAGTTGTTGTTCCACATACTGCTACTCCTGTTTTTCCCTCTGTCAGTTCATTTACCTATGTTTCCAAAGGCAAAGGGAATAATGTCAGACGACATAACAATAAGAAGTCTCTTCTTATCTGCAGTTTTTGTAAGAACAAAGGTCATTCGTTGAGGCTTTGTTACTCGTCGGTGTATTTTTGAACACTTCTTTGCTTTGACCCGATCCCGAATTATCAGCTATGGACTCTCATTCCAAGTCTGATTCTACCTCATCTCTCTCTATAGCATATCTACAGGATATGGTTAATCAGGCTCATCTTCCATCTTCCAGTGCATCCAACATTGATCTTTCTATGATATCAGGTACTTCTCCTACGTGGCTTCTTGATTCTACTTGTTGTAATCATATGACTTCTTCTCCTGATATTGTCTCTTCACACCGCCCTTCTCCCTACCATATATACTGCGATAGTTCTCTTATCACATGTCTCGTCTTGTAATGTCTACACACAGGCTTGTCTATTTCCAGTGTGTACTAGATTCACAACTCACTCATAATCTTATCTGTTAGGCGGCTGTTGAACTTGGTTTTTCTCTAACCTTTTCTTCTACTGGTGTGGTTGTGCAGGATTCTCAAATGGGACAGATCGTTGGGACCGCCCGTAAGGTTGGAAGGTTGTTTGAGCTCATCTTTCTTCATCTACCGTCCTCTCGTCTCTGCCTGCCGTCTCGAGACGAGGAGCACCTACTCTCTTGCTATGGCATTCTACTTTGGTCATGCATCTATCTCTAGGGTTAAACAACTAGTTTTTAGGGGTTTGTTAGGTTGATTTCAAATAAGAGTTTTGATTGTATGCACTTGTCAATTTGGCATACATTTGCTTTACCATTTAATAACAGTGTTTCCTGCATGCTCTCTCTCCGCTTTTGATCTTATTCATTACGTGTATGGGGTCCCTCTCCCATTACAACTCAGGGTGGGTCACTTTATTTTGTTATTTTTGTGGATGATTTTTCCAGATATACTTGGATTTATCTCTTCAAAAATCGTTCTGAGCTTTCTCAAATATATCGTGACTTTACCAAAATGATTGAAACCTGATTTTCTAAACTATCAAGCTTTCGGATCGATAATGCCCATGAATATAAAGCCTATCGTTACCTACATTCTACATCAATTTGGTATTGTTCCTGTTCCTCTTGTCTTGACACTTCTCAACAAAATACAAGCGGGGGCTGAACGCAAACCGTCATATTCTTGATGTTGTCGTGCGGCCTCTTATGGCAGCTTACTCTGCACGATTTTGGGAAAAGTTGCTCTTATTTTTGTTTACACCATCAATCGGTGTCCTCCCATTGTTCAGAATCAAAATCCTTATGATCTGTTGTTTGATTCTTCTCCCTCCTATGACTTACTTAGAATCTTTGGAGATGTCTGTTTTGTTCTTCTTCATGATCATGAAAGAAACAAACTTCGGTCTCGTTCTCGTCTGTGTTGTTTTCTTGGGTATGGAATTGGTCAAAAAGGTTATAGGTGTTATGATCCCATTAGCAGCGTCTTCGTGTTTCGACATGTGGTCTTTTGGGAACACAAAATGTTTACCAACTACCTCATGTTCTGTTTCCCTATTATACATCGATCACTGCTCATGGCCTTTTCTGAGTGCCCGCCTTCTATGTTTGACACACCTGCTGGTCACAGTGCTCCCACCTCCTATTTAATGTTTCTTCTCGCTTGCATACGATGAGCTCCCACACCGATCATCGGCGTGCCGCGAATCTTCAGTTGTGGATCTGCCCGATCCTTGGCTCCCGAGCGCTTAGCCATTCCGTTGGGTAGCTTCTCTTCGCCCTCGCCTTGGCAGGTACTTCCATTGCTTTTTGCTCTTGCCTCTCTCCGGGGAACCTCGGACTTTTACCGTGAGGTTTCCTCCCCCAACCAACTATGGCGGCAAGCTATGAAGAGGTTGGATGCCTTTGCCTCCAAGGCTGGAACATGGGATGCGGTAGATCTCACTTGTAAAAACTATTATCCGGTTGTAAATGGGTTTATAAGATCAAGACTTCGATCGGATGCTTTGTTGATCCTCTGAGGCTCGCTTTGTTGCCGGGGTTTGCTTTCGGGAGTATGGGATTGTTGTGGGAGACTTTTTATGCATGTGGCTTGACTTTCATTTCTGTCCCGGGGATCTTGTTGTAGTTCCCTGCATTTATGATGGCAAGTCTTTCATATGGATATAAAGTAACAATGGTGAACTCTGCTGAGAGGAAGTCTATGAAGCTTCATACTAGTTGCTCTGCGCCTGGGGTTCCCACTGAGTATGTCGCTGCGGCTGGACAACTACCACTTAGGTCTATTAAAGCAAACTCACTGACCTTGGTTTGCAAAGTTTAGATCTCTTATTTCTCGTAGTTTTTTAGGCAATTCTTTGTCTGACATACGATCTGTAAGAAAGACTTGAGTCTTTGTATATTATAAACTGTATATTACATGTACAAGATGAGGCCTTATATAGGCTAGGCTATACAAACCTAAGAAAGGAAAATATACAATTGTCATATACAATAATAGAACTTGCCATATAATTAACTTGTCATATAGTAATCTAACAGTTTGGTAATGTTTTTTTTTAAATAAGTTTTCCAAATTTTAAAACAAGAAACAGTTGTTTAGAACTTTTAAAAAACGTGAGGATCTGGTAAAATGTTTTAAAAAATAGTTTTATAAGAAAACTAAAATAAAAACAAAATTCTTGTTGAATGAAAGAATTTTTTTTATTTTTTTTTATAACCATGCATGGATGTCCTTTGCACGGATGAAAGAATTTATATTATTTTTCAAAAATAATATTTTATTTTTATATGAAAAAACTTTTTATATTAATGAATTTATTATTTGAATTTGAATTTGAATTTTTTTAAAATAATCAATTCGTTCTTGAATTCAATGCATTAGATCTTACATAATTTAGAGCACCAAAAAATAATTATTCTAGATAAAAGAGAAATAATATATATGTGCATATATATTTTGTAAGTAATGGTAAACATAACTTCTACTTTTACTTTGTTTTCTAAAGGTTGTTCTCTATCTTATTTTGTTCTTAAAATTTGGAAATAAAAAACAATAGTTTGTTAAGAATGTTTAAAAACTGGTTTATGTTTTTTAAAACAAAAAATTAATTTTAGATTACTCAAAACAAAGACTTTTATTCTTGTACGTTATTTCTACATTTATTCACTTTGCATTACAATATTATAATATTTTATTCTCATGGAAACTCAAACCCGATCCCTTTTCTGTGTCCCACTCAACTCTCAACCATTAAGTCAGGTCTCATTGGCTTTTTTATACTTTAAATATATAAGAAAAAACAAAATAAGTCTTCTCAAAAGTCATTGTATTCTTTGAATTAAAAGAAATATTTTAAATCTCAAATCCCTATCCTCATCCCCTCCCCTTCTCTCATCTTCTTCTCTTTTAGCCCATTTTCCTTAAACAAGGAGATGTGATTTTTTTTACCATTTTTGGCCTTAAATCACATTATTCAACATCTCTTTCTTTCATTTTTCTTACTTAATAAAGTGTTTA
Organism: Tetrastigma voinierianum; assembly: GCA_016808115.1. Classification (NCBI taxonomy): domain Eukaryota; kingdom Viridiplantae; phylum Streptophyta; class Magnoliopsida; order Vitales; family Vitaceae; genus Tetrastigma; species Tetrastigma voinierianum. Next base: position 2,263,879 of record JAEQBH010001275.1, on the reverse strand, counting down.
TTTCATGAAGATTTTAAGTTTTATCTTGTTTTTTGTATTGTCATCTTCATATCAAATTATAGTTGTCAGTATGTTAAAGAAATTGAGTCGTAGATATTTTAGTCATTATATTATCAAATTTTTAGGTTTTATGCTTATTTATTATGCTATTAATTAACCTGAATATTGTTTTAAATCATGTATAGATTTTAGATATTTATCTTGGATCACATCGATACTATTCTGCGAGTTTGAATCAATAATATTATTTTTTCTTTAAAAAAAATTATTTTAAAAAATACATGCAAACATTTTTTATAATAATAATTTAGAATTGAATCTATATCTTGTTTGAAAACTTTATGAGTCTATCATTTCTCCACGTTGATATGATATGATCCATTTTGAGTTTAGAAGTCTCTCATGTCTTTCGCTCGACTCATAAACCACTTGTTTGAAAACTTTAGGAACTTATCCTCTTTGCATTGCTATGATATCGTCGGCTTTGGGAGTCCTCATGATTTTGTTTCAAGACCCTACCGAAAAGGCTTTATGCCAATTGGACATTATCCCTTCTTGATTCATGATTCTCCATGTTTCATGTGACTTCTTTTTTTATTTTATGAAAATACCAAATATAAGACTTTGAACATGCACCCAACATGATTTTCATAAATGATTCAAATTCATATAAAGTTGTAATTAGAAGTACCAAACTTTATTCTTTATGTGAGTTTAGATACATGATGAACAAGAAGAAAAAAATAAAAATATGCGTTGGCGGGTGCATGATTCATGAACAAGGAAGATAAATGTCCTCAATCTGTACGAACTCGGGGCCACTTCCCCATAATTCCACAACTCCAATTTCCTACGTCTTTCCAGAAGTGGGAATTCAAATTCAAATTTAATACACAAAAGGTTTCGCCACCCACCCACCCACCCACTATCCAAAAACTTTTCCAATAGGGTACTGAATCTACTGATTCTTATTATTATATATATATATATATATATATATATATATAACAGTACGTCGAGAATGTTCAATTTTTAATGAACAAAATTTTAAAAGGAGATATTTTTCTTATTTTGAATTTTTTTCTAAGTTTACTTTTTATTTAAATTTTAATACAATTTAAATAAATAAATAAATAAAGTGAAGGGGCAAGCTTAGGAACGGACCTATGAGAGGACCGAAAAATCTAAACTCGGGCCTAAAATAAAACCCGTAACTCGACCCATCTAGAAGCGGATTCAGGATTTTTGAAAGAATATTTACGAATTAGCTTTGACACACAAAAAATTAGAAAATCGTTTTAGTGGAGCTTGGGCCGCAATATTAATAATAATCAGATAATAATCAGTCAAGATTAAATTTCAAGACATGGGTTGATAAGGTAGGGGACTATGCTAAGGCATAGTAGGGAAGGATGGCAATGGAACGAGTTGGAGATAGGGCAATTTCATCCCAACTCCCATCCCATTAATCTTAATGAGAAATTCTCCTACACGTTCGATTTAACTATTATTTTTATTTTAAAGATTTTTAAAAATAATAAATAAATTTATTGATTCATATTAGTAATACAATTGATAAAAACATAAAATTAAGAGTATTAAAAATTTTAGAAGATAACGTAACACCCATGTTAATAGTCAAAATGATTGGTTTAAAGACTATATATTTGATAATCCAATAATACTTGAAATACGTTAAGATTTCAGAGTTTGATACGATATTTCTGTCGTATAGGCTTTATTATTTGAGCTGTCTGTCTGATATGAATAAGTAGCTACCGACACTTGTAATTACGACTGCAGCCAAATTCGACAAAACATGTCGCAACAAATCAGAGACAAACAACAAGAAAAATCAAAGAAAAAATAAAAGTAAACTCAAATCGATATGGAAAAAAAATCACCTTATTAGAAAGGAAACTCATATATGAGGAAAGAAAGCGATAAAATGGATGATTTCATATCAAGAATAGTAAAAGAAAAAACCACCCTTTAACTATCTACAGCGAATAAGAGTCTAAGTATTTAGAAAACGTAGAAGGCAGCTCATACTGAAAACTTAATTTAATTAGGTTTGCATTTTTCAATTGTTTTGAAATTAACTTTAAGATTGGAGTTCATTTTATATCAATAAATAATAACGAAGTTTTATATTATTGATTGAATATTCTGTAGTATATATTAAATATGATGACGTAGTCATATGTTGTACGTATCTTCTGTTTTGAGTGAGATGAGATAAAACATACCAACCTTATTCAGTGATAGGGCAATTTGTTTGGTTCATGGTCTCGTTAACGAACATCATGAAAAATCCAAATTAAGATCAAATTTACGACATCAAGTAAAATTAACCTTAAGGATATAAAAATTTCAAATTACCAATAATAACATTCATTCCTTCAGCCCCACACGTCCACACGTCCACCGACACCCAACCTCTTTCCCCTAACCAACACAGCTGCACACCTAATTTCTGTTCTTTCTTTCCTTTTGTGTTTTTTCATAGAAATCAATTTTCATCAACTTTTAATATATAAATAATTTCAAAAATTACGATATTTTTAATATTTAGTTTTATTTTTATTAAATAATTTATAAATTTGAAAATCTACTTAATAAAATGCCTTTATTTTGACAATTTTCATTTACTCAATATTTATAGTTTTGTTTTGTGTGATTAAGGCAGTAAAATAGATTGGATTTCAATATATAAATATATTTACTTGTAACAATTAATAATTTAGAAAATATATAAATAAATACTAATATTTTAAATATAAAATATATTATATTTTTTCTATTTATAATGTTCATATATTATGATCTATGTTTTATATTTTTAAGCTCAATTTTATAAAACTAAATTATATATATATGGGTTTTGAAATTATTTTCAAGATGGTATTATAAAAATATTAATTATCTTCAATTTTATTTAAAAAAATAGAAAATAATCAATTGAGTAAATGTATTTTAAAACTATAGTTAAAAATGGGAAAAATTAAAGTAACAATATTACAGAAATTAATAAGTAACCAATAATTAAGTGTCTAATATTAAAGATAAAAAAATTAAGCAAATTACAAACGTAAAATTAGAATAAAAAAATATATATATATATATATATAATAAAGTCATTAATAATATAAACACACATATAATGGATAGAAAATATATTTGTGCTCATTATTTCATTTTTTTTTCTTCTAAATCATAATAGTGAAAGACATCCATATGTTCAAATTTCGTATTAGATTTAAGGGGGATTTGTTACATTGTATAAGATGTTCCCACTAACTATACGAAACATATGAACTAAGTGTATAAAGGGTGTACAAGCCTACTATTTTTCGAGGATTTTAGTTAATTTTTAAAAACTCAATGATTTTTTCTCTAATTGAATGATGGAAGACATTTGATATAAATATTGCTTGGTCTCACACTCATCATATGCATTTTTTTTATTCTCACACATATTCTTTTTATAAACTAATTTAATTATAACTTATGAAAAAATAGATTTTGGTTCATTTTTTATTTTTTTCAAACTATAAAAATGAAAACATGTCTATGCTCACATTTAGTACTGAAACTTATGAGATTTGTTATAATGTACAAGGTATTTATACTAATCATACAAGGTATATAAGTCTACTATTCTTCAAAATTTCCAATTGAGTTTTAAAAACGCAAATGATTATTTCCTTAATCCAAGGATGCTGAATATTCTTTAAAAATATTATTTGATCTCACACTTCATTTTTTTTTCCCCATACATACTTATTTTTATAAACTACTTTAATAATAATTTATGAAAAATTTTGATTTTGGTCCTTTTTTTTTTTTTTTTTTTATGAATGATAATAATGAAAACATGTATATGCTCACATTTATTACCAAGGCGTATGAGATTTATTATTATACAATATATATAAACTAAATGTATAAGAAACGTACAAGCCTACACTTTTTTAAGGATTCTAATTGGTTTTTGAAAACTTAAATGATTATTTTCTTAACTTAAGGATAGAGGACATTCCTTATAAATATTGTTTCATTTCATGTTATTTCATATTCATAATATCTTTTTATTTGTAATATTTACAATTTTAATATTGTTATTTTATTTTTTATATTTTTAAGTTTTTATAATCTAAATTTAAAAAAAAAATATGAATAGAAGATGTAATCATGGGTTTTTGAAACCATTTATAGTCAAAAATAAAAATTTTAAAAAATATTAATCATTCCTCTATACCTTTATTTAATAAAACATTAATTATCATATTTAAATATTAAAGTTTAGATAACTTGAGAGATATATAAAAAGTATATATATATGATATATATTATTTAATAAATGTGGAAATAGTCCATTTACTGGTTATCATTATATATGTTGAATTATATGGTAAAGTCTATTATTGTATATGGTATGGGAATTGTATATTTTCTCCTTTCTTAGATTCAGATAATTAAATTTATAAGGGCCTCATCCCAAATATGAATTTTACAAATATAATGACACAAAGAGTTAATACTCTTCATCATGCCAATTTAAATTGTGTCTTCCATTTTTTTCAATACTTCATTGTCAGTAATACAACCATCGTGATAATCTATTTTTCCGATTAACACCATCGCTGCCTTCTTTCCTGTACCTTCATTAGTCTAAAACTCCAAGTTACAAAATATTCTGTAGGTGATTCGTTTGCATAAATCACACGGCGGTAATAGGCTCGCCGGTGCCTCAGTCGCCGGCCGCCCATCAACCTCGTTTACGCCGCCAGCGCCCACCCCGAGTCCACCCATTGTCTCGCTTGCCGTTACGCCTTCAACCGCTGACCCGCCGCGACGTCGGTTCCGAAAGCGGATCTGTTCACGCCACTTAGTTAATCGCGACTCAAAATTTGATTCAGGTGCATTTTAAATTATTTTCACGTCCTAATTCATTTTTGGTTATTCGCTTTTTGATTCGGAATCGATACGTCGCGATGAGATTTCAACCATTCACTTGCTTTATGAGATACTGTTCATCGTCAGCAAGCTACGCGCAAGTAAGACTCATGGGCTTGTCGCATTCTTAGTGCCTCAGTGACTATTCGGTCTCGTAAAAAGAGAAAACGAAACCACCTTTATGCTCTTGGTACAGGCCTCTGGATTGGTGATTATGAGCGCTAATCATCATATCATCACTTGGTTTTAAGTAATACTTATTCCATCCATTGGTGATGAGTTTGGCAACATTGATATTGCGAAAAGTTTGGGACTTACTTGTTCGGTATCTTTGGGCCAAGTGGTGCTCCTGACTTCAAGTTCACACGTAAACTTTATCAGATTCGTCAGGAACTAGGTGAGCGGATTAGTGTATATCAGAATCGGCTGAAATCCATTTGGGATTAACTAATTGCTTCTGAACCAGTTCTTTCCAATTCTGCTGACACTAAATTAGTTTGTGCTCACCGTGAACAAGGATGACTGTTTCAGTTTCTAATGCGGCTTCGTGATGAGTTTGAATCAACCAAAAGTCATATTCTACATCAGGATCCTTTACCAACAGTCTCACAAGCTATTCATAAGTTAGTTGATGATGAGACACGTCTTCAGACTAATCCCTTTTCTATCCAGACTATGGTTCTTGTTACTTCAGCCGCTGTTCTACAGACTACTACCCCTGTTTTTCCCTCTACCAGTTCATCTATCTATGTTTTCAAAGGCAAAGGGAATACTGTCAAACAACATAACAATAAGAAGTCTCTTCTTATCTGCAGTTTCTGTAAGAACAAAGGTCATTCCATTGAAACATGTTACACTCATCAACGTATTCTTCAGAACACTGGTGCTTTGACCCAGTCTGAATGATCAGCTATGGACTCTCATTCCAAGTCTGATCCTGCCTCATCTCTCTCTCTATAGCAGATCTATACGATATGGTTAATCAGGTTCATCTTCCATCTTCCAAAGGCATCCAACACCCGTCTTTCTACGATATCACGTACTTCTCCACATGGCTTCTTGATTCGCTGTCGCAATCATATGACTTCTTCCTCCTCGATGTTGCCCCCTTCACACACTTCATTTCTCTCCCTACCATATCTACTGCAAATGGTTCTCCTATGCATGTCTCTCATCTTGGCAAGTTAATTATATGGCAAGTCTATTATTGTATATGGCAATTGTATATTTTCCTTTCTTAGGTTTGTATAGCCTAGCTTATATAAGGTATCATCTTGTACATGTAATTTACAGTTTATAATATACAAAAACTCAAGTCTTTCTTCAACATTAAACAAAAATCTACTAAAGAAAATAATGCATAATAAATAAATAAAATTTTAAAAATAAAAAACTTAAATTAAGTAAATTCAAAATTATATAATTAAAAATATTAAAATTTAATTTATGGAAAAGCCCAACAAAAAAAAACCTCAGGACTAATTGACAAAAATAAAAAAATAAAAACAAAGAAGTGGGGTTGCTTTGGGGTGCCGAGGTGAAGGCTGGGGTTGGGGGTTATTTTTGGTGCCTAGGGGTCTAGGATGAGGAGATGGGCTTTTTTGTCTCATCAAAATAAATGTCCTTGAACTTAATTGTGATGGTTTCATGGATTCTTTATGAAATAAGGGGTTTCATCTAACCCTAAAACATAATTACTCTTATTATTTACATGGAAGTCGTGAAATACTCAAATTATAAAATTTAAAATTCAATTTTTTTTGAAGAGAAAAATAATTTTATTAACTCAAACTAGCTATACATAGATAGAATATAAAATCAAAATCACTAAAAATCATGGAAGATGAAAATAGTATAATGAATCGGCTCAAAACCTACACATTTAATATTACTTTTATGATTGGAATATCTATGACTCTAGTTATGTAGCATATTTACAATCATTGATTCAGCTTTTTTGCCTCTAATTAAATATACTTTGCTAGTCTAAATTGTCCACATATAAATAAACCTAATTGGATATACTCTACTAGTTTGAATTGTCCACATACAAATAAACGTTGTATCAAGACAACAAAAAACTAAACGTCATATGGAGACGATCGCATTAAGACGATGAGAACCACATGACACACTAAAAAGACAATTAAATCACAAAAAAATAAATGAAAACCTAGATTTATGTAGAATAATCATTTTATGGAGAAAGAAAATTATAGAAAGGTGTGTAGATGAGTGATTTCAAACCAAGAATGATCGAAAAAATCACTCATTTTTGTTTAAGGAAAATACCTTAACAGATAGAAAAAAAAAAAAAGAAATTCAAAATGAATTTATAATTTCATGAGTTGATTGGGGAGTCACATCAATAAGTTTAAAACAAGCCTAGTAATCACAATGTACCAACAAGGCAACAAAAAATAAAGTCCTAAATTCAGAGAGTGATTTTCTTTGGTGAGTTCTTAAGTAGAGAGCCTATGACTATTTTGTAACTCGTTCAAAGCACCAGTGTAAATTTTCCTGTACTTTCTTCAAATCTTGTAAGTTCTAGTTTCAAATAAAGATTACATGTTTCAAATATTTGTCTTTTGATTTCTTGTTACTATTCAAAAGTCACTGTTCATTTTTACTATTCGCTATAAAAGAAGATCCATAGAAATTGTATCAGAGCCATGTTTTTCAATTTCATTGATGAAGTATGCTTGAAATTTTGTTAATCTTGATTGTGATTCTACCAGTTAGTGTTGGTCAGCATTTGTTATCCGTTGGTCAGCCGTAAATCCTACAGATAGGTAGGTGGTCCCGATGGTGGTCTCGCTAGGTGTCAGAACATAATCAATTAATATAAAGTTAAACGGCTAGTTTCATCAAAAAACTTGTAGGAACATACTCAAATACGAGTTCGTCTAGGATTGATGAACAACTTAGAAAAATCTAGAAAAATACTTTAAAATATGAAATAAATTGTCTGTTTCAATTGAAGATTGGGAACAGTACATCAAAAACTGGGAAATGTCAAAACAAATATCAAAGAACTCTATAAAGTAGGTAGTTTTGAATTCAAAAGAGATTGTAGGATTACAATCTCTGAAAGCACTCATTCAATAGGATCTGAGACAAAAACTATTGAATTATTAGATCTCAAAGACTTAGAACAAATACAAATAGAAAGATACAAAATCCTTCATATAGGTGCTATCCAAGTAGCTGCTAAACCTCTAACCAGGTTAGGTTTAGACAAACCTATCTGTATTTGCTTGTGAGATGCAAGACATAACCAATTCCAAGATTCACTTTTAGGTTTAAAGCAAGCAAATACATCATTTGGACCGGTATATTTTACTTGTTATCCAAATATAGAGTTAGACTGTATGAATGACCAAAGTATTCATAAAGCCTAAACTCTAAATATTCAAACCCAAAACTATGACATGGACCCTAGATCTAGGAACATTCTTACAGTATACAAAGTATATTATAAGGTCATGACTTTTGTAGTTAATCCAAATTGTCTTTTAACATCCCCAAAAGATCAAACTTTAATTTGGCAAGCAAATGGGAAGAACTCTATAGTAATTATACCGAAAGCAATTCCTTGGGTAACGCAATCCAAAAAAATGGAATTTTAAACAACTCTTAGCTCCAAAACCTATCGAACATCCAAAACTTCTATCAATAATAGAAGATGGAAAAGGTAATGTAGGAAAGAACATCCTTGAAGATCATATTCTGCAAGTTCCTCAAATTCTTTTTTAGAAGTTTGAATCCCCAGTGATTCCAATGTCCATCCAACTGTGATAGGGCCAGATCTTTCACCACAATCCCATCCTAAAAATATTCAAGACCGCATCAAAACCTACAAACTTCCCCAATAGTCTCCAACCTATTCTCAAATGATGTCACCCAATGATGAGCCTGCTCAGCTCATGATAATGACAGTCATATTTGAGATAGACAAAGAATATTTACGAACTGAAGCAAAGTCTTCAAACCATGTTGAGAAAAGCAAATGGGTTTTCTCAACATTAATAACAAATGAACAAAAAGAAAATTTTAAAACCCAATGGTATCAAACAATGGAAATAAATATTTCAATGTTTACTTATTTTGATATATATGCAGCAAAAAATAATATTGATTATCCCTTTAAGGAAATCAATATGTTCCAAAAAGATTGGAATACTACTACTGAAAAGAAAGTAATATCTACACATCCTCCTTTGGAAGAAATAACAAAAATAGCTCAAAGATTTGAAATAATAGCTGCACCCTTTAAAAAGATAAATCCCAAAGAAGATGAAAATAGAAATTCAAATTTAAAAGATATTAAAGGACTTCAACAACAAAATAATTTTACAAATCAAATTTTGGGAACAATTTCTTCTCAAATGAATAGAATTGAGAAGAATTTTCTAAAATCAAATAACTTAACAGATTATGAAAAACCTTTATTCAAATCTCCAGAATTTACCAACCCCATAAAATTAGGTAATAAAAATAATGACCTTATTAAAATCTTAGCAAAAAAATTAGAAGCAATGAACCTCACATCATCAGATTCCTCTTCGTCAAAACAACAACTTAATATTTTAAGTGGTCTCCTAAATGCACTTCTCCTCTCGAAGAAATACAAAACTAACATTTCCTGCATCAAGAAGATTACCAAATAAATAGGATACACTATCAAAAGACATGGCAATAAGGAACAATTTTTTTTTTTTTTATCCTAGACCCACTCCTCCAAATCTTCAATATGAGGAAAGATTTCCTCAAAGATCTATGTATAATGATACCTTTATCTATGAATGAAATATTGATGGGTTTTTTTAACATGAAATCATCAATGTCCTACGGCAGATGACAATGGCGGCAACTGCCTATCTAACTGATAATGATGATCATAATACCGCACAACTTTTAGTTTCCGAATTTTCCGAAACATTACGAAGTTGGTGGGATAATTGCTTAAATTACAATAAAAGGAAATTTCTTCAAACTAGTAAAAAGGATAAAGGATAACGAAATGCAGTTCATAGAATAATATATGCAATTACTAAATATTTTGTTGGAGATCCAAGAATTCTCCAAGAAATAAGATTTCAGATGGTATCATGATGTGTTTATATCAAAGGTTATGATCAGAGATGATGCAAGGGCTCCATATTGGAAAGAAAGATTTCTATATGGGCTCCCTAGGGCCCTCATAAAAAAGGTCCAAGAAACTCTTAGAGAAAAATATCAAGGAACAATTTCTTATGATAATCTTACTTATGGAGATCTCATAAGTGAGGTTAAAAAAGAAGGATTAAAGTTGTACCTACAACTAAACTCCAATATAAAATCAAAAGATTAAAAGTTTCTAGAAAAGACTAAGGATCTTTCAGAACTAATATGGTATTGTTACGCATTCACCTCACGTAAAAACAAACTCACATTATCCCTCAAAACGTAAATCTTATTCTAACCAAAGAAGAATTATAGGAAACGTAAATCTCATAAATACAAACCTCAATATACTCCATAAAAAAGATATAAAATGCTTCAAATGTGGGAAAATAGGACACATAGCTCCAAATTGTAGAAAGCAAAAGATAAATGTTCTTTCTGACAAAAACTATTATTCGGAAGCCTCTAAAGATGATGCCTCTTCTTCTGATGATTCCAAAAATAATAATTCAATCTATGAAAAGGAGAAAAGCTCAACCGATAAGATAGAAAATTGTTTATGTCAACTCAATATGTTGATTGCTAATCAAGAATTATTAATAGAAATTATAGACCAAATAGAAGATAAAGAAGCAAAAGCCAAATTCATAAGAAAAATAATGGAACAAAATACTAAGACTAAAAACCCTTTACCCCTTTCAAACATTTATAGATTTAAAGATATTATGCAAATAATTCAAAGGCAAGACCGCTACAATTCAAGATTTACAACTAGAAATAAAACAAATAAAAACACAAATTGGAGAATTAAAGGTCTTCACTCAAAACCTAGATTTTAAACTTCGGAATATAGAAACTCAAGGAGTTTCCTTAACCCCACAAACCTCTGAAGATTTAGATAATTTTGTTAATAGCATGACTATTGTTGAAAAACAAAGATGGTATACCAAAATTACCTTAAAAATAGATCATGATTATTAATCAATTTTTATAGTTTTGATTGATTCAGGAGCTGATCTAAACTGTATACATGAATGATTAATTTCTACTGTATATTTTGTCAAAACCTCACTAAGACCGTGAACGACCAATAATATCCCTTTAAAGGTACAATACAAAATACCACAAGGCCACGTTGTTACCATATACAATTTTAGGAGTTTATGCAATTTGGGACTCTATTATTAGCTATATATATTATCTTACCATGTATAGATGCTAAAGATTAGGAATATGTTAGTTACCATGTATAGATGTTAAAGACAAGGAATCTACCATGTATAGATGCTAAAGATTAGGAATACGTTAGTTACCATGTATAGATGTTAAAGACTAGATAATTTGGGAGACTATATGTATGGCAGACTGATGGAATCAAGGAGGAACTTTTCCAAAATCTCTCTTCATATTTTTATATTATCTAGTATTTTGACATGGTATCAAAGCCGTGTTCTGATTTCCGGTCCGCTCACACTTTTTCTCGGGCTTTGTGGGTTTTCTTATTCGGGCGCACTTTGGGTTCCATCTTGGTGAACCCGACGTGAATTTATGTGGTGTTCTCTTGGTTCTCGGCGCTGCCCCAAGGGTGTTCGGTTCTTTGCCTTATTTTCGCATTTTCTGCTGTGGCTTTCGCAATTTATAATTTTCGTTATTTGGTCGTGTTTATAGTCTTTTCTAATTTTTGCAATATTATATTGCTTTCTCTCGTGTGTTTGTTTGTGTTTTTCGACGGTGCAAGCTGGCAATTTTATGGTGGGATATTCTTTGTCTCTTGGTCCATCATGTCATTTGATAAGTTTGAATCATTCATTCCTCGCTTCATCGTAAAAAATTATTCGGGCTTGGGAGCTCCAATTTAAATTATTTGTCAAAGGAAAAGAATTGTGTGTGGCTGCATTGGATGGAGGTTCCCGCACCTCAAGGTGACGAGGCTTTGTCTAAGTGGGAATCATGATGCCTGAGCTATGACTTGGCTCCAACCGGTTGAGTCTCACCTTGTTCCTACCTGAGGCCTTATAAAACCGTTGTCGCTATGTGGACTTATCTTAACACGGGGTTTACAATCAAGACAATCCTCGCTTAAACGATTTCATTTGGAGTATGCGATGGCTAATTTCACACAAGGTGGTCTCTCTATTGAGGAATATTTTTTTGGTTTTCAAACTCTTTGGGCTGACTATTGCGACATTGTTTATGCTAATGTTCCCACTACAACTATTTCTGTTGTCCGAGAAGTGCATGCCACTAGCAAGTGAGATCAATTCTTGTTGAAGTTACGACCCGACTTTGAGATTGCATGTTCTAATATGATGAATCGTCATCCGGCCCCATCTCTGGATGCTTGTTTGAGTGAACTTCTTCGTGAGGAGCAACGATACTCAGCGCCATGGAACATCTAAGCATCAGTAGTGCACTGCTTCGTGGGTTTATGCACAAGGGAGACATACGGGTAGAGACATGCGTGTTGTCCAGTGCTTTAGTTGTAAAGATTTTGGCCATATTGCTCGGGATTGTCCAAAGAAGTTTTGTAACTACTGCAAGAAACAGGGTCATATTGTCAAAATACTAGATAATAGAAAAATACGAACAGAGATTTTGGAAAAGTTCCTCATTGATTCCATCAGTATCTGCCATACATATAGTCTCCCAAATTATCTAGTCTTTAGCATCTATACATGGTAGCTAACATATTCCTAATCTTTAGCATCTATACATGGTAGATTCCTAGTCTTTAGCATCTATACATGGTAACTAACATATTTCTAATCTTTAGCATCTATACATGGTAAGATAATATATACAATTAATAATAGAGTCCCAAATTGCATAAACTCCTAAAATTGTATATGGTAACATCCCCCCTCAAATTGATGTTGGTAAGTCAGTTAGCAACAATTTGCCAACAAGAAATTGATGTCGCTGTCGAGTTAGAGCTTTGGTGAAGACATAAGCCACTTAGAGATCAGAAGAGATATGAAGAAGAGATATCACCCGACTTTCCAAAGTGTCCTCACTAGAATGACACCCCAACTTCAATGTGCTTGGTAGCGCTCATGGAAAACCCGGGATTGGTGGCAATCCGAATAGCACTCAGTGTTGGCTTAGCAGTGAAGAGGAGTAGAAGTAGTCCGAGGAAACCCAAGCTCCTGGCTGAGACCACGAGCCATACACCTTCGTAACAAGCAAGAGACATGGCACGATACTCAAATTCCCCGCAGGATTTAGAAACACGATCTTGCTCGCATCTCCAAGAAAATTAATGCATCACCTAAAACATACACCAACCCATAGTAGATCGACGTATCCGGGACAACTAGCCCAATCAAGATCACTAGCAGGCAAATGCTGAAAGAGGAGTGTGTCTGTGAGGAAAAACAAAACTCCACGAGTAGGTGATCCTTGAAGATAACGAATGATGCGGCGAACTGCAACAAGATGGGGATGCCGAGGAGAAGACATAAATTGACTGACCTGATGAACAACATAGGAGATATTAGGTCGAGTAGTGGTCAAGTAGAAAAGACTCCCAACCAAGCGCCGATAGAGAGTAGGTTCATCCAGAAGGTCCCCTTCATCTTTCCTGTATTTGACATTTACCTCCATAGGAGTATCAATAGAAGAAGTGTCCTCCAAACTAGCCAAAGTGATAAGATCTTGAATATACTTATGCTAGTTCACGAAAAGGCCATGGGATCGATAATGAACTTCCAATCCTAAGAAGTATGTGAGCCGTCAAGATCTTCATGGAAAGTCAGAAAATGTACTATCGCTTAGTAATCAAACCACGCCAATGCGTAATGATAATATCATCCATAACCAAGAAAATAACTACAATCTCGACGTGATGTGTGTGAAGGAAGAGAGAAGAATCATATTGACTTTTGTAAATCAAGGAAAGAAGTTTATCGCAAACTTCTCAAACTAAGTGCGGGCGCCGCTTGTGCCATACGTAGAACGCTTGAGCCATGTAAACATCATGAGGAGAAGAAGTAGTCATACTAGAGGGAAGCTTCACAAATCTCCTCCTGAGATCACTATGAAGAAAGGCATTCTTCATCCATTTGATGTAGTCGCTATGATCGTGAAGCACACAATAAGATGGTTCAAACCGTACGCCTTTGGCAATGGGCAAATGTCTCTCATAATCAACTCTATATTCCTACTTGTTACCCAGAGCTACAAGACGAGCTTTGTACCGATCCAAAGAGCCACGAATGAAGTTTTATTAAAAAACCCATTTACTCCTGGGCTAGGTTTGATTGTAGGAGGACAAGGAACAATCTCCCAAGTGTGATTCTCCTCAAGTGCTTGAAGTTCTGCTTGCATTGCAATTTGCCAACACTCATGTTCCATGGCCTATTTGTAATAAGAGGGAATGGAAATAGTGGATAAAGTAGCGACAAGAGAGATAGGAGAGAAGAAACCATACCAATTAGGGGGTCGAGAAGGACGGCAGACTCGACGAAGAGCCGTGGAAGCAGAGCGTGGATCAGCGCCAAGTCAAGATCGGAAGGAGGCACAAGGGAAGTGGAACCAAACTCATGTCGACTACGTCTCTTATACACAAAACTAGATTTGAACCGTTCCACAATTGTTAGAGATTCAGAAACAATAGGCATAAGAGATACAGATGCAGATGACAGTTGAACATGAGATGGAAAGAAATATTGATTTTCAAAGAAGATCACATTCTAGGAAACCCGTGACGAAGCATGGGGATCAGAATAAATGATAACCCCTTGTGAGGGATAGCATAACCAAGAAAAACACACTTAATGGACTGAGCAGTAAGTTTATGTCGTTCATGAGGAGGGAGATGCACAAAACAAACACAACCAAATGTACGAAGATCAGAATATAAAGGAGAATGACCAAACAACTTAGAGAAAGGAGAAACATGATTTGTCGTAGGAGAGGGTAAGCGATTGATCAAATGAACTGCAGTAGAAAGAGCTTCACACCAAAAACGAGGAGGAACAGATGATTTAAGTAAAAGAGTTCTTACGACATCAAGAAGGTGGCGATTTTTCCTCTCAACAACACCGTTTTGTTGTGGTATCGAAGGAGAAGAACGCTAAGAGATGATCCCTTTGCTTTGAAGAAAAACCTGAAACTCATTATCTAACACCCCAAAATATACCCTAGTTGTTTCAACATGTTTAGGGTATTTGGTAGGCATAAGATGAATTTTTAGTAAATTTAAATGTGAAACATGGAAACTTAGAAACCCGAAATTGTATAAGATTCAAGGACAAAAGTGTAATTTGTCAAAGGCAAACAAAGACATGAATTAATAAATTAGAGGCCAAATAAAATAAAGGGAAATTGAATACAAATGGGCAAAAGTTGGAGGACCAAAAAGGGAAATAAGGGAAAGTTTAATAATGGTGCTGAGAGGGAGACCAAAAATAATCCATTTTTGGTCTCCAAACAAGGGCTTACGGGAAGAAGAGGAAGAGGAAGGAGAGGAAGAGGAAGAAAGGGGGAAATCAAACCAAGGTATGGATCTTTGGAGTTTGAGTATGGATACATGACTTTTGTATGAATTTTTGGAGTTTGAGTATGGAATTGTATTGATTTTGGTATGATTTTTGTACATAAACTACTTGGGTATGGATTGCTAGGGTTTTCCTTGGAGATTAAATTGGTTCCCTTTTCTAGGTTTTGTTAGGAATACATCCTAACTCTAGATTTAAGGAAAGTTGGGTTAAAAATCCCTAGTTGATAATATGTAGATATGGAATCCTTCACAATTCCAAGGTTTTGTAGAATTTGGGTGAACTTGGGCTTGAATCCTTGGATTCTTTGGCTAATTAAAAGTGTTTGTGGAGTTGTTTTGAGGGATTTCATGTTAATTTTTTATGAAGAATGGAATAGAAGAGAAGTATGGAAGAAAAGTGCATGAAAAATGGTGAATTCTGCCATTTTTGGGCAAATTCGGAAACCGGTACCGTACCTTGAGCGGCAATCGATACCGTTGATGCAGCAAACAAGACGGTACCGCCCCTCCGTAATCGAATCCCAAGACGGCACCGATGGCCCCATGAGTTCTCTCGTTATTTTTCGTATTTGGGTTTTCAAAATTCCTACACCGAAAGCATAGGCGATGAAATTGGGTTTAAAACGTGACCGCACTGAGGCGGCCGGCGATGGGAGCAAAGTTTATGCCCCAACAGCGATAGGAAGTTTCCTCGAATTACATATATTAGTAGGAATGCCTAAGACTGCATTAAATGACACAACACTTTGTTACGACAGGATGCACGCCTTTGATTAGTGCTTCATTTGTTACCGCTTACGACACTCGGCCCCGTTAGTGCCACGGCACCCATCCGCTAGTGCTACGACACCCCGTCGACCTAGTGCTCGCACTCAGCAAGGCTACGACACTTCGCTCGATTAGGTGCTTCGCACTTCGCTGCGCTACGCACTTCAATACTGTATAGTATCTTCGAATACTTATTGTGTTGTGTCTTACTTATTTACTAGCACTGGTCTAGGTATTCCCATAGTTATTTGAAAATAACCTGAATGATGAATAAGAGTAAACAAATGTATATCGTTCGACCTGCATACCTATTGGTATTCCCTCGAACAAGAATAAGTTCTCTCAGAATTCCTACTTCGAGATCCGAATACATAAACTTGTTATAAGCATAAGTATCAGGAGTGCTCATTATAATGAATGCATGGAAATTCTTATATCTGTTATTGTTATATGCTGAATATAAATGTGTATATGCATACTACATATGTTTCCCACTAAGCATAAAGTTTAGCACGGGTTTTTAATCCGTGTAGGTACAGAAGAAGGAGACAGCGATATTCCGCATTCTGCCGGGCTAACACACGAGTAGGGGTTCATCACTGTAGTTTCTGCGCTCTGATCATTAAATGTAAATGTATAGTTTTTGAATATGTAAATAGGACTCAAGATCAGATATGTGATGATCAGAACACTAATTACTTCGTGGTAGTTTTATTTTGTAATTTTGTATATGATATTTTGATTTTGTTATAAGACTTGGGTCCACCAATGTCTGAAAAAGTAAGTAAAGAGTCCCAGTATATGGTCTCGCACCCCGAACTCGGTTCGAATCCGCCAATCGGGTTGACCGAATCGGGCGTGACATTAGACATGCATTCAAGCAAATCGTGAGCGCAAGACCTTGACGCCGCGTAATCGAGTCTCAAGGAAAGGAAAGAAAGCGCTTAAAACTCGAAAACTTCACCTTAGCCCGAGTAAACAAACTCCAAGCAAAGTGACTAAAGTCATCAATGAAAGTAACAAAGATCAGAATGCACATGAAACAACAGCGCAATCCCCAAAACATCAGCCATGAATAAGCTCAAAACATTGTGAGGCACGATGCATGATGAGGAAAAGGTAGAACTTTACTTTGCCAAGTTTGGCTGACGTGATAATCAAAAGAAATATCATTGTGAAGAACATGTTTATTTCCTAATAACTGTAATTAAACAGCACGGCGACATCAGAGTTTGGGTGGCCTAGACGTCTATGCCACATCTTGTCAGCTGCAGAATCCAATAACATTGGCATGCAAATGAAAGTAAAGGGGAAAACTAGAATAAAAGTGAAGGAGAAACATGAAGAGGAAAGAGTCGTTCCACTTTGTGCCCCCGATCATCCTGGTCTCCGACACTTGATCCCGCACAAACCGTATCGTGAGAAATCTGACATTACAATTGTTATCAACTAATTGACCAACATAAAACATATTCATGAAATTGCATACAAAAAATATCTGCCACAAGAGAAAGATCACCAACACACCATAGTGATGTCACCACCATGTTACTCCCCAATCACCATAATTTCTAGATGAGCTGGAAAAGAGAACAACATGATATCACACAGTCATATCCCTCCCTCCTCCAGAAAACATTTCATATTATAATAAATTATGATTACATGAGATCCCAAAACAGTAAGTCATGGTATGATCTCTGAGAGAAGATTAAGAGAGATCCAATTCTGGTCAAATTCAAACTATTTTTCTAACTCTTAATATTATTTTCCAATTTCAATGCCTTTAAATTTTAAATTTGGGGAAAATTAATTTATTAATGATTTGACAAAATATTGAAAACGTCAAAATGTACACAAATGAGGAAATTGATGAACACATTATGTCGACATATGGCATAAGAAAACAACCGTAACAAAAACAAAAAACAAAAACAAAAAAAGGATAATGAAATTTATTTTCCCAAGAGGTTGTTTGGAATCTGTCTCTTGGCATGTATTCCAAAGAACATATCACTATGATTCCTTCATTTTCCATTTTCATCTCCTTTTCTCAACATGTCACTACTTTGCATTATTCTAGTATTATATTATTACCAAGACTCCTTACTCAACACTCAACCATCGTCTAATTGGCATATAATTTTCTCAACGTGATTATATATCTCTCTATTTGATATTATCCTATATCTTATTTTAATTATATTTACTCTTGATTTTTTTATTTAAAAAAAGAAAAAGAAAATTAGAATCTCTCTCATGGCCTTGGATTAACCCGATTAAGCTAGCCACGTGGATAAACTAGGCACGTGGACAACATATATCTTATTTTCATTATATTTACTTTAAATAAGAATGTACTAGAGGATTGATTTTTTTTTAATTAAAAAGTAAAAAAAAAAGAAAGAAAGAAGGAAAACTCATGGCCCTGGTTCTTTCATTTTCCATTTCTCAACTTAATTTCTCATTCTTTGATTACTTCTCTCTTTGGATTTTCAAATGTTTCTTTGATAATATCATATATCTTATTCTAATTATATTTACTTCAAAAATTTTGCACTGGATAAAGCTTGATTTTTTTAATTAAAAAGAAAACTCTTTTCCCATCACTATGATTCTTGTATTTTCCATTGTCATATCGTTTTCTCAACTTAATTTCTCTTTCTTTCATAACTTCTATCTTTGAATTTTGAAATTTCCCTTTGATAATATCATATATCTTACTTTAATTTTATTTACTTCAAAAAAATTGCACTAGAGGACGCTTGATTTTTTTTTTAATTAAAAAAAAAAAGGAAACTCATTGCCCCATCACTATGATTCCTTCATTTTCCATTGTCATCTTGTTTTCTCAACTTTATTTCCCATTCTTTGACTACTTCTCTCTTTGAATTTTCAAATATCTCTTTGATAATATCCTAAATTTTATTAATTTTAATTATCTTTACTTTAAAAAAAATTGCACTCAATGAGGCTTGATTTTTTTAATAAAAAAGAAAACTACTTAATTTATATTGAAGTATATATTTTATTAATGTAAATTACCAAAAAAATTACTAAAACCCACAACTTTTAATATCAGAACCATTAATTTTATTTAAAAATAAATTTCCTGTCATTTCTACGATTTCAATTTTCACAACATGTTTTTAATAATTTACTATTGCCCTTAAGTCTAGTTTAAGTGGTAAACAGATGAGAATGAGATATGAAAAATCAAGATTTGAATTAAGAATATATTACTATAACCTAATATACAAAACACAAAATGAATTGATGTGAAAAAAAAAAAAATAATTTAATATTGTAAATGGTGAATAATGGATGGTAAGATAATGATATACGTTAAAATTTCAACCATACAAGTCCAATTTCAGCCGTTCCCACTAACATCGAATCCGTTATTAAGTCTAAACATGGTTTAGGGACAGACAAATATCTGCGTTATTTCGCGCTTCGCTACGTTTCTATGGATAGATTTTGTTTAAATTTAATTGAGATTTTAATAAATTCGGGATTCTTTTGTCAAATCAGAATGGGTTTGGGTATTGTTATGCCCCCATCTCGATTATATTAAAAAAATAATTTTTAATTATTTTATTTTATATTTTAATATAAATAATAATAATTAGAATATTTTTTAATGAACAATTTATAATATTTTATTTTTTATGAAATATATTAATTTGAATATAATAAAAATTTAAAAAAAATTTAAAAACAAAAATAAAATATAAACAGGATAGGTATGAGAATTTTGCTATCCCCATCAACCCGTCTCGTCTCTAATTCGCGAATTTTTTAAATCAGATGTTTCTGTGAATTTGAACAAAGAAGTCTGGATGAGGCTGGGATGGGGGCCATTCCGTCTCTAACTCCGCCTCACGCATCCCAGTATAACGATTCAATATTTTAAAAATATTTTTAACCTAAGAATTAGAATAAGACTATATAAGTCCCTTCCCTTTGTAATTTATTTTTTTTAAATTGTAATAATACTTCCATGAGAAAAAATGGTTCTCGTAATTTAGAAGGTAAACCTAAAGTTATTTAGTATCTTGGATAGTATTTGGTTCTTGGAAAGTATTAAAAAAATGTTAAGTAAATGATTTTGTTGTCTAATGAATTTTTAAAATAAAATAAATAAATGGACAAAATCATTTGAAATATTATATAATTTTAAATTATTTAATATTTATATTGATGAATTAAAATAAATAAAATAAATTTGAAGTAGTAAATAAAGATAATATTCAGGACTTCATTTATATGTCCTTGTAATTTTCTTTAATGTTTTCTTTTCTTTGCATTTTCCATCTAATTTTCTAAGAAGCAAACATATCCTTTAAACAAAAATAATGGAATATCTGTTGAGAATTGAAGTGTCACAGTCCGGATGGTTCATGAAATCTTCAACAATTATTCTAAATTTCTAAGCCGATACTTTTTCAGCTTTTTGTTCCATCCATTTGTTTTTTTCTACTTTAATCTATAAAGCTATCACCTATCGACATCTCCTTTGATTTTGTAGAGATTTTCTCTTTAACCTTTTTATTTTTGTTTTTGTTTTTATTTTTAATAAAGAGACTAATCATTTATAAAATACAATCCATCCCTATCCCAATAAAAATAAAAAAAAAAATTATTTTCCGACATAAGAGAATTGTGTTTTGAGTTGAGATTAGTATGATAACTGATCTATCAAACTCCTAGTGTGGAAATTAAGTTAAAAAAAATTATTTTAATTTAAAAAAATACTTTTTTTTTATAGTAAAACAAACAAAAAAGTGACGCCTAAAACCTTGAGTCACGCTTTTTTATAACTTAGTCCTTTTACAGCAAGGGACTTCATGAAACCTAAAATTTACTTCAATTTGATTTAATTACAAATGAAATTAAATACAACATTTTGCTCCTTAAATTTACATAAAACTGAGTATACTACCTAAGAAAATTACAAAATACAAAACAGATTTCAAGCCTTTTTCTTTGCAACTGAGGTCACTGTGAGCCCCATCGCCCGTCAGACCAGCACCTAAAAATTGGTTTTCCCACGACAATGAAAGAGTTCTCAGCAGAGAAAATCTCCTACGAGGGTTACTCTCCACCTAAGTGCACATGCAATGCCATGTTCGCAATTTCACACACATTCAAATAAAATACACAGGATTTCTGCATGAATGTTGATGATGCCTTTTTCAACCGAATCAATATGACAGGTTTGTCGCTGGGCCAAAGCGTGGCCAGCTGTGGATCGGTCCGGGCGTCTTGACGGCTTCAGGCCGAGATAGTGATCGCTGGCTGGCCGAATTCAGATCACGAATACGGTCGCAGCTCAAGGTGGTACTTCTCGCAAAAACAAGCAGTGCCATGGGTCGGGCGAGTGCTTCGGCCGTGGACGCTCCGATGCCTAAGCCACTTTCTAGAGAAAAGAGATCGCTGTGGCGGCGAACGCCGCCAACCCGCGGCGGCGACGCGTGACGCACGGGCTGCATCTTCACCACGCGGGCTTGTATTTATAGTAGATGTTCAAATCAATGGACATGATTTAGATCTGCTCCCATTGACGGGATATTTTTGTTATTATCGGTCTCAGACGGTAAAAGGATATAAAGAGCAGCTTTATTCTCGATAATTTTCCTTCCTTATTAGGGGATCCAACTGGCGACGCATCTATTATTGTCTTTCTTTCCTTATTGCGTAGGTTTGGTCGATTTATGAATAATATATTATTGGGGATTATTCTATTTTCAGACGGCGGGAGACTTCCTATAATCTATCTGGGGCGCGTTGAACCCTCATTCCTCGGGCTGCACCAAAAGGCTCAATGTCAGCGCAAAAGGCCCGAACGCCTAAATTCGCACGCCTCTCCCTCCTTCTTGCATGAAGGAGTGGCCCGAAAGGTTTCGCTAATGTCTTTCTCAAGCCTCGGCAAGGGCCCGTGATGCCTTATTTTCGAACCCTATCAAATGTCACATGCCATGCCCCATGCCTTGAGTTCTTACCGACTCCCTCACACATGCATTTTGCCATGTATGAAAAATTATTTCTAAAAAAAAATGTTTTTGTTTTAGTTCTCGTGAAGGTTCATTGGACAGACTCTGATAAAATGTTGGACCACCCTCCGATATTTTTCATTTGGACAGACTTCAATAATACTGTGGACAACCCTCCGATATATTTTATTTGGACAACCTCCGATAAACATGGTGCACAACCTTCCGAGAAAACCGCTTGTTCAAAGCTATGTCGTGCATTCACACCCGATATGCGCGATGTCCACATGCACGTGAGATGCAAAGCTATTGCATGGTATTTATTTATTTGCATGCATACATGCATCAATATCATCCTCACAAAACTGCATGTTATTCAGCTAAGAAATAAATCATGCAAACTGGAATTTTTCACTACCATTTTTCACACCAAAAACTACATGCTAACAACTAAGAAAAATAAACATGCAAACTGGATTTTCTTTCCAGTTTTCTAACCAAAAAAAACAGCATGCAATACTACCATTTTTCACACAAAACAAAGATGTTATCATCTAAGAAAGTAAACATGCAACCGGATTTCTATGCATTTCTAACTTAAAACAAAAGATGCTTCACTACCATTTTGTAACGCCCTAAAATACCCTAGAATTTTTATAATAATTTATTATATATATTCCAGGTATGAATTGAGACAAACTTAGGTTTTCCGGGAAAACTGATAAATTATTCAATTGTGAAAAGTGAAATAAATATGAGAGCATATGATTAAAAATTATATGCTAAAATGGGAAATTGATTGAACCCGAAAATAAACCCAAGTGAAAAAGGGCAAATTCATAATTTTGTAAAATGAGGACCTAAGGGTCAATTGAGAAAATGTTTATGTGTTTAAATGCAAATAGAAGTGATATATGCGCTATAAGGCAAATTGAAGCAACTTAAATCCAAAAATGGGTTTTTTGATGTGTCAAAACATGGCCTTAGGAGAAATGAGTGATATTAGACCATATTGGTCTTAGAATGCTCATTTGAGCAAAAATGTTTTGGAGATAAGAGAGAGGAGAAAGCTAGGGTTTTGCAAGAAGAAGTGGTTTTGGTGTGATTTCTTCCCATTCCTTGCTTCTAAATGATCAAGCATCTTGGGAAAAGAAGATTCAAAGGGATTTAAAGGTAAGAACCAAACCCTAGATTTCTTTAATGATGTTTGGGTTAGAAAAACCCTAATCCATCCATGGGTTTTGCTCATGGTTGGTTTAGGATGAATTTAGAATGCCTTTGTGAGTTATTCCCATGATTTATATTGGGATTTTAAGGATTTTTGGTGAAAAATCGCAAAAATGAGCAAAGAGAAAATCAAGTAAAACATACCCAAGCGCAGCCAGAACACTTTCTGGTCACGTACAGAAATTTACGCGCAGCTGGGCTGGGTCTCGCCGTGGATCGAGGGGTCAAGGGCCAAAGCACTCCCCTCGGGTACGCTACACAGAGCCTTGCTGATAATCAAGCAGTCAGAGCAATGCTACGCCGTGGAGTAGACATTGTTCACAAAGGCAAAATTTTTGGATTTTGTTTCTGAGCACCTCGTATTCGTACATCGATAGTTTAAGGACCCTAATAAATGATTAATGGGGGTCCAAATAAGAATGAAACTAAGTGAAAAACGTACTATACCTCGCCGTCGAGGTGAAGCGAATTCGTTAAGTGTGATTAGTGCTAGTTCACTAAATGTGATGTGTGTGTGATTTGTTGTGGACCGAGGATTACTCTTAACTGACCGAGATTGACAACACAAGAAAAAGAAAGAGATAGATTGGTTCGTTTCTATCTTTCCTATTCTCAAGCTTTCAATATTTGAAATGTTTGTTCTAAATTTACAAGAAAAGCATATTAATTGTTTTAATTGATTAGAGGCAAATGATTGTGAAATGTTTGCATATGAAAATTGCATGAGTATTGAAAATGAACTGTTTATACAATGTACATATTGTACTGTATTTTGATATAAAGGATTTGAACGCCCTTAATAGAATATTAACCGTTTATTTCGCGTTAAGGATAGATTGGTATACCAATAAGGGTCAAATTAGCAAGATCATGAACAAACGTATTGATGTATCACCTGACCAGAGTCTGGGCCAGATAGTATCGGTAGTGTTTACGAATTGATTTTTAATAACTAGTCAGCAGCCCAATGGGACCGTACTGTGTTATAAAACAAAATGTTTTTATACCGGCCTCGCAAACAAATAGACTGCGTCGATGATTCAAAATGGTTAAATTTGTTATGGGAAGAACTAAATTGACGCAGATTGTTGACATATTGGTATTGAAAAGGTAAGGATTGCAAATTGAAATGAAAAGAGCATCAGGAAATGCATGATTTGCTATAAAATGATTTATTGCAAATGGAAGTGTATATTTGGAATTTGATCAATGAACCATAAATGATTGAATATGAAATAAGTATATGTATTGTATTGACATTGATCATCCAAAAAGATTTGAAAGTATTGTTTAGCAAAATTGCATGATTTGACTTTACTCTAAATGTAAAATGGAATTAGAGTAGAAACTACTAAGCATGAAAATGCTTACTGTATTGTTTTATCAATGCGTGTACTCTAGTGTGATTGATAAACGATTGAAAGCGGACTCCAAGGCAAGATTGGCGAGCGAGTCATAAAGAGAATTCAAGGAGTATGTTCGACATATGCATTCACTCCATTGTTTTTTAACATTGATACTTTGTAAAAACAATTTGAACTCTGAACATCTATTTTGTAAATCATTTTGAAAAGCCATGGATTGCCTTCATAGTAAATGTATTTTATTAAATGTAAATGTTAATGGGCCTTCGTAAGAGAATTGCATTAAATTTGTAAATGTTTATGAGCTTGATTTAAATTGAAATCGCTTTGGCAAAGATTTGAGAACGAAACGTTTATATTGATAAATGGATTTGATTGATGGCTTCAGCCGGGCGTCACCCAGGTTTCGGTCCGGATTCTCCAACTGGGTCGGACCGGGCTCGGAGGTCACCATAATTTTTCACACCAAAAATTGCATGCTAACAACAAAGAAAAATAAATATGCAAACTGGATTTTCTTTCCAGTTTTCTAACTAGAAAAACAGCATGCAATACTACCATTTTCACACAAAAACAACATGTTATCATCCAAGAAAGTAAACATGCAAACTGGATTTTCTGTCCAGTTTTCTAACTAGAAAAACAGTATGCTTCACTACCATTTTTCACACCAAAAACTGCATGCTAACAACTAAGAAAATAAACATGCAAATTGGATTTTCTTTCCAATTTTCTAACTAGAAAAACAGCATGCAATGCTACCATTTTTTCTACACAAAACAAAGATGTTATCATCCAGCAGACATGTAGACCGGATTTCGCCTGGGGCTTCCTAACTAGAAAATAGTGGGCACACAAAATCAAGCACCATACACATTTTCTTTCTTTTTTTTTTTTCTTTAGTCGCTCCAAAGCCGAGTTTCTAGACCAACCGAACCTGGGAACCCTGGGCGCCTTGTTCCAAACTGCTAACCACCCTAATGTTAGGGCTAGACTCCATGGCCATTGAATGGCCCCTAGACAAGGATATCCCAAGTAGGATAAGAACCCTACCTCATTTTCTTCTTTCCTTTTTCTTCTTTCTTTCTTTCTTCCTTTCTTCTTTTCTTCCTTCCTTTCTTTCTTTCTTTCCTTCATCTCTTCTCTATTCCACCTCTACCCTATCGAATTGCATTTTCCCACCAAACTCGAATTGGTTCGTCTAGACACCTCCTTCAAAATCTGGCTGACACATGGCCATTACTTAGGCCAAGGTGTTTCCATGCCTCAAGTTTACCCACTATCATGTTCATGCATGAGGGTGGCATGACACTTGGCTTCCACCTATGTGCCAAGTGTCCTTAACCTTAGTGCCACATGGCATCACCCTCTCATGCCAAATGTCACTCAATTGTTTGTCCATTCACCTAGAAATACGTGAAATCAACGCCCCGAATTCAATGAAATTCGGATCGAGCACCTAGATTTCACGACTTAACTTCAACGGCGTAATTCAAGGCCGCTATCCGAGAGATCTAGAGAATTTTCTAGGTTTATCGTTTGTACTGTGACGATAGTTTATCGTTTTGCATTATTTCGGGTTTTTACATTCTCCCCCCCCCCCCTTAAAAGACTTTAAAAGAATTTCGTCCCGAAATTCACACACATATATATACTAACACATGCATATGCAATAGTCATCTATCATTCTATGACTAAAACCACGTACCTCCATCCTCAAAGAGGAAAGGCTGATAACCGCACATCTCGTCTCTCATGTTCTCTTGTCAGCCTCCTCGACTCTGCCGCCACAACACCTCACTAGTCCGCGCCCTACAAGCCATAAAACCTAATCTCGATTATCCAAAACACGCATAGGTCCCTCTTTAAAGGTCCCATATGCATCAATAACAAGCTCTCCTCAATCCACTACATGAGCTGGATCCGGCGGCTACTCGGAGCATCGAGATGCGTAACACCCGTGACACCGATAAACTCGTGGTAGCGCCAACTAATACAATAACCTGTGCCCACTCCTCGAGCATATCGGCGCCCGAGAGACCTAAGCAACAACTTCCCGCTCATTTAACCTGACCACTCCTCTCTTAGGCATTACCTTCAAGAAGACGTGATCACCCACCTTAAACTCTAGAGGTCGTCGCCGCCTGTCTGCTTAACTCTTCTGTCGGCTCTAAGCCGTGAGAAAACGTTGTCAGATCATACCCACCTTCTCCAAGGTGTCTCTAATCATATCTGAACCAGTGATGGAGCTCTCTCCCACCTCTGTCCAACATATCGGTGATCGACATGGCCTCCCAAAGAGAGCTTCATAGGGTGCCATCTGTATACTCGCCTGATAACTGTTGTTGTAGGCGAATTCCACTAAGGGCAAGTGCTCCTCCTAGCTACCCTTATGATCTAGGAAGCATGCTCGCAGCATGTCCTCTAAAACCTGTATGTTCCTCTCCGACTGACCATCGGTCTGTAAATGAAAAGCGGTGATCATCATCAACTGCATCCCCATCGCCTCCTGGAAGCTCTTCCAAAAACGCACCGTAAACCTAGGATCCTGGTCCGATACTATGGATACTAGCACTCCATGTAACCGGAAAATCTCTCACACATATAGTCTGCAGAATTCCCCCAGAGTGAAGGTCATCCGCACGACTAGAAAATGTGCCGACTTTGTGAGTCGATCTACTATCACCCATACCGCATCATGTCTCCGCGGTGTCTGTGGCAAGTGGGTCATAAAGTCCATCATGACGTGCTCCCACTTCCATCAACCACCTCCAATGGCTAGAGTAACCCTACTGGATTTTGATGCTTAGCCTTTACCTACTGACACGTGAGACACCGTCGAACAAAGTTTCCAATGTGCCGCTTCATCCCGCTCCAATAGTACTGGCAACGAAGCCCACGGTATCTTCGTGCCACTTTGATGTACAGCGAACCGGGAGCAATGGAACTCCCTGCTGATCTCCCTCCTCAACCACAACCTGGGAACAACAACTCCATCCCCTATATCAAGACTACCATCGCTGTGGATTTGCCCAAATTCCTCGTCAATAGACTGACCGTACTCGTCCCTGATGGACACTATCTCTACGTCCTGCCCCTGGGACTCAATTACTCTGCTCAATAAGGATGGCGTAGCCATCAAACTCCCCAAAGTTCCCTGAGCCTGCTCATCGTACTATAGTCTGAACTGCCCCACGGTCTCGAGCATCTACCACTCTCGAGAAACTATACTAACCAATACTCCCCGTGACTTCTGGTTGAGTGCATCAGCCACCACATTTGCCTTACCGAGGTGGTAATGCAAAGTGAAGTCGTAATCCCCCAAAAACTCCATCCACTTGCGCTGCCTCATGTTGAGGTCCCGCTGCATGAAGATATACTTCAGACTTTTGTGGTCTGAAACACCTCAAACTGCTCACCATATAGCTAGTGGCGCCAAATCTTCAAGGCAAAGACTATGGCCGCCAACTCCATGTCATGCGTGGGGTAATTCTGCTCATGGTTTTTCAATTGTCGGGAACCATAAGCCACTACCCTCCCGGACTGCATCAAGACGCATCCCAATCCGTCCTTCGAGGCATCATAAAACACGCGAATTCTATCCCTTTCTCCGGACTACTCCGGAATAGGAGCCAAGTAAGCCTCCTCTTAAATGTCCGGGAATGCCTTCCTCGCACAGTCATTCCACCCGAACTCGACCTCCTTCTACGCCAATCTCACTTCATAGCCGCTACCGAGAAATCCTCAATAAACCTCCCGTATCGTAAATCCCAAGAAATCAAGGTAGATTCGAAGACCGACTTCATTTCTAATCATAACAAATTTTTAACCTTCAGTGGTCCACCAGACACGCTTGAAACTAAATACTCCACAGCATTCCCAAGAAACCCAACTCAATAAGCTAAACTTATTTCACGAATCCTCATGCATAACCGATGATCCTTAAAAGTTGTGAGGAACCACCCTCAAAATGATCCTCACGTCCGATCGGGGAGTAGACAAGATGTCATCAATCTAAGACCACCACAACTGATCTAAATAGCGGAAATACCTATGCATGAGATCCATGAATGTCAGTACACAGAGCTCATTAAATCCGGGCATCACCGTAAACCTTAAAGTGCCCATATCGTTCCCAAACGCCACCTTGGTGGATGTCTACCTCCTAAATCTCAATGAGTGGTAACCAACGCGAGGTTCATTCTGAGTGCATCGCCCCTCTTGGGCCTGATCAAACAAGTCATTAACTTGTAATGGATATCGATTCCCCACTGTAACCCCGTTCAACTCGCTCAGACCGATGCATAATCGAAGGGTCTTATCCTTCTTCTTCACAAAAGAACCGGAAATGGGTTTCATGAAGGGTTATGTTATACCTAATGAACCCTCACCCAAAGAACTCCTCAGATTCGGGGACCTGAGCTCCCGTAACTCAACCGGTGCCATACTATGGAGCTATAGAAACAAGGATCACTATAGGCTTAGCTGCTTAAAGCCCCATCCTCGCTGAGGTAATCCCAGAGCCTGCCCGGGAAAAAACATCCTCCGGTGTTCCTCGTGATACTATCCGAGGCAGATCCAAGTCCTGTCTCACCTTGTCCTCTAAGGTAAGGCTAGCTAGCCAACCCATCAACTGCTCGTGCCATCTAGAGTCATACACGACCTAGGGAAAAGCATTGTGCTTGTCCCCCTAAAATGTGACACGAGTACCGTCCTATGTGTAGGCGGTAACTCTCCTATGCTCACAATCAATAATGACTTGGTGTGTCGTCAGCCAATCCATCCCTAGGATGACGTCAAACTCCATCATGTCCATAGACCTGGGTCTGGGCGGTGAGTAGAACTCAGATATGACCCCCAACTGCAACCTCGGGATAAATCGGGGATCTACACTCACCCAAGTCCCTGTGGAGAACTCACATGCACGGCCTAAGGTCCCCAACCCAAGCTCCACCCTCTCACACATAATGCAAGAATGAATGAAAATAATATCTCGCCTATGTGCAAGATAGTAGAAACATATCTGAGAAGACCATTGATCCGTCAAGCTCGTACTTTTAAGGGTACGATGGTGCGTGACATGCCCCGGGGTCCTTGAAGTCCTAAACAGGAGCCCCGTCTCTAATTCCTCGACTCTTACTTTGGCCTCTAGCCCATCTCAGGTACTGTAAGGTTCTCAGCAACACCCCGGGACCAGGCCACCTTCCGACGGCACCGGGGCGAAGCAACATACTCGTGGTTTGCACGTCCCACTGATGATTGGGACTGAGGCGTCCCATGGCCTTGAGATCCCTGCCTCTGAGGACAATCCTGGCCTCACATGTTTGGGATGATGGCAATGGTAACATGTGATCGGGCCGAAATCGGGCTAGGAGTCCCCGCCCACTTTGGCTTTGATAGCTATGGCCCCGTCCCCCAAACCCTCGTGGAATTGAAGCCTTCGCATCTTTCCCGAACTGAAAGTCCGCCTCTTCCTCTCGCCATCAGCATTCGCGATCCCGATACCCGTGCATCCTCTATCTCTCTTTCTACGCAAGGCCGGGCCATGACCAAAGAGTCCATATCCCGTATGAGGAATCCCGCACCCGCCTCGACGGACAACTTCAGGCCATCCTCAAACTTCCTTACCTTAGCCATATCTGTGGCCACGTAGTCATCCTCGAAATGTGCAACCTCCATGAACTTGGCAACGTATTTGAGCACCGTTCTACCTCCTTGTCTCAATTCAAGGAACCTGACTCTTCGCAGATGCCTCTGTGATGTCGGGAAAATCATTCATGAAGAGCTCTGAACTCTCCTCAAGTCATCATCTCTAGGTCCCTCAACTTAGCCCAATCCCACATTTGAAAGGCCCCTTCAAAAATTTTATTTATTTACTTCAAAACGAAATTAGAGACGCTTGATTTTTTTTTAATTAAAAAAAAAAGGAAACTCATTGCCCTAATTACCATGATTCCTTCATTTCATTGTCATCTTGTTTTCAACTTTATTTCCCATTCTTTGACTACTTCTCTCTTTGAATTTTCAAATATCTCTTTGATAATATCCTAAATTTTATTAATTTTAATTATCTTTACTTTAAAAAAAATTGCACTCAATGAGGCTTGATTTTTTTAATAAAAAAGAGTCCATTTCTAATTTATATTACATATATTTTATTAATGTAAATTACCAAAAAATTACTAAACCCACAACTTTAAGATTAGAACCATTAATTTTATTTAAAATAAATAAATTTCCTGTCATTTCTATGATTTCAATTATCACAACATGTCTTTAATAATTTACTATTGCCCTTAAGTCTAGTTTAAGTGGTAAACAGATGAGAATGAGATATGAAAAATCGAGATTTGAATTAAGAATATATTACTATAACCTAATATACAAAACACAAAATGAATTGATGTGAAAAAAAATAATAATAATTTTCGATTGTAAGTGGTGAATAATGGATGGTAAGATAATGATATACGTTAAAATTTCAACCATACTAAGTCCACTTCCTGCTCCCACTAACGCCGAACTGCTATTAACGCGTTAGCCGGTTTAGATGACAACATTCGTGCTATTTCGCGCTTCGCCTCGTTTCTAATGGTATAGATTTTGTTTAAATTAATTGAGATTTAATAAATTTGGATTTTTTGTTTAAATCGTAATGGGTTTGGGTATTGTTATGCCCCCATCTCGATTATATTAAAAAAATAATTTTTAATTATTTTATTTTATATTTTAATATAAATAATAATAATTAGAATATTTTTTAATGAACAATTTATAATATTTTATTTTTTTGCAAATATATTAATTTAATATAATAAAATTTAAAAAATTTAAAACAAAAATAAAATATAAATTGTGATAGGTAATATGGGAATCTTTTGTTATCCCCATCAAACTCAGCTCCGTCTCTCTCGACCAGCTTAATTTTCTTAAATTGGACGTTTGGTAATTTGAACAATAACCCTGATGATAGTTAGATAAAGCCATTCCTATTCGAACCCGCCTGCCATCCCTAGGTATAACGATTCAATATTTTAAAAATATTTTTAACCTAAGAATTAGAATAAGACTATATAAGTCCCTTCCCTTTGTAATTTATTTTTTTTTTTTAAATTGGGGGTCAATACTTCCATGAGAAAAAAATGGTTCTCGTAATTTAGAAGGTAACCCAAAGTTATTTAGTATCTTTGACAGTATTTGGTTCTTGAAAAGTATTAAAAAAATGTTAAGTAAATGATTTTGTTGTCTAATGAATTTTTTAAAAATAAAAATAAATAAATGTAAATAAAATCATTTGAAATATTATATAATTTTAAATTATTTAATATTTATATTGATGAATTAAAAATAAATAAAATAAATTTGAAGTAGTAAGATAATATCTGTGACTCATTTATATGTCCTTGTAATTTTCTTTTAATAAGTTCTTTTCTTTGCATTTTCCATCTAATTTCTAAGAAGAAACATATCCTTTAAAACAAAATAATGGAATATGTTGAGAATTGAAGTAATACAGTCCGATGGTCTATGAAACTGTAATAATTATTCTAAATTTCTAAGCCGATACTTTTTCAGCTTTTGTTCCATCCATTTATTTTTTCTACTTTAACGAGTAAAGCTATCACCTATCGACATCTCCTTGATTTCTTAGTAGAGATTTTCTCTTTAACCTTTTTTATTTTTGTTTTGTTTTTATTTTTAATAAGACACTGACCATTTATAAATACACAATCCATCCCTATCCCAATAAAAAAAAAATTATTTTCCGACATAAAGAGAATTGTGCTTTGAGTTAGATTATATGATAACTGATCTATCAAACTCCGTGGAAATTAAGTTAAAAAATTATTATTTAATTTAAAAATACTTTTTTTTTTATAAGAAACAAACAAAAAGCGCTGACGCCTAAAACCCGAGCCACTTTTGCTCTTTTTTTATATAACTTAGTCCTTTACAACAAGGACTCTTACAGAACTGGTATAATACAATTTGGATTTAATTACATAAAATGAAATGAATGGCACATTTTGCTCCTTAAATTTAAAAACCGAGTATACTACCCAAGAAAATTACAAAATACAAACAAGGCATTTCAGTTCTTTTCTTGCAATTGAGGTCACCGGTGAGCCCCATCACGCACTCCCGCACTCAGTAAAAACTGCTTCCTTACGACACAAAGAGTTCTCAGTTAAAATCTCCTACGGCGCTACTTCCACCGTGTTTATACGAATGCCACGTCAGAATCATACATTCGGCAAAGACACGTGGATTTCTGCTACGAATGCCGATGATGCCTTTTTCAACCCAACCACGCGAGCCGCACGGTCGCCGCCTGGCTGTGGTCACGCGACCGTCCAAGGCCCGATCGGTCGCCGAGATAGGACTGCTGGCTTTACCAATCCAGGATCGCCGCACGTCGGGTCTCCGCAGTTCGAACGCAGCACCTCCGCAAAACAAGTTGCGTACCGCGGCGCCGCTCGCGGGTCATCCGGCGTCAAGCTGGCTTTTACGGCAGGTTACACCGCTGTGGCGCCAACGCGCCGCGTGGCGAGACGCCAGACGCGATCGGGCGCATCTTTCAATCATAGCGCCTTGTATTTATAGTAGACGCTCAACCACTTGACAAGGACTAGATCTCGTTCCCATCGGACGATATTGTTATTGATTCAGACGGATTCAGAAAGGACATGTAAGCAGCCAGCTTATCTGGATAATCTTCCTTCCTGTCAGGGATCCGAATTGACGCACGATCTATTATCGCTCTTCTTCTTCCTTATTGGTGAGCTTGGCCTGATGGCGGAATAATATATTATTAGTGATTATTCTATTTTCGCACCTACGAGACTCTCCTCGATGGTCCGGGATTCAGCTGCCGGTCGAACTTCGCCCGGGCCTCTACCAAGCCACTGAATCGCCACAAGAAAAGCCACCTGGAACGCCCAACGCACGCCTCCCTCCTTCAAGCAATGGTTTTTTCCTGTTGTCGCAGCCAGTCTCTTTCGTGTCCATTAAGTGGGCCTGTGAGCCTTATTTTTCGAACCCTATCAAATGTCACATGCCATGCCCCATGCCTTGAGTTCTTACCGACTCCTCATTACATGATTTTGCCATGTATGAAAATTATTTCAAAAAAATGTTTTGTTTTAGTTTCGGATGGGTTCATTGACGTGACCGATAAAATGTTGACCACCCTCCGATATTTTTCATTTGGACAGACTCCGATAATACTTTGGACAACCCTCCAGAGATTTTTATTCATAACTCCTCCGATAAATGACAGTGACAACCTTCCGAGAGGCAAACCGTCACAAAGTTTTACTGGGCATTCTACACCCGACATGCTGACGTCCACATGTAATGGATGCAGTTATTGCATGCATTTATTTTATTTGCATGCATACATGCATCACATATCATCCCTACAAACCAGTATGTTATTCAAATGGTGAAGAAACTATAAATCGGAATTTTCACTACTATTTCACATAACTAAAACTACACGCTTAACAACTAAGAAAAATAAACATGCAACCGGATTTCTTCCAGCTTTTCTAAACTTAAAAATAAAGATGCAATACTACCATTTTTCACACAAACAAAGATATCATCTAAGAGTGCAACATGCAACCGGATTTTCTATCCAGCTTTTCTAACCAAAAACAAAGATGCTTCACTACCATTTTTGTAATACTCTAAAATACCCTAGAATTTTTATAATTTATTATATATTCCAGGTATGAATTGAGACAAACTTAGGTTTTCCGGGAAAACTGATAAATTATTAAATTGTGAAAAGTGAAATGAATATGAGAGCATATGATTAAAAATTATATGCTAAAATGGGAAATTGATTGAACCCGAAATAAACCCAATGAAGCCAAGAATTCATAATTTAGAAACGGCGGACTATGGTCAATTGAGAAAATGTTTATGTGTTTAAATGCAAATAGAAGTGATATAGCGCTATAAGGCAAAATCAGCAACTTAAATCCAAAATGGGTTTTTTTGATGTGTCAAAACATGGCCTTAGGGAGGAAATGAAGATATATATACCATATTGGTCTTAGAATGCTCATTTGAGCAAAATGTTTTGAGATAAGAGAGAGTGAGAAAGCTGGGTTTTGGTAAGAAGAAGTGGTTTGTGTGATTTCTTTCCATTCTTAGCCTAAAATGATCAAGCATCTTTGGGAAAAGAAGATTCAAAGGATTAAAGGCAAGAATCCAACCTAGATTTCTTTAATGATGTTCGTTAGAAAACTTAATCCATCCATGTTTCATCATGGTTGGTTTAGGATGAATTTAGAATGCCTTGTAGAGTTATTCCCCATGATTTATGACAGATTTTAAGGATTTTTGGTGAAAAATCTAAAACGAGCAAAGTGGTGAGAAACTGGAAAACATACCTGTCGCAGTCAGTAGGCACCTTCGGGCCGCGGCGCAGCACCACGCCAAGCAGCCGGGTTGCCTCGCCATGACGCAGCTGGCGGGCCAAAGCACACCCCTCCGGTTACGCTTACAACAGAGCCTTTACATAATCGCACAGCAATGCTACGCCGTGGTGTAGGCACTGTTCACAAAGGCAAAATTTTTGGATTTTGTTTCTGAGCACCTCGTATTCGTACATCGAGCAAAGCTAAGGACTCGAATAAATGATTAATGGGGTCCAATAAGAATGAAACCATGAAAATGCTTACTATACCGCCGAGGTGAAGCGACCGTTAAGTGTGATTAGTGCTAGTTCACTAAACGTGATGTGGATTAGGAACGGTGAGGATCACCTAACCTAGGACCGTAGATTGACAACACAAAGAAAAAGAAAGATAGATTGGTTTGTTCTATCTTCCTATCTCTTGCTTTCAATATTTGAAATGTTTTGCTCTAAATTTTACAAGAAAAGTATATAATTTGTTTTAATTGATTGGGAGGCAAATGATGTGAAATGTTTGTATATGAAAATTAATGAGTATTGAAAATGAACTGCAGGCATGTACATATTGTAAATCGTATTTTGATATAAAGGATTTGAACGCCCTTAATAGAATGTTAACCGCTTATTTCACTAAGGATAGATTGGCTACCAAGGAAGGGTCAAATTAGCAAGATCGCGAACAAACGATTGATGTATCACCTGTGATCTCAGAGTCTGGGCCAGAGGCATCGGTGGTGTTTACGACTGATTTTAATAACCAAGTGATGCACCCAAATGTATTCAAACTTCCAGGTACAGTAAACAAAATGTTTTATACCGCCTGCAGCCGCCAGGACTGCAGCCGATGATTCAAAACATTGGTTAAATTTGTTAAGGGGAAGAACTTGGGAATTATTTGAGATTGTTGACATATCAGTATTGAAAAGCATGATTGCAAATTGAAATGAAAAGAGTATTGTGAAATGCATGATTTGGTTATAAATGATTTATCAGATATGAAAGTTGTATATTTAATTTGGGATGATCAATGAACCATAAATGATTGAATATGAAATGTTATAATAGATGAGATTGATCATCCAAAAAGATTTGAAAGTATTATGAGTAAAATTCGTATGATTTGACTTTACCCAAATGTAAAAATGGAATTAGAGTAGAATTACCTGCTACAAAAATGCTTAGCGTATTGTTTTTATCAATGCAGTAATTTAGTGATCGGTAGGTGATTGGAAAGCTGACCCAAGGCAAGATCAAGGGAGCGAGTCATAAAGAAAGAATTAAGTGGAGTATGTCTCGACATATGCATTCATCATGAGTTAGAACATTGATACTTTGTAAAACGATTGAAACTTCCAAATATCTATTTGTAAAATCATTTTGAAAAAGCCATGGATTACCCTCTCATAGTAAATGTATTTATTAAATGTAATGCTACGGGTTCTAAGAGAATTGCATTAAATTTGTAAATGTTTATGGGCTTGTTTCTAAATTGAAATCGCTGCAAAGATTTGAGAACGAAACGCTATATTGATAAATGGATTCGATTGATATTTCACCATGCCACCTGTGTTTTGGCCCCGGATTCAATAATCTGGTCTGACTGGGTCGAGGTCACCATAATTTTCACAACTGGCAATTGCATGCTAACAACAAAGAAAATAAATAATAAACCTGATTTTCTTTCCAGCTTTTCTAACTGTAAAACAAAGATGTAATACTACCATTTTCACACAAAAATACATGTTATCATCCAAGAAAGAACATGTGTAACTGATTTTCTCGTCCGCTTTTCTAACTAGAAAAACAAAGATAAGCCACTACCATTTTTCACACTAAAACTGTATGTTAACAACTAAGAAAAAATAAACATGCAAATTGATTTTCTTTCGGTTCTCTAACTAGAAAAACAGCATGCAATGCTACCATTTTTTCACACAAAAACAGCATGTTATCATCCAAGAAAAGACATGTAGACTGGATTTCTTCCTGGGGCTTCCTAACTAGGTCAGGGCACACAAAATCCAAAGACCATACATAACATTCTTTCTCTCTTTTTTTTTTTTTTTTTCTTTTAGCCAGTCCCAAAGCCAAGTTTTCAAGACCAACTCAACCCAGAATCCCTGGCACTTGTTCAACTGAAAGTGAACCACTCTAATGTTATTAGACTCATGGCCATTGAATGGCCCCTAGACAAGGATATCCCAAGTAGGATAAGAACCCTACCTCATTTTCTTCTTTCCTTTTTCTTCTTTCTTTCTTTCTTCCTTTCTTCTTTTCTTCCTTCCTTTCTTTCTTTCTTTCCTTCATCTCTTCTCTATTCCACCTCTACCCTACTGAACAGATTTTCCCACCAAACTGAATTGGTTTGGTCTAGGACACCTCCTTCAAAACTGGTTTGACACATGGCCATTACTAGGCCATGTGTTTTCCATGCCCCAAGCTCTCACCA
Organism: Tetrastigma voinierianum; assembly: GCA_016808115.1. NCBI lineage: Eukaryota > Viridiplantae > Streptophyta > Magnoliopsida > Vitales > Vitaceae > Tetrastigma > Tetrastigma voinierianum. Next base: position 2,226,021 of record JAEQBH010001275.1, on the reverse strand, counting down.
CTATCATGTTCATGCATGAGGGTGGCATGACACTTGGCTTCCACCTATGTGCCAAGTGTCCTTAACCCTAGTGCCACATGGCATCACCCTCTCATGCCAAACGTCACTCAATTGTTTGTCCATTCGCCTAGAAATACGTGAAATTCTGAATCGCCCTGAATTCAACGCACCCGACCAGCAACTAGATTTCACGACCTAACTCAACGGCGTGACTGCCGCCATCCGAGATCTGCAGAATTTTCTGCGCTTATCGCTCAGACCGCGACGATAGTTTATCGCTTTGCATTATTTCCGGCTTTACATTCTCCCCACTTCTTAAAAGAATTTCATTCCGAACCACACATATATATACTAACACATGCATAGTATGCAATAGTCATCTATCATTCATGACTAAAACCACATGCAGAGTTCCATCCTGAGAAAGATAACTGCACGATCTTCGCCCTCATGTTCGTCGCTCTCCTCGACTCCTCGGTGTCAGCCACAACACCTTCAATTAGTCTCACAATTCAGCGTTATAAACCTAATCTCGATATCCAAAACACGTGATAGTCCTCTTTAAAGGTCCCATATGCATCAATAACAAGCTCTCCTCAATCCACTACACGGCCGGATCCTATGATACTTTCTGAGCATCGAGACATGTAACACCGTGGACACCCGAGCAAACTCTGGTGGTAGCTTAATCGCATTACACAACCCAGGCCTAACCCTCCCTCGAGTATATCGAAGGGCCCGATATACTCCTCGGCAATAACTTTCCCACGCCAACCCACCACCTCTTACAGCATTCTAAGAAGACGATCACCCAATTTTGGGTCTCTGAGTGGTCGCCGCCTGTCTCGCTTAATCCTTCCACGGCCTAAGCCGTGAGAAAACGTTGTCGACTGCGTACCACCTTCCCCAAGGTAGTTCTAATCATATCCGGAACAGTTGATGGAGCCTCTCCCACCTCCGTCCAACATATTTGATCGATTACGGCCTCCCAGGCCTAGGGTGCCATCCGTGATACTCGCCCGATAACCGTTGTTGTAGGCGACTCCACTATGCGTGGCGCCCTCCTAGCTACCCTTATGATCTAGGAAGCATGCTCGCAGCATGTCCTCTAAAACCTGTATGTTCCTCTCCGACTGACCATCGGTCTGTAAATGAAAAGCGGTGATCATCATCAACTGCATCCCCATCGCCTCCTGGAAGCTCTTCCAAAACGCACCAAACCGCAGGATCCCCGGGTCCGATTTGATGCCAGCACCATGCAACCGGAAAATCTCTAAGACGATAGCCCGCACTCCCTGCAGTGAAGGTCATCCGCACGACCAGAAATGCGCCGACTTTATGAGTCGATCTATCATCACCCATACCGCACATACTTCGCGTGCGTCTCGTGGGCAAGGGGTCATAAAGTCCATCATGACGTGCTCCCACTTCCATCAGCCACCTCCAATGGGTAGAGTAACCCTACTGGATTTTGATGCTTAGCCTTTACCTACTGGCACGTGAGACACCGTCGAACAAAGTTTCCAATGTGCCGCTTCATCCCGCTCCAATAGTACTGGCAACGGTTTACGCAAACACCTTTCGCGCCACTTTGATGGCGAACCGGTTAATGAACCCCGGCGACCTCCTCAAACCGCCAATCGGGGAACAACAACCAATCCCCCTATACCTAAGACTACCATCGCTGTGGATGGCCCAAACTGGGTCAGCCAGACTGATTATATCGTCCCCGATGGACACCATCTCACAGCCCCGCCCCGACTCAATTACTGCCAATAAGGATGGCGTAGCCATCAGACTCCACAAGGTACCCTGAGCCTGCTCATCGTACTATAGTCTGAATTGCCCCACGGTCTCGAGCATCTACCACTCTCGAAACTATACTAAACTGTTACTCCCGTGACTTCCGGTCGAGCGCATCAGCCCACCGCATTCGCTTCACCGAGGTGGTACGCAAAGTGAAGCCAATCCCAAAATCATCCACTTACGCTCATGCGGAGGTCCTACCGCATGAAGATATACTCAGACTTTTGTGGTCCGAAAACACCTCAAACCGTCACTATAGCAGCTAGTGGCGCCAACCTTCAGGGCGTAAAGACTATGGCCTCCAACTCCATGTCATGCGTGGGGTAATTCTGCTTATGGTTTTTCAATTGTCGGGAACCATAAGCCACTACCCTCCCGGACTGCATCAAGACGCATCCCAATCCGTCCTTCGAGGCATCATAAAACACGGTGTACCTCTATCCCCTTTCCGGGACTATCGTGGCCAGAGTTTCAAGTAAGCCTCCTCTCTTCAATGTCCGAATGCCTTCTCGCACATTGTGTCATTCCACTTAACTACCCTCCTCTATGTCAATCTCATCAGTGTGCCGCTATCGAGAAACCCTCAATAAACCTCCCTGAAATTCTCGTAGTCCCAAGAAATGAAGTGATTCAAGATCGACTTCGGTCTCTCCCAACTCTGCAATACTTTTAACCTTCTTCAAAGTGTCCATCAAGCCACGCTTGAAAAACTAATAATTATTGTGCCCAAGAAACCCCACCTCAATGCCAAAACTCGCACCTCATCGAATCATGCATAACCGATGATCCTTTAAAAGTCTCAGAACCACCTCAAATGATCCTCACAGCCCTCCTCCGATTGGGAGTCGATCAAGATGTCATCAACAAGATCACTATTAAACCGATCTAAATAGGTGGGAATACCCTGGCGCATGAGATCCATGAATGTCGTTGGCACATTCATCAATCCAAAGGGTATCACCGTAAACTCAAAGTGCCCATATCGCGTCCTAAACGCTGTCTTAGGGATGTCTACCTCCCTAAATCTCAACTGATGGTAACCAATGCTGGTCTATTCGAGTAGACTCGCGCTCTCTAGCCATCAAACAGTTATTAACTCTGGTAATGGATATCGATTCTTAATTGTAACCTTGTTCAACTGCCTGTAATCGATGCATAATCGAAGGGTCTTATCCTTCTTCTTCACAAACAGAACCGGAGCGCCCCATGGTGAAGTGTTAGGTCTAATGAACCCCTTGCCCAGTAACTCCTGTATCTAGACCTTGAGCTCCTGCAACTCAACCGGCGCCATCCTATGCGGAGCCATAGAAATGGGTGACTTACCAAGGTGTAGCTTAATGCGAAAGTCTACATCCCTTGGCGGAGGTAATCCCGGTAGCTCGTCTGGAAAAACATCCTTGTACTCGCATACTATCCGAGGCAGATCCAAGTCCTGTCTCACCTTGTCCTCTAAGGTAAGGCTAGCTAGCCAACCCATCAACTCCGCCGTGCTAACCGAGTCATACACGGCTCCAGGGGAAAGCACAGCTTGTCCCCCTAAAACGTGACACGAGTAATCGCCTTATGTAGGCCAGAACTCCTACGCTCACAATCAATAATGACTTGGTGTGTCGTCAGCCAATCCATCCCTAGGATTACGTCAAACTCCATCATGTCCATGACCCTCAGGTCTAGTGTGAGTAGAATCCCTGAGATCTCTAACTTGCAACCTCGATAAATCAGATCCACACTCACCCAAGTCCCTAGGGGAGAACTCACATGCATCGGCTCTTCTAAGGTCTCAAACCTCTGGGTTTCCACTCTCCCACACATGATGCAAGAATGAATGAATACGATGCACCATAATCAACAATATCCCGCCATAGCAAGATAGTAGAAACATACCCTATAAGACCGGCTGGATCCCGCCGGCCTCGCCCTGGGTGGGGTGATGGTGTGCACATGCCCCTGGGTCCTTGAAGTCCCGGCCTGTGAGCCCTGTCCTCGACCTCGACTCTTACTTTGGCCTCTCTAGCCCATCTGTGTAGCAGAAGGTTCTTGTGCAACACCCTGGGACTGATACTAATTCCTCTGACCTACACCGGGGTGAGAAGCAACATACTGTGTCTATGCACGTCCCACTGATGATTAGGACTGAGGCGTCCCATGGCCTTGAGATCCCTGCCTCTGAGGGCAATCCTGCCTCACATGTTTGGGATGATGGCAATGGTAACATGTAATTGGCTCAGACCAAGAGTCCCTGGTCTAGCTCGCCCATAGCCGCGCCCGTCCCCCGAAACCCCGTGAATTGGAAGCCTCCTCCCATCTTCCCGAACCGGAAAGTCTCGGCTCCTCTTCCTCTTGCCACCGCATTCGCATCCCTGAGGCTGCGGCATCCCTCTATCTCTCTCTTTCTATGGCCATAGCCGTCATGACCATAGAGTCCATATCCTGTATGAGGAATCCCGCAATCTTGCCCCGGATGGACAACTTCAGGCCATCCTCGAACTTCCTTACCTTAGCCATATCTGTGGCCACGTAGTCATCCTCGAAATGTGCCAACTCGATGAACTTGGCAACGTATTTGAGCACCGTCCTACCTCCTTGTCTCAATTCAAGGAACTCCCGGACCTTCGCATGCCTCGCAGATGTCGGGAAAAACTTGCTCATGAAGAGCTCTTGGAACTCTCCCCAAGTCATCATCTCTAGGTCCCTCGAGACCTTAGCCCAATCCCATTGAAAGGCCCTCTTCAAAAAATTTTATTATTTACTTCAAAAAAATTGCACTAGAGGACGCTTGATTTTTTTTTTAATTAAAAAAAAGGAAACCTACTGCCCCATCACTATGATTCCTCTTTTCCATTGTCATATTGTTTTCAACTTTATTTCCCAGCCTTGATCATTACTTTGAATTTTCAAATATCTCTTTGATAATATCCTCAATTTTATTAATTTTAATTATTTTTACTTTAAAAAATTGCACTAATGAGGCTTGATTTTTAATAAAAAGAAAACTACTTAATTTATATTGAAGTATATATTTTATTAATAAAATTACCAAAAATTACTAAAAACCTACAACTTTTAATATCAGGAACTATTAATTTTATTTAAAATAAATAAATTTCATTTATTTCTACTGATTTCAATTATCACAACATGTCTTTAATAATTTAATATTGCCCTTAAGTATAGTTTAAGTGGTAAATGATGAGAATGAGATATGAAAATGAGATTTGAATTAAGAATATATTACTATAACCTAATATACAAAACACAAAATGAATTGATGCAAAAAAATAATAATAATTTTCGATTGTATGGTGAATAATGGATGGTAAGATAATGATATATACGTTAAATTTCAACGATACAAGTCCTAATTTTTACGCTCCTACTAACGTCGAACTGCTATTAATTCTAAACATGGTTTAGGGATGACACAACATTCAGGTTATTTCAGGTTTCGTCCTGTTTCTAATGGGATAGATTTTGTTTAAATTTAATTGAGATTTTAATAAATTCGGGATTCTTTTGTCAAATCAGAATGGGTTTGGGTATTGTTATGCCCCCATCTCGATTATATTAAAAATAATTTTTAATTATTTTATTTTATATTTTTAATATAAATAATAATAATTAGAATATTTTTAATGAACAATTTATAATATTTTATTTTTTATGAAATATATTAATTTGAATATAATAAAAATTAAAAATTAAAACAAAAATAAAATATAAACAGGATAGGTATGGGAATTTTCCTATCCCCATCAACCCGTCTCGTCTCGACCCGTTTAATTTTTTTAAATTGGACAAGTTTGGTAATTTGAACAAATAAACCTGGATGAGGTTGGGATGGGGCCATTCCGTCTCGAACCCGCCCCGTTGCCATCCCTAGGTATAACGATTCAATATTTTAAAAATATTTTTAACCTAAGAATTAGAATAAGACTATATAAGTCCCTTCCCTTTGTAATTTATTTTTTTTTTTAAATTAAATAATACTTCCAAGGAGAAAATGGTTCTCGTAATTTAGAAGTAACCCAAAGTTATTTAGTATCTTTGACAGTGTTTGGTTCTAGAAAAGTATTAAAAAAATGTTAAGTAAATGATTTTGTTGTCTAATGAATTTTTAAAAAATAAAAATAAATAAATGTAAATAAAATCATTTGAAATATTATATAATTTTAAATTATTTAATATTTATATTGATGAATTAAAATAAATAAAATAAATTTGAAGTAGTAAATAAAGATAATATCTTGTGAATTTCATTTATATGTCCTTGTAATTTCTTTAATGTTTTCTTTTCTTTGCATTTTCCATCTAATTTTCTAAGAAGCAAACATAGCCTTTAAACAAAAATAATGGAATATCTGTTGAGAATTTAAGTAGAAATACAGTCCGATGGTTCATGAAATCTTCAACAATTATTCTAAATTTCTAAGCCGATACTTTTTCAGCTTTTTGTTCCATCCATTTGTTTTTTTCTACTATAATCTATAAAGCTATCACCTATCGACATCTCCTTTGATTTTGTAGAGATTTTCTCTTTCACCTTTTTATTTTTGTTTTTGTTTTTATTTTTAATAAAGAGACTAACTGTTTATAAAATACAATCCATCCCTATCCCAATAAAAAATAAAAAAATTATTTTCCCGACATAAGAGAATTGTGTTTTGAGTTGAGATTAGTATGATAACTGATCTATCAAACTCCTAGTGTGGAAATTAAGTTAAAAAAAATTATTTTAATTTAAAAAAATACTTTTTTTTTATAGTAAAACAAACAAAAAAAGTGTGATGCCCCAAAACCCGGAGTCACTTTTGCTCTTTTTTTTATAACTTAGTCCTTTTACAGCAAGGACTTCATGAAACCCGAAAAATTTACCAATTTGGATTTAATTACATAAAATGAAATTAAATACAACATTTTGCTCCTTAAATTTACAAAAACTGAGTATACTACCCAAGAAAATTACAAAATACAAAACAAGGCATTTCAAGCCTTTTTCTTTGCAACTGAGGTCACTGGTGAGCCTCATCGCCTATCGTGACCCTCCAAGACCTAAAAAATCGGGTTTTCCACGACTGCAACAGAGCTTCAAAGCAGGAGAAATCCCTTCCTACGGCGCTACTCCACCTAAGCCGCACACGCACGCCATTGCTCGCACTTCACACACATTCAAGTAAAATACACAAGATTTCTACATGAATGCCGACGACGCTTTTCAACCCGAACTCCGGGCCGAGCGCGGTTGGGTCGTTGGTCAGCGCGGTCAGCTGCACTGGGGCTCACGCCTTGGACGCTACGAGATAGATCACATGTCAACTAGGATCGCTGCACGCCGGCCTGTGCTCAAGGTGGCACTCCGCAAAAACAAGAAAGAAGGTCGCGAGGCTTCGCCGTGGTCGCCCGAAGGTCGCGCTTCGCTTTCTTTCTCTCGGAGAAAAGAGTAGACCGCTGTGGCGGCGAACGCAGCCGCGCGCTGAGGACAAAGATATCAAGACGTAAGGCATCTTCAATCGACGTGGTATTCTGTATTTATGGGGCATGCTCAAACTAGCCTGGATGGTGACTAGGATCTTCGGTTCCCATTGGATGGGATATTTTTGTTATTATCTAGGACGGATTTGCAAAGGATATAGAAAGAGCGCTTTATTCAGATAATCTTCCTTCCTTATCGCGATCCGATCTACGACGATCTATTATTGTCTTTCTTCCTTATCAGCGGCGTCACGGGATTTCATAATAATATATTATTGCAGATTATTCTATTTTTCTGCACTAAGGGAGACTTCCTATAATCGGTCTGGGCCAAGGTGTTTGGACCTCATTCCTGGGCTGGCACCAAAAGGCTTGAATGCTGGCGCAAAAAGGCCCGAATGCTTCAATGGGCATGTCTCTCCTCCTTTGGGGTTTAGCAAGTGGGCCTAAGTGTTTCGTTGGGCTGGTCTCTTTCTTGGGCCTGGCAAGTGGGCCTGTGAGCCTTATTTTTCGAACCCTATCAAATGTCACATGCCATGCCCCATGCCTTGAGTTCTTACCGACTCCCTTACACATGCATTTTGCCATGTATGAAAAATTATTTCTAAAAAAAAATGTTTTTGTTTTAGTTCTCGTGAAGGTTCATTGACGACTCATAAAATGTTGGACCACCCGATATTTTTTTATCTGACGTGATCAATAATACCGTGGACAACCCTCCGATATATTTTATTTGACAAATCCGATAAACATGGTGGACAACCTTCCGAGAAAACCACAAACAAGCTATGTCGTGCATTCACACCCGATATGCGCGATGTACCCATGCACGTGAGATGCAAAGCTATTGCATGGTATTTATTTATTTGCATGCATACATGCATCAATATCATCCTCACAAAACTGCATGTTATTCAGCTAAGAAATAAATCATGCAAACTGGAATTTTTCACTACCATTTTTCACACCAAAAACTACATGCTAACAACTAAGAAAATAAACATGCAACCGGGATTTTCTTTCCGCTTAACCTTAAAACAAAGATCTAATACTACCATTTTTTCACAAAACAAAGATGTTATCATCTAAGAAAGTAAACATGCAAACTGGATTTTCTATCCAGTTTTCTAACCAGAAAAACAACATGCTTCACTACCATTTTTGTAACGCCCTAAAAATACCCTAGAATTTTTATAATAATTTATTATATATTCCAGGTATGAATTGAGACAAACTTAGGTTTTCCGGAAAACTGATAAATTATTAAATTGTGAAAAGTGAAATGAATATGAGAGCATATGATTAAAAATTATATGCTAAAATGGGAAATTGATTGAACCCGGAAATAAACCCAAGTGAAAAAGGGCAAATTCATAATTTTGTAAAATGAGGACCTAAGGGTCAATTAAGAAAATTTTTATGTGTTTAAATGCAAATAGAAGTGATATATGCGCTATAAGGCAAATTGAGGCAACTTAAATCCATAAATGGGTTTTTTGATGTGTCAAAACATGGCCTTAGGAGAAATGAGTGATATTAGACCATATTGGTCTTAGAATGCTCATTTGAGCAAAAATGTTTTGGAGATAAGAGAGAGGAGAAAGCTAGGGTTTTGCAAGAAGAAGGGGTTTTGGTGTGATTTTCCCATTCCTTGCTTTCAAATGATCAAGCATCTTTATGTTAAGATTCAAAGGGATTTAAAGGTAAGAACCAAACTTAGATTTCTTTAATGATGTTTGTTAGAAAACTTAATCCATCCATGGGTTTTGCTCATGGTTGGTTTAGGATGAATTTAGAATGCTCTTGTGAGTTATTCCATGATTTATATCAGATTTTAAGGATTTTTGAAAAATAGCAAAATGAGCAAAGAGAAAACTGGAAAACATACTCCCTCTCGTCGCAGCTGCAGAGGACCTTTCGCGCGGGCGTAGCCCCTACGCCGCAGCCTGGGTTGCCTCGCCGTGATGAGGCTGAAGGGCTAAAAGCACCCCTTTCCTGTGGCACGCCACAACGCAGTTTCTCCTTGAGCATTAATCATAGTCAGAAAGAATGCTACGCCGTGAGTAGACATTGTTCACAAAGGCAAATTTTTGATTTTGCTTCGAGCACCTCGTATTCGTAGACATCGATAGCTTATATGACCCTAATAAATGATTAACGGGGATCCAAATAAGAATGAAACTAAGTGAAAACGCATCAGACTCTCGCCGAGTAGCTAATTGCTATGATTAGTGCTAGTTCACTAAATGTGATGTGTGTGTGATTTGCTAGGGACCGGTGAGGATCACCTAACCTAGGACCGAGATTGACAACACAACAAAAAGAAAGAGATAGATTGGTTTGTTCTATCTTCTCCTATTCTCGTTTCAATATTTGAAATGTTTGTTCTAAATTTACAAGAAAAGCATATTAATTGTTTTAATTGATTAGAGGCAAATGATTGTGAAATGTTTGCATATGAAAATTGCATGAGTATTGAAAATGAACTGTTTATACAATGTACATATTGTACTGTATTTTGATATAAAGGATTTGAACGCCCTTAATAGAATGTTAACCGTTTATTTCGCGTTAAGGATAGATTGGTATACCAATAAGGGTCAAATTAGCAGTACTGCGAACAAACGTATTGATGTATCACTCCGATCTGTAGCCCAGCAGATAGTATCGGTAGTGTTTGCGAATTGATTTTTAATAACCAGTTAGCAGCCCAGCGAGACCGAACTGTGTTATAAAACAAAATGTTTTTATACCGGCCTGCAGCTCAGCAGGACCGTGCCGATGATTCCGAAAACATTGGTTAAATTTGTTAAGGGAAGAACTAAATTGATTTGAGATTGTTGACATATTGGTATTGAAAAGTATGATTGCAAATTGAAATGAAAAGAGCATTGTGAAATGCATGATTTGGTTATAAATGATTTATTGCATATGAAAGTGTATATTTGGGATGATCAATGAACCATAAATGATTGAATATGAAATAAGTATATGTAATGTATAGACATAGATCATCCAAAAAGATTTGAAAGTATTGTTTAGCAAAATTGCATGATTTGACTTAATGGGTAAATGTAAAATGGAATTAGAGTAGAACCACTAAGCATGAAAATGCTTAGCGTATTGTTTTTATCAATGCGCAGGTACCTAGTGATTGATAGTGATTGAAAGCGGACCCAAGGCAAGATCAAGGAGTGTCGAGTCATAAAGAAAGAATTGCGGAGTATGCTCCGACATATGCATTCACTCCATTGTTTTTGAACATTGATACTTTGTAAAAACGATTTGAACTCTGAACATCTATTTTGTAAATCATTTTGAAAAGCCATGGATTACCTTCATAGTAAATGTATTTTATTAAATGTAAATGTTAATGGGCCTTCGTAAGAGAATTGCATTAAATTTGTAAATGTTTATGGGCTTGCTCTAAATTGAAATCGCTTTCGCAAAGATTTGAGAACGAAACGTTTATATTGATAAATGGATTTGATTGACGGTTTGAGCGGCGCGCCCGTGTTTCGGGTCCGGATTCAACCGGGTCAGGACCGTCGAGGTCATAATTTTTCACACCAAAATTGCATGCTAACAACAAAGAAAATAACATGCAACCGGATTTTCTTTCTAAGCTTAACTAGAAAAACAGCATGCAATACTACCATTTTCACACAAACAACATGTTATCATCCAAGAAAGTAAAACATGCAACCGGGATTTTTCTGGTCCAGCTTCTAAACTTAAAACAAGATGCTTCACTACCATTTTTCACACCAAAAACTGCATGCTAACAACTAAGAAAATAAACATGCAAATTGGATTTTCTTTCCAATTTTCTAACTAGAAAAACAGCATGCAATGCTACCATTTTTTCACACAAAAACAGCATGTTATCATCCAAGAAAAGACATGTAGACTGGATTTCTTTCCCAGTTTCCTAACTAGAAAATAGTGGGCACACAAAATCCAGCACCATACACATTTTCTTTTCTTTCTTTTTTTTTTTTTTTTCTTTTTTAGCTGCTCCAAAGCTGAGTTTTCTAGACCAAATGAACCCGTGAATCCTCACGCCTTTGTTCCAACTGTTTTTTGAACCAACCCTAATGTTAGGGCTAGGCTCCATGGCCATTGAATGGCCCCTAGACAAGGATATCCTGAGTAGGATAAGAACCCTACCTCATTTTCTTCTTTCCTTTTTTTTCTTTCTTTCTTTCTTCCTTTCTTCTTTTCTTCCTTCCTTTCTTTCTTTCTTTCCTTCATCTCTTCTCTATTCCACTTCTTACCCTAATCGAACGCATTTTCCCACCAAACTGAATTGGTTTGGTCTAGGACACCTCCTTCAAAACTGGTTTGACACATGGCCATTACTAGGCCATGTGTTTTCCATGCCTTAAGTTTACCCACTATCATGTTCATGCATGAGGGTGGCATGACACTTGGCTTCCACCTATGTGCCAAGTGTCCTTAAACCTAGTGCCACATGGCATCACCCTCTCATGCCAAATGTCACTGTTTGTCCATTCGTCTAGAAGATGGAAATTCGACCGTCTCTGGACCAACGAATTAATCGAGCACCTAGATTTCACGAGACGAACTCAACGGCGTAATTCGCGTCGTCATCCGAGATCTAGAGAATTTTCTAGGTTTATCGTTTGTACTGTGACGATAGTTTATCGTTTTGCATTATTTCGGGTTTACATTCGCCCGCCCCCTTAAAAGACTTTAAAAGAATTTCATCCGAAATCACACTAAGATATATATATTAACACATGTATTATGCAATAGTCATCTATCATTCTATGACTAAACCACGACCTCCATCCTCAAAGAGAAAGATAATCGCACGCATCGTGGTCCTCATGTTCCCTTTGTTGCCTCCTCGACTTTCTGGCCGCCTACAACACCTTCACTAGTCTCACAGTCTTGCGTCATAAAACCTAATCTCGATTATCCAAAACACGCATAGGTCCCTCTTGTGCGTGTCCCATATAACACTAGCCTCAATCCACTACATGAGCTGATCTGAGTATACTTTCTGCTACTGAGACATGTGTAACACCTCGTGACACCCGACAAACTCCTGGGTGGGTAGCTTAACGACAGCACAATCGTGCCTCACCCTCTCGAGTATATCAAGGGCCCATATACCTCGGCAACAACTTCCTCGCTATTCGAACCCGAATTTCACTATCCTTAGGCATACCTTCAAGAAGACGTGATCACCCACCTTAAACTCTAGAGGTCGCCACGCCCGTCTCGCTGTCCTTCTCTCGGCTCATTCTGCCGTGAGAAAACATTGCCATTGTCATCATACCCACCTTCTCCAAGGCACTCTAACTGAGATCCAACTCAAGATGGAGCTCTCCACCTCCGTCCAAACATATCGGTGATCGACATGGCCTCCCATAGAGAGCTTCATAGGGTGCCATCTGTATACTCGCCCGATCCGTCAGGCGACCCCACCATGGGCAAGTGCTGCTCCTCCTAGCTACCCCTTATGATCTAGGAAGCATGCTCACAGCATGTCCTCTAAACCTCAGAGTGTTCTCTCCGACCGACTCCATCGGGTCTCAGAATGAAAAGCGGTGATCATCATCAACTGCATCCCCATCGCTCCCCGGGAAGCTCTTCCAAAAACGCACCGTAAACCTAGGATCCCATCCATACTATGGATACTACAAGACCCAGCGTAAACTTAGAAAATCTCTCACACGCATAGTCCGCACTCCCCTGCAGTGAAGGTCATCCACACGACTAGAAAATGTGCCTGACTCAAATGATCTACTATCACCCATACCGCATCATGTCTTCGCGGCGTCTGTGGCAAGTGGGTCATAAAGTCCACTGGCGACGTGCTCCCACTTCCACGCCCACCTCCAATGGCTGGGGAGTAACCCTACCGGATTTGACAAGCTAGCCTCACTCACCGACACATGAGACACCGTCGAACAAAGTTTCCAATGTGCCGCTTCATCCCGCTCCAATAGTACTGGCAACGAAGCCCACGGTACATCTTCGTGGCACTTTGATGTACAGGGAACCGGGAGCAATGGAACTCCCTAAGGATCTCCTCCCTCAAATCCGTCAACTGGGGAACAACAGCCCATCCCCTATACCGAAGACTACCACGTTGTGGATAGCCCAAATTTCGCCGCTTGTACTCCGATCAGACAATCCTGATACATGACTCATCTCTACGTCCCGTCTCCGACCTGCACCACTGCCACAAGGATGGCGAGCCATCAAACTCCCCAAAGTTCCCGAGTCTGCCACCAGACTATGGTCCCAACCCACCACGGTCCTCCAGCATCTACCACTCTCGAAACTATACTCAACCACACTCCCCGTGACTTCGGGCCGAAAGTGCGCATCGTACCACCACATTTGCCTTACCGAGGTGAATGCAGTGAAGTCGTAATCCCCCAAAAAACTCCATCCACTTGTCGCCATGTTGAGGTCCCACGCATGAAGATATACTTCTGCAATTTATCCGAAAACACCTCAAATCCGCCACTATATAGCTAGTGGCGCTAAATTACAAGACTATGGTCACCATGTCATGCATTTGCCAGAGCTAACACTGGGTGTGTGTGCAAAAAAAAATCCTCCTCCCAGGTTACTTACCTCCCGAATCAACAAGACGCATCCCAACTCAGCCCCGAGGCATCATGTTACTGCAGAAATTCTATCCCTTCTCGACCATCGACAGGAGCCGGGCAAGCCTCTCCTTCAATGTCCGAATGCCTTCTCACATTGTGTCATCCCACTCAACTTGACCTCCTTCTTATGCCTGACCTCATCATAGGTGTCGCTAGTCTGAGAAACTCACAAACCTCCCCGTGACTCAGAAATCCCAAGAAATTGCGATTCAAGACCTGACTCCTGCCTCCCAACTCATAACAGCCTTAACCTTCTCAGGGTCCACTGACACGCTTGAAACTAACACTACGTGCCCCAAGAAACCCACCTCAATGCTTCAAATCGCACTTACCGAATCCTATGTGCACAACCTATGATCCCTTGAAGTCAGAGAGAACCACCCTCAAATGATCCACGCCTCCTCCACTATAGATCAAGATGTCATCAACGAAGACCACCACAAACCTGACTTAATCAGGTGGGAATATCTCATATGAGATCTAATAGCTGTCATAAAATATCTGTCAATCCTAAAGGGCATCAACAGAAACTCAAAGTGCCCATCGTCCCAATCTACTGCCTAGACGCTCACTTCCTAAATCCCTAACTCATGCAAATTTAATGCTATGTCTATCTTGGAGTAGACTCGCGCCCCTCTTAGCTGATCAAACAAGTCATTAATCCTTGGTAATGGATATCGATTTCCTAATTGTAACTATTAACCGTCTCAGAATTAATGCATAATCGAAGGGTCTTATCCTTCTTTCACAAACAAGAATTCAGCACTCATGGTGAAGTGTTAGTCTGACTGAACCTCTTTGCCCAAAAGAATCCCAGATTCAATTTGAGAGCTCCCAAATCTCTAACCGGCGCCATCCTATGCGGAGCCATAGAATGGCAGATCACTATGGTGGCCAATGCAAGCCCACATCCTCATGCAGGTAATCCCAGAGTTTCGCCTGGAAAATGATCCCTGTACTCCGTGATACATCCAGGCAAGATCCAAGTCCCACTCCCACCTGTCCCCAAGGCAAGGTTAGCTAGCCAACCCATCAACCGCTTCGTGCTATCCGGAGCCTACACGGCTCAGGAAAGCACAGCTGTCCCAAAATGCGATACAGCACCGTCCTGGTAGGCAACCCCCACGCTCACACCACAGCTGACTGGTGGCGTCTCAACCATCCCAGACGGCGCTTCAAAACCCATCATGTCTCATGACCCTCGTGTCTATGAGTAGAATCCCCAGATTCTAATCTGCAACCCCGATAAACTGTGATCTGACATTCACCAAGTCCCTAGGAGGAACCCACATGCACTCGCCGGCGGTCCTCAACCTCTAAGCCCAATTCCTCTCACACATGTATGCAATGAAAATTGGAACACAAGGCACCATAATCAAACAATATCTCACCATAGGCAAGATAGTAAACACTCTTGAGAAGATCCACTGATCCACCATCATCAAACATGGTGGTGAGATGCCCAATCCTGTCCGCCCAGCTCAACCCACCTCACCTACTGGCCTCACTTCATCTCCAGTAGTTAAGGCTCTTGTGCAACACTGGGATCAGGTCAATTTTCTCCATTACACCGGTGAGCTAAACATACTGTCTATACAGCCCCACCTGATGATTAGATCAGAAGGCCCCACGGCCTCGAGATCCCCGCCTCTCGAGGGCAATTCTGGTCACAGTCTGATGATGGCATGGTAACATGACCAAGGTCTAGACCATTAGAGTCCTAGTCTAGCCTTGGCCCTTATAGTCATGCCCTGTCCCCGAAACTCTGATCTGGAAGCTTCCTACTTTCCTGAATCAAAAGTGGCCTCCTTCCTCTTGCCACCTACATTCATCCCTGATACTCGCATCCTCTATCTCTCTCTTCTATGGCCATAGCCGTCGTGAATTGACAGTGAGTCCATGTTCCAGATGAGGAATCCCGCAATCTTGCCCTGGATGGACAACTTCAGGCCATCCTTGAACTTCCTTACCTTAGCCATATTTGTGGCCACGTAGTCATCCTCGAAATGTGCCAACTCGATGAACTTGGCAACGTATTTGAGCACCGTCCTACCTCCTTGTCTCAACTCAAGTAACTCACTTGACTTTCGCATGCCTCGCATGTCGGGAAAACTTGCTCATGAAGAGCCTGAACTCTCCCCAAGCTCTGTCACTCAGGTCCCAGAGACCTTAGCTCAATCCTTACCATCTCTGGGGATTCACCTCTAGCTTAAACGTAGCTAGTCTAATCCTCGTGGCATCGGAAGTAATCCTCATAGCCTCCAAAACCCTCTCAATCTGCTTCCCAACCAATGATTGGCTACCATCGGATCCTCCCTCCTCCCTTTGAATGATGGAGGATGATGTTATAAACCTCTGTGAGGTCACTCGACCTTCCCGAATCTCAAATTAACTAATCCGTGCGATGGCAAGAAACGCAACACCTTATCACGGCCTCCCAGCGGCTTGCTTATCAAAAACAGGTGGTGTGCCTCGTGGGCGACCCCTGCGTCCTTGTCATCGTCCTCGACTTGCCATCTATGAAAGTCAAATGGCAACTTAAGATTTTCTTCTTTGTTATTAGTAGTGCACTTGCCAACCACTAATTACAGTTTAATTAAATTTCCAAATTATCGTGTTCAATATGTTTTTCGAACCCCTAAGGTTATGTTCTCTAATCCTAGTGTTCACCATATGATTTATCATACAAAAAAGTTCACAATTGAAACACATAAATCACACACAATTTGGCCACCCAAATGGCTAGTGCGATGTATGATCTAACCAGGTCCCACTCGAGTCCCAGGTATCTCAGATACCTAAACTCCTAAGATCTCACCGTGAAGCCAATATCAGGACCATGCGTATGGACCCACAACTGAGCTCCCTGTGCATTCAGATACCCAAGCTCGATACCAAGCTGTGACGCCCCAAAACCTGAGGTCACTTTTGTACTTTTTTTTTTTTTTTTATAACTTAGTAGGACTTCATGAAACCCGAAAAATTTACAAAATTAGATTAAATTACACAAAACGAAATTAAATACAACATTTTTCTCCTTAAATTTACAAAAACTGAGTATACTACCCAAGAAAGTTACAAAATACAAAACAAGGCATTTCAAGCCTTTTCTGCAACCGAGGTCACCTGTAGGTTTATCGCCCGGTCAGACTTCAGCACCTAAAAATTGGTTTTTCACAGATTCGGGTATGCCCGTGAGAAAATCTCCTATGAGGGCTACTCCCCACCTAAGTGCACATGCAATGCCATATGCGCAATTTCACACACATTCAAGTAAAATACACAGGATTTCTACATGAATGTCACATGCCAAGCCCCATGCCTCAAGTCCTCACCAACTCCCTCACACATGCATTTTGCCATGTATGAAAAATTATTTCTAAAACAAAGGCTTTACGAATCCTCATAAAGGTTCGTTGATGACCATAAAATGTTGGACCACCCTCCGATATTTTTCATTTGGACAGACTCCGATAATATTGTGGACAACCCTCCGATATATTTTCATTTGGACAGACTTCGATAAACATGGTGGACAACCTTCCGAGAAAAACCGCTTGCTCAAAGCCATGTCGTGCATTCACACTCGATATGCGCGATGTCTCTATGCACGTGAGATGCAAAGCTATTGCATGGTATTTATTTATTTGCATGCATTCATGCATCAATATCATCCTCACAAAACTGCATGTTATTCAGCTAAGAAATAAATCTCATGAACTAATTCTTCACCATTTTCATCATCATTTTCACACCAAAACTCAGATATAATAACTTTAAGGTATTTAAACATGCAAACTGATTTCTTCCAGCTTTCAACTAAAAACATATGCATATTTACCATTTTTCTCACATAAAAACAATATAATATCATCCTACAGGCAATGATAACTGGGATTTTTTCATTCAAGCTCAACCAAAATAATATGTTTTTACCATTATTTTCACACATCAAAATTTGTATACAATTAAATTTAAGAAAATAAACATAAACCCGGATTTTCTTCACTTTTAACTAGCATTAGTGATGTAATATTTACTTATTTTTCACATTAAAAGTAAAGATAATATCATCCAGAAAGTAATGATAAAGAACTGATTTTCATCAGCTTTAACTGAAAATAAGATATTTACCATTTATTTTCAAGGTAACAGCAACTATGCTTTATTACATCCAAGAAAATAAACATAAACTGATTTCTTCCATTTAATCTAGAAAACAGTTAAAGCAATGCTACCATTTTTCACACAAAAACAGCATGTTATCATCCAAGAAAAGACATGCAAACTGATTTCTTTCACTTCTCAACTTAAACAAAGTGGCACACAAAACTTAAAGACCATACACATTTTTCTTTTTCTTTTTCTTTTTCTTATGTTCAACCCGCTTCCGGTTGAGTTTTCTAGACCAAATGAACTGCAAACCTCACAGCTTTCAGTTCCAAACTTTTTTGAACCAACCCTAATGTTGTGGCTAGGTTCCATGGCTAATAATGGCCCCTAGACAGTGATATCCCGAGTAGGATAAGAACCCTACCTCATTTTCTTCTTTCCTTTTTTTTCTTTCTTTCTTTCTTCCTTTCTTCTTTTCTTCCTTTCTTTCTTTCTTTCTTTCCTTTCTTTCTTTCTTTCTTTCTTTCTTTCCTTCCTCTCTTCTCTATTCCACCTCTACCCTACCAAACAGATTTTCCCACCAAACTGAATTGGTTTGGTCTAGACACCTCCTTCAAAATCTGTCATTTGACACATGGCCACATTACTAGGCCATGTGTTTTCCATGCCTCAAGTTTACTCCCACTATCATGTTCATACAGCGGTATGACACTCTTGGCTTCCACCCACGTGCCAAGTGTCCTTCACCCTAGTGCCACATGGCATCACCCTCTCATGCCAAATGTCACTCAATTGTTTGTCCATTCGCCTCGAAATACGTGAAATTTCGACTGTCTCGAAATTCAACGAAATTCGATTGAGTGCCTAGATTTCGCGAGATGAACTCAACGGCGTAATCCGCGTCATCATTCGAGATCTAGAGTATTTTCTAGGTTTACCGTTTGTACTACGACGATAGTTTATCGTTTTGCATTATTTCAGGTTTTTACAAAAAGGGTTTGGGATAACATTTTAAAATGGACAAATCCAAAACTTATTTACAAAATTAACATCTTAAAAAAAAAGAAAAAAAGATACAAGATACAAAAAGACATATTTCCAATCAAAATACCCCTAGGCCCTAGGGATATGTTATAACATGGAGATAGGACAAAATAAGGATTTAGTATGATCTAGGAGAATTCATCTTCACACTTTTACAGACATTTTTGTTCCAAAAAATAACATTTTTCTTTTGCAAAAGATCATTTTTGTAAATATTTTTTAAATTTGTCCATTTTAATCCCTTAAAAGATTTGGAATCTCTCTCGTATTTTCTTTTCTCTCTCTTTATTCATTTCATATTCTACTAGAGTTGGTAAACAGGCCAACCCATCCCATTCAGGCCTTGAACCAAAAAGGGTTAGGCTAATCTGGTTCATTTATATCCGAGTTAACTTTTTAAACTAAGCTTAACAAAGACATACAAGTTACAAAGCAAACCTTGCACAGAAGAAAATAATTACAAATTTATTATTCCTTCAAATAAAAATAAATAATATATAAATATAAATAATTAATTTATAAAATGATTGAGTCTAAATAATGTAATAATAGTAACCAAACTTAATAAATAAATAATGCTAGAGCATTGTTATATCCAAAGTATCAAAGTAACTAAATAGTACCAAAACAATAAAGTAACAACTTAATAACATCTTTGAAAAAACAAATTCAAATTATCAAATGAAATCTCATATGTCTTTAATCTTCATCTTCATCCTCATTATCTTCAACAATAACATGAGACTCCACATTAAATATAATCATATTAGGAAAGAAATAAGTGTATAATTTTTGTTAATTATTTTTAAAATGACATTATTTTGTTATTAACACTAGTTTAAGTAATAAAATTATTTAAAATATATTGATAATTGGGTGGCTTGGGATTTAAGAAGCTGAGAAATTTTAACAAAGCAATGGTAGCCAAACAAGCTTGGAGATTTTTTATGCATCTTGATGCACTTGTAAACTTGTAACTCAAGTTTTTACAGTTAGATATTTCCCATACTATGAGATTCTTGATGTTGAGATTGAGAATAATCCTAACCATGTGTGGAGGGAAATATGTGAATCTAAGAATATATTGAAAAATGAGGTTCGATTTCGAGTTGGCAATGGCAATCACATTTGTATTTGGCATGATCCTTAATTACCCCATGTAATGAAAATGTTTTTTGTAAAACCCGAGAAAAATGGCAAAAACAGTAAAATTGCCAAAATGGTTCAGGGATGCCTGGAAATTTTTCTAGATCTCGGATGATGAAACTGACTTCACCATTAGATTTGTCTCGCGAAATATAGTTACCCATAAAATTTTCGTCGAATTCTGAGACAATCGGATTTTTTCACAATTTTCGGGGTAACGAGCGTCTAGTGACTCCCAGTGACGAGATTTTTATGAGAATATCGGGAGTTAGGAAATAACTTAAATAAAGTTCATTTAAAATAAATTGAACTGGAACTGGGACGAAATAAATTATTTCGGGGTAAAAGCGGACCCGAATGAGTAATGGACACATGGTGCGATATGGGCCATGTCTCCAAACTTAAGAATTAAGTTAGACAAATAAAATAAAATAAAAATCAGTTTGGGGCAGAAAATTAGGAGATTTTCTGCTAGAAGGAGAGGAAAAACCTGTAGAGTGAGAGAGGAGAAGAGAGGGTGTAGAGAGAGAAGCTCCAACTTCTCTCTACGATCTACGAAGATCGGGCGGCCGCCTTTCCAAGCTGGGTTTAAAGTCGAGTACTGCTTAGAGCTAAGCGTGATACTAGAAACTCAAGCCAAGGTTCATGGAAGGTTCGAAGTCGAAAGTTTTGGCCACTAGTTAGTTCATGAACTTCCTAGCCTGCTCACGCTTCAAGAGGTAGGGATTCTTCCTACTTTTATTTATTTTTCCATCTCTAGAGCTTTTGGTTCAGTTTTAATGCCCTAAGGGGGCTGTTCGCCCTTTTTTCCTAAGGGGCCGTTTTGGGCAAAATAATGGTTATGGGAATAGAGGCCCGTTTCTTTGACCCTATATGATGTCCATTTGTTTTAAATGATTTTCGATTGAAAATGGAGAATTTGGAATAGCATCCTTCAAGGAAATTGTAGCCCTATCCGAGAACTTGATGTTAGGCTTTTTGAATCACCCAAATTGGACATCTATAACTCAATTTATGGTCCGTTTTCCAGATCGCTACAGCTGCCCCATTATCTTAACTCTACTATCCATTTTTGGGACTACTTTCAAAGTTAAAAAAAGTGAGAATTCTAGACTATTATCCTTCAAGGAAATCAGAGTTCTATCTAAGAAATTGATGTTGATTTGACCACCAAATTGACCTATAACTCAAGTTATGGTTCATTTTATCGACTACTACAACTTAGGTTGTTTAATGATTTGTGTCCGCATTTTTGCCACAATTTGTAAATGATCGTAGTATACTGGCTACTTGAATTAAGGATATACTTGGTTGAAATTGTGTGAAGTCAAATTCAGTGTTCTAATGGCTTGACTTGTGATGTGCTTGTGTATGAACAAAGTCATTGCATGGTTTGGTTGTAGGCCATCTACACATAGTGTCACACTAGTTTAGAGTATAATGTGTCATCGCTTGATTGTGATGACTTGTAGATTTTAATATATGTGTGTATAATATGTTGACATGTATTGTGTGGTTTATTTGGAAATTGTATGTTAATTGATATGATTGTCCAAATGATGCATGTGTATTATGCATGGTTGAAAATGTCCATATAGCACTCATCATATATATGGCATGGTATAGGCATGGAATGGCATAATTGCATTTCAGATGCACGAGGACATCACATTAAATGGGTGCGTGTGCATGGTCATAATCATTCATCATTCTTGTGAGGGTAGAGTCTGGCCACTTGGATTATGTCCAACTAAGTCTCACGGGTGTTTCATGCTTTGAACAAAGTCGTTATCGGAGATTGTCCATTGCTTTCGGTCAAAGCGCTTTATCAAAGACTCCGTCCAATGCTTGATTTAAAGCTATTATCAAGACTGTCAATGTTTAATAAAGGTTTATAGAGATCATTCCAATACTTGAATGCTATTTAATATTAGGCTATGTTGCCAGGTTTTTTATACATGTTGTATTTTGGGTAGAGCTCCCCGTTCAAAGGAGACTCTGTCCGATTTTCGTTAAATCATGGGTCCAGGAAAAAGGGGACACGGTGATGTGGTGTCGGGTTACCCGACATCCACGAGTCTTCCACAGGTTGATGGGTTTTCAAGGGACCCCCTAGTTTTGGGGTGTCACACTTTTGTTCCAACTGAGATTATTCCCAGGCTTGAAGGGGTGACAGTTGCGAATTTGAGGAAAGATGAGAAAAGGGAGTGGGATCAAGATGTCTTACATGATATTTTTAATGAAAGAGATTGTGTTTTGATAAGGCAGATTCCTCTTAGTATAAGAATGGTGGAGAATGTGTTACCTTGGCCTAATGATAGCGAAGGGGTCCTACATCTATAGTAAAGAGTGGGTATTAATGATGAAATTAATTCATAGTCAGAGTCCTTTTGGAAACAATCGTGGAAGTTAGAGTTCCTTGCAAAGTTTGGAACTTTATTTAGAGGTGTAACACTAGTTGTCTACCATCTGCAAATCGCCTATGCTAGAAAAAGATGTTTATGGATTAAGCATGTCATGTTTGTCATGCCTTAGGTGAGACTAATACTCACTTGCTTTTTGAATGTAATGTAGCGACTCATTGTTGGATACTCTCTTCCCTAAATTGCAATGGTAGCTCTTTCTTTGAATGGTTTAGCAATTACTTTGCAAGTCATAATTAGATGATTGTTCTTAAATGGCCATGATTGGTTGGATGCTATGGAAGACTAAGAATGATATTGTATGGAAAGGTAGAGGTAATAAAACTTGTTCCTTGGTTAATTTGGTTGGTTGTATGTTATACGAATGACCAGTAGTTCAAAGCCCTCATGATGCCTTGGTTTCCAATTTACAAGATCAGCATGGCTTTATTATTTGGTCTACCCTATTATGAAAGACTATTACAAAAGAGCTATGCATGGCGACATACATACCCAATATAAGGGAAAATAGTAACAAATGAGAAGCCAATAAAAGCAAACCTTTAAATATACTTCTTAATACGCCCCTAAAGATTCATGTGTTAGAAATAACACAAATCTTGTTACATAGGTAAAAGAGGTGAGACCGAGATAGAGATTTTGTAAAGTGCATCAAAGAAGTTGGTCACTAGGCTAAGAACAACACAATTAGACGATTGAACCAAGTCATAATAAAATAATAATCAACTCACAAATATGCAAGAATGAAATACAGATTAGCGAGAGATAAGTGACACCAATGTTGTCCCGAGAACAAGGTGGGCTTAATCAGATTTATGCAAGAAGTTCCAATAACATCATTTCACCACTTGCAATTTAGCAAATGACAAATAAAGTAATCGCATGATACCTGCCTCAAAGAGGTTGAACGCAGCAAATGCTAGTGTTTTTCAGAAATCTATGAAATTAGATTAGCACTAAAGAAAATAAGAAAAGAACCTATGGAGGTACGATCATCTAGGTTACCAGCCCAATTCGCATTAGAGAAACCATGCAATGTCAGAGGAGTGTCTACAAGAAGCCAATACCAAGGGATCTCATGTCATTACGATAACAAAGTAGACGTTTGACCGCCCCCTAATGGTGTTCGAATAGCGTGTGCATAAACTGAGAGAATTTATTCACTATAAAGGAAATATCGAGTTGAGTCATCCGGAGATGTTGGAGGCCACCAACCACCTGACAGTACATGGTGGCATTGACCAATGTAGTACCATCCTCACAATAGCAAAGGAAAGTACCCAATGCATAAGTAGTAAAAGATAGGTTCGAGTTCAAAGATGTTATGTTTCGTTTAGAAAATCAATAACATACTTTTTGTTGAGATAGTAGAAGACCCATTAAGTGGCTAAAACCCACTCAATAAGAATATAGCACTCAAGATCCTTTGTGGAGAATTTTGTTTGCTACAATATTATTAACAAGGGAGGGGTCACTACTTGTAATAATCAAATCATCAACATAAACCAGGAAATAGAGGAGCGCATGACCGAAGGAGTAAACAAAAAGGGACGAGTCCGCACAAGATGAGACAAAGTCATGATATATACAGGCAGGAGTTTCCTGCAACAAGCCTCGCTGAGCTTGTTTCAGCCCATAAATAGCCTCTTAAAAAGAATGATGTGATGACCAGCGCTTCATAGCTCTACGGCTGCGCCATATAGACTTCCTCCGTAAGATGCCCATTAAGAAATCCATTATTTACATCAAGTTGGTGAATTCCCCCTCAGCTTACATTGAGTAATAATAAGGCTATTGATGTGACTGATTTGACACAGATTGAAAGTCTGAAAGTCAATAAGCCATGGTCGTGAAAGCTCAGCAACAAGGTGAACTTTATATCATGCAATAGAGTTGTCGAGATTTTGTTTGATGCGAAACACCCTTTGTTACCCACTATATTTTGCCCTGGTCTCAAGGGAACTAGAGCCCAAGTATTGTTTCGGATGAGAGCATCAAATTCCTCATGCATCTCCTTATCCCGCTTAGGATCTTAGAGAGCTCGGGTGATAGTGCAATGTTCAGTGATAGTTGGAATGATGGTGGTGAGGACAAATTTCGGGTTAGGTTTGATGATGACATTTTTAGAGCGGATTTGCATGGGATGATGGTTTAGTAGGGGACAGGGAGAAGGTGGATTGGTGGGGGAGGTTGTGGGAATGGGTAAGGGGTCCGAAGTATGATTAGGGGAGGGTGGTATGGTACCGACCAACAAGATGGAGAAGTCTCATGAATGTATTGACGGGCCGGGATGCAGGTCAAGGAGAACGGGGTGGGTGGATTGGGAACGCCCTGCAAATATTCCTATAATTTTTATAATAATTTTATTATATATTCCGGGTATGAATTGAGCCAAACTTGGGTTTTTCCGGGAAAATTGATGAATTGTTAAATAGTGAAATGTGAAATGAATATGTGAGCATATGGACAATATTATATGTTAAAATGAGAAATTGATTGAAACCCGAAATAAACCCAAATGAAAAAGGGCAAAATTTGAAATTTTAGAAATGAGGACCTAGGTCAGAATAGAATAAGCTTAAATGTTAAAGTGAATTAAATGATAAATGAAAGTGAAATTAAGACCAAAAAGGAGAAAAATGAGAAATAGAATTTGTGTGTAAGCCAAACATGGCCTTACACTTAAAATGAAGAATAAGACCAAATGTAGTCTTAGAAGAGCACATTTTGTACATTTGGGCAAAAATGTGTTTGAGAGCAAAGTGAGAGAGAAAAGGAAGAAAAGCTAGGGCAAGGTGAGAAGATCAAGATTGTTGGTGTGATTTCTTCCTAATTTATTGCTTCTAAGTGATCAAGAATCTTGGGTGAAGAAGATTCAAAGGGATTTAAGGGAAGGGTGAGGATCACCTAACCTAGGATTGAGAATCGGTTGAAGGGAAACGAGAGCAATAAATTTTCTGGGCTTGTTTACTCGAATTTATCCTTATTTCAAGTGTTTTGGTAGTTTACCAAATAAATCTGAAATGATTATATGGAATGAGTATATCTTTGAAATGATATTACGAAAGTGCATATGGATTTGAAAATGTGATATTTGAAATGTTTGACGGTTAATTGCATATGAGTGATTAATCACCTCTCTCGTAAACGAATTAGTCAATTCTGACATCTTGAATTGAATCGATATATCGTAACGACCAACATGGCGGATTCACCAACTAACTGGCCATGAAGGCAACTCGAAATTTTCCATCGTCCCACTTAAGGATGCACCAATGGGCATCCCAATATGATGGTGCATGGCATTGAAGAAATGTCCCACTTGGCGGGATGTATTCACCGGCATCCGCCTTGATGGCGATGGCATTTATAAGGACCACATGTTGGGGTGCACCAATCGACATCCATCACGATGGGAGACCGAAATTGTTAAATGTGTAAGCACATTACCGAATGATAAAAAGGACGGGATTCACCGAACGGAATTTGTCATGAATGTGAATTGTATAGTCAAAGTGATATAGCAAACTTTGATAAGTGAAACAAAAAAGGGATTTATAAACTAAACATATCTTTAAGAGTGTATGTTCACTTCATGAATTGAATTAACAATGATTTGTCGTGATGTGAAATGCATATTTTGATATGATCAATGATTTGTAAAGTGAAAGCATGTGAAAATGAATAGGCATGTGTATAGTTTGATAAAAAGGGCATGGTTTCATGATAAATGCATGTCGTGTTAAACTGAATTTGAGAATAGAACCGTATAGAACCACTAAGCATGAAAATGCTTAGCGTAGTTTTTGTATTCCATGCAAGCAGGTTTTAGCAAAATGTGAAAGAAGGCCAAGATCAAGAAGCTCATAGTCATAGAGAAAGTTGTAGCGTATAAGTATATACCCCGTCATATGCATATCATTTCTTTTTTAACGTGTGACATTTTGTGAATAAAAGAGTTAAACTCTGGACTATTGTTTTGTATATCATTTTGTAAAGGCATGATACGCCATTTTGTAAACGAGTTGCATAAGAGTAAATGTTTATTGGCTTACCATTTGAAATGCTTCCTCGTAATTGAAAACCCTAAAACGAAATGACATAAATAAAATATTTTGATAAGATAAATGAAAACGGTCGAAGTAAACCGGGCTCCAATTCAGATCAGCCATTCGGGTCAGGCAGGGGATTCGGATCGCGACATTTTTGAAAAAGAAAATCTAATAAAAAGGTAAATAAAAAGAATTAAACGAGCATCTCTGAATCGGCGATCCGCCAACGGCCGTGACCGAAGGTGTTACAGCTGGATGGTGATGAAAGCGCAGTCATGCAGGAGGTCAAGGGTATGGGTACAGGAAGGGAAAGGGCGGGCGGAGTCGATAGTCGATGAGGTGAACGGCGAAGCTGGGTGGCAAAGGTCATTCATTGGATTCACGGAGGTGGTAGAGAGTAGCTTAACTGGGAATACATGTTCCACGAACTTGACATAATGAGACACAAAGATTTTTTTGAGGCTGTGTACGACGGAGACAATGGAGGAGTAACTGGTTGGTATTGCGAGGGGGTGTCAAGTAGGGGTCATGACTATTGAGATCAGTTATGGTTTTGTTCGCCACAGTTGTTCGATCGATGATATGATGAAAGGCTAGTCGAAGTAACCAAGGTAGTGGCCGAAGTGGAGGCGAGTGGTGCTAAAGGAACCAAAATTTGCATTTGGGCCTCGGAACTAAGTAGTTGCTCACACAATTCCTCAAAAGTAACTGGCGTGTCCCGAGCTTGTTGGGCATGAGATGTGTGTGAGTAAGCCGGGGCAAGTCCGTTCAAAACAAGGATGGAGAGCTCATCAAAGTCAATAGAGACATTCATAAGGGCAAGAGAGCCAATATTGTGTTTTGACACTTTGCATATAGTCGATAATAGTCCCAATGACCTTGTTGAGGACTGTCAAGATTCTGGCAATGGGTCATGATCCGTCCGTGCGAAGGAGAGGCATACGTCTTTTTGAGAGTAGTACATGCAGGACAAGATGTGGTGGAGGTAGAGATAAACTGCACTAGGTTGGCATATACAGACCCAACAATCGTATTGAGAAGCAATTAGTCTTGTTTGAGCTAGAAAATATGACCCGGATTTAAGGAGGGGGATGCGGCACCAAGTAGAGTTATCATTGCAAGAGGACGCGGCTATGAGCCGTCGACGAAGCCAAGTAAATCATACCCGAATAGGAGAAATGTGAATTGGAACCGCCATGCGAAATAATTCATGGTTGTGAGTTTTAGCGGTGCTTGAGCATTGACATTGATAACAATTAAATTATGAGACACATCAGTCCCGTTCAAGACTATCGGATGATGAGGAGGCACGAAGTCAGTGGTGGACGAAGATTCTTCGGCCATTGAGAAGAATGACGATCATGTAAGAACATCTGCTATCTCGTGAAGGAGTTCGGGAACGGCATAAGCAAAATGCCCAAAAGCATGTGATCATCGGATCATGATGGGCGGTAGGGGCTAGGGTAAGGTTTTATTTTTTTTGGCTATTAAGCTTGACGCTCTGATACCATATTATGAAAGAGACGGTGTATTATTGAAAGAGTTGAGGTATATATATATATATATATATATATATATATATATATATATATATATATATATATATATATATATATACTCAATATAAGGGGAAAATAGTAACAACATAAAGTCAATAAAAGGAAACCTTAAATATACTCTAATATACCCCACCTGCAGGAAAGGTCAAGGTCAATACTGATGTAGCCTTCTTCCCTACAAAGAGGAAAATTAGCGTTTGCGATATTATGAGAGATGAGAAAGGAATTATGTTAGGTGGTTTCTCAAAACCATCTAACATATACTTTTATGGAGGTTGAAGCCTTAGGGGTTCGAGAGGCATTAAGCTAGCTTAAATCAAAACAGTGGTCTTCTATCATGTGGAGATGGACTTGCTGTAACACCCCAAATTATGCCCTAATCGTTTTATAACATGTTTAGGGTATAATATAAGTTAAATTTGTATTTTTCGAAAATTTAAGGGCTAAATGTGAAAAAGGATAAAACCGGGATTAATACAAAAGCCAAGGTTAAATTGGTAATTTTCCAATTAAGGACCTAAGTGTCATAAGATGAAAAGATTGTATGTTAAAGTAGGAATTTGAATAAGTTCATTTGCAAATAATAGAGAGTTTGAAGGACCAAATAGCAAAAAAAATAGACTTTTGACCATAAGTGGATAAGACCAAACATGGTCTTACAAAATATCTCATTTTGGATTTGGGGTTAGGGCAAACTCGGTGAAGAAGAGAAGAAGGAGAAAGAGAGAAGAGAAAAAAGAGAAGAAGAAGAAGAAAGAAGGAAGAAGAGAAGAAGAAAAAAAAAATCTTGGTATGGAATAGGAGTATGGATTATATGTATAGAATTTGTGTATGGAAAATATATGTTTGGAACTTTGGTATAGAATTGTTTGATTTGGTTAGGTCCAATGGCGTAAATTCCCAGATAGAGAAAAATGCTGGGCTTTAGGGAAATATCACAAAATTTTTTCCAAACCCACATTTTTTCTTATTATAACTTGCCATCACTCATCGAAATTGGAGTGATTCAAATTTTTGGGTAAATCCAGACTTCTAGGCGAACCTCCCAAATAAATGTATCCAAATGGACCCCATTGACCCAAAAATTGGCCAAAGTGAGCCTCGTTTAAAGTCAATTCTAGTTCGCTCGATACGCTGGTTTCGCAACAGTTTTGATATTTAGGTCATAAGCTAAGCTTCACTCATTCAAATTGAGTGATTCAAATTTTTGGGTAAATGAGACTTCTAGGAGAACAAATCTCCATGAAATAAGTATATCCAAATTTGGACCGCATTAGACCCAAAAATTGCAATAAGGAACAATTTGTCCTTGAAATTGCTTTCTGTAACGTCCCTGAAACTGAGTAATTCCGGTTGTTTAAATCATAACTTGAGTTATACTGGTCCAAATGAGGTGATTCAAATTTCTATACAAACTAGACATCTTAAAGAACAACTTTCATGAAGAAATTATGATCAAATTATGTCTCTATCATTCCCAGAAAATTTTCAAATATAGAACACAATTAGAGATTCTGTTCCTGGAAACTGTTCAATAGCAGCTCGGAATGTTTAGACCATATCTCCTAAATTAAAAGTTCAAATGACATAATTTTTTAACCATAAGAAACTTAAGACATAGGGGTATATTGAGTTAGAATATCACTTTCTCTAACAATCTCGTTTATAAGGTAAAACCAGTCGAAATGGACTTGGGAGCTACATCGAATTGTTCGCTGCACTGGTTATGGAAATTGAAATCAGAAGGCAAAACTATATAAATGTATTGTTATATGAAATAATGCATCATAGTGTTGATCATGATAACATGTGTTGGTGAAATAAAGAGAATACACGATAATTTCTGTTATATGAAAAATGCAAAGTAAGGTTAAATGTTTATAAGAGATTATTTAATAATGAATATATCATAGTATACACATCGTAGTTATTCATGTATATGATATCTTTTCTCATATCAAAAGATTATTAAGAAAACATAATAAAACTGGACATCCGCTTATGACCTGGGTAATTGGATAGATAAGCATGCCTATAGGGATAACATCAAGAGATACAAATGATGGTACGTAGTGACCCCGTTTGTCGATGATATAGATCCCGTTTGATCATTACAAGGTTCTGCTTATGTAACACCCCGTCCAGAGAGGGTGTAATGTATGTAACCGTATTACAAGACTGAGTTTCCCTAATTAATTTAGTGCCATAATAATTTTGAGTTGTTTTAAGGGTGAAATTATAAAGTTTTCAAAGAATTGCACTTTACAATTAAGGAAAGTGGAAGGGTGAAAGTATAATAATGAAGCTAAATAGTAAATAATAATAAATTGTCAAAATAGTTCAGGTGTCAAATTTTCTAGATTTTGATGATGAAACGGATCACACGTTAAGTTCGCTTTCAAGGAATCTAGTAACTCCAAAGAAAGTTTCTCTAAATTCAAACAAATAATATTTACGAATTTCAGCAACAAGTTTAAAGTTTTTTCAAACCCGAAACGGGATTTTAGAAAATCTCTAAAAATGACAAATATTTAAAAATATTCAATTATGATAAATAAAATTTTTCGTGATAGAAATACTCGAATAGCAATAGAAATTATTTATCTATAAATACATACATTAATAATTAAAGAAAAGAATAATATTAAAGAAAAAGATAAATCAAACTTATCTTGACTCCGACGAACGAGGGCATCGAAGAGTGAGAGAGGGTTTTAAAATTTTATTTTTTATTGTTTCTTTCTCGCATTTATGGAAATCCACCGCAGTCACGTATGCTGCATAAGCAAAATTGTTATATCGTGAAGAGAGCTACGTATAGGTACCAATATCTTAGCCTTTGTCAAACTTAAAAGGTAGAAAATTTGCCTACTTGTGTTATTTCTCGAGCCTAAATGCTATATAATGGCTTGAAATTTTCTAGAGACCATAAAAGTATCAAACTTTAGTCCCAAAATTTTTAGGATCAGTTTAGAATTTTTAGGAATTTTTTCGGGACCTGTTCTGACAGCCGTGGTTGAAATTTGGGACTGCTATGGACAGCTTGATTGGAAATTTCAGATTTTAGTCGACAAGCCCGACGCACTTTCGTAAATGTTTCTAGTATTTTGACTCTATGGAAAGTCCCTTGAGTCAAAAAGTTGACTAAAATGATAGCTTTATGAGGCATTTAATGTGTAGGGACATTTCACACTTCATATCATATTATGTATGTCCCATCGAATTTACTAAAGACGTAAAGTTTTGTTAGAATCGAAGTCTGCTCGACATAAATAATTTCAAAGCCCCGTATTTTTATGGTAAAACTAGTGAACTGAGGGCATTGCACTTGAAGGGATTGTGTAGGCGATTTGAGATCCGACGAACTGAGTGTCGACAAGATTAAATAAATTACCAAGAAAAGGTGAGTACTCAAAACTTTTCAAAACGAAGTGTTTAAATTACAAGTTTGTAAAGTGCTTGAAAATATAGATTTATGTAAAGCATTTTTTTACCTCCCAATTGTTATACTCAAAGAAGTAAAAGTTCGATTCTTTAGTGATTTAAGAAAGCAGCTTTGGCCTGTTTAGCAAAACCCCCTAGATGGCACACTCGCCTTCCGATCGATGTATTTGATTGCATGGCTAGGTTATGGGATATTATGACTAACTATATCAGTTCTGGCCTACAATCGTTAGGATCTGTATATAGTGAGTCGCCCTCTGCACATTCGAGGTATATAGTTAGCGCGCTGACTTAGTATATAGCGATGAGGTGTTGGTTGCGAGGTTCCCTCACCGAGCATTTTGGTTCCGAGATTCCATTATGCTATATAGATCCCGCCGTGTTCACCGGACCATATTAGCCGGGTAGTGTTCCGAGAGTCTACTACCGATGCCAGTTCCGGTGTCCCGAGGCATCACGCCTAGGTATTTCGGAATGGGCTACAAGTGGTTGGTACTTGATTTACAAGATAGCACTTTGTGATATTAACCACCACCGCTACACAGAATAATTTTCGCACGCTGCCAGTTGTAAACAGCCATAAATGGTTTTCATAAGAAAAACTCGCTTATAAACAAGCTATAACCATTGCATGCATTTTCATATCGAGGTACAAACAACAGACAACAAAGATTTAGAACTTATAGTACTCACGAGCCCGCTTCGCTCACAGCCGTTTAAAATAATTTTTCAAAGTGTGTCAGTTTGAAGACCTTTCAGGATCCTCACCCTAGACGCCGTGTTACGATTATATATAAGATGTGCGTATGCAGCAGTAAAAAGCAAAATGTGACATTTGTATATGTAAATATCTTTGTAAATATGCATGCATGGTTTCAGAAACAGTTATGAATAGAAATTTTGTCGATTGATTCTTATCTTATATTTTTGATGAGTAGACCGTATGTCCCTTTATGATCAGAGTTGGATTTTGGAAAATATTGGGAGTATTTTTTTATATACGTGTGATTTTTTGTATTTCGGCTTGACCACCGTAAGTACGTTTATGTTCGCTTCCTGATTTTAGTTAACCTAAAGGTGGATTTTGATAGAAAGTGAAAAATTTTATAACCCACGTTTCAAATACGTCAAGAGTTTTAACCCAAACACAGAATTGGCTGCGCTTGGAGCTGCAAATGGCTTGAGGTTACCGTGGAGCGTTTCTGTATTTCCGTCACTAGGAAGGACTGTCAACTTGGTATCGAGCGCTTTTAGCGATAGTTCGCCTCGTTTTCGCGCCTAGCGCATTTCATAGAATTGTTTATAATGATTTTTTTATCGCAACCTGCATTTATTTTTGCTAATCCTTGCATGCATCGATATTTAAAAAGTGTCACCAATCTTTTAACCTTGAAAATTCACAAGATTATGTCCTGGACGAGGTCGTAGGGAGGTCGATCTAGACTTCCGCACCGGGAGGCACCACCAGAGAGATATGTCGAAAGCACACCCCTAGATCCAAATGCTGCAATGAATCAGTCTTCAAAGAACCATCGAGGGCCTGCACCTGTGTGGCGACTCGACGATGGATCACCATACGATTGTTACAAAGAGCTACCCTGTGCACGAGCCTTCAAGGGGTAAAGGCATGAAAGAACGCGCTCTAAAATTAGGGGCAAACTTATGATGGTACCGCGACCTGCAGGCAAGATACTTTATGGCTAGACAGGTTAGTGAAATTATGCAAAGGATTGGTGTTCGATGAGCGTAAAGTCCTCTTTCAAAGAGTTCTGATGGCGCCTGTGGCCAAGGACCTATGGAGGCCATTAAGAGGAGACACCCTACAAGAGTCACTGGGACCAGCCTCCGGCTGTGCATTTACGTACGATTTACCCGCGCAGTTATCGATTCAAAATAGAAGAATTCTTCAGTTAGAGCAATGTCCCCCGATGAAGATTAATATGAGCAGAATTTAACTCAGAACAGCCTAGATACAGAAAATGAGGAACATAAGTGTGTTTATCCATGGCCGCTTGAACCCAAGTAATTGTTCATCTAGCCCGGGCATCTCAAAACAACTAAGGAGAGTTGGTCAGGCCGACTCAATGGTAGAAAGGATGCTTCGCTTCGACCTGGGGCCGCTGCATATCAAGAGAGGGTGTTCCCAAAGACTAGTCGTACCTGCACTAGCCGCCCAAGAGGAAAGAAAGGAAAGAAGTGGACCAAATGGTGAGGCTCAGATTCCAGGAGCAAAAGATCGCTGTGGATCCGTTTCAATCACTAGCACTCTGTGGAGGTGGTAGATCTTCGTGACCATCTTTCATCAGGCCCACATGTCGAGGAGGTATCTCTGGAGGAGCAGGATGAATATGACAAGATGCTCTATCGTGGGCAAGGAAGGTCACCCATCCGAGACTATCCACAGCTAGGTATTTAGGTCCTCCCGAGGTAGGTACAAAGAGCACCACCCTAGGCACCCACGGGTCCCGCCAGTCGGTAGGGTGAACTGCAAAGGTAGCATGAACACCCCGGTGAGTCGCGGGTAGGGCCAGAGGCGTAGAGGCGCACTCGACAGCCGATCCGAGTGTGGCACCGTACTCTCAGCTCCTGGGGTATTTACAAATACACAAACAGAGGCGTATGCATCACCTTCGTACGTGATTACCGGGTATATGATTTCACTACGATCATGATGATATGCATTAGGACCCAGAGCCACTCATTCATTTATTTCAACATCTATCTACCGAGGCACCAGATAGAGCTCCTCCACCATAGATTTATCGTATGGTGGTTTCCGTATCTAATGGGATACTATGATATCGAAAGGATAATTCCGTGTAGCGATTGCGATCCGTAATAAGGATTTTCCAAACAGACTTGATAGTGTTAGTATCCAAGGATTGACATACTGGTAATGACTGTTATCCAAGCATGAGCCACCTTATATCGCTTATAAGAAAGAAGCAAGAGATCAAGCTCGCCAAAGGAACCAGCATGATATTTTTGAATCAAGAGATCGCCCTAGTCTCATTAATGCCATGACCATCAAAATGTTTCCAAAAGAAGGCCGGTTATTTGGCATCGAAGATAGGGAGACAAGAGGGGGACTTACTGGAAGACATCCCCATACCAAAGAGTCCCGATGTCTTTCCGTGCATGATATGTCAGTTTAACTCCCTGATAGAGAAATAGTTCGCTATTGGACTCCGATCCCAGGACTCCAGCCAATATCCATTCCTCCATATAGAATGGTGCCAGCAGAGTTGAAAGAATCAAGGCACACTGAGGAATCAAGTAAGCAAGGGCTTCATCCGACCTAGCACTCACACTGGGAGCTCCAGCTCTCTTCGTAAAGAAAGAAAGATGGAAGCTTACTGCCAGTATAGACTATGGGACAACAATCGGGCGAACATAATACTTAAAACTGATCCGCTTCCTCGTATAGATATGAGCTTACTCAATTCACCGATGGATCTCGGTATTTTGCATCGACCTAAGGTCGCTACCATCGCTTGAGGGTCCGAGAATGATGTTTCTAAGACTCGCCAGACGAGATAATGAACACTAATGAAGTTCCTAGTGATGCCATTCGATCGACTAATGGTCCAAATGCTGCTCATGATTTGATGAAACAAAGGTCTAATCCGTATTAGATAAGTCAGGATCGATTCATCGAGCAGAGATTCTATGTACTCAGCAGCCGTAGGAACATACGCAGCACTCCGATCAGATTATATCTAGA
Organism: Tetrastigma voinierianum; assembly: GCA_016808115.1. NCBI lineage: Eukaryota > Viridiplantae > Streptophyta > Magnoliopsida > Vitales > Vitaceae > Tetrastigma > Tetrastigma voinierianum. The sequence goes on along the minus strand of JAEQBH010001275.1, from coordinate 2,190,588 downwards.
GAGCCGCTATACGCCAAGCTTAGCGCTTTGGTCGACAAAGTAGCTTTCGGGTCATGTCATTTCTGCTAAGGTAATAGTGTGATCCCCAAGATCTGCTATAGTGAATCGGAAGCCGCCCAAATGTTTCAAATTAGCTTCCTTGGATTAAGGTGTTATTACAGAAATTTGTCGTAGGATTTTCGAAGATAGCAACCCCGTTGACCACCCATTGAAAAGGATCTAAATTCAGTGGTCGATAATTGCCAAAGATAGTTTTGAGGAGTCGAGACAGAGATTGGGAAGATGCCCAGATAGTGCACTACCACGTGGCGCGACTGCTTATGTGGTATATAGTGATGCCTCCGCATGGTTAGGGGTGGTATTTTTAATGCTAGATGTAGAGTGATAGCTTATGCTTCCTGTCAGTTAAAGAAGCACGAGCAGAACTACCCGACCCCACAGATTTAGAACTAAAGAGCGTGGTTTTCGCTTAAAGAGGACTGAGACATTATCACACTAGTGTTCCCCCGTCGATATTCATCGATCATAGAGCCTCGCAAAGATATCTTCACTCGTAAAGAGCTTAACTTAAGGCAAGGGGCCGCTATGGGTCGGAGCTGATTAAGGATTATGATCGCACGAGGAAAACATCCTGTGGGAAGGCCAATGTGCGGGCCGATGCTCTTGGGGTTCTTGAACCGGAGGGTTCCTATGCTTATCCCGCAGACGCATATCCGCCATTGTTGATAGAGTTGAGATCTGGAGTTCATTGCAAGTAGTCGATAATAGTGACACCATTGGCATTATTTTGCTGTTCCGTCCCGTCCTCGTGGACGATCAAGGAAGGTCAAGAGTTTCGTAGATGATTAAGTCGAGGGCGAGATCGAGGGTGGTAGAAAGCAAGAGTTCCGTGATCGTAGACGATGGCGCAATAGCAGAGGGAGCCGAATGTGTGTACCAAATAGGTGAACTAAAAGGGAAATCATGAAAAAGGAATGCGCATTTTAGGTCCATGCCTAACCTATCAAGCAGTAAAGGCAGAGAATCGTGGCCCGCAGAAAGATACAAACTTCTTCCGATTCCTGGCCGGAAGTGGGATAAGATTACTATGATTTGGAAGATTTTGCTTCCGAGAACTCGGAGACAACACGATGCTATATGGGTGATAGTGAGATAGGACTAACTAAACCGCGCATTTTCCTTAGTTAGCACGATGACCCGCTGACAAGCTCAGCCCACGATATGGAGTGAGATAGTTAGATTACATGGTGTTCCCATATCGATAGTCTCAGACAGAGACCCGAGATTCACATCCAGATTTTGGTCCGGGCTTATAGGATGCCATGGGACTCGACAGCACTTAGCACGCTTCCATCCTAGACTAATGGTCGGGCCGAGAGAACTATTCGGGGACAGCTAGAGGATATGCTGTGAGCATGCGTGATAGAGTTTAAGGAAGTTTCGATATGCATTTATCTCTCTATGGAGTTCCCGCCATAACAACAGCTATCAATCCAAAGATAGGCATGGCTCCATTTGAAGCATTTGTATGACCTAAGTGTCGTGACTCAGATACTGGATGAAGACAGGGAGAGAGGAGACCTGACAGCCCAGAGTTAGTGCGTATTACTGCAGATAAGATCCAGATTGTCCGAGTACGCACTCAAGACAGCTCGTGACGCACGTGTTAAAAGCATGTCGCGGTAGGATCTACAGTTTAAGGGCTTATAGGGTCTTCCTCAAAGTTTCCCTTGAAAGGTGTCCTGATTTGGAATACTCGGAAAGTTTTGAGGCCCGACATGTACATATGAGATTTATTGCCAGAGTGGGACCAATAGCATATAGATTAGACCTTCCATGTAGTGTCATTTCAAAGTTCATAATGTTTCATGTATCCATGCTCGCAGTACATTCCAGATCCTCCCATGTACTCAGAGATCACCAAGAACTAAAGGATAATTTGACCTATATGAGCAACAATGCAAGATAGTAGATCGCAGAGCAGATGGCGGAATAAGGTCACTCGCTAGTCAAAGTTTTATGGTCATGGGATTAAAGAGGCTATGATTATATTTGCGCCGTACGCAAGCATCAATATCCTCGCTTTGTTTTCGATTAAGGTATCCTCTTTATATTAGTTTTGTTCATTTCGAGGATCTAAATGTTCTAAGGAGGAGGATTTGTAACACCTCGCTCCCGAAAGAGGGTGTACGGTATGTGTAACCGCATGTGTATTCAAAGGCTTTAATTAATTTAAGGCCATAATAGAATTTGAAAGTTGTTTTAAGGGTGAAATTATAAAAGTTTTCAAAAGAATCAAGCAAGACTTTTACAATTAAGAGTTGAAGGAAAGTATAATTAATAGAAGTTTAAATAGTAAAAATAATAATAATAAATTGTCACAATAATTCAGGAAAGCTTAAAAAATTATCTAGATCTCAGATGACGAAACGGACTGCGCCGTTAAGTCTGCCTTTATGAATTAGTAACCCCAGAAAGTTTCAAGTAAATTCGAGATAGCTTGGAATATTTACTTAATTTCTAGGCGACAAGTTTAGAGTGAAACCTGAAAACGGGATTTAGAAAAATCTCTAAAATGACAAATATTTAAAAATATTCAATTATGATAAATAAAATTTTCGATAGAAATAGACTGAATAAGCAATAGAAATTATTTATCTAAATAATAATAATAATTAAAAAAAAGAATAATAATTAAAGAAAAAAAAAAAAAGATAAAATCAAACTTATCTTGGACGGACGAACAGAGGGCGTCGAAGAGTGAGAGAGGGTTTTAAAATTTTTATTTTTCTATTGTTTCTTTCTCAGATTTATGGAAATCGGACCGTAGGTGTTCATCGGAGCAGAAGGCAAAATTGGTATACGCGAAGAGAGCTACGCATAAGTACCAATATCTTAGCCTTTTGTCAAACTTTCTTAAAAAGGTAGTGTAATTTGTCATTGTGTTACTGAAGCCTAAATGCTATATAATGGCTTGAAATTTTCTTAGAGACCGTAAAGGTCAGAACTTTAGTCCCAAAATTTTTAGGGATCAGAGTTTGTAAATTCAGGAACTTTGGGACGATCTGGGACAAATAGCCGAATTCTGGGACTCCGTTTATGGATTAGCTGGACAGATTTCTCAGATTTAATGCATGTTTCGATGCACTTTCGAAATGTTTCTGTATTTTTAGACTCATGGAAAGTCCTCGAGTCAAAAGTTGACTAAAAACAGATAGTTTTTATGAGGCATTTAATGTGGACATTTTATTTCAATTTCATATCATATTATGTATGTCCCATCGAACGACAAGACAGAAAGCTTGTTAGAATCGAAGTTCGTTCGATATACCACTTCAAGTCCCGTGGTATGCTTTATGGTAAAACGGTAAACTGGGGTACATTTTGTAATTTGTATGGATTGTATAGCGATTTGAGCATCCGACGAATCTAGAGTACTTAATAAGATTTGAAAGAAATTAGTCGAGAAAGGTGAGTACTCAAAATCCTTCTAAAACGAAAGTGTTTAAATTAATAAGTTTGTAAAAGCCGCTTTGAAAATATAGATTTATAAAAAGATTTTTTTTACCTCCCCACTGTTATACTCACAGGTTCGATGTATTTAAGAAACATGGCCTGGTTTAGCAAAACCCCTAGATGGCACAAAATTTGGCCTCCTAATGATACGATTGTGCATGGCTAGGTTATGGATATTATACTAACTATATTGCCCGGTCGGCAATTAGGGTTAGGATCTAGAATATATAGTGAGCCTTCTCCGCACATCTTCGGTATATATTTAGCGCGCCGACTAGTACATAGCGTATGAGGTGTTGGTTCCGAGGTTCCTCATCGAGCATTTTGGTTTCGAGGTTCCATTATGCTATATATCCTACCGCTGCTCACCGACCATATTAGCCTGGGTAGTGTTCCGAGAGTCACTACCGATGCCGTTCGGTGTTCCGGCGCATCACGCTCAGGGTATTTTAAACAACGCGTGGTTGGTACTTGATTTACGCATAGCACTTTCAGATATTAACCACCATCGAACGCTTTCAAGCAGTTGGTAAATAATTTTCGTAATTAGCCACAGTTGTAAATCAGCTTTTCATAAATGGTTTTCTAGCAAAACTGGGCTTACAAACGCTTTACAACCATTTCGTACGTATTTTCATTGGAGCAGACAAACAAAGAGACAGCATTTAACTTATAGTACTCACCGAGCGCCCGCTTGGTCTACGCTTCATAAATAATTTTTCAAAAGTGTGTTGAAGCCGAAAGACCTTCCGTGACTTCAATCCAGACGTCGGTACGATTATATATAAGATAAGGTGTAAAGTAAAAGTAGTAAAAGTTAAAATGTGACATTTTGTATATGTAAATATCTTTTGTAAAATATGTATGCATGGTTTTGAGAAAAACAGGTTGCGATGAAATTTTGTTGGATTGATTCTTATCTTATATTTTGATGAGGACCAGAGGTCCCTTTATGATTGTAGTTGGATTTTGGAAAATATTGAGAATATTTTTTTTATATACAGGTGATTTTTTACTGGCTTCGACCACCGTAAGTCATATGCCGCCGGATTTTAGTTAAATCTAAGGTGTGATTTTGATAGAAAGTGAAAAAATTTATAACCCACGTTCAAATACGTCAAAGAGTTTTGAACTGCTTAGTCGCTATACTATTACTGAAATGAAGCCATTTAGGCACATGAATACGCAAATTTCATTACTAGAAGGGGTTCACATTAAGTCATACAATACAATACAGTTTATAGATCATTGTCTTATACAAAGGATAGTACCTTCTGCACATATAGCTTTTCAGATTCACTTTTGGAATATGCTGGCATGACATAAGATGAGATGAAATTTTTGGAATGTTATAAGAGGCTTGAAACATGAAAATTATGTGAAATGTAATATGTAATTAAATTTTAATGATATGAGAAGTAACATGTATTATGAATAAAATGTTGTGAAGTATTGTGACGATCGTTATAGTGGTCGTCCAATTTATGAATTCCCACTAAGCTATAAAGCTTAACATGGGTGTTTATCTATGTAGGTATCGAAGAGGACGTCCGTGATATTCCGCATACAGCAAGACCAACACAACTGTAGGAGTCTATCACAGGTAGGTTTGAATCGATTTTGTAAGTGTAAATGTAAGATTTTGGAGACAATGTGAGTCTAAAAGTACAAGTAAATGGGACTCAGAGTATATGTACAGGAACACTGTAAATACCACTACGGTATATGTATATGAAATATTTTTGTAAGTTTATATTTTCAAGATAATTGTTTAGAATTATATAAGTTTACAGATTTATAGTTCTTAGATTTATGACACCCTTTCCTAACACAAGGTGTCGGGTTGGGGCGTCATACTCGCTGCAAGTTTTCTATGACCTAGTGTCCTTCTTTACAGATAATTCTTACTTTGGTCTTATAATTTCATATTATAAAAGTCTCTGTTTGTGTTTTTCAAAAGTTCAATTATGTTTTGTTAGGCGCATAATGAATGCAATTGGACACTCTTTTGCCTCGTGTGGTTGGCTCTATTTGTGGTGCCATTGAATGGGATTTTGTCCCTTCTTTCCTTGCAGATGTATTGACTACTAATGCTCATTAATGAAATACTTATCTTAGATTTCAAAAAAAAAAATATAATTAATGATTAATGAATTAAATTTATAAAGTAGCAACTTCTATTTTTATCATTTTTATATTTTATTTTTTAAACCATATCTTTAATTTTAAAGGATAAATACAAAAAAAAATGAAATTGTAAATATTTAAAATAAGATTTATCAGATAAATTAAAATATATTCAATATTAAAACTATAATTTATTTAATTTCAATGCATTCGCTAATTTTTCATACAAGATTTTTTAAATATTAAATTTTTTTTTGACAACAAATATTAAATTATCTTATAAATTATATTAAAAATATTCATTTCAAAATAAGGGGAATTATGTTAAAGTGCATTATTGAACCAATAAGAAGGAAAATAGATACCAAGTTGCCCATATCACCTTGAAATGTATTATTCCCATAAAATTAATAAAATGATGCACTTAAAAACTCTAGTTGCCCTCCTCTTTTTTTCTCTCTTCGTGTTCTCTTGTAGCCTATTTTTCTTAAGTAAGGAAGGGTGATTTTTTTTTCATTCTTGGCCTGCAATTACCTATTTGCATCTCTTTATTTCATTGTCTTGCTTAATAGAATGTTTTTCAATGCAAGATGAGGCTTTATCTTTGTTTTTTTGTGGCCAGAAATGCTTTTATCGTATGCTTTGGCCTTTGTCATCGACTTGTTATGACATTATTTTCGGGTCGGCCTTGTTACTGCTGCTTTATCTCGTATAGGTGATTATTTGATCAATTCTAGATATCAAATTACGATCACTGTAAGAGGTTGGGAAGAACCTGGGTCGTAGAGATATTCAAGTCATTATATTATCAAATTTGTAGGCTTTATACCGATTTATTATGCTATTAACCTGGATATTGTTTCATCTTATATGATTTTTAGCTGTTTACATCTTAGATCTACTAATCTATTATAAGTTTGAATCAATAATATTATTTTTCCTTTCAAAAATAAAAAATAAAAACATGCACTACATCAGTAACTCTCCATTAAATACAAAATTGCCTTTTTATTTGTCCCTTTATTAAGAATTATTGTCACTAATAAATTTTATTATTTTATTATAAATTTATTTTTCTTTGCACACGTGGAGAAATGTTTTTTTGTTTTGTTTTAAGTGAAAACATGGAAGAAAGGGAGAGTCAACTGCATCTTATTAATTTCATGGAGATAGTACATCTATTTTCCTTGTTATCGGTGTAACAATGCAACTTAACATAATTCCTCCTTTAGAAATTGGACATAAAATAGCTTTTTTTTAGTTTAATATATTAATCATATATTATAATAATAATTATTGTTAAAACCATTATGCTATAAAAGCAAAGATTTAACTCCATGTTTTTTTAAAGAAGATTTGATTCCATGTTAATACCCAAAATATCCGATTTTGTAGTTAAATCCTTGAAAAAACTCAATTATTAAGTTAGTCACTTAAAAAAATTAAATAAAGATTTCGAGTCACTCAGACTAATCGAACCAACCAAGACCAAACCCACATGGGCCACTAACCAAATCAAGTCAAGCCAATTTTGTGAGTACCGTGATCTTTAGACCCACTATTCAATTGGTCCAAAACCCTCTTAGCCTATGTTGTGAAACGGTCCGAGCTCACCACCTATTGAACTCGCGTGGCACTGCTGCTGCGAAATTCTAAAGCTCGTCTTACAAAGCTAGGAGGTTCCCATAGACTAAATTTTTAGATTTGGGCTGCTCTGTAATTTTAAGCCCCCAACCGCCGCACATCCCTTCCACATACGAAGTCACATGATAAATATACGGGCCAGAAATACGCAAAAGATATATTTATCAGTAAATTTCCCAAATTTCAAATCCCTTATTTTTCGGAAGATTAATCCTTGATAGGGAAGAAGAGATTTTATCCCTAAAATTAAGATATTTTATCCCTAAAATTAAGGGAAAATTTGTGAACCACATCCTATAAATCGGGAAAATCTCTCACAAGGTAAAAAAATTCCAACTATGCAAAACTCTCTACTTTTTCTTCATCTTATGCTGACTTAATCATCGGAGAGCGTGGCTAGCACACCACCGTCGGATCACCTTTTTTGCAGGTTCACGTTGTTGCTAATGCTCAGAGTTTCAGACGATCAAGATTCTTACAAATTCTGCCTTATTTTATTTAAATCATAATTAAATTTTATAACTCAACCCTCCAAAAAATCGAGCTAAAATGAGTTAAGACATACTTAATGGTGTGACTATTTATATTCATTTCATATTCCAACACGCTTAATGGTGGGACTATGTAGATTCATTGTTCGTATTGTACTGAAGCCCACTAGAGGTAAACAATGAAAATTGAAATAAGTCCAAATATATAAATAATAGCACAATTCGTTTGATATAATTACAATAATAAACACAGATGTAAAAAAAATACAATAATAAATAAATAAAATGAAAATAGATACTTATAAAAAAATGTAATTAAAAATCAAAACACCTTTTCTTAATTGAATCATTTTATTATTAAATCCTTGATATAATAATTCAAATTTACAAAATATACATTGTAATTGATTTATGAAATTCAAATTTTATAAATTTATTTAAAATATATATAACTTTATTCATATTTATCTAATTTATAAAATAAATATTTTATGAAAAAATTATTATGAAATCCCTTTTAAATTAAATTGTTATCCTTACTTTTTTTTAGGCAAATTTTCATCATTAATTATTTCATGTAAGAAATGAATATTTTAAATAAAAATTATTTAAACTTATCTATGAGAATCACGTTAACTCCAATTGATTTATATTTATATTGATTTTTTATTTTAGTCTCTAATATAGTAAAATTAGAATAAAAATAAACTCAACTTCTTTAATTTTTATTAAATGATTAATAAAAACTAAAAATTATTATTAAATATTTTAAAATACTATTAACATAAAAATTAAAATGAAGATGAAATCAAATAATGCAGTATATTTATTTATTATAAATTATATATTTTAATAATATAAAATACATGTTGCTTAATTATTAATAAATCATTATCTTCCCACAAAAAGCAAATTATAAGGTTTTTCCTCTTTTGTTTGTATCATTCAAATCAATGATCATAATAAAATATAGAAACCCAGGAGCCAAAACATAAAACTTTAGTACACGGAATTTTTTTTTTTTTTTAAACTATTCACTTAAAATTACAATATTTGGATAATCTGCTCTTAAAAAGTTTTAAAATTGATCCATATTTGGATAATCTGCTCTTAAAAAGTTTTAAAATTGATCCCTTCCTTTCTTATGTCTAGTCTAGCACTTTAACGTAACTGAGCTAGAGCTTATTAACTAGTAGACGGATCGATAACCATAAAATCTGGTTATAACCAATCACGATTTTATATACTAAATGACATGACAAATTTAATAAATATTTTAAATTTCTTGATATTTTATATTTTTAATATCAATTATATTTGTCCATGTTAGAGGTGGCAATTTAAGCCTAGTTTGTTGGGTTATCCCGATCCATCTGGAATTAGGGTCGGGTTGGATTGTTACGCTCGCTTGGGTTTCACGGTACTTTAACTCTATCCAAAATTCGCATTACGAAAATTTTCACGTATTCTAATCTTAGCTTTCATTTTCGTAAAATACGCTCAGATTTGAATTTCGTTGAAAAACAGCACAAAGAAAACTGGTTAGAAAACCATTTTCTGAAATGGTTAATAAAAACGAAAAATGTGTTTAAATGCATATACTATTCACAATCCCGTTGCTGAAATTTCGACATAAGAAAATCGGCGGAAGCATCTAGCCGAAAGAAAAGAAAATAAATAATAATCCCGTTGCGATCCCAATCGACCAAATCTCCATGTTTTCGATTTAATTTCAAACAAGGAAAACAACAAAGATTGTAACAATTTTCCTATTCATATATAAAATGTTGAAAATAGTAAATTCATTTTGTTTTCAAAATTATTGTCTGATTCGTAACTAAACGCGCTTCCTTGCTTTAAAAGCCATTAAACAAAAAAATTTACCTACTAAACAAGGCCTAATTTATTGTCTTAAAAATGATCAAATTTTTAGCTTTTAGCTCACCGCCCATCCGTCGCCTAATTTTTTGCTTTATAAGGTGGTCACTTTTGCCTGTGACCAATCCGAATTTAGGATTGGAAAGAGTTGCTATATTTTTTACTTAGAAAAATCGGGCCAAATTTAGCTCAGACCAACTTATTTGCCCAAATTGTCACCTCTAGTCCACATGCCTAACTTAGTTAATAAGGCCCCGTTAAGAGGCAAAATTTTCTCGCTTTCAGATTCTAAACTTTTCTAAACAAGGAAAACGCTGCTTAAGCCACGAATAAGACGAAAACAAATTTTGGAAAACAAAGAAAATGACCAATGGCCAACATTTTATATACGAATCGAAACAGTAAAGTCGCTTTTCCTTGTTTTCGACCAAATTCAACCAAATTCAACCAAATGGGGTTGAAAATGAAAACGATTTTCTAACAAAATTCAAGTACGGAACGTATTTTCGAAACGAAAAACTAATGTTGCACTACATCAAAATTTTCATATTCTCGAATTTCAATAGAGCTTTGAAAATTTTCGTGAACTAAACGGGGCCTAAAACGTTCAAAATAAAAAAAAAATGCAGGACATTCAAGTAGGGAAGAGGTATCAGGTTCCAGTCTCAGTGAGGATAATTTATTATAATGTAACAAAGTGTTTAGTTATAAAAAAAAAAAAATCAATTATATTTATTTATTTATCAAAAAAATATCAATTATATTTATAAGTACAATTATGATGTAACCCTAAAACCGTGGCTTTCCTAGGTATAAATACAAAACAAAAACATTAAAATACAATAATTTCAAAACAAAAATATTTTATTATGTTATAATTTTTTATTCACACAAATCTCATATCCTAACCAAAATTTTAATGCCACTCCTCTTTTTCCCTATGCCACGTCACTATCCCCCTTTTATAGGAAGGACTCTAACTACACTAAGAGGAAAATGTTAAGAAACTGCATCGATATTTGTTAAATCTTCTATCTTGAATATAAATTATGTACGATAAATTTTAAACTGTTGAATGAGAATACAAATCAATAGATCTAAATACTTTCATCAAGACCCGAAGGGTTTGACATATAGGAAATATTTCGATGATACTTCGGGTGTCGGGCTTCCGTTTGTTAGGTTTCCTGAACCTCACCCCAAAAAAGACAAGACTGGCCAAAGATTGCTCATTGTTTTTTAATATTTTCACGACTTATTTGGTTGGAATTTTTGTAAATTTTGAATAGAAAAAATAAAAATAATTAGTTTTTTCTATTCAAAAAAAGTTATTTTTTACCAAAATAAGAAAAACTTCGTTATTAAGGATGACAATGGGAGGGTTTGGAACAAGATGACCTCATCTCGACCCGACTCGTTTATTTTTTTAATTTAAACTCATTTCATTTAAAATTAATGGGGTCAGGGGATAGGAAAATTTCAAACCTCGTCTCATTTATATTTGATTTTATTTTACTTTATTTTAATTTTTATTATATTAAAATTAATATATTTTATAAAATAAAATTATGAATTTTTATAAATTATTTATTAAAAAATATTCTAATTATTATTATTATTATTTTATATTAAAGTATAAAATAAAATAATAAATAATATATTTAAAAAATATTATACCGAGGCAGTGATTCGAGTAATAACTCGAACCCAAATTAACCTATCCTCGGTGTGAGAAAAATAAATCCAAACTTAAAACCCACTACAATTAAAATCAAACTGGCCTCATTAAGAATGTAGTATAGAAACCCAAAATAATCAACCTCATTGCCCTCCACTACCTAATATTAAAAAAATAAATAACTTAATACTTAATGTTATTAAGCATTATTCAATATTAAGCTAAAAAAAAGTTATAATCAGTATTAAGTAAAAAAAACAAACACCACCTAAGAAGTGCTCCACTAGGCTACTTACTGATTTTAATTATAATGTGTGCAAAAATCGTTATATTCTCATATAGTTTTTTGAAAATTTTAGCCAACCATATAATAATTATATATCAATATATAAATGTATAAAAATACAATTTATTTTTGCCGTTATTCTTACTCTATCACTGCATTTTATTTTTTTTCACTTTTTCAAAATAAAATTAATAAACAAATATTTTTTAAATTAAAATCAATTTGATAATATAAAATACTTAAATGATTTCTAATTATAATTAATATCGAGGAGTTAGTCTTTGGAGGGAAGACAAGGCTGATGGAGTACTTTTATCAAATATTCTTATCACAATTATCAAATTTCATAAATTAACTTAAATTGATTAAATATGTTTTAACAAAAATAATTGAAGTTTATTACATTGTAACTAAAAGTGTTTAGCGGTCAAAAAACGAAAATAATTTTATTTGTTAATAAATAAAGATAAATATAGTTAAGAAATTTTCAATAATTTTTCAAAAATTAATTGATATTATTATTCTGTCAAAATAATTTAAATATGCATATTCTTTTTTATTTTTTAATATTTTTGTTAAAAAGATTACATATTTGATTCATTTTTAATTATCGATCCGTGAAATCCAAATACCGATATATCTTTTAAAATCGATATTTTTATCCTTGATTAAAAGTTGAGTGGAGCACAGGGAAAACCAAGTTTAAGTCTTTATAAAAATATAATACTATAAAATTGTAATGCAAAATAAATATATATGAAAACAAAAACAAATTTGATTGCTTCGGAAAAAATAAATTTTGAATGATTGTTAATGCACAATAATATCACCAAATTCCTCTGGGAAACTTTCCATGCAATCATTTCGAAAATTCTCATGAAGTCCTTGTACACCATTATTTATTTGTTTGTTTTTTTATTTATTCACTTTTCATAACATTCTTGTAACATTTTGTTCTTAAAAAACTCGAGTTTGGAACCTTTCATACGTCTGTCCGTCCTTTTACCATTTGAGTCAAATTCAAAAACTATTTGTATGTTAAATTCCATGAATAGATTGAATCAATTTGCATTAATCTCACATCTTAGCTACATTTTTCAAGCTAATTAATTTCATTGGCATTCTCTTACTTTTTTTTTTGTCTTTTCACGATGAAAACTAAAATGTCATTTATTCAAAATGATAATACATTTACATATAAATACCTGTTAAAAACATTAAAGGATGACAAAGCATTAAAGTTAATAAGAAGAAGAAACGACTTAATACACAAGATATAATCATAATATGCCTAGAATACTTAAGATTTCAGGTCTGACGAAACATACTAACGAATAGAGATTTTATGTGATTTCTCTGTCTGATCGAAACAGCGTTGTCATCTGAATCACCCGTACAAAAACCAATGAACAACCACACACTGCAACAAGTCAATAATAAAAACATAAAAAACAAAAAAAAACAAAAAAAACAAAAGAAAATCAAATGAAAACTCATATCAAGCGGAAGAAACCATTTTATTGAGGGAGAAAACCAAAATTTGAATAGACGAAGCAATAGGAAGAGTGATTTCAAACCAAGAAATACCAAAAAACCATTCCTTTTTTTTTTTTTTTCTTTAACGGGGAACAAAAAAAAAATTAGGGTTTCCAAAAAAGAGTGGAGGAGGGGTTTCTTTTTTGGCATTCTCTTACTATTTGTTCGTAATGTTATGAAATTTTATCAAATATATTTTGTAAAACCCCGAGAAAATCCTAATTTTCTGAAAAATGGTAAAATTGTAATTTCAATCAAAATCCGAAATTTTTCTAAATCTCGGATGATGAAACGAACTTCACCGTTTTGAACATCTCACAAATCTAGCTAACACGCCGAATTTCTCGTCGACCAAACGGGTCATAATTTCACGCTTCGATAAGAACGAGGGTAGTGCGACACTCAAGATTACTGAAAGAATCAAGATATGGTCGCGTCATGTGTAGAATTAGTCAATTTGAGTCATGTGAGGCCCAATATGACATGTGGCATCCCCTAATTGGATGGAAATCCAAAGTAGATGGGTAAAAGGATATGGAAACTTATCAACCAATCAGAATGACATGTGGCAAGAGGGGGCATTCCACTGACCAATTCCTCCCAACCGGATATGGAGAAGGAAAAAGAGTGGGAAAAAGAAAAAAATGCAGATTTTAGAGAGAGAGTGTCCAACTACTCTCTAGATTTCTCACGACAAAATCGTTAAGATCCCATGAGCAAGAAGAAGCAAGTTGTTCCCCACTTGCAAGGGCTAATACAAAGGACCGGTTTTTGGGAGCTGACAAACCTGGCTGTAGGTCTTCCTACTCGGTTTATTTTTGGTTTAAGAGCCTTGTAAATGGTTTGGATGGTATGAGGCCGTGAGAGGCCGTTTGATCGATCCCGAAAATCGGGACCGCATGCTGGAAATTAGGGACCCGTTTTGGACAGTCCACGGACTATTTGTGTGGCTTGTGTTATATTTGTGTGTTTTTGCACGATAATTTAAATAACATGCAAATTGTGGTTTTGGGTGTTGTTGGGCCGAAAATGGTCATAGATTTCGGTTCCAAAAAAGTGGAACCGAGGTTGATGAAAGGGGGGCTATCCATGGACAGGACACGTACTGTTTGTAGGGACTGTTAAAAATAGTCCCGGTTTGCTTGATTGGATCGAAAATGTTCATGTGTTATTTGCATGATATTGCTTAATAGTGAATAGCTTGGAATGTGTGCGGAAACGAATTGTTAATGCATATGGATTAATGTGTTAACATGATGTTTGAATTATATAAAATATAATTGTCTGTGAGCCATTGGAATTAAATTGTTTATTAGCTCATGTGAGCTAATTTTGATCTTTATCATATGAATGAATAACATGTGGTTAGTATCGTTGAATTTTTCCGTCATATGCATGATTGATATATTGGCATGTGTTGTGTATGAAAATAACATAACGCATTTCATATGCATCGGGGCAACTGTAACAATAAAAAGGAAGGTAATGGTACGAAAAGAAAATAAAAAATGAAAAATGATTGTGAAAAGAATTTCGAGGAAGATTTTCCAAAAAATTGCCTTGGAGAGTTGTCCAACCATTCATCCAACGGGCGCTATGCACCCATGACTATTCGAGAATTACCCGTTAATTGGCTCTGAGGGTTGTCCAATAGATTTTGGCTTAAACCCTGTGAGTTTATTTCGAGAATAAAAATCTTTTGTTTAAAAATAAGATTTTCACACTCGCTTGTGACAAGGTGGAGTGAGTCGTTGAGGGCCCGAGAAGTGGAAAAGGGTGAGTTACATTCTCATCTATTTCACAAACATTCGAAGAGAATGATATACTGCTTACTGGATCGCACATACATTACATGCGCACTTAGCGGGGAGTAACCCATGTAGATAATTCCACTACTAGCATTGCTCACCTGTCGATATGAAAATGGTCGCATCAAGGTTCACTGGGATGAGACGCATCCGAGGTCTTAGAGATCTAAGAATGGCCATATATGGTCTTGTTATACAAAAATTAAGTAAAAGACCCATTGGGATAAATTGTAAATCAACTCCTTTTTGTATAAAATATACATTTTGTGAGTATAATGGTAAATTTGGGCTGTACGTTTTACTCATGTATTTAGCTCATAATATAAACACAAAGGTTAGTGTGTTTGGACAAGAGTCAACGGATCCCTGGATTTAAGGCCACATACTTTCTATTTTATGAGAGTGAAAGTAGTAACTAAAAAAAAGACACGTTACATGATTGTAGCTAAGGCTTTCTTCTCGAGTTTCAATTTATTTGCTTAATTTAGGTATTTTGAGTTGAATTTTTTTTTCAACTCAAATAAATTACATGTTGTATTAAATTATATAATGAAAGGGAGGGAAGGAGTTCGAGTCCCGGTGGAGACAATTTAATTTATTACATTGTATTAAAAAGTTATTAGCTTTAAAAAAAATATTAGGTTCAAGAAAAAAAAATTAAAATAAATAATATTAAGAAAAATAGTTTTCTTCTTATATTAAAAATGTTAAAGGAAATTAAAAATAATTAAAATTGGATAAATTATTCTTATATAATTTTGATTTATTTTATTCTTATATCAATGAGTTAAAAGAAATAAAATAAATTTGAAGTGATAAACAAAAAAATTTCATCAACTTTAACGTTATTATTTATTTGGTTCATTTTTTCTTTTCTCTATTTTCTTTTTCTTATATTTATTTCCCTCAAAAATTTTGGGAACCGAGTTACGGAAGCTATATTTTAATGAATGACTAAATTATATTTCGCTGCATTTTTTTTTTAATATTTTTATTATATGGTTTATCCTATGTCCTATACTCCAAGGTTTCTGGTTTTCTGTCATCTCATCTTATTGGACTCCTTTTAATTCCCTCTATGAGGTTTCAATTTCTCTTCCTAAGGTTCCTAAAAGTTTTCTAAATAATTTTTCTCCTAACTCTTGGTTGAATTCATTTCCTGAAATAGCAAAAAAATGGTATTATGATTGACAAAATTCTTTTATATATTTTCAGTCTTTTATCTGCATTTGTTCTAGATGTAATAATGCTTCTTGTTGAATGGTAATATGTCCTGAGTTGGGATCTTCCGCACTAGACTACCACTGCTTACAAAATTATAGGATTAGCTCCTAATTTGAGCATGCCATTGTAATTTTTCTAAAATTTGTCTTATAAGATCCCATAATGCCCTAAGACTCTCTCTCCCAAAAGGTTTCTAACATTTATACTACTCAAGCCTGTTGATCGCTTTTGCAGATATTTTCCGCACTTCACATTACTAGATACTTCCATATACATCTATTACACTATCTCATAATTAAGCGATCATGACATTATATTCAATATTTGTCTTCGAACTGGTCCTTTGGAACTTATGTATTTTTCTATCGAAGCGCTTCCTGTGCCTGTTGTAATCTGGCATTCACATCATATGATTGGATTTGGTTTAGGTTTGTTCTCATAATATTATACTTGTGGTCTAGGTAAATTTCCTCCTCTATCTTGCCTTATTCCCATAGGTTGGGTTCTGGTAAATGGTGTAGGAGAAGTTGCAGTAATAATAATTATAATTTAGGGCTAATTAATATGATAATGGGTCTAAGGTTTATATATATTTAATATAGTTGATGGTTTTTTTTTCTGAAATCTTTAATATAGTTGATGGGCTTTTTGGGCCCGGCACGTCCTTGCTTGGATATGCCTAAACCTGGCCCTAGGCCCACAGTCACTTTTCGAACCGTTGAAGGCGCATTTTGCAATGTTACCGTTGGTCTCGCACAGAAAAACTAGCCGTTGGATTGATTCATTTGCTCAAAAACCTAAACCTATTTCTTTTGATTCACGACTGCCCCAGTGCCCTCAAGCCCTTCCCCCGATCTTAAAATTTTTTTCCCTAAAGCCCTTTTGGATCTTAATAGTTTCTTGCTTTTATTTCTGTCACTGAACCCTAGTTTACTCTCGCCCAAATTTGATCGACAACCAAAAACCCCTAATTTGACCCAGTTTAATGGCTTCAAGAACTGCCACTAAAGATATCATCACTTTACGGGGTTCCGCCGCAATCGTCAGCGAGTTTTTCGGTAATCTGACCTTCAATTCGTCTCCATTTGCTTGGTGGGCGTCTCACTGAATCCTAACTGATCTGTCTGTTCCTTTGTTGTCGATTTCAGGTTATGCCGCAAACAGGTATGAAGATTAGAATGAACGGTTTGAATTTCGTAGTTTATTTAATTTTCGGTTGAATTTTAGATTTGTGTTTGGCTTGGAAAAGTGATTTTGATGAGAGAGAAAATATTCAGCATCCTATACAATCGCGGAGTTTATCCGGAAGAATCTTTTGCAAAAGTGAAGAAATATGGTCTCCCAATGCTACTTACTCAAGATGAGGGTGTTAAATCGTTCATGGCTAACCTAACGGCTCAGCTTTCGGGTAAGTTTGATTTCCCCCCCTTTTTGGTTCTGTTTGGTTTCTGGGAAAATGTAGAAAAAATAATAATAATGAAAATGGAAATTGAGTTTCAATAATGGGAATCTTGAGAAAGCCAAACCCTTCATTCAGGGCTTATACATTGATGAGTTTTTCCTTTTCTTTGTTCTCGTGTTGGCTGGAGGGGGAACATAGGAAAAGAAGTAATTCAAGGTTAGGGATATTGGACAAGAAAAGAAATTTAAGGTTATGAACATATAGGAAGAGTCTTATTCAAGATTTTGAATATTTGATTTCTAAGGATAAAAAACGTCCAATTAGTTTAGATGAGCTTCTTTTTTCATTTGTTTGGTTGCTAAGAAAATGTAGGAAATAAATTGAAGGTGAACATTTGGATTGTAACTGAAACGATATGGGCTTCGTGTGGTGAGTCTTTTGCCCACTTTCTTCCCCTGTTTCCTTGCTGAGGAAATGTGTGCGAGAAAAATAACCACGGTTTGAATGTTTTACAGATTTTTCATTATTAGAAACCCTTGATCAGAAGCCTCCAACGACTTATCAGATCAGATGGGATGGAAATTCTTAAATAGAAAATTATTCTCATCCCTTTTCCAAGTGTTCTCTTGGCAACCAAATTAAATATGGGGTGAATTTCTCTATATGTATTGCAGTATCTGTTGGTGTGAATTGCTATACTTTGTTTGGTGCATGACATAAAAGGGGTTTGTTGAATCTTGCTCAGAATGGCTAGAATCTGGAAAGCTACAAAGGGTGGTTCTTGTAATAATGAGCAAAGCAACAAATGAGGTGTTGGAGAGATGGAACTTCAGCATTGAAACCGATGGTGAAGTCGTTGAGAAGGGGTAATATTTTTTTTTTCTGGGTTTTTTTATCTCAGTTTTTGATCTTCAAGTTAGTTTGATTTGTCATCCAGGGTTGTTTGTTTATTTCAGTGTGTCAAGGGAGAAGAGTGACAAAGAAATCATGAGAGAGATACAAGCAATCATGAGACAGATTGCTTCCAGCATCACTTATCTGCCATGCTTTGATGAACCCTGTAAATATATAATGCCCAACCCAACTAAACTACACTTTCTCTCGGGATGTTTTTACTGATGAGAGAGAATTCTCTCTGTTTTTGTTGTTTTCAGGTGTGTTTGATGTGTTGGCATACACAGACAAGGACGTTGCAGTTCCCTTCACCTGGATTGAGAGTGACCCCAAACTGATAGCCAATCCACAGATGGTGAAACTCCATTCTTTTGACACCAAGGTAAGACCACTTACTTGACTACTTACTTCACCCCATCTCATACCAAATATATAATCCAAGTGAGAAAAATGGGTTCTGACTGTTTTCTTTTGTTTGATCAATTGATTGGGTGTGGGGGGGAGCAGATACACAAGGTAGACACTCTTGTGTCTTACAAGACCGATGAATGGGATGAGGATTAGAAGAGGATTCGATGCCTGTTTCTGTTACTACCTACTACAGATGTCTCTATGAATGCGGATTCCGTGAATTCTTTATTCACATTTTGTATGTTTTGAAAGATAATCCTGTTTGCTGTCTTTTTTGGGTGTGGGTGGGCTTTATAACAATGGAAATGATTGAAGGCCAATACAACAACTATATTCTTGGAGCATATTATATTTCTACCCCAGCATCAGAACAACTGCAATCATAAATTGTCATTTGAGTATCATTTACAAAAGAAAAACCCAACTCTGATTCCCTACAATCAATCAAACAAGATGATCCCCACCCTACTAATATTTTTATGCACAATTAAAAGAAGAAGGATTTTCAATTAAGAGAGAGGAGCAGCAGCAGCAGCAGCAGCAGCAGCAGCAGCAGCTTTCTCAAGCCAGCCACATGGTAAAAAATCTCTCTTTTTTTATTTTTAAGTAATCCCACGGTAAATGGCATCAGGGCGAAGATCATCCATATTGTCGATGTTTCTGTATGCATTTAACTCCCTAAGGGAGGACCATCCCCGACGGGTAAGAAAATCGCGGAAATCATCTTCAGTATAAAACGTCTTCTCCTCTGTGTGGAGTGGTGGTAGTATGTGCTCCGACTCATCATAAAGGCACACTTTTATGCCTATTCCTGAAAATAATATAATACACAGCTGCTTTTAGATTCATTTCCAGTGTCTGCAATGATCAATCCAAATTGTGTAAAAAGCCTCAACAAGTGTGTGTGTGTGTGTGTATAATAATATCATTACACTATCATCTTAGCAGAAGAGAAAACAAAAAACATATTAGTAACAGCTATTTTGAAGGCCCGAATTGACCTAGATGAGACCTAGATGAGAAGGATTGAAATGTGAGAGTAGTAGTCTCTTGAATTTTGTTTTCTTTATAATTTACCCATGAAAAACAACAAATTATTAAAATAATAATAATTTTCAATTTTTAAAAACTAAATTATTACCATCTTTATTCTAGCTAATTTTTTGAGAAGTGTAAAATAGAGAGACACAGATTTTATTTTTAAAAGTAGGTAAACAAAAGATTGATTTATATAGGTAAAAAGGAGATAAAATAAATAAATTACTAAATTGACATAATAAAAGCCACTTGAGGAAGGGGGGGGAACATCTTGCTTTTATGAAGAAATTAAGAAAAAGATGGTTGTAATGGAGCTCAGAAAATCAGCTAGCTAAACACATATATCCTAGTTAGTTAGTAATGTCCAAGGTGTGAAATAGTTTTTTTACCTTCATCAAGGTGAAGAGTGTAGCTTCCCAAAGGCATGTCTCTGTCAAGACTCCGAATTATCTGATCTTCATCCTCCAACCAAAATCCTCGTTTAGTTCTTAACCTGAATGCAGACTTGATTGCCTCCTTGATGGCATCTGCAGTGCCATCAATACCAACCCTTCTTGTATAATCCCCCCACTTGACTGATATTACCCTTCCGCCATATGATTGGGACTCCCCACCTGGAAAAAATATATTTCAAGAGTCGTCCTCCAAAATACAAAACAAATTTTCAGCTTTCAATGTGATAGTATGTATATTACCACTTCCAGGGGTCTCTCTCCAGTTCCAAGGAGGAACTCCACTTGCAGTTACTGCATCAGCTGAGGTGATAGCAAGAGGATGTCCATCATGATCCAACTGCCTCTCAAGATTGAGTGTTGGCCTGCCACTTGCTGTAGACCAGGGAACTTCAAAAGGAGGAAGTTTGTTTCTTCTCGAGATAAATTGGCAGAAAAAGGAATATGAAATTTCGAAATAGACATTAACATATAAAGATGACTATGGATCATAAATTAGGAGTAGCCAAAAAAAAAAAAAACATTAAATAATAAGAGAATCAATCAAGTAAATAGCTTTGTGAGTCTATGGAGAAAAAGAGACCATAACAAAAAATAGAAACCAAATAGACATAAATGCTAACTAACATAAATGCTAACTAGATGTGTAAGTGGATCTATACCATGATTTGGGATGGGAAAATATCTAATTACATATAGAAGTTGAAGAAAACTAATGACCTAATATTGTTTAAGATGGGTTGGGGGAAAACCCCATTCATGAACATATTTCACATGTTACTAAGTGATGTAATCCAACATTCCAGTCAGATCGCATCATCAAATTACATGTAACCCTAGCATGAACCAAAGGATTAAGGGGTAATTTTATCACATTAATGTCCCCATTATCTAGAAAAGGCCTAGTTGTTAGTTGATATTCACTAGCATTATGTAGATCTATAAGGAGAATACTGTTGTGAGATTCAAGATGCACCAACTCTACTTTCCCAACATTTTTATTTCTCTTCTCCTGACTCATTATTTATTTCTTCCTCCATTCTAATGCTCGTAAAAAACTAGCATTGCCCATATAGATAATGGGCCTTTTAAGCTCAAGAATTTTAATTTTAACATTGTACAACTTAAATGTATCCAAGTCCCAATTGTTAAACCATGTTCCATTTGTTGTTGGTGCTATGGGGAGTGCATTTTTGTTGATAAGTTGTCATTGTGTTCTGGCGTTTTATTTCTCATTTTTTTTACATAGGTAATAACAATTGTAACACTTAAGGAGGCACAAACATACTTCTTTCTCAGCATTAACTGGTTAAATCTAAGTTTCCCTCATTTTGTTGCAAAAGCAAGAACCAAGATTCATTTATGTGCAAGCACCACATATTTTTTATATTTTGGCCAAGTAACCGCTCAATTTGCAACACAGTATGGTAGAGGCAAATTTTGGGTGGTCAATTTTGTGCACAACTTGTGTTTTATGCTTATTGTTGAGACTGCAGCAAAAATAAGTAACACCAACAACCAAATTTGGGATATGTTTATGTGCAAGCACCACATATTTGTTATATTTTGGCCAAGTAATCCCTCAATTTGCACACAATATGGTAGAGACAAATTTTGGATGGTCAATTGTGTGCATAACTTATGGTTTATGCTTATTGTTAAGACTGTAGCTGGAATAAGCTTGATATACATCATTAGCCGACCATTGCCTAACAGTCTAAAACTTTAGGTAATTCATAATTGGCAACTTCATATGGTGTAAAAACCTTAGTATACAAGAGTTCATGAGTTCAAGCCTCAACAATGCTTATTACCATCATTTCTCAAGCTCATGAGCAACCTAAAAAAAGACATGTTGGGTTATAGCCCAAACCAGCTTTATAAGCATGGTTGACCCACTATTACTTTTGCAGCCTTTTGTTTAAATTAGAAGCTCACACTCATAAAATACCATATGGTAGCTCAACACTCATCTTATTACTCTCATTTATCACGCTCATGTGCAACCTAAAAGAGACATGCTGAATTATATCCAAAGCAACTTGACATACATTGATAGCACCAGTACTTTTTAGTTTGAGCATTTGGTTAAATTGATAGCTCAACACCCATTATGTACCATATGATTGTTGAAACCCCGATTTGAGGCTTTGGAAAGTCTTCCATTAAAATCATATTTCGAAGAACACCTAATTAATCATCTCAAATCAATTTTAATTTATGATTTTAATTGCCTTTCATATTTCAAGACAAACGCATAGGAATGGCAAGTAATATGGCAAAAAAAAATGTCAAGTTTCTTGACATGCATAGTGACAATAGATGAGATGTAAAATCATTTGAATGCCTTATTTATAACAGGAGGTAAGGCAGAAAGGTATGTGCTTAATGCAAAAGGGCATCTTCGGAACTAGCATAATGGCATGAAGGAGTTTAAGCATAGGAAGAACCTCAAATTGACCATTTAAAACCGTCAAATCCAGAGCCCCAGGAAATGGATCAAAATGAAGAATGGTGATGATAGTCATGGTGAACTTGCAGAGTAGACACAAAGTACACACAGAAAATGCAAACAGAACCCCACAGCAAGTAAATGGAAACAGCAACAACAATCTAACCCAAACCAAGCCTAAAGCCCCAAAGACTAGAGTGACACTGAAAATTTGGCTATCTGCTTCTTATTAGATTTTCAATTTGGGTAAATGGTAGCCATGTGAAACTTTGAGGTAAGCTTCACCATTTTTTTTCATGGGTTTTTCAGTATTTTGTTAACTTTCAAATTTCTATTTATTTTTGTCATGGAGGTTTCTAGTAAAATGTGATCGATGTTGTAGTGATGAGGCATACATTAGAGGCTTTAGGCTTTTGAGGTGTGAGGTGGGAAATGCATATATATATAGTCGTGGATGAAAATATCCGGAGTATCCGCGATATCTCTCGGAGCATATATGATATAAAAGGATGCTCAACATGAGTCAACATTTAATTCCGGACCGATATATCGTAAAATATCGATCTATGGCACACGCTGTATTAGTTTAATTTTCAAGAAAATATCCGAGATATATCTAGATATAATTAAGATGGCATCTAGATATATCTAGATATATCTGGCATATATTTAAACGACTGTGACATTTGAAAATCCTCGACTCTGATCCAACGGTTATGAATCGGGATCACAAATCCGCTTTTAATTTCGACACATCGATATTCATGTAAAAATATCCATCGATATATCACCGATATATCCGATATATCCGTAAAATCCAAGTACCGATATATACGTCGAAACCGATATTTTCATCCTTGTATATAGTCTATAAATTTACCATATACATATGATGTGATATTTTGCAAGGCTAAACAACTTAAGCTGAGATCCCTTCAGTGTATTCTCACATTTTTTGAGGCATTTTGAAGTCCTGCAAGTTAATCTAGAGAAGACTATAGATTTGGAGAGATGTGCAAAAAGAAAAAAAGAAAATTACTTCCTTTGGGATGACACAAGGAGTTCAAGTATAACTTGGAATGGCAAGAGACGTGCAACAGAAAGTGGGAATCTGATCTATTAAAAAAAAAAGAAAGAAAAAACACTTCAATAAATTTACTCACTAGAAAAAAAAATCATTATACAAGAGAATCAAAACTGTGACATGCAATAAAATAAAACAGTTCCATTTCTATCAGACTACTTTTAAAGAAGATTTGTCAGTGTTAAACGACCAACTCTCCTAAAAACTCAAGCTTGTAGGATTTGGGTTTAATATGAATATCGTGTCTTTTAACTGTGGCATTGTCATCATATCGTATTATCATACATACTGTTGTCACATGAATTCTTTACAGGCACATACAATTACAGGTCTGATTACTTTTGATCTTTCTAGAGGCATATAATATCCTTTATAGAGTTGGTACAAAAGCAGAGAAGCTTAGCCTTATTGTTGTTTATCCCAGTGGCAATTTTTAAGCTGTAATTTGAATACAGAATGGGAAAGTTTGGGAGATTGAAATAAGACAGAAGATGATCATTTTTTCTTTATAGGCAAGATAGAAGATGATCATGATCCTTATTCATTAGTCATTTGGAAGATGTTGGGCCTTTTTTACCTATGTTATGTCGGTAACTTTTAACTCAAAGGCATCTATGGGATAGCCTAGAGGAACCAAAGCTTGTCTTTCAAGATACTTCTGCACTTTCAATTGGTTTGAACCAGAGATATGGTTTGAACCAACTAAGACATAAAGTAGGCACTCCTATCGGAGAAGCCATCTAAGAAATGATAAAAGCTAAACACAAAGCCCTCCAGTTTTAAAGGACAGGAAACAGACATGAAACAAACTGAATGTTCCAATCCCAACGGTTATAACATATATCTACTTTACATATAGATTTATATCCTATTAGGAAACTTGTCTTATAGAGTTGTAATCTATGAGGAAGGTTAGATTGGCTTTTGTATATATATATTCATAATGGATTGAAAGAACACAAGGAATTTATTCCTCAAATTCTTTTGTCTTGTTGTCTACATGGTATCAAAGCCTAGGATTCAAATTTGAGCCAAAACAAAAAAAAAAATTTTAGGACATCTCGGAATACATCGCAAGCCGCCTAAGTTGGTGTTTTGAAACACACACTTTGAGGGAGCGTGGGGTGACACTGCCCAGATAGGAAGGTGCGCCGGCCTCCAACGACCAAGACCACCAAGTCTGGTGGCCGAAAGGTGCACGCGTGAGCCACACACACCACCACAAGGATCTATTCTATTCCCTAGGCGCCGGCGCGTGTGGGCACGTGGAGCCACATCTAGCGATGAGACTCCTCCTCCAACATCGCTAGCTGCCAACGGTCCTCCCCGATCACCTGCTTCCCTTGTCCAATGACTACAACAATTATTTTCAAAACATTTTGTGTCTGACAACCCTGTTTTTCTAGGGTTTCGTGCCTTTCTCCTTGATTTCTTCGAGATTCATATGTGTTTTGTGGATTGTAGGACCAAGTTCTATTCTAGTGCAGTGTTTTCATGGAAAGGTGGTTCTTTTCATTGAAAGATCCTATTTTTCTGGTATTTTTTGGATTTTCAAAGGCTTGTTCGAGTTAGATTTACTTCTATGACTAACACGAAACCCTCGAAAGGAGTTTGCAGGCACACATGCCAATATGTGACATGTACTGCATCAGAGTAAATCGCAAAATAAAAATCAAGATTTCACCGCTCATCATCAAAAATCACTTCGCCTACATCTACTTCTTATCGCACACTCGCCGAGTCGTAAAACTAACATGTTTTATTTCCTCTTCCTCCACATAGGTCATTTACTTTGGAGCCACTGACCACATAACAAGTAATTCCAGTTTATTTACTACATTTCAGTCACACCCTTCTACCTCTACTGCATTCCTCAAGTACGGGTCAACATTCAAGGTCCCGAAATAACGACACCATCCGACTCTAATTACTTTCGACCTCTATTATGAGATTACCATAATCTTCTTTAATTTAATTTCGTGGAGTAAACCTCACCTGCACTCTTTAATCATAGATCTCATCTCTTCCTAATCATCATTAATCTCAGATCTTTCGACGGCGTATTATTAGTCGAGGAAGCGAGTCTGGGGGTCTCTACATCCTTAAAATAGAGGTGCTGAAGTATGTTGCTTGTTCTAAGGTTGTTACCCCATTCGACTTACATTGTCGCCTAGGTCATCCTTCTCTCCCCTTTGTCAAGAAGCAGATCCTCGCTTTCTAAATTTCATCCTCATCGGGACCATGAGTTATGTCATGCTATGATTCATCGAGTGCATTTGAGTCCTAGTTAATAAACAGCTTCCGCTCTCCATTTCGCTTAGTCTATTCTGAGTGTGGGGTCTGCGTCCACGGTGTCCTAACGGGTTTCTGTAGATTTTGTTACGCTTGTCGATGATTATTCGCAAAACAACTTGGTTATATTTAATGAAACCGCTTTCTGGAAGTATTTTCAACTCTGGCGTTTTATTACAAAATTCACACTCGGGCCATGTTTTGCTTCAAAATTTCAGAAGTGATAATGCCAAAGAATATTTGTTCGAACAATTTCATTTATTCATACTTCAAAACGGCATCCTTCATTGCATCTTCATACCGATACTCCTCAAATGGAGTCATTGAAAGAAAAATGTACACCTTCTTGAAACCGCTCGGATTCTATTGTTTCAAATGCACGTGCCCAAGAATTTTTGAGCCGATGTTGTTTAGGGTACCGACCGAGTCATCAATTTCCACAAATGCTTAGTTTTTATTAATCGATGCCTCCTGCCTTGAATTGAGTCACTCCGCTTCAAACCCTTCCCCATAAATCTTTGTTTCCCATTCACCCTAGTGTTTAGTGTAATTTTGCTTGCTCGTGATGTTCATCCGCATGTGTCTAAACTCGATCCTAAGCTTCATCATGTATCTTCCTTGGTTACTCTCGTTCAAAAGGGGTGGTATAGATGTTATCAGTTCTCACTCCTTCGATCGCTACTTTCAGGTCTACCGATGTTACATTCTTCGGTGACCACCCCATTTTCCCTTCTTCTCGTTAGCCAATGAGGAGGACGAAGATTTATTAGTGGCCACTATTGCCTCACGGCCCACCCATTCCAAATACCATTCTTGTTAAACCTCCCATCACTCAGGTATATTCTCGGCGCCATAACCCTCCAGACTCTAGTCTAACACCGACTGCTTCGTCATCAGATCCAGTCCAGAATGATGATCTCCCGATTGCTCTTCATAAAGGTAAACGTCAGTGTACTCATCCAGTCTCTTCATTTGTTTCCTATAACCATTTGTCGTCTTCCTCTTGTTCCTTTATAGCATCTCTTGATTCGATCTCTCTTCCTCACACTGTCCATGAGGTTTTATCTCACCCTGGTTGGCGTAGTGCTATGGTAGAAGAAATGCAGGCTTTAGATGACAATGGTACTTGGAACTTGGTACAGTTACCTGCGGGGAAGAAAGCCATTGGATGCCCGCTAGGTTTTTGCAGTTAAAGTTAATTCCAATGGTTCAATTGCTCGACTGGAGCACGCATCAGGGCTATGTATGCCTGCATCTAAGGCATGCACTCATTCCGACATTTTTTCCTCTCACAGCAAGGCATTTACATCTATTCTGGGCTTTTATTCCCTAGCCAAGTACTTATAATTGGAATCTCCACCAGCTTGATATTAAGAATGCATTTCTTCATGGCGACCTTCAGAAGGAGGTGTATATGAAGTAACCTCTAGGGTTGTTGCTCAAGGGGAGATTGGTTTGAAACCAGGGAACAAAATTTCCGATATTTCGGCCGAAATATCGGTTATCGGTGGAGATCGATAAGATATCTCCACCGAAATTTCGTTTTTCCGATATTTTCTGACTTTTTCCGATATTTTCTGACATTTTCCGACATTTCCCCGAAATTTTCCGACTTTTTCCCTGAAATTTTCCGACTTTCCTCGCTCTTCGCCCAAAAATCTCAAAATCGTTTCCTGTGGTTTCAAACCCACCTTAAAATGCCTAAGTAAAGACACTCCAACCAATTAAGCCATTGATCGCACTTTCTTATTATATAGTGCAAAACTTTTTTTATATTCTTATTATTTATCTGCTCATAATCCCTACCACCATAAGGATTATAATATTTTATTTTATTTTTATTTTACATTATAACTTATAATATTTTTAAATCAAATATTAATTAAAAATGAAAAGCAAGAAATAATATCATTTTTAAAAATTTAAAATTATAATATATAATATTTGAATCTTTCATTATCTACATAATATTTCTATAATAATAACAAAAAACAAATAAATAATATCTCTTTAACATAATAATATCTCTAATAATATATTAAATATAACATATTTAATTTCATAATTACTAATCCATTTGATTTTAATCTACCTTAATTAAGATATGAATCATTTCTTATCATCTATATAATTAAAATATGAAAAATTTTAATCGAATCGATATTTTTGTAAAAATATCCACCGATATTTTACCGATATTTCCGTAAAATCTAATTTAACATATCCGTGTTTACTCGATAGCCATCCTTTGTTTGAAACAGAGTCCTGCAGCTGTTTGGTAATTCAAATAAGCCGTCAAGCACTCAGACGAGCAAAGAAATCACCACTTGCCTCTACAAGAACTCTGGGGCTCGTATCATTCCCCTGGTTTGGCTGTACGCTACACGATATCATATCAATTTTGTCGACTCTTTAAAGACATCTCATCTCTTAAGTCCTTTCTTCAGAGCCAATTCCATACAAAGGACTCAGGGATTTTTATATACTCTTAGTATCAAGGCGCGAAGCAAACATAGAATCTTTATCTCAAGTTAAATACGCAGCACACCATTGTTCAGACCGAAAGTTGGAAGTAAAGTCATGCAATTTCCCTATGGCTCCAAGCGTACACTTTACTAGAGAAGGCGAAACATTTCGAGTGGGATCCCGAGAGATGTAAAACTAATCGAAGTTCGACTACCTTCAAGAACCTCGTCTCCATATCGCCCACTCACCGCTAAAGGTCAGAAGTCAATACATGTCCGCTCCAACTGGCCGCACCATTGGGCGCTTGTCGAACAGATTCTACGTTATTTGAAACGAGCCCCAAGATCGCAGATTTTATACAAAGAATCACGCATAACAAAATCAGGTGCTTTTCTAACGCAGATTGGGCCAAATCTAAGGAGGACAACTTCTCCAGTAATCGTGTGTTTGTTCGAGGAATCTAACCCATGAAGAGCAAGAATAGAGCGTTGTCTCTCGATCTAGTGTAGTCGAATATAGAGCGAAGCCGCACAAGCCATAAGGCTGAAAGGATCATGTGCATTTCATCAACTCTTGATGAAGCCTGTGATTGAGACACTGGGCCCCAAGAAACCTTTGGCGGTGACAACTGGGGTTACCTTTCATATCGGCTTCAATCACAGGTCCCATGAACGAACTAAGCATATCGGGAGATAAACTCCACTGGCTCGCCGTAAGAAAATACAACTCTACTGATTTCGCTGCAAACGCAAGATCGAGAATAATCGCGATATATCCACAAAGGCCCTAAGTAGACAGTGGCTGGGCTATCTGATGTACGCGCCGCACGATTAATATCTATGCTCCAACTTGAAGGGGAGTGTTATGAAGACACAGCCCTTACATATAGATTTGTATCCTATTGTGAACTTCATTTTATAGAAATAATCTATTAAGGGCGTTAGATTGACTTTTGTATATATATATTCATAATGGATCAATGAAAGAGCACAAGGAATTTATTCCTCCAATTCCTTTTGTCTTGTTGTCTACACCAACAAAGCTCAAGTCTTAGTCTTTCTTCTTCTTCCTCTTCTTCTTCTTCTTCCTCTTCTTCTTCTTCTTCTTCCTCCTTTTTGACTGGTAAAATCTCAACTCTTTGAGTTGAAACATATTGCAGGAATTCCAATGTAGTTTCAGGTTGCTGCATGCCCAAAATATGCTGTTTAGTCTGGGAAAAATTCCTTACAAGCAAACTGATCGAGACCACACAAAAGATCGTACTGCTTCTAGTCTCCTTCCTTAGGCCCATAAAGTTGTGCAACTAAATGCTAAAGTACTTTTTTTCTTTTTTGGCAAGTTTTTTTTTGGTTCACATTGGGACTTGAACATGGTACCTCCTGTAGTCCCACCCCAACCCTTAATCATTTGACCCATGCCTCAAGGGCTAAATTGCTAAAGTACTTAAGGATAATAACTAACCTTATAAAACAATTTAAACATAGTTTTGCTCCAGATAGCTCATGGCATATAAACTATACACATCCATGCAATAGCAGCCATTTTCAACAAAAGAACAGCAAATAACAGGAGAAATTCATAAGACCAATGTCTCTCCCCCATACACAAAATTCAAGGAATTTCCATGATGCAAGAGGCTGGACTTAATCAAAACCCTTGTAAAAGTCCAAATTGACATTTTTTTTATGGATGTAAAAGTACAAATTGACATCAACGCTGAAAGTTGTCCCAATATCAAAACAAAATTATTAGCAAATATATTTTCCCTGTGAATCACTTGAGTATAATTGTGAACTATTTTCTAGATGGAAAGCAAGAAACTGCATGTAAATCATGTGTCGAATATAGAGGGAGGGAGGTAGCTTTTCAGGAAAAAATCACAACACTAACAACACAAACATGTACACATATGCACAAACACCCAAAAAGTAAAATTGAATAATGTCTGCATATAAGAAACTAAACCACAGTACAAGCAAAAATAAATAAGCAAGATGAACATAAACCACATGTAAGATAAAGTTCAAGCTACAGTAACAGACCTTCAACAGGCCCAAATGGAATGCTAGTATCATCGATACCTGCACAAAGAGAGTTATTGTAATTGAAGCCAGTGTCATGGAAATAGTAGCAGAGAGAACTTCAATTTTTGTTACTATATACACTACTGAAAGAAACTGAAATTCCAAGAAGCAAGTGGGTATGATGCCATAACCAAAACAGTACTTTGAGGTAAGTAAACAGGAACAACAGTAGCAGAAGATGCACACTATATACCCAGAGAAATAGAGGATTAAAAGGATTCCCTGAAGCAATGTCCCAAACATGATGTGCCCGACTCCTGAGGAAATGTAAGAGCAGCACAACTCTTTTCTCATTTATTATAAGACTTGTGATTCAAAAGCATAATATCCTCATTTGGCTGTTATAATAGATATTACCAATGACCGGGGTTTCAAAAGTGTATTAGGTAGCAGTCATTTGAACATCCAAAGTGGATGGGCTAAAGACTAACTTGGAGATAAAAAATTTTGAAGAATATTTGATTCCAACGGCCCAGATTAAACAATACGGTAATCTGGTTCAGATACTTTATATGGAAAGAAACAGATAAAATTTTAGCATGTAGCAGAGTTTAGATCTTGAAACATGTAATGCCTAAGACCCCAACAATCTACACTGGAAATTTTGATGTCGATGCTCAGAACTATAAACACCTGCCCACATGGCACTTCTTAAAATGGTGAATCATGAGTGTGAATACAATGGCCAATGCGCCCACTTCCCAATCCTAACCAACTAGCTTATCAATATATTGCCTTGTCCTATTTCTGGAGATGGAATCTAGGACGCCAGAAAAGGATAAACATGGATAGACTCATTTAAACTCTGCTGATTCAAGAAAACTAATATAATCAAGCGAGTTAGAATTATTGAAAAATAACACAAACCCAATCAAAGAGCAGGTGGAAAACCCTCAGAGCACATCTTCAACCAGTTTGCAATATTAAAAAAACTCCTTTACCCAAAAACGATTAAAGCCCAAGTCAATTGAGGAAAACCAAATAACGACTAGAAATAGACAAGAAACAAAGTTCAGATACCTTTATCGGAGAATTGGATGAAGGGATCAACTTTAGACATGGTGGGGCTCTTGTAATGCGCAACTTTGCTCCGCTCCTTCAAAATCTCATCAATTTCTTTATAATACGACATCTTTGCCGACCCACTTCCCCTATCTTGATGCTTGGCTTTCTTGAACTCTTTCAACAAGTTTCTCCACTTGTCGGTGCACATGGTTGGCGAACGATCGAAACCCTTCTCTCTCATTTTGGCCGAAATCTGCTCCCACAAATGCTTATTCGACTTTGAAGTGTTAAACAAACAGTCCATTTCTCTCCGAAATGATATAAGACTTCGAGTCTCCTCTTGGACCCAAGTCTCGGCTCGCTTCTTGGGGGCCTTGGGCTCGTGGTCCTCGCCGCTGCTGTCTCCGAGAATCATCTGCTGCTGCTGATGCGGCAGTGCGCCATTGGTAACCACCTCCATCATCATGTCCCGACCTTCTTCTTCTTCCTTGTAGAAATCGAGCGGACGGGGCTTTTCTGGCAAGTACATGGCCGGAACTTGATCCGGAGGGTTTTGAACAAGTGGGTTAGGTTAAATTAGGTTTTCGAGACCGGTACAGTGAAGCTTTGGCTCCTAGTTGCAGACAAGAGAGAATTTTCCCAAGAAAATTTTCAAGCTTTCCATTCAGTTCCCAGTAAGGAAAGTGCGTAGAGTGAAAGCTTCATATTCGGAAATGGTGAAGAGTTGAGGTGGACTTTGCTTTCACGCGTCTAATCATTCTTAAAAAACATATAATTTTTTTTTCTGTATCACTCAAATTTCCTTTTTCCTGAAAATAAATAAATAATTTAAAAAATTAATTATTCTTTTTTTTTAAGGATACATTATGTAAGAAAATTAAACATTTGAACAAAAGATGTTAAATAACCTAAATTTATGAATATAACATTTGTAAATTTTTTCTTAATAAGTAACTCATTGATAAAAATGTATTTTCCTTTTTTATGTATTTAAGATATTATTTTTACAAGAAAATAATATAGGTATTTTTATTATCAAAAATTAATTGAAAAGTCAAATTTCGGAACATTGTTTAAATTTCTATATTTAATTATTTTAATAATTCAATTTATGTTTCTAATAACTCGGAACACTTTCTTGCAGTGATAAAGTGCAAAAAAGTTAAAATAAAATAAAATACATATTTAATGAATTTTATATGTAGATAAAATATAGCTAATTTGATTCAATATTTTTATCAATGTATTACTAATTTAAATCAATAAAATTTATTTTCTTTTTAAAAAAATATAACCTCCTAATTTAAATGTTATTTAAATATTAATTAGTATATATATGAATTTAAAATTTTTAAAAAATACTCGCTATCTTGATTTTTCTTTCAAATATTTTAATACTTTTTACATATTTTCTAATTATATTTAACCAATTTTGTTAATAAAACCTAACTCGGGTAGTTAAGAGCTCATGTAGAATATAAAGAAAGGAGGAGTCCGATAAATTTATGAGAAATAAAGTACTATGATAAAATATAAAGTAAATAACTTGAAAACAAAAAACAAATTCTGAAGTATTGTTTTGTTTTTAGTGATGTGGATATATTTCACGTTACATCACTTTTAATTTCAATACCTAATTACGTATTCCACTAAGTTTAAGTATGGCTAAGGTACAATGCATTTAAAATTTGTGGCGAAAATGCAATTCCCAATAATTAGTATTTCATTTAAGTTTTAGATAAAATTTTATTACTAATCTTAAGTGCTACATTCACAATGAAAAATAACAATTCTAGAAAAAAATTTCTAGCAATAACAATTTTTTTTCCTAATAGACAACAAACACTTTTACCATTAATTTATTGGAAGGAACTCTAAAACCATATATTTAAATATTTTCTTATTGTTATTTTATTTTTTAAAAGTTATATCATAATTATCATTATATATATATATATATATATATATATATATATATATATATATATATGGAGTTTGAAAAATGGGAACCGCGAGGCCCACTCATCCAAACCAGAAGAGAAATGCACCATTGAAGCACTGGACACTTCAGCGTAACTGGAATGAAGGCTGGGTCCATGGCTGAAAGGTCGGTTATGAGTGTCGAGAAAGCCACGTGCAAATCAAAATCATCTCGTCGATAAGGGAAATAGAATAATCATAATAAAATATTATCACTTACCAAATCAAATAAATCTCCTTGTAAGGAAAATAAGATAATTCACGATATATGACTCATCCCTTGGATCGTAGGATCCCCCAATGAGGAAGAAGGATGATTCTAAATAAACTACTATGTCAATATCCCTAATCAAATTCGATACCGATAAAAGTAAGAAATATCTCGTCCAATGGAAAGAATCCACAATCATCATCCAGGAAAACATATCTTTATAAATGGTCGCTAAATCGGTGAAAATCTGCAACACATTCGCCACTCCTAAAGCGGTCCATCTTTTCTCTGATAGCAAGCGCCAGGCGACAGCGGCATTGTCGACCAGCTTTCTTTCTTGTTTCACTTTCTGTTTTTGCAGGAGTGCCATATCTCGCAGCCCGCAACAGCCCACTGTACCAGCCCGCACGCCAACGACCCAACACGCCCGCAACGCGCCCGAAGCTGAAAAGCATCACGCTGGAGTCGCCGTGGGAAACGATATTCTTTGATAACAAAGATCGATTTCGCCATCACAGATTGACCTAGAATACAGTTATGAAAGAATGCTAATCCACCAAGGATGCAGATCCGCCAGACGCGATGTTGCACTCCCGACTGCTAAGCAAATGCAAGCCAACACGAACGAGGTAGGAGGCAGGCTTGCGCCACCAACCAACGCCCGATGAGAGCGAGCAACTCACCGCGCATGCAACGCCCACGGAGGCAACAAACGCTCGTGAAGGTCACAACTTTCCTCCCCATGAAGGCGCAGAATCTCATTTCTCCCGAGGTGTCAAACATGCAGAGTCCGCCGAGCCGTGGGGCAATGGACCGCGAATCGCCCCTAGAGAAAGAGTACAACGGGCAACACTGGGCGTTAATGCCGGGAAGGCAACTACACTATCCGCGAGAGCAGGAGAGAGCAATCACAGGAGCAGAGATTCAAGAGCCAAAGAAGAGCTCACCGTAGAAGGAGGTGGTAAGAGGACGCGCCGACATTACGGACACCAGTAATGATCGAGTCATCACCACTACCGAGGGCGCCCACCACCTTCCCTTCCGGCCCAAGCTCACGCCACAAGTGGAAGCATTCGATGGTATCAAAGATCCAGTCGATCATCTCAACCAAAAACTAAATGGAGTTGCATGGGTATCAAGACCTCGCGCGATGCAGCTTTCGCTTATAACATTGTGCCGCCCACCTCGGGGCCCGGTTTAACAAAGCTCACACATCAATCTCCTCATTCGCAGAGCTATCCATCGCGATCACGCATTCATTGTCGATTGGGAGCATACCGAGCATCGACGTCTCCATCTCGAATCTGCAGCAGCGGCCGAGGTGCTCGCAAAGCAAGAGAAGTACATTAATCCGCGAAGAAGCCCCAGATCGAAGAAAGCGAGCCCTCCACCCATAAAGAAAAGCGACGCATGCTGATGAGGACGGAGCCTCAAAAAGACAAAGTGACCGAGAGTCCCAAAGAAGAGGAGAACGCATCTCCTAAAAAGGCGTGAAACCCCGAGATTATTCTGGCCCACCGCAACCTCGAAAAAGACGCACAACGTTATTCACCTCGGCGGCCACCCCCAACGGCCCCGCACGCAAGTCCTACGCCAGGCACGAACGAAGGTTCTGAGGGCGGGTTAACTCAAATGAAGCCCACCCCGCCACAAGAGACAACACCAGATATTGCGAGTTCCATAGGATTACGCAATCGCACTGATGACATACAAACAAGAAGGAAATGAGTGTCTAATATGACGGGTATCCTCCGACGCCATAGCCCTCAAAATCAGTTTAATCGCTCGTAACTGCTCCCAGCTCCACCCACCACCACCACCACAACATAACTTTCAAAGACCAACAAATTTTTGGGGGAAATCCACGGATCCGTGAGGATCTGCGCAGGGGAGGGGGAATTCACCAACAGAAAGCCCATCTACGCAACATCGTCGCCAGAGACAGAGGAAGTACGTTTAAGTCCAACCGCCCGCCGACACATCCATAACGTTTTCCGACTGACTGAGGGATGCCAAGACTTCATGACGACCCCTTGCATCTGAGCAAATAGGTCAACAAACGGTCCATCTGGGTCCTAGTCGACAACTTAAGTTCAGTCGACATCATTCGCCGCCTCTATAAGATGGGGCATCGGAAGGGAGAGAATGGAACCGCCAAGACCCCATCCGAGCATTCTTCGAGAAAAAGTATTACCCTCGCTCAATACGCCTAGTACTCACTCGAGATCCCCATGCTGTGCAACGATGATACAAGAAGACTGGGCACACATTCATGCATAGATATATGTTAGCAGACTCAATGTAATAAAAGCCATTCCTCCGCTACCACATGATGATCAAGTTTCCTACCGTACGGAGTGTGAATGGTCTGAGGAGGAACAATCAGCTGGCTAGGAATGCTCATCAAAGATCCATAGCTAAAACGGTCGATAACATATCTCTGGATGAGCTCGACATGTGCGACGAGGTGTTCACCCGACCTGAGCCCTCGGAAGAGCTGGAACCTGTACCGTTGGATGACGACCCTGAACACCTCGCCTACATCGACTCCCAGCTAGCGAAAGACCTCAAAAGCCCTCTCACCCATTTTTTGAGACAGAACAAAGACGTCTTCGCTTGGAAGCAGGCGGACATGGTAGGAATTGACCCTACAGTAATTACTCATAGGCTGAACGCATCCATCTTCTTCAAGCCAAGAAAACAAAGAGGAGGAGCTTCGCTACTTGATGTGCAAAAGCGATCAATCCAGAGGGTTTTAAACTCCTCCGCGAGCAATTAGAGAGGTGGAATATCCGAATGGTCATTAACGTCAGACTTGTCAAAAGCAAACGGCAAGTGGCGACTGGCCGACTTCAATCGACATCAATAGAGCCGCGGCCCAAAAGCCGCCTCCTTGCCGCGGATTGACCTCATAGTAGACGCCATAGCCGGCCATGAACTCCTCAATTCCGCGCGGATGCCTTCTCCTACAACCAGATCGCATGACCCGTATTTACCAAGAAAAGACCTCGCTCGGCCACAAAGGAACCTATTGTTATCGTGGTGATGCCTTTGGGCTCAAGAACTAGGAGCTACTTTACTGTAGGTCAGAATAGGATGTTCCAAAAGCAGCATATAGGAACGACCATGGAGGTGTACATAGATGACATGCTGGTAAAATCCACCACTGCCGAGCTCCACATAGCCCATCTGTCTGCATGCCCGCATCCCTGAGAAGTATTAACATGAAACCCAATCCACCCAAGTGCGCCTTCGCAGTATCGCCCAAAAATTCCTAGGTTTCAAAGTCAATCCACCGAGGAATTGAGGCAACCACAAAAATAAAAGTTGTGCTCGACACGCCGCCCATCGGGGTATAAATAAGTCCAATACCGATAGAAGGATCGGCCGCTTTGCCGATTCAGATCCGTGGCAAGTGATAAATGTCACTCTTCTTCCAAGTTTTGAAGAAGGCCTTTCAATGGGATACTTGGTGCGAAGAAGCATTCTCAGCACATTTGAGCTCCCCCATTCTCGGGCAAGCCCCATAGGAGCTCACTCTGCAGTACATGCAACGGATGCCCCTCATCACATTGTTCAAGAGACAAAAAGTCTGGTGTGCTGACCTGGGCTTATTACAAACGCCTGTAAGTGGGAGCTTAGTGAAAAAACCGTGGCACAGTAAAATTGGTCCTCCAGTGGCTGAGGTCCTGCTTCCAAGCCTCCCTCCCTGTTCCATCATAGAGGTCCAACATAGTCCACTGAAGCAAAGTGGCTAGAAACAGAAACCCAGTACTATTAGCAAGCCCATGAGCTCAGCTTTAAAGCTCCATATTAGAGCAGTGGTCAAAATTCACAAAAGGGAAAAAGCCTGCAGCCAGCCAAGTGGGAATTTCTCTTCTTCCAGCCCGGCAATGGAAGCTCATTGGTAATATCTGGCGTATCGAATCCACTGTCCAGCCTGAAACTTTTCAGGATGCGCTGTGGTCTATGGGCAGCTGAAGCTGAGCCCAATTCCTTGCCTCTCAAAAAGTGAATGGATGGTTAGCGGTAGAAAGCCAGCATTTAGATACCTGGGAAGCCACAATGGCTTCTGTGAAATGCTCAGTAGGTTTGAAAAGGTGCCCCCAACTTTCAGATCACAGCCTGGTCGCCTGAAGTCAACACCCCACTCCATCATCCGTGGTGTTATGCCAGAAGACACCTACGGCCAAAAGCGAAGAATGATCCATACCTCAAAAGGTATGGGATTTACCGAAAAAGTTCGTACGGTCCAGTCGACATATCCCCCGTAGCAGAACTCCTGCCGATGCCTGGTAAAATTAGCGACAACCTCGTAGGAAGACCCCAAGAGGTCAACACCTGTCGAATACCTTGCAGAGCCTTCTATAGATCTTTGTGATGTGGAAGTTGCCCAAATCGGGTCCGAGCCGAGTTGGATGGACCCATTTGGGATTACATAATAGACGGACATCTACCCGACGACCCGAAAGAAGCGCCTAAAATCGGACGCAGGCCTGCACCCGCATTCACTAATCATAAGGGAAGCTTTACAAGCGAGGTTTCTTCACACCCATCCTTAAATGCATCGCAGGGAAAAATACTGAATATGTGCTAAGGGAAGTACACGAAGGTGTATGCGGAAATCATATCGTAGCTCGGTCATTAGCAGGGAAGGTCTTAAGGTAGGGATACTACTGGCCCACGATACTCAGAGATGCGACCGACCTAGTCAAGAGATGCAAGATTTGCCAGGAGCATGCCAAGATCTCACGCCTCCCCTCTGAGCCCTTGACATCAATTACAAGCCCCTAGCCTTTCCAACAGTGGGGTTTGGACATATTGTGACCTCTGCCCCTTGGGAAGAGCCAATGTAAATTCATCATCGTTGCGGTAGATTACTTCACCAAGTGGGTCGAGGCCGAACCTTTGGCCACAATCACAGAACAGAAGATATGCAATTTTGTGTGGCGAGCCATCATATGCAGGTTTGGTATCCCAAGAGCCCCGTATCGTGATAATGGAGCAATTTGACAACCCAAGTTCGGGGATTTCTGAAGCGAGCTCAATTTCAAGAATTATTACTCGCCCCCAAAGACATCCGAATCTAATGGTCATGCGTGGTCACCATCAGAACCCTTAAGGCCGCATTGAAGACCAAATTGAAGATCTTAAAGGCGGGGGTATTATACCTCCCCCGAGGTTATGGGCCTACAAGACTACGCGTGAAGTCAAGAACCCAAAGAAACCCCATTCGCCCTAAATTCGCAATCAAGCAAAGAGCCCCCGGTCGAAGTCGGCAAGTCCCTAAGGATCGAGTTGGCGACAGTGGAACACAATGACGAGGCTCTCCGCCAAATTTGGACCTCCTCTTAGGGATGAGTGCGTGAGCAGGTCCTAAGGCAGACCAAGATTACCAAAGGAAGACTGAGGTATTATAACCAAAGTCAAACCCAGGAGCTACATGCCGTGCACCTTGGGTCTTCAAGAAGCTCCCCGCCAAAGAAGGAAGAATCCAGCGCATGGAAAACTAGGCCCCAACTGGGAAGGTCCCTTTACATCATATCCCGTCATCGCACCTGCAATTACCAGCTCCGCATTAGAGTGAGGAAAAATTCTACATCATG
Organism: Tetrastigma voinierianum; assembly: GCA_016808115.1. Classification (NCBI taxonomy): domain Eukaryota; kingdom Viridiplantae; phylum Streptophyta; class Magnoliopsida; order Vitales; family Vitaceae; genus Tetrastigma; species Tetrastigma voinierianum. Next base: position 2,151,023 of record JAEQBH010001275.1, on the reverse strand, counting down.
CTTGGAATGTGGAACACCTTAAGCGTTTTTATCAGTAGATCTCTGTTTGTAATCTTAAATGAAGCATTATCAATTTTCAGATGACGATTTGAGCGTTTACTGGTTATTTTATTAGACGTCTCAAACAAATTTCAGACATAGAATGCCTTAAAAAATTATATACAATGTAATGAAAAGTTCATGATCAAAAAGGAAAAGTCTCTCTTTTATTCCAATCAAATTACATTCACCAGCAATCGTGTGTCATCCAAGACACTTTGAAGTACACAAGAGGCAGCTTCCTCAAAAAAAAAAAAAAGCCTTTAAGAAGGAAAGAGGAAAGGAAAACGAGATGAAAATAAATGGAAGAAGGGCAGAAAGATGGAAAAGAGGAGAAGAAAAAAAAAAAGGGATGGAAAGAGTTTGTGCGAAAGGAAAGAAAAAAGGGAGAATGAGATGTGGAAGAAAAGAAGAAAGGAAGAAATAGAGAATGAAAGAGAAGAAGAAAGCAGGCGAAAGGAAGGAAGAGAAAGAAGAATGTAAATAGAGAAAGCGGCACAGAATGCCCTGCCTCCCCATTTCCCACACGGTTGTGGAATAATATAACTCCATAAAGGGGAGACTAGGGAAAACACAACTCCCATGCGTAGGTCCAACAAACCGAACTTAATCTTCAGCGGATCCTAAGGAAGACGCATCAAGCTTCACTTTCATGCAAATCGCTTACGCACTTAAATGGCGTAATACCCGAAGTATAAACCCCATAGCAATGAAGCAGCCATTTATAAGAAGGCCAAAGCACTCAAAATTCGTGAATCGCTTTCCAATTTTCTATGAACCAAAGATAAAGCACACTCGCGCTTTCCAAAAATCGAAGTCGAATGGCCGCGACGCAACAGCCGCCTTGATGAGTCTCGACTATCCTCGCACAGCCACGCAACCCAAGAGTCCGTCTCACCAAAGCTTTTTTTGCACTCATCACCAAGGCCTCAGCGTCTGAGCCCAAGAGCACGCTTGACGAGTTCACTTACTCCAGACAGCCAAGCTAAACTTAAGAGTCATTTTAGGCTCGCCAAACCCACAAGGCCTCAAATACTGGAGCTCAAAGAAGAAATTCACTGACGAGCTCGACCACTCGCATTGTGCCACGCAGCCTCTAAGAGTCGATCACCAGCTTTTCACCCATAAGGCCCTCGCCTCGAGCCCGCAGCCGCTTTGACGAGTTCGACTACTCAGACGTGCCACGCAACCCAAGAGCTAGGATCAGCCTCAGTTTTTCACCACAAGGCTCCGCCGGAGCCCAAGAACACTGACGAGCTCGACTACTCGCACAAAGCCATGTTCCCAAGAATATATCACCAAAGCAAATCCCATTAAGGCCTCAAATCAGCTTCCTGAGCTCCAAGAAACTCGGGCTTTGATCAGTTCAACTGATCAGACAGCCACACAAATTTAGCAAGAGTCAAATCACCAAAGCTTGAACCCACAAGTGCCCTTCAACGCCGAGCCTAGTAGCTCGGGCCTGATGAGCTCGATTACTCAAGACAAGCCACGCAGCCCTAAGAGTCGGGCCACCAGTTTTCAAACCCACAAGGCCTCAAATACCGAGTTCGAATGCTTCCGCACAGCCACTTAAATTCTAAGAGTCATCACCAAAGCTTTTCACCATAAGGCCTCGGGCCAGCCTAGTAGCCTACTGACGAGCTCGACTACTCTACACAGCCACACACCCCAAGAGTTAGTTCTACCAGTTTTTCAAACCCACAAGGCCTCAAATGGGCTCCTGAGCCTAGTAGCTGGGCTTGATTTGAGCTCGACCACTTACAACAGCCATGCAACTTAGAGCCGATCAGCTTAGGCTATTCAGCCCATAAGGCTCGGGCATTAGGAGCCCCACACCACTGGGAGCTCCAACTCACAGCAACTTCAGTCAGATACAACCCAGAGCCGCCAAAGACAGACGCTCAACTTAGGCAATGTAGCCAAGAAATTAATTCAGTTCATGCAGAACAGCGCGAAATGCATAAGTAGAGATAGAAGTGATAAAAAATAAACATTTATTAAGGAAAAGGCTACATACGTCCTGGGTCCCAAGCCCAGCAAAAAATAAATAAGACAAAAACCGACATCGATATGCATCGCGATCAGGCATCAGAAGGAGGAGCAGAGGGTGAAGAAGGGGAGCGGGCCTCAAATGGTGTCCTAAGCCCGTAATAGCCGCCAGAGAGGGATTCTTCAGCCTTTTCGGCCGCTTAGGGATGTCAAAGTTGAAGTCTAGGCCAGGTAGGCATATGCTCTTTCTCTTAAAGGCAAGCCACCCAGGCTTCTCCATCGAGCATGCGCCTCATCCCTAATCCTCCTATAACTTCCATCTCGCGAGCAACTAGGAGTTATTTGTCGATGAAGATCCCCACGTTGTTTTTACGGCGCACTTCACCAAAGGTGCTCGGTCGCTTGCACTTTTGAGGCCTCATGATTTAGCCCCATCTAGTAGCGCCGTCTTAGTACGTAGCCTAGATTCTCGGATCGCACGTAGTTTTCCTGGGACCCCCGCAGCCGCCCGATGTAAGAAGCTCATCCCTTTGTCCATCTCTAAGTCATACTCGGGCAGACCGCGAACCCGCCCTTAGCCTATAGCAAGTCATTTTAGGCCTGCAGTCCCGAACCTCCCGGAAGCTCGCCGCCGCTCTCGCTGGCTCGCCCTCACCTTTCTACTCCCTACCGAAAGCACGGCCAACATGGTGTGTGCTTCCAACGCATTTAAGCTTCACGCCTCCTTGATCATACGCTGCACTCGAATTCGCAGCCACTCGTCGATAAGGGAAGCCACCTCCCTTGTAAACTCCGGCACGGCATGGCTCTTCGCTTAGCTTCGCCTTTTTCGCCAAACCTTCAAATGAGTAGCCACCGCCACATCCAACGAGAATCAATATCCAACGCAAAGATCAACACCAACTCGCACGAAACCGCATAACCCACAAGATACGTGGAACTTACGTATAAGATCCCCCTCGGAGGGACGTGAGCCAAAAGCCTTCATCAACCCGGCAAATAAGCCTCGACCTCTCGGGTGCCAACCTTAAGAATGGACGAGACTGCGCCTGCCGTGAGTTCAGCATTGAGAAGCAAGGAGTCGCCATCTCCACTAGTTTCGGAGTTCTTTCTCTTCAATCCTTCCGCCCTCGGAGAAGGTGGCCTAACACTCTTCGGCAGCGACCTGTGACAAAGGATGGCATGACCGCCAACGGCCGGCCAACGCCCTGCACCAGGACCTTTGCCTCCCGCACCGCACCCGTAACCCGGCCGCAACTCAAGATTTTAGGGAGCCTTCACCGAGGGCGACAAGTACTCGCTCCGACTTTCGGACATGGGTGATGCAGGAAGAGGAAGACGCCCCAATTTCGAACTCCACCAAAGCCGATCTTTTTCAACGGAGTCCAGGGTTTTCCGTTTCACGCTCTGGGGCTTCCGAGACAAATAAGGTTTCCACCAGAGCTTAATCTCTCCTTCGTGGGTTCGCAATGGAGGTCCCAATGGGGAGAGACTTTCTATGGTGGAAGAAGGCGAAGGCCTCAGCAAAGAGAGCGGCTTGACCTCAAGCTCGAAGGGCCAGGAATATCCGACTGATCAACTGCTGTAGGGACGTGAGGACACTACCCAACGCCAACAAGAGGATGCTATCCTCGTGGCTAAGATCTACCAGCACCCGAGAGGCACGTGGAACAATGCGTGACTAGAGATATCCAACAACCTCAGCGCCGTTATACCAAAAACAAAGCCGACACTACGTTGCATTCTCTGGGTGGTCCAAGCAACCTAACGCCAGGTGTCGTCCTTGTCAAGAGGATTATATTCCCAACTGCGGCCGCTAACAAAGAAGTAGCGTTCCTTCCAAATCCTGTGGGAAGAGGGAAGATCGGAAATCACCAGAGGAGCGCTAGTACGCCTGGAAAAATAGAGGAAACCCTCGGCGGTTTCCTTCGCACTAAAAAGATAAAGGAGCAAAGCTATACTGGGAACACCGAGCCCCCTGTCCCTAAAGAAAACCAATAGACCAACCAAAATACCCTAGCCATTGGGCGAAAGTTGAGAAGGACATGCATTGAAGTGTTGTAAAACCCCTTTTATGAAGGGATGAAGAGGGAAGCGAAGACCATTATCGAAAGCTACTTCAAAGAAGCATACCATCTAGTGCCGTAAACCACATAGGAGGCGTCAAAACATCAAGGACCAGACTCGAGGCCAAAAGGAAGGGTAACGCTTAGCGGTGGCCCCATACAAGGGACCAACTTTGCTAGGCCCCACAACCAAAGCATGCTGAACGGCGGATTGTAGATATTCCGACTCCCTGTGATACTTAATCTGGTCTACTCTCCCCTTACCCTTGTCTAAGGGAAAAGGGGGCACCCCTGGGGCATCTCGAAGATCGACCACGGTCAAACGGTCGGAGGCGTCGCCAGTTAGCCTAGAACCGGCAGCAGCCGAAGAGCCACCTCCAACACGCAAAGAAGAAGAGCGACCCGGACCCATGGTGATAGCAGGTAATGGGAACGAAACTTGGCAGACCTAACCCTAACGCCTCGACGTATCACCCAAGAGAGAAAGACACAATGTCCTGTGAATAAAATGGAAAAGCTATTTCAGAAGGACGCTTAAAAGGACTCTGCACAAAGGGGTCAGATGGAAACTAAGGAAGAGGGAAGTCCGAACTCGTTAAAAGCAAAGAAAAAGTTTCAAGATCAGGGGCACACAAGACAGAGGATGTCTGGGGAAGAAACAGGAGGAAACTGAAAGAAGTGGGAGAGATGAGCGAGAAAACCAAAGATTCATCATTATCGCAAGGTGTATGACGGCGACCAAGCCTTAACTAACCCAAACGAAAGCGCACGTGAAATCGCGACCCAATACGCTGAACAGCCTTGCCCACGCACACCGTACACAAGGGCCGGGGTAACTGATGGGGAGCCGAAAAATGGCTCACAGCCCACCAATAAACCTAAAGAAGAGGCACGCCCATTAAAGCACTCAAAGCCTTGACACCAAATTTGCACGAAGGGCTCACCAGACGCCTAAAGGCTTACAGGGTAATCGAGAAAGCCCACATTCCCGCAAATCAAAATAAATCTCATCGATAAGGGAAATAGAATAATCCCTATCAAAAATATTATCCCGCAACCAAATAAATCTCACCAATAAGGAAAATAAGATAATTCACGATGATAACACCATCCCGCTTGACTGCTTCGATCCCCAATGAGGTAATAGACGATTCTAAATAAACTGCTATGTCAATATCCCTAATCAAATTCGATACCGATAAAAGTAAGAAATATCCCGTCCAATGGGAAAGAATCCTAATCATCATCCAACTAGGAAAACATATACTATAAATACCAGGCCACCCCATCGGTGAAAGGTACGCAACACATTCGCCCTCTAAAGAAATCTTTGCATCTTTTCTCGAGAACCGACGAGCAGGGCATCGAGTGTACCACGCGGCCTCCACCGAATCTAATTTTCTTTCTTTGTTTGTGAGTGCCATATCCTGCAGCCTAACAGCCTTCCTACAGTTATTCAGACCTACCCAACGACCCCAACACGCTCCACTTCGGGTCCCATTGAAAAAGCATATATATTTTTTATACATATATATATAAATTTAAAATCAATAAAGCTTATTTTTATTTTTTATGCTCTCAAATATAAATAAAAATATATTAATTTAAAAATTCTATTAAATGAACTATGTATGATATTTAAAGTGAATTAATAGAAAATGAAAAAAAACTTGATATATATATATAAAATTTAATTTTAATAATATATAAATTATATATTTAATGTCACTAGTTTAGAGTTTGTTATGGTTGGACCGTAACTTTGAGTAGTGAATCGTAATCCCGTAATGGTATCTAGAAATTTGAGAATAAAATTAATCTTTCCTTCATCCTTATAAAAAAAAACCATATCACAACTCCGGAGTATCCCATTATGAAAACATTGGTTACTTATAAAGAAGGTACCTTTAATAATTTTAAATAACTTAGGTCTCTTAATTTAAGTACAAAAATAGTTCCTAATTAATTATTTAAAGACCATCTAATTAATCAATTAACATAATTAAAACACTTTGTTGAATATCCCTTAGCAATTTTATGTAATTATTAAAATGTCCTCGTGCCCAAAAATAAAAATTGTGCCATCAAGAGTTCAAGGCATAAAACCATTAGGACTTACAAGAATAATGACTCTCTCATAATTCAATGTTAAAGTTGATTTAACATTATAATAAAGAGAATTTACTACACTTCAATATCTTATGTTAATAAGAACAAGAGTAAAAGGGTGCTTCTTTGTTATTTGTTTTAAACTTTAGGTTAATTGTCTTTCCACCTTTTTATATAACTTAGTATAAACTTTTAGTTCAATAGAGAAAGTAAAAAATATTTAGTTTTTTTTTTCAATAGAAATTGTTTACATCTAAATTAAAATTTGACTTGACCCAGTATTGGTTTAGGCCTAAGCCCAAACCATGAGTAAAAGTCAAGATAAACCGGGCCTGAATCAATTTGATTAAGCCCATATAAAAGTCAATGGGAATTTTTGAAAAAAAAAAAAATTTAAGTCAAACAAGATTTTTATCAAAGTCAGAACATGATAAGAAGATGTGGGCAGTTATTTGAGGTGGTGGAGAAAACTTGGGGACCAAGTCTCCCTTAAGGAGACGTGGTTAGTTACTTGAGGAAGTGAGGTAGCAAAAAATAGTGGGGAAGTGGAGAACTTGGGTGGTTATTAATGACTCCTATAAAAGGAAGAAAGCTCTCACGAGGAAATGATCAACAACCGATCAATCAATAATAATGAATCTTATCTAGTAGTTTAGTCATTCTAGTATAATTTGTTAATCTTCTTTTATTTCTACAATATTTTGTCATTTTAGTTTTCTTAGTGAAATACAATAATTTCTCTGACAATTCCTTCGACTTTTTTTTTTTTTATTTTCTTTAGTTAATTTGTTGTGACATTTTAACTTATATTCTAAGGAACTGTCAAGGGAATCAGGAAACCTAATTTTTTGTTTGATCAGAAGTTTGATTTTTGACATAATATTAATTTGAAAACACTTTAATTTCCTAGCACACCTAGGTACCATTCTAATTGTCATTATGTATGTTGAAGTGAAATTTCAAAAAATCACCAACATAAATAGTAAGGTTTTTTACTTAAGATAAATAAAATGTTAGAAAAACAAAGAGTTTAATACTTGTAAAAAAAATAGTTGTCAAAAAAAGTAAAAGAAAAAATCAAATACAACTTTGAATGGGATAAGTTGCAACTCCATCGCCAAAGAGACAGGTTGAGGACCTCGAACCCGACACGTGACAAGCCGGTGAGTGACCTTTGCTCGGGAAGACAGAGCGCACATCTCACCATTTAAGCTCGTAAGGATGGATGTCGTAGATTGTGCTTACTCAGCAACAAAGATAAAAGCATGCAGGGTGACACATTAGCTGTCCACTCTTGGCGTTACGATAATCAATGAAAGCAGTGTACAATTAACAGTAACATGCGACACTGGAGGGTCGCCAGCCCCGCCCATCTATAACGTTTCCGACGCGTAACCCCCCATGATGAGTATATAATATAGGGGGGTGTACCCAAAAAGGAGAGGGGATTTATTTTGGAGTAGTAATAGAAAAAATTGTTTTGGAAGGACATGAAACCTTTCCATTGGCACCGTTTGTGGGAATGAACAAAAGTCCCACGCTTTCACTGGTAAAGAAAGTCGATCGAAGATCTGCCTCTAACTCGTTTTTCCAACGGCGAGCCTACGTATGGGACCAACGATCGTAGCGGTCGCCAGGAATGAATGCTAAAAGATCACCAGCATCCCACCAGCGTTAGCTGGCCTCGTTCTTAGAGCCTAACGCAACCTTGGGCGAAGAGAATGCAACCTTGCGTAACTTGGCCACTCTCGTGTCCTTCCAAGAGAATTTTTTTCTTTTGCTGCTCCAAAAGAAATCTCGTCCCCTTTTTGGCTACACCCTATATTATATACCCATCATGGGGGTTACAAGATGGACGGTTATGAGATGGGTAGTTATGAGTGGCCCTCAATGTCCTTACGTTACTCATTAATTTGTACACTAACTGCTATACATTAATTGTGTCGTAATGCTAGTCAAGGTAGACAACAATGTGTGCCCTGCGTGCTGTATCTTTGTTGCTCGAGGTGGCATGTATGCTCAAGCGTCCATCCTCCCAAAGCTTGAGGTGGTTGAGATGGTAGCATGCCCGACCTCCCAATCTTCCCTCTAAGCTTGAGTCATTCACATGACTGTCATGTGATCGGGTTCGAGTCACCCACATGAATGTTCAGGTCACCCACACGAATGTCATGTGCGTTATAGCTTATCTCATTCCACTAGCCCCCCTAGCGTCGTTTCAAGCCATTAGGATTGGAAAGGGGGTAAACATATTTTTTTTACATTTGTAAGCTGCCAATCATTTGAACCAAACCATTAGGGTTGGGATGGTGGTGGTCTATATTTTCTTCGTGCACCGTGAAAAAGTCATTATTGTAGTTCAACTGCTCACAAGTGACAGTTCCTGATTCATTCATGGATTTGGCATGCTCTCTAATATGACTAGTGCATTAAATGTCTCTTTCGAATGTCCCGCCAATAACGTTGTCAACCTTGAGTTTAAATATCGCCTCGCTCGTCAACCCTCCACCATCATTGAAGCAGCGCCGGCCCGCCTGAACCCTTGCTCGTCTTCACCTGTTCCCATCCTTTCTCACCGGTTCTTTCGACGCGTCCAAGAACTCCGTGGTCTTGCAAACATTTTCAAGGTAGAAATGAACTATAAGTTAGAAGATGTGGGGCCTGTTGTGGTTTTGTCACTTCGAAATTCATCGTCTGGTGACCTCCACAATCATTTGGTTTATTGGTTGTTGCTTGTAAGTGCTTTTGTTGCCCGAGGAGCCTCAGCCGTCTGAGGCATAGGGGCCCGAAGGGGCCTCCCCCACCCAAGGTCTGGGGGCTCTACTCTCTATGCTGCTGGGCCAAGCAAGGTTCCTAAAGTGTAAGACACTTGTGAATCGTAAAATGGTGATCTCTAGGATAACTAACCATTTCAATGGAGAAACAACCTTTGCACAAAGATGGTCAATTGATCTTCCCAAAGAGAGGAGAAATGAGCCTCTTAGAAAATTGAGAGAAGCGTCTCAGAAAATGGGAAATAATCATCTCATAAATAGGGAGAACAATCATTGCAAAACTTGGAGAACAATCATCTCATAAAATGGAGAACAAGCATCTCATAAAATGGAGAACAAACATCTCATAAAAGAGAGATAAACCATCTCATAAAATGGATAACGATCATGTAACACCCCGAAATATACCCTAGTCGTTTTCGACATGTTTAGGGTATTTGTAAGCATAATTTGAATGTTTCGTGATTTAAATGCGAAACATGGAAACGAGAGACCCGGAAATTTACAAGACACAAGGACAAATATGTAATTTGCCAAAAAAGGGGCATAGAAGTCATAAGATGAAAAGGCTATGGGTTAAAATAGAATTATGCCTAAATTGATTTGCAAAAAGAGAGGAATTTAAGGATTGAAATGAAATAAAATGAAACTTCACCCAAAAATGGGTTTTTGAGAGCCAAACATGGCCTAAGGAGATATTTTTGATTTACGACCAAATTTGGTCTCATTTTGGGGGAGAAAAACCGTGAAGGCCAAGAAGAAGATAAGGGAAGAGGAAGAAGAAGAGGGAGGAGCCAAGAAAGGTATGGAAACTAACCTTGAGTATGGAACCATGAATATTAGTATGGATCTATGGAATTTTTGTATGGATTCTAGTAAGATTTGGTATGGATCTTTGGATTTCTTGTATGGAACTCTATGGAATTCTAAGGTTTTGTGTGGTTAATAGCTTGTCCCCAAATCTAGGGTTTTGTTAGAATCTCATCCTAACCTTAGATTTCTTGAAATTAAGGTTGGTAAAACCCCATATGGAACAAGATTTAGTAAGGGAATCCTCCCTCGGTGTTGGATTCATATAAACGGGCAAGTAATCAGTTAGGGCTTAGAAACAAACCTTAACTAATCCTTGGGTTTGGTTTGTGTATGGGTTATGACCCATATTAGAGTTGTTTTGGGAGTGATTCATGAAAGGGTTTTGAAGAAATATATGTATTGAAAGATGATTTGAGTATAATTGAGGTTACAAGATGAATATGGAGTGGTTTTGAAGTGTGTAATGATTATTGAGTTAGTTTAAAAGTAAAAAATATGAAAAGGGAAGAAACACACACACTGGGCAATTCGGTGGGCTGACTGGCACCGAACGTAGCTTGCACCGTATCGATTGCCTGCTTTTGACCAAAGGTTCGTGATTTTGACCATAACTTACTCATTTCTTATTCGATTTGAGTGATTCAAGTTGCTGGTTAAAATAGACTTCAAGTAGAACCAAAAATCCAGAAATAGGCGCCTTCAAATTCTGATCCTATGTGGCCCAAAAAATTCACTCAAAGTAGGGTTATGTTCAAGCCAATTTCTACTTCGCTGGCCATAGAGTAAGCCTGCTGTTTAGGGACATAATCTGATCCTATGTTCGATTTGGTGATTCCAGTTGAGGGAGTCCATAGCACCTTAGTTGAAAGGAGTACAAATAACCAGTGTAAAAATGGAGTCAAGACACTGGAAATGAGTATTACAAACTGTCCCTAGTGTAATATCCAGAACGATTCAGTTTGGCATGAAAATGCCATAACTTTAGTTTGGATGATCCAATTGGAATGATTCCAATTTCTAAGTAAAATAGATTCATAGAGGGACAAGAATACATGAATGAAGTGTGAATACATAGGTATCATACCGTACAAGTATACGAAATGCCATATGTAATAAGCATGAAATATGAATATGATATGAAACATGAATACGAACTGAAACATGAACATGAATAAGAAAGGCAATATGTCACGAATACATAATGTGGCTAAGAATGCCCCTATTATAAGATAGTAAGTTACTGGAACTCATATAATTGTAAATTGCCTACACCGCTATTGAATGACACGACACTTTCGACCGTGCTTCTCACATTAGTACTTGCATTCTCCGATTAGGTGCGACTAAGACTCCCTCACCGTTTCTACATTCATTAGTACTGTATTCGAAATATACCCTAGCAGTTTCGAACTTGTTGTGTATTGTTTAAATGGAATTTTTCAGAAATAAAGTTCCATAGAAACCTAAAATTAATAAGAGAGCAATGGGTAAATATGTAATTTACTACTAAGACCTAGTGGTCATAAATGGGAAAGACAAGAGTAAAGTGGTCTTTTTACTACTTGAGGACACAAAGGCATAAATCAAGAAGTTTATATGCCATTATGAGATTTGAGAAAGAATGGAAATAAGAGAGAAATGGGGACCAAGATGCACTAGAGAAACTTAAAAGCAAAAATGGTTTTGACTTCAAGCCAAACATGGCCTTAACTTAAAATGGGATTTAAGACCAAATTTGGTCTGCCTTAGGGAAGCAAAACCGCAGGAAGAGAAGAGAAGGGGAGAAGAAGAAGAAGAGGAAGAGGAAGAGAAGAAGAAGATTTAAGGAGAGAGTTCAAGCAAGGCCAAAAGGTGCTAACTTGATTTTTATTAACTACGCACTCTGGTTTAATTTCCATACAATTGCATGATTAGTAGCTTGCCCCAAACCTAAGGTTTGATAAAAGTTCATCCCAACATGGGTTTCTTGTTGGCATTTGATTTTTTCTATGGTTTTGATAGGATTTCATCCTAACCCAAAAATTATTGAGAGTAAGGTGGGTAAAACCCCAAATGTACAAGAAAAACATGGAATCCTCCCTTTGAGGTTGGATTCATGGTTTAATTGCAAAGTAAAGGAGTTTGGGTTAGAACAAACCCTAACAAATTTTTGTATTTGGTATGTGTATGGGTTATGACCCATATTAGAGTTGTTTTGGGAGAAAATCATGAAAGGTTTTGATGAAAGATATGTATTGAATGATAATTTGAGTAGAAAAGAGATTATAAGATGAATTTAGAGCGGTCTTGATGTGTTTATAGAGTATTGGGTTGATTTGGGTATCAACATATGGAAAAATGGAAGAAAAACACACATTCTGGTATTTTTCTATGACTGCACGGCATTCACCTTGGACCCGTGATCAAGAGCGAAGCCCGTAACTGAACCTATACTGTATTGTGCACGAATAAAGTGTACACCCCGCCTATTTTGACCAAGTTCGTATTTAGCCAACTTGCTCATTTATTATCCGATTTGAGTGATTCAAGTGGCTAGTTAAAATAGACTTAAAGGAAAACCATACATCCAGAAATAGGCATCTTCAAATTCTGATTCTATGTAGCCCAAAAATTCACTCAGTGGGAGCCATGTTCGCTTCACCTCTGCCCCGTTTTTTGAACATAGGGTAGTACGTGGGTTGTTTAGGACATAACTCGAGTTTCGGTGTCTGATTGAGGATTCCATTGAGAAGAACCCTGCACTTAGCTTTAGCTGAGTACAAAGAACAAGTGTCAAATATGGAGTCAGGACACTAGGAAATGAGGCATTACAAACTATCCCAAGCTGCATTACTCAGAATTGGACTAGTTTGGCATGAAAATGCCATAACTTTAGTTTGATGATCCGATTGGAATGAAATGATTCAATTTCTAAGTAAAGTAGATTCATGGGGAATAGAATACGTATGGATAAAGTTGTGATTCTGAACATCATACTTTACAAGTATATGAAGTCTTGAAAATATGTAATGGCGCAAACAGAAAATATAGAAAATGCAATATGTATAGATGTAGTTTATAGAAACATGAAAATGATATGGAAAATGAAATAAGCAGTTGAAACATGAATATGAGCATGAAAGGCAATAATTCATGAACACATAGTAATGGTTAAGTTATATATGATTATTATCATATATAACTTGAGAAGAAAAGGTAATAAATGATATGAAAGACGGAATCTTGATTATGATCGATTATGAATCTTGAATTGTGAAATATATATAAGTATATGTATATATTGATTTGAATTATTTTATTCGAAATGTTTGTGCTTGCATAAATGATATGAAGACGAGAATATGATTATGATCGGTTATGAATGCTGTTGTAAATATATATATATATATATAACATATATATATATATATATATATATATATATATATATATATATATATATATATATATATATATTGATTTGAATTATTGTTATTCGAAATGTTTGTCAAATATAGGCATGTGTGCGAATCATTTGAACTATAAGTGAAATTCTTTGCATAAAGTAAATTGATTTGAAATGTATTATGAAATATGTTACTATAGCAGGATTCACAGTAGATTAAATGTGAGATAACTACTGAAATAAACATTGAATGACCTGACATGGCCGGGATTCACAGTTAAGTTATGTGAGAGTACTTAGTAATTGCTAAATGTGAGATGTTGCTCTTTTGAATATTATGAGACGAGTTAAGTGAATCTGTCATGAATGTCTTCTATAGCCATACGTGAGATGGTAATAATTGAATCTTGGGAAATCACATTGCTCTTGAGGAATGACAAACGGAATGGGATTCCCCAAAGTGAGATCTATGTGAGATGAAGTGGCCCAATAATTGAATGCAGAAATCACATTGCTACTGAATGACAAAACGGGACGGGGATTCCCCCAGTGAATGCATCGTGAATGTCGGCTTATGCCATATGTGAGATGGTAATAATTGAATGCCCAAATCCACGTGCTGCGAATGACAAACGGGACGGGGATTCCCGAGTGAATCATCGTGAATGTAAACTTCTATAGCCATATGTGAGATGGTGATATTGAATGTGAAATCACATTCTTCTTAAATGACAAACGGGACGAGGATTATTATTTGAATTTATCGTGGATCTTAACCACATAATACATATGTGAGATGGTGATATTAAATGTGAAACCACATTGCTCTTGAGATGACAAACAAGACGGGATTCACATTTGAATCTGTCACAGATATCGACCACATGGCTTATATGTGAAATCCTGGCTTAGAAAGTGAAAAATGACATTAAAAATTGTATTTGTTGAAGTATCTTTTACGTTACGCAGACATAGTAAAAATGTATTATTTTGTAAAAGCATTTTGTTAAATGTGAATGTTATGGGTCTTTTGAATTTGTAAATGTTTATGAGGATTGCGAAATGAAGTGCTTTCGTAAATTAAAAAGTCTAAAATGGAATAACACAAGCAAAATGTTTTGGGAAGATAATTAAAAATATCGAATGTAGGAGCTCGACTTGGATCATGGCCAAGGTCAAGTCGGGGATTCGGGTCGCGACACTTTTGAAAACAAAAATTTAATAAAACCAAACAAAAATGTTTTGATTGAAAATGTCGAGATGGCAGGGCTCCGGCTTGGATCATGTCGAGATTATTCAGGGATTGGTCGCGACACTTTAAATGAAAATTTAATAAAACGATAACTAAAAGAATTAAACGGGCATCCCGGATCATGAAATGTAATTGCTAAAGGGATTTGATTAATAGCTTCGGCAGTGATAATGATATGAGTATAATATGTATCGGTGTCGATGCGGATTGACCAATATGTATAGGTCAAACTTTAGTAATATTCCAGGTTGCCGTGTATATGCATAAGTTTGTTTTGAATATGATTTGACATGCCATACATGTAGAAGATATAGATTGAAACTAGTAAAAGACTGACACATGGAAATATCTGAACAAGATAATGATATGGAATCGAAAGGATAAAATCTACATATAATATGATATGAGTTAGAAATCACATAAGAATAGACTTGTGTTATATGGAAAAGTAAATGTAAATAAAAGATTGTGACGGCGAAGTGTGTTGTTAGTCGTTATTGTCTATATATTCCCACTAAAGTAAAGCTTAGCACGGGTGTTCAATCAGTGTAGGTATTGAAGAGAGATAAGGAATGGGACATTTCCACACCGGTGCGGGCCATCTCGGAGATGGGTGCTCACCGTGATGCGGGCCATCTCGGAGATAGGTGCTCACCATTAACTGTTCACGATCTCGATGTTTATTAGATATGTCATATAAGTATTTGTATAAATAAATGGGACTTAAAATATATGTGTATAGATTTTTGATGGACACCATTAGATGGTAGTTCTTTTGTGTATGTAAATGATTTTGGTTTTAAAATTATTTGTATACCCACAAGTATAAGTTCGGCTCACGAAAAAAAAAAAGAAAAAAAAGGGTAAAGAAGTCTAATTATGGTTAACTTGGCAGAGTTCGGATTCATGATCGGGTCGGACCAAGGGAATCGGGCGTAATGAAGTGCCGGTACTCTACGATTAATCGTGGCACTCTTTGCCGTCTTGGCTTGTGTGTAGTACTTTGGAACTCTCTAATTAGTGCAACAACACTCTCTGTCAGTGCTTGACCTCCACAGCGTAACTACGGCACCTCGTCATCTTTAATACCTTGAATTACTTATTGTGTTATATCTTACTCATTTAAATTATTCTTGGTCACAAGTGATCAACATTCTGATGAACTCTAATAAAGAATAAAAATTAAAGAAATGAATATGGTAAAGATCACAGGAGAAATGTACCTCACAGATGCCTTTGTGTCTGATACGTAGTACCCTACGGGTACTTTTGTGCAAATAAATCTGATACCTTAGTACCTATGGAGGTGCTTAGTATCAGAAATACGAGGAATAAGCTCAGTATCTGAGTATAAGATTTGTAAAATACAGTATATGCTCCATATCATAAGTATAAGATGAAATACGAGTGCGCTCTACGTAACACAAGTATAAGTTATTAAGACCCGATTATAAGTTCTGTAATACAAGAATAAGATCCAGAAATACAAGAATAAGTATAATTTACGTAGTAACTCTGGTACCTGTATAAACTGCGGATAAGGATAAGCTGGTGTAGTACTACGGGTATCCCAGATATGAGTATAGTTAGTAGTACCTCGGGTGCTTTTAATTAAATATAAAATTGTGATATAAGCACAAGTATGTCCTTTTAGGACATTTGAATAAGTAGTACTTAAGAGTACTTACGT
Source organism: Tetrastigma voinierianum (assembly GCA_016808115.1). Taxonomy (NCBI): domain Eukaryota; kingdom Viridiplantae; phylum Streptophyta; class Magnoliopsida; order Vitales; family Vitaceae; genus Tetrastigma; species Tetrastigma voinierianum. Next base: position 2,134,903 of record JAEQBH010001275.1, on the reverse strand, counting down.
ATAAGAATAAGTTCGTAATGCCCGATTATATGTTAAAGTAATATCTGCAATAGTACCTCTGAATTTACTCAGAGCAAGTGTAAACTCAGTAGTATAAGTATAAGCCCTATGGTATAAGTATAAGCCTTGTAGTACCTAAGGGTACCTCTGTATAAGCATAAGTTCTGTAAACTCCTATGGGAGATCTGAGATAGATATAAGTACCAGTACGTGTATAAGTATCTCGGTATAAGCATAAGCTCTGTAACTCCTACGAGAGATATGAACAAGTATAAGATAGATAGAAGTATGAGTACGTGATAAGTACCTCCGTCTAAGTATATGTATAAGTTCGATCACGAGTATACAAGGAATGAATAAGTATGTATCCTCACAGGGAAATAAGTATAAAGTATGTATCCTACGGAGATAGAAAGTATAAGTATGTGGCTCCCTCATGGAATAAGTATAAGTATGTGACCTACGGGAGATCGAAATAAGAATAAGTCTGCCATCAGTGTAAGTTCTGAGTAAGTATAAGATAAGAAGTACCAGTATAAGCTTTGTAGTACATACGGGTAATAAGCTTTGTAACTCGGATGGGAGATTTGAATAAGCATAAGTTTGTTATAAGCTTAAGTAATTGTATAAGTTCATTATATGAATGCATGAAAATTCTGATATTTGTTATTGTTTTATGATTTAAATGTGTATATGCATAAGACATATGTTTCCCACTAAGCGTAAAGCATAAGGTTTTAATCAGGTGTAGGTACATGAAGGCGTCCAGGAAGCCGTGCTGTGAGCCCCGACCTGTGGGGTTCATCACGAGTTCGCGCTCTGATTTGTAAATGTAAAAGTATAGTTTTGTATATGTAAATGGGACTCAGTATATGTGTATAGATTTTGTTGGACACCACTCCAGTGGTAGTTCTCTTGATATATATATGATATTTTGATTCTGTTATAAAAAATAAAAAAAAAAATAGGTAAAGAGTCCCAGTATATAGTCTCGCGCCTCGAACTCGGTTCGGATCCGCCTTTCGGGTCGGATCGGGAATCGGGGTGTGATAGATCATCCCATAAAATAGAGAATAAGCTTCTCATAAAAATGAGATAAACCATCTCATGAAGTGGAAAACAATCATCCCATAAAATGAAGAACACCCTGCATGGACTGAGCTACCCGAGATCTAGGGCCGTCGAGGGTTGCTATTCGAAGGTATACACAAACTCGTCTCAATTAAAATGGAGAAATACGAATATACTTTGTTCGCCTAGGAGGCAAGCGCCGCCTCTCATCAACTAGGAGTTAGTGGAAGCCGCTATTAGATAGGCGAGGATTCGAGGGGAAAGACTCCATCTTTCCACACTAAGATTGTATTCTATAGGCTCCTTTGCAACCATTATCGGCAATGATGAAGGGACCCTCCCAATTTGGTTTCATCTTTCCTTCCTTGAAATTTCATCGAAGGACTCCATTGCAAAAAGCCCTTGGTTTGACGAGTTTTGCCCTCTGATAGATGGCTCGACGATGGTACTCGGCCATTTTGAAGGCTGCTTGTTCTCTCTTTTCCTCGAGGCTTCGTCTGACCTAGCCCGAGCTCGGAGCGTCATCAACGCATAGAAATTCAAGCCCCGGATTCACGGGAATCCAATGCCTTTGCCAAGCGCAAAGGAATATGGCGTTTGGTAAGTTTGCTAGGGTTATCTGATGGCAGGAGTGCTATAGGTAGCTTGTCTACCCACTCTCATCTAGCCTAACCATCGTCAGAGGTGTCATCACTACATAGCAATTCAAGCCCAGATTCGACGGGAATCAATGCCTCTACTCCGAACGTAAAGGAATACGACATTTCCTAAGTAAGTTTGCTTTAAGGTTATGCAGTGGCTCGAAGTACTATAGGTAGCTATCACCCACTTCCTTTCTGGAGTGTCAGCTGTTTCTTTAAGTAGCGAGTAATGTTTTGATCATGACTTATTATCAGATTGAATTTGTGGGTCTGAGTTGTGGAGTAGATATTTTTATCACTGTACTCGGTGCAAGCTGAATTAGACGATGTGAATTACGGGACCATTGTCGAGACGATGTAATGGGGTACTCAGGTACGACACCTGATGTTCCTTTGCCTGGCTGTGTGAGTTTGAATTGGTCTTGATGCAATACGCCCAGGCCTTTGGAGCTTTCGCCCACTTGGTGGGAAATAATCGTAGCTACAGGAGATGAACTTTTGTTAGCTTATCGCTAGGGGTAATTGACCTACGATATCAATCTCCCACTTGTAAAAAGGCCATGGACTCAACACAAAATGGAGCTTTGTGGGTAGGGTATGAATAATATTGCCGAATTTCTAGCAAACATCATAATTCCTCATGAACAGCTCGGATTCTTATTTCATCGTAGGCTAATAGAAACCTTATGTCATGATCCTGTGGCATAACAATAGTAGCTAATGTGGAGTCACAGCACATGCCTTTGAGGACTTGCTTTCGATTACTCATTAGCTTATTAGGAGAGGGACGCATCTGCAGTCGAACCATAGAATGATACTTCTCGAGTACATCATTTATTAATGTGTGTATTGCTCGAGACCTTCACCTTGGCGCCCTAAACATGTCCTCAGAGCGATGTGCCCTCCTCAGTAGAAGAGATAGAGGAAATCTAGGAGTGTCAAACTTGACACTCGGTTGTGAGGACTACCATGCCATAGATAGACAGATGGTCTATGATACTTATCTTCATGGCACAGATAGAGGGCATTAGAGGCTAAACTAGCGAGTGCATCGGCCATTATGTTTTTGCTATAGGGGCTTGGGCCACTATGAATTACTGGAATCCAGCCATCAGGGACTATGCCAACGTCAGATGCTGCTCCATTCTCTATTTGTTAGCCTCTTACCCCCTCGTAGCTGGGACCGCCACCAGCTGTAGAGTGCATCAAAGCTCGAGTTTGTGATGAGAGTTCTTTATGATCCAGTAGAACAGCATAGCCTCGTGCTAGAAGCTTTGTGTGGAGATTTGTGAATGCGAATTTAACCACCTACGCAATGGATAAGCCTTCTAGGGATTGTAGGATCACACTGCTCCCTCTGATGCGGCTCTAGACGAGCTGTCGGTTTCAAGGGGCCATCACAGAGGTTTTGGTGGTTGCACATCTGACATTTTGGCAATAAAGTCAATAAGAGTCTGACCTTTTATTGTCGACCTCGGGCGATACTCAATGTCAAACTCGCTCAACCCACTTTAAGAGCTAGCTCGAAGCGTTTGGCTTATGGTGTATGGCTTTGATCGGGTAGTTAGTGAGTACGACTATAGTGTAGGCTTGGAAGTATAGGCAGCTTCTTTGCTTCCATTTGAGAATAATCACGGTCGCTCAAATCGGTATACCTTGTTTCAACGTTAGATTCTTTCACTCCACGAATTACACGGTTTAAGCGCAGTCTTGCGACCTCTGGAAATTTGGCTCACGGCCGTGCGCGGGCGACAGATACGGGCGAGAGGTCCTCACACCGTTTCTTGGTTGAGACAACGATAATGGGGAGGTGACATACTTCTTTACAGCGTGAAAGGCCTTGTCACACTCCCAGTCCGCATCCTTCGGGAGCTCTTTTCGGCCTCGAGAGATGGTCGAAGTCGATCAGAGACCATGGAGATGAACATGTTTAGTGCCATGGCTTCTTGTTGGAAGTGCTGTATTTGCTTTTTTGTTCTGAGGGCTACATTTTATGTGATGGCCTTGACTGTCAGAGGCCATTTTGATCCCCCATGAAAACTACCCAGGAACCCAGTTGAGTTTCGACGTGCAGGCGCTGCTTCTCGGGTTCCGGTATAGTGCCTTCTCATCGACTCGATCGCTTCATAAACCACCTGAATGATTTGAAGCCTTGGCAACTAACATCTTCGTCCAATATATGCTTCCATGGTCTTGCCCAACAAGGGTTCAAAAATGCGGGACATCATGCGTTGATAGGTGGCTCCAGCATTCTTCAAGCCAAAAGGCATTACGTTATAGCAATACATCTTTGTCGGAGTAATAAAAGCCTTGTTCGCCGAGTCGGGCGAATACATTGGGATCTGATTGTAGCCACGTCGAGAAAGGACAGAAGTTGATGCCCTGTTGTTGCATCCACGATCTGATCGATACGTGGTAGAGGAAATGTATCATTCGGGCAAGCGTCATTCAGGTTAGAATAGTCAACGCATGCACACGCGCCACTTGCCATTCTTCTTGGGAACAACCATGACGTTGAATGACCATTCAAGTCGCGAATATCTCGATGAACTGTGACGGGGAGTTTGTTAACCGCGGCTTTGCCGCTTCTCAACGCTCTGGATGGGTGCTCTGGCAATCGGACGGATCGCACTCGTGCGGAGGTTGAATAGTGTTGAGCCATGGTTGGGGAAACACTCAATATGTTAGCGTGGGACCATGTGTAAATGTCAACGAACTCTTGCAAAAGTGATAACAGGGAGTCAACTTCTTCTCGAGAGAGGTGCGCTCCCAAGCTAACCTTCTCGGGCTTGTCTGGGCCAAATAAGGGGTGAAGTTGCAAGCGCTCCGAAACCTTAGAATCTTCCAACTTGGCAGCGCGAGCCTTTAGCAGTCGTTGCTAGTTAGTTGGTGCTTCGTCCTCCTGCTGCTTGACCTCACAGCATGCTTTTGCTGCCTATTGGTCTCCCCTTATGTTAACCTGGCCTTGAGAAGTCAAGAAACTCAGCACTTGGTGGTCCGAGGACGGCAATGCCTTCATTGCATGGATATAGGTGCGACCCAAAATGGCATTGAATGGAGGCTCATTGATTACCGTGAGTGGGACTAGGGCTGTGACAGGTCCATGACTTCACTGTCTGCGTCGACTATTCTAACCTGAATGACACTTGCTCGAAGGATACGTTTCCTCTACCACGAATTGATCATATAAGTGGATGCAGTGAACATCGACTTCTCTCTCGATGTAAGCACTGTGGCTCACGATCAAATCCCGATGTATGCGGGCTCGAACATGGCGTTTATTACTCGGAGCATGGATGTATTGCTCTGGCCAATGTGCCTTTGGCGGCGAAGAATCTTGAAGCCACCTATTAAAAACTCATGATCTCCCCCGATTTTAAGTCCTGTTGGCCAGACCATGCGACATATATTGACCACATGTTAGTCAGTCGAGGGCTTAGGGAGATCATCTGGCGCACTTGTAGGCGTTCGAGTTGATGAAGGCACACATTTGCGATTAGACTAGAAGTGTGGATCATGTTAGTTGGAAACTTCTTGGGGTTCTTAGTAAGCCAAAGGGGGATCGAAATGGCCCTTGGAGCCAGATTGAGAGTCTATCTGGATGACCCATAGCAAAAAAGTAGATATAGGTATAACGAGTGAGCGCCTTAAATAAGTTTAAATCTGAGTGTTTAGGATCGACTTCGACCATTCTTCGCAACACTAAAAGGAGCTCACTTGAAGGGATGGGGACCAGAGTGTGACAAGGCATTTCATGCTATAAAAGAGTATGTTGCCTCCCCACTATCGTTGTCTAAACCAATTAACGGTGAGGACCTCTACCTGTATCTGGCTGCCTCGGCCACAACCATGAGAGCAACTTTGGTGGCGTCGGGTGAGGATGGCAAGCATATATAGGTGTACTTCGTAAGTAAGGTGCTAACAGACACTAAAACAAGGGTATATCGATTTTGAGCGAATCACGTTGGCTCGAGCGACAAAGTTGTACACATGCTTCTTAGCCCGCGCATAGTCGTGCTCAACTACCTAAGCCATGCTCTATAAGCCCGGACACTTGGGCGGCTCTTGAGTGGGAAGTGGAGTTGAAAGTTTGACATCAGTGCCATGAGGTTAGTAATGAAAGGTCAATTCTTGCAGGCTTTATTTTGAAATTTCGTGTACGTGCAGAGGACCTCTGTGAGCTAGTCATAGCTCCTTGAGAGCCAATGGCTCATCTGAGCGTAGGTGGGGGAGCAGGTATGATCCTACAATCCCCAAAAGGCTTATCCATTGCACATGCGATCAAGGTGAAGGCCTGAGCAGCAAGGTACACATTGATAATCGATACCCTGTACAGGCAATCATTCTCTAGTTTGTACCAGAGATGTGTCCCCCCCGAAGAATTGAAACGAGTAATTGAGCAAGTCCATGGAGGCATGTGCGGTACCCACATTGACGGCCGGTCGCTATGCCATAGGATCATGACACAGGGTTTCTATTAGCCAACGATGAAGCAAGAATCCGAGCTATTCGTGATAAATTGTGGTATTTGCTAGAAATTCGACAATATTATTCATACCTCAGCCATAGCGTTCCACTCTATGTTGAATCCATGGTCTTTTTACAAGTGGGGAATTGATACCGTAGGTCAGTTGCCCCCTAACGACAGGCCAGTGAAAGTTCATTCTAGTAGCCACAGGTTATTTCACCAAGTGGGGCGGAGCGAGGCTACATCTGGAGATCGAGGCCACACGGCTCACACGATTTATTTCAAGGGCATTTTGTGTGTCGGTTCGGAATTACCACAGTTTCCCTCTTCTCGAAGCAGTAGTGCACTGATTCGTGTAAGGCCTTACCAATGGATACGTATTGAGTGCCCAGATCAAAAAATATCTACTCCACACCTCAGTACCCATAATCCAACGAAGAAGCCGAAGTCATGAACAAAACATTACTCAGCTACCTGAATAAATAGTTGACAATGGCAAAAGGAAAGTGGGTAGATGAGCTACCTATAGCACTCTAGGCCTACCATATAACCCCAAAGCAACCTATCAGGGAAACACTGTATGCCTCGCGTTCAAAGTTGAGGCATTGATTCCCGTCGAATATAGGCTCTAACTGCTATTGTGACACCCCAACTTGGCACCTTTGTGTTAGGAAAGGGTGTCATGAAATTGTAAACTTTAAACCCGACTAACTGAGTAGTTCTAAAACATTCCTTAAAATATAATCATATAATTTAACATATATTACAAAACCATATTATCATACCCCACTATTTGAGGCAGTCAAAATATTACTTACATATTATTTACAAATCCTTTTCGGGGTACTTAAAGTTTATATACAACATATTGCTCAAAGTAACACGTTAAATAGAAACACTACAGGTGAGCACCTATCGTTGAGATGGCCCTTGATGTGGATGTGGAATGTCCTGTTCTCTAGCTGCCTCCTCGGTACCTGTCACGCCCCTTCCCCCGTTCCACCAAGGCGGAGCGAGGGGGAGGTGCGACTGCATTTCAGACTCTTTACCTACTTTTTTCGCATTACCGGGCTCCAAGCCCTATAGCCAATCAAAATATCGTGATACAAAAATACAAAATAAAACTACCACCGTAGTGGTAAGCATAAAGGTCGCTATACTTACAACCCCCGAGTCCCATTTACATATACAAAAACTGTACTTTTACATTTACATAATTAGAGTGCGGAACCTACTGTGATGAACCCTTACTAGTGTGTTGGCCGAGCTGTATGCGGAAGATCGCGAACGTCCTCTTCTGTACCTACACGGATTAAAACCCGTGCTAAGCTTTACGCTTAGTGGGAAACATATGACTTATACATGTATACATGCATTAATATTCTAGTGCAGTAAGCATATAACAGTAACAGATGCACAGTAACATATATTAGAATTTATCATGAATTCATATAATAAACTTATATGCCTACTTGTACTTATAACAAAATTATACTTGTTCAGATCTCTCGTAGGAGTTATAGAGTTTATACTTATACTTATACTTTTAGCATACTTATACTTGTACAGAGGCACCCGTAGGTACTACAGAACTTATACTTATACAAAGGTACCCGTAGGTACTGCAGAACTTACACTTATACAAAGGTACCTGTAGGTACATTCAGAACAGAATGATGTACATTACTTTCCTCTTATTCGTTATTCAGACTCTTATCATATAACTGTTGGATTACCTAGACCGCACAAGAAATGAGCAGACACAACACAATAAGTACTCGCCAAGGTAATATACGCATCGATGTTGCCAGAAGACAAAGCGAGGTCGTTACTTATTAACGCGTTCGCCAATGCATAGAAGTGTCGTGAGCACTAGCAGAGTGCCGGCACCGACGTAACGGTTCGCCTAATGCACGTGGCGTCAGAAGGCTTAGCGTGAGTGCCAAAGCAATCGAATGTGAACGTGCCTACCTATGTACGTATGTCGTAACACTAACAAAGAATGCCAAATGACTTACTTAACGCACTACCACGCACAGAAGTGTCGAGCACTAGCGTGAGTGCCAAATGACCGACAGAGATTTGCCTCGCCCACGTCGTAAATGTATGCCGTGGTCATTTAATACCTAGTCTTAGGCATTCCTACAATTTTATATATTCAGGAACTTACTATCTTATCATAAGGGCATTAAATTTGCCTACTTAGAATTCGCTCCGCCGAGGTGGCGAGGTACGTTGCATTTTTCACTTAGTTTCATTCTGATTTGGATCCTCGTTAATCATTTATTAGGGTTCCTATACCCTCGGTGTTCAAATTTGAGCTTAACAATGTAAGATTACCAAAAATCGATCACAGGAGTAAGGGTAATAATACCACTCGGACCGGTACCCCACTCAAACCCAGCGAGGTGAGTGGTACCGGTACTAATTTGTCATGGTACCTATCTATTTTGGTTCTCATGACAGTGGTACCGATACCACCCCCTCAAGCTTGGTACCGTACTCAGCTTGTGGGAACTGACCAAAAATGGCATATTTTTCCATTTTTACCTCACGTTTCTTTCTTAAGCCTCCTCAATTTCATCCTACATCAAAAACCACCATGGAATCCCTCCAAAACAACTCCATAAACACTTATAATGGTGGTTTATAATTTCTTAAACCAAACCCTAGCCATAGAATCCAAGGATTCATACCAAAGTTCACAAATCTTACAAAAACCATAAAATAGAAGGATCATATCTATTTGATACAAACTAGGGTTTTTTAACCTAACTTCCAATGGTACTAGGGTTAGGATGAATTTCTAACTAAACCCTAGGTTTGCAAACCATAATCTACCAAAGTCCAAAATACACACGATTCCATACAAACCGCTCCATGTAGTTCCATACCTTTCTTCTTCTTCCTCTTCCTCTTCCTCTTTCTCTTCTTCTTCCTTTCTCCTTTCTACGTTTTGCTCTCTCTAAAATGAGAGACATTTGAGATATTTTTGCCTTTATATATTAAATTTTCCTTTATTACCCTTTAGTCCTCCATCACTTACTATTTGCACTACAATTTATGTTATTTATAATGGCATATCCTCTTCTTTGTATTATGACTTTTTTTTGTGTTCTCTTTGACAAATTACAAATTTGTCCTTATGTCTTGTAAAATTTCCAGGTTTCTCAATTTCCATGTTTCGCATTTAAATTACAAAAAATTCAAATTATGCCTACAAAATACCCTAAACACGTTGAAAACAACTAGGGTATATTTCGGGGTGTTACAATTCTCCCCCCCTTAAAATAAATTTCGTCCTTGAAATTACCCGAATCAAGAGTTTAGGCACCGTACCTCATTGTCGATTCGGGTTCCCATGTTGCTTCTTCCATACCGTGATGTTGCCAAAGCACTTTTACCAAGTGGACTCTTTGTTCAGAGTCAAGCCTTATTTCAATATCTAGAATAGCTTTCGCCTTTCAAAGTGAAATCTTCTTGTACTTGTATATCTTGAACTCGGTAATATGTGCGATGTGTCGTAACGACATCTTCGGCTATTGCACATGGAACACTTCATGTAATTTGGCTAACTCCAGAGGGAGTGCCAAACGATACGCTACTGGTCCAACTCTTTCTAAAATCTTGTAAGGGCCAATGAATCTTGGACTCAGTTTCCCTTTTCTTCCAAAGCGTAGTATCTTATTCCACGGAGATACTTTTAAAAACACTTTGTCTCCGACTTCATATTCTATATCCTTTCTCTTCAAATTAGCATAGGACCTTTGTCTATCACTGGTAGCTTTTAACCTCTATTGAATAATCTGAACTTTTTCTTCCATATCTTTTACTAAATCAGGACCAATAATCTTATGCTCATCCAACTCTGTCCAACACATAGGAGTTCTACATCTTCTTTCATACAAAGCTTCATATGGGGCCATACCAATACTGGACTGATAACTGTTGTTATAGGCAAATTCCATGAGTGGAATATACTTATCCCAACTTCTCGGAAAATCTAATACATAAGCCTAAAGCATATCTTCCAACACCTGTATCACTCTTTTAGACTGTCCATCTATTTGTGGATGGAAAGCAATGCTAACATTCAATCTCATACCAAAAGCTTACTCGTAATTCTCTCTTCCGCATCCCGACGCAAAACCGTGGATCACGCCATACATTATCGATAATCCTATGTAATCCGACAATTTCACCTACATAAAGTCTCCAACAGACGCATCCATGGAGAATCAAGTTGATCTAGAGAAAGTGAGCGCACTTAGTCAACTGGTCTAATAAATTACCCAAACTGCATCATGTTTTTCAAGGTAGGGAAAACCGGATACGAAATCCATAGTAATGTTATCCCACTTCCATTGGGGAATTGAAGGGGATTCAATAAACTAGATGGTACTTGGTGTTCAACCTTTACTTGCCGACAATCGTATTAATTTAGATACATACTAAATGTCCTTTTTCATCCTCTTGCCACCAAGAAAAACTATTTCATATCCCCGGGCATAATCTATTACCTGTGGCATGGTAAAATAGTATCAGGGTTTTCATATAAGATCTTCTTTCTCAAATCCATATCATTCGGCACACATATTATGTTCTTGTACAACAAACCTCCACTTTCATCTATTGCATAATCAGTCCTGTCTCCAGTACTGACTAACTGCACTATCTCTTATAACTTAGCATCATTTTTCTGAGCATTTACTATCATTTGCTTCAAATCCAATATAACTCTCAATTGAGCCAACAAGGTTCCATCAGGTACTAGTCTCCAATCATAATCTTTCAAAATCAAAGCATAAATCATTTTCCTACTCAAGGCATCCGCCACTACATTTGCTTTCCATGGGTGGTAATCAATTATACAATCATAGTCTTTAAACAATTCCAACCACCGGCGCTGCCTCAAGTTCAAGTCCTTCCTAGCAAATATTTCCCGCACTCTTATGATCAAGAAAATTTTACATTTTTCTCCATATAACAAGACGCCAATTTCAAAGCGAATACTACAGTCGCTTAACTGAATCATGTGTGATAGTTTTGCTCTACGTGGTTTCAACTATCTCTAAGCATAAGCAACCACTTTCCCATCTCAGAGATCAATACGCATCCCAAACCTATCCTCGAAGCATCACTATATATAGCATATCCCCGCCTCGAAGTAGCCGAATCAACACCGTGCTTCAACCGCATTTCTTTAACCTTCAAAGTTGATTGGCACTTATCATCCCACTTCAAACTTACCTTTCTGAGTAATCTCGTAAGTGAGGATGCTATAACTGAAAATCCTTGTACAAATCTCTGAGCACAACTCGCTAAACCCAAGAAACTTAACTTCTGCTACATTTCGGGAGGGAGGTTTCCACCACAACGCTTTAATCTTAGCAGATCAACTCTTATACCATCTGTCGATTACACTACGGCCTAGGAATGACACTTCCTGCTTCTCAAAATCATTTTACTTAACTTGCAAATAACCGATTATCTCTCAAAGTTTGCAATACTATCCTCAAATGGTGTTTATGTTCCCGTGCATCTTTAGAATACACCCGCATGTCATCAATAAATACCACAACAAATTGATCCAAATAGCTTAAAACCCTATTCATCAAGTCCATAAATGCTGAGGATTGTCAACCTAAATGGCATTACTAAAAACTCATAGTGGCTTATAACGTTCCTGAAAGCTCTTCGGACATCAACTTCTTTTACCTGGAGTTGATAATATCCCGATCGCAAGTCTATCTTCGAAAAGACACTTGCTCCTCTCAATTGATCAAATAAATCCTCTATTCTTGGCAACAAATACTTATTCTTAACTCAGTCACTTCTTTATCTACGATACACCTAACATCCGAAGAGCACATCTTTCTTCTTAACAAATAAAACCGGCGCACCCTAAGGTGAGACACTAGGTCGGATGAAACCCTTATCCAATAGCTCCTAGTTGAGTCTTCGTCCTTCAGTTCAAAGGGGGAGCCATACGGTAAGGTGCCCCTTCGAAATGAGTCGCTCCCCACTACTCAATAGAGAGATCCACTTCTTTAGGTGGCACTCTGCACTCGGGAAATACATTAGAAACTCCCTAATCAGCAGAATATTTTCGAGATTCACTTGCTCTCTTTGAGTCAAGAATCAAAAGCCAAAAACTTCACAACCTTTTCTCAAAAACAAGCTTATGGGCCGAAATAACTTTTTATTGATTCAGATCGGATACCATGTATTGTTACTTTTGACATGTCAGAACATTTAAGCAGAATTATTTTCTTATCACAATCAATTATGGCCCGATGTTTGGATAACCAATCCATTCCCAATATCAAATCAAACTCATGAAAAGGCAAAGCAATTAGATCAACCGAAAATTTCCTATCATGTACCATAGGGGACAACTCTTATACACATGGTTGACTCTAACACTATGCCCTGTAGGACTGCAAATGCTGTGTCATAACCTAATAGCTTCCATCGAAGGCAATTTATCACCTATTTGTTTACGTATATATATATGAATGCATAGAGCCCGAATCAATTAAAGCATACAAGTCAATATCAAAGAGAGTGAAGTACCAGCAATAACCCCCGGTATGTCCAGATCTTCACAAGCTCATAAAGATAAGCTCCTGGCCAATGTAGTAGTAGAAACGATTCACCGGTCTCCGAAACACTACCTTTCCTGCGAACCACTTCACATCTACTCCCTACTCGACTCGCTGGTGCACATTCGACCCTCCTCTACCACTTCCTCGAGGATTTCTAGAACTTCCTCATCCTCGCGACACATCACACGATCCGTGTTCCCACACTCCGAAACAACCCCCACTAATTCCGTCCCGCAAATACCAAGATGATATTTGTGGTAGTGCGTGCATGCATGTCTTTCCCTCTCGTCCGATCGAGGTGCCTCGACGTAACTTTGTGTCACAGGTCCTTGTCTCCTACCCCTTGTAACTGAACCTTATACTGAATCAACTTGTGACTCCCTAGGTCTTTTTCCCGAAGAGGAACCCCCTCTTGAGAACTTTTTCTCTGTCTTTCTTTCTTAACTCTTCATTTCAGACTTCTCAACTTTAGAGAGCCAAGAATGAGAAAATTGATTAACTGCAATGGGCAATGTTCTCGAGGTACCTTTTAATGGACTCATGTAAGCCCTCCTCAAACTGTCTACATCTGAATTTTTTCCGTAAGAACGGATTCCGGTGCATATTTACTAAGACGACTAAATTCTTTCTCATATTCAGCCACTATCAATTTTCCTTATCTTAGAGTCAAAAATTGCTTCACTAATTCTTTGTAATCATCGTTGACATACTTCGTGATAAACTCTCAGACGGCAGTCCCATGTAATTGATCCGAAGCAAGGGATTCTCAAAACCACCCACCAATCATAAGCTGCACCTTGCAGTAATGAAACTGCACATGTGGCCTTTTGATCCACAGGACATCTCACTTAATCTAGAGCCCTTTCCAGTTTTTCAAGCCAAAACTCAGCTTTATCGGACTCTTCCATACTTGTACCATGGAATTCTTCCACTCCATGCTTTCTTACTTAATCACTCTGAGCCCAGGCTCGTGAGTCACCTAAGACCCATATCCTCGAGAGATTTTTACCACGTTTCCGCTTGAAGCATTTTCATTCGTCGCTGAATCAGATGTACTGTATGCATTGATCCAAAGGATTGATCGCCACCGTTTACCCATGCTTCCTGAGGTGGATCCATTCTAGATAATACACAAAACAAGGACATCCGCATTAGGCCAACACAATACTATGTAGGTACATCATTAATCTAAGACTCTTCCAGAAACGCTTAAACCTAGGCTCTGATAGCAACTTGTCACGCCCCTTCCCCCGTCGCACCAATGTCTAAAAAAGCAGGTAAAGAGTCTCAATACAGTCTCGTGCCTCCCTTCGCTCTGCCTTGATGGGACAGGGGAAGGGGCGTGATAGTACCTACATGGATAACCCGTGCTAAAGCTCAGTGAGGATCCTTACGCATGGATGGCCACTAACCATGATCATCACATTCTAATACTCATGCAACTTGCTATGCATATATATATATATATATATATATATATATAGTTACAATAATTCATGAACTTACCACAATTAAATAATTACATTTATTATGTTACTCTCATGTGCCATGCTAACTTCATATGTTTTATCTATCAAATTCCATATCATTTTAGTCATAGTATTAATGACTATTCAGGAATTTTATATTTCCATTATATTTTACAAATTACTTCCTATGTTTATGATTCATGTTTCAATTATCAATATCGTTTTATCTCTTTTTACATGTTTCACACAATACCGCATTCTTTATCTCTTTTTATATGGAGCCACTATCAATATTTGGCTTTTATCTCTTTTTACATGTTTCATGCTTGCATATTCCAAAAAAGTGGAAACGGGAGAGAACTGTATGTACCCGAGGGTACTATCACTGTATGAGACAGCGATCTCTATATGTGCTTTATTGTATGACCCAAACGGGGTCCATGTCATCAACCCAAACAAGGTCAACTATATTTGTATGATGCAAAGAACCGTATCCCTTTAGCAGGCGTCAATATATCTATCTACTCGGGTCATATGGGGCAATCGCTTTATTACTGCCGCAGACATATCTCAGTATACATGAATAACTAGTGTTATCATGTATGCATATGAGATATTCACTATCCATTATTCTCATCTTCATAAATAGTACTTTCACATATCTCTTGTCATCATATGAATATATTCTATGCTTCTTTATATAGCAACTATACATGTATTATATTTTCTTCACATGACTAGAATTCATGTCCTTTATTATTCCATTCTATTTATTCCATATTTAGCATTAAATCATATAACTTTTATGTCAATTTCTTTATCTCACTTATCTAAGTTATACTGACTTATTTTCATACAAAACCATCTCCGCTAATACTTTGGGAATATATAAGAGACATTTGGATGTCTCAAAATCCTATAAGAAAGGGCATGAAAATCATTTCCCAAAACAAGGTCCGACTTCACTTATTTTCTAGGTACAATGAGTTAGAAATCTCAACATGATTCCTTCCTTCACATTGTTCCTCTATGAATCTATTTTACTCAGAAATTAGAATCACTCCAATTGAATCATCCAAACTCAAGTTATGACATTTTAATGCCAAATTGATATGTTTGCCCAGTTTACACTAATAACCGACTTTGAGACCCAATTTCAGGGGTCTTAAATCTATAATTTGATACTAATTCCTTCTACTCATTTGAAGCTATGGTGCTAAGGGTTCTTCTTAAATTGGAATCATCCAATTTGGAGCACCAAACTTAAGATATGTCCTAAACAACCAAAACTGCTCTGTTTTCAAAACATAATTAGTGATTGGTCTTTCGACCCAAATTCAAGGGTCCTTAAGTCATATTAATACTTTAAGCTCTTCTTAGAAAATGTGGTCATAGGTCTTAGGTTTCCTCTCCAACTGGAATTTCCTAAATCAAAGTACTCTAAACCAAGTTATGGCCAAATAATTCACTCAGGGTTTTGGGGAAATTTTGACAACATCTTCCCTAAACCCTAAACATTTCCTTTATACTAAAACTGTAACACCCCAAAATACACCCTAGTCGTTTTAAAACATAATTAGGGTATTTTGTAGGTATAATTTGAATTTTTCATAATTTAAATACAAAATGTGAAATTTTCGAAACCCGGAATTTGTACAAGATATAAGGGTAAATTTGTAATTTGACAAATCAGGACATAAAAGTCATAAGATAAGAAGATTATAGGTTAAAGTGAAATATGAATAACTTGATTTGGTAAATAGAAGAGAGATGAGGACCTAAGTGCAACAAGGAACTAAATATGTGGGTAGGATGAGACCAAAAATATCTCATTTTTGGTCTATGAAGGAGAGCTCATACGGGTAGGAGAAGAAGAAGAGAAGAGAAGAGAAGAAGAAGATGAAGAAGAAGAGAAGAAGAAGATGAAGAAGAAGAAGAAGCCAAGAAAGGTATGGAACTTGTTAAGTTTTGTATAGAATCATTAGTATGGTTTTGGGTATGGATTGATATGGTGTCCTATGGATTCTTGGGTTCTTGATCTAGTTCCTTTAGCTAGGGTTTGAGGTGTTAAAGAGTGTGAGTACTTGTCAGAGTATGGAATTCCTCGAGTATGAATTATTGTTTATGATGTAGGGATACATGTTTAAGTGTTAGAAGTTAACCTAACTTCTTAATAAGAATTTGAGTTAGGTTTGAAACCCTAATTAATTCGAGCATGCTGCTTTTGTTTACTATAAACCATTTCGAGATGTTTTCTAGAGTGTATATAAGCACCCTTTTGACTTTGGTGGAATTTATGGTGTAAGGTACAACTGGCCATTTTTGGGTAGAATCAGAATCTAGCACCGGTACCACTTGGGTAAATAAAATAAACAATACTAATCAAAGTGGCACCAGATCACCAGCGGTACCGATACCACCATCAGAACGGTTGGTACCAAGATCGATCCAAGTGGTACCGGTACCAATGCTTCCAATGTACTCGATATTTGTGTTTCCTGCATTGTTAAGTCCAAATTGCATTAATCGATAGTATAGGAACCCTAATAAATGACTAACAGGGGTTCAAGTAAGAATGAAACTAAGTGAAAAACGCACCTTCGCTTCGCCTCAACGAGTGTGATGTTGGCAAACTTAATGCTCTAGGATAATATAGTAAGTTCTTGAACACATAATTGTAGGACTGTCTAAGACCGGATACCGAATGACACGACACCTCTATTACGTGGGCAGGCACGTATAGTACTTTGGTACTCTCTGTTTAGTGCGACGGCACTCTGACAGTGCTTCGGCACATTTAGTACTTCGGTACTCTTTGATTAGTGCGATGACACTCTATGTCAGTGCTTCGGCACTCCTGCTTTGTGCTACAGCACCTTAGTACTGTATCATACCTTCGGGTACTTATTGTGTTGTGTCCTACTCATTTTCTTATTAAGTATAAGTAATTCAAGCAGTTATATGATAAAGTCCCCGAATAAGATAGAGTAAAGTAATATCTGTCGTTATGTTTTGTAGTACTACGGTACCCAACCATTACAAGTTTAAGTTACAACAAATCTTTGTACCTCTCTATGACATAAGTTCTGTAGTACCTCCGGGTACCTCTATACCAGTATAAGCTCTGTAACTCCTACGGGAGATCTGAACAAGTATAAGTTTGCTATAAGTACAAGTATGTGTATAAGTTTGTTATATGAATTCATGAATAATTATGATATCTACTACTGTATATACATTGCGTATATGCTTATTGTAAATGAGTAGTAGTGTATGTGTGTATATGTATAAGTCTATGTTTCCCCACTTGGCGTAAAAACAGCACGGGTTAATCCGTGTAAGGTGAGAGGAGGACATCTGCAATCTTCCATCTTCTTTGAGCGACACATAGGGGTCCATCACACATGGGTTTTGCACTACGATTATGTAAATGTAAATGTCACAGGTTTTGTATATGTATATGTAAATGGGACTGAATTTGTATGTGGCTCTTTGTAAACACACCACTACGGTGTAGTTTATTTTATCTTTGGATATGATATTTTGATTCGAGACTCAGCCCACCAATGTCCGAAAAGAGGGTAAAGAGTCCCAAGATAGTCTTCGCGACCTCCTTCGCCAAGGCAAGAATGGGGGCGGACAAAACTCCCCAATTGAGGACCACAACCAAACAACACCACTAACAACACAAACCACAATGAATTGATCTTCAAGGGAGTCTCGTACCTATTTCTTGGTCACCCTAAGCTCTAACTCTCATTTCCTTCTTCACTTCTCCTCTTGCTCCTTTCTCCTTCTTCTTCCTTCTTCTTCCTTCTTCTTCACTTTACTTGACCAAGAAAAGTCCCACACAAAAAGGAGTGAAAGCAAACCAAACTTTTGGTTCTTCTCCTCCAAAACGTGCCCTAACTTTCTCTCCAAGCTAAAAATGTGAATTCCCCAAATTCTAAGACAAGATGTATTCAAGGCAAACTGGGTTCACTTCTTTTGCCTTAATTAGTCATTCACTTTATGTCATTTTCAAATCACTTATTAATATTCCACAATAGCATATAATCTTCTATAATGTCCTTTAGGTCCTTAATTTGACAATTACACAAAGTACCCTTTAATTTTTAAACCTTGTTATGTCCTTTTTCAATTGTAGAGCATTTAATTCTGAAAATACAATTATTTTTTATTATAAATTCCTAAACTGTAATAAACCACTAGGGTATAATTTAAAAAGGTACTTACGCATGATGATGCCTCCGAGCTTGCTCAAAGCTGATGAGCTTGTTCAAAGTTGATGAGCTTTGTCGTCTGACGAGCTCAGGGAAAGAGAGAACAAGCAGCCTTCATAATGATTGAGTACTACTGCTCAAATTCCTTCGTTAAAGGGAAAACTCACAACGATATATTTTCGCAAGGGAGACCTTGTCTTCAAAGAACTTTTCGAGAAGAAAATAACCAAATTAGAGGTCCTTTCATCATTGGGCCGTACGCATGGCTGCAAAATGTACTTATAGAATACAATCCTCGCGTGAAAGATGGAGCCTCGCTTAATCGAACCCCACCATCAATAGTATTTCCAACTAACTCCCAATTGACTTGAGAGGCGTACATTCTAGATCTCCTAGGTGAATAAAGGATATCAGTATTTCTCCATTTTAATTGAGACGAGTTCGTGTATGCCTTTTGTTACACCCCTACCCCTGCCTAGGCAAAGAGAGGGGCACAAATCGGATCGAGACTCTTTAACGATTCTTCGACATTATTAGAACGCCCAAAATACCATAGAATTTTTTATAATAATTTTATTATATATTCCGAGTAAGGAATCAGCCAAACTTCGGGTTTTTCCGAGAAAACTCGATAAATTGTTAAATTGTGAAAAGTATGAAATGAATATGTGAGCATGTGGGATTAAATATTATATGCTAAATGAGGAATTGATCAACCTCGAATAAACCTAAGTGAAAAGGAGAAATTTGGAAAATTGAAAATAAGGACCTATGGGTCATTTGAGAAATGTTTATATGTTTAAGTGCAAATAGAAGTGATATATGTGCTATAAGGTAAATTGAGATAACTTAAATCCAAAAATGGATTTTGAGCCAAACATAGCCTTAAGAGAAGAAGTAACTTAAGCATTTGGTCTTAGAAAGGCACATTGTGCCAAAAACGTATTTGAGAGGGTGAGTGAGAAGAGAATGATAGGTTTGAGAGAAAACCAAGGTTTTTGGTGGGAGATCATCCCCATTTATGGTTTCCAAGTGATCAAGAGTGAAGAAGGAAGCAAGTGTGCCGCTCAAAGAGATTTCCAAGGAGCAACCAAACCCTAGATTTCTTAAATGATGTTCGTTAGAAACCCTAATCCATCCAAGGTTTTGCTCATGGTCAAGTTGGGGAGGATATTAGAATGCCTTGGGAGTGATTTACCATTCGATTTGGGGTGATTTTTGGAGAAAAATTTAAAAAGGGAAACCGTAATCCGGGCAAACGGTTCTAGACGCACCCATCGCCATGAAGTAGACTACGCTAAGAAGACTTCTACGCTACGACGTAGCTATTGTTCATGGATGGCAAAATTTTGGATTTTTGCTCCGAAAGTCTAGTATTCGTACACTGATAGTTTAAGGACCCTAATAAATGATTAATAAGGGTTCAAATAAGGATAAAACTAAGTGAAAAACGTATCGTACCTTGCCTCCTCGGCGATATTCGTTTAGTATGATTAATTGTTCAACCACTAAGAGTGGAGAATTTGTATTTGACTAGGTGTGGGTGAAGACGACAACCTGACCTAGGACTAGTATCGAAAGAGACAAAGGATCGACAATCGGGTTTGTTCTCTCGTTTTGCCTATTTCGTTTTCCGTGACTCAATTCTCATCGTCTATTTAGAAATTGTATATATATATATATATATGTGCTATATTGATTTGAACTATTAGTATTCGAAATGTTTGTCAAATATCTCGCGATGTGCGTGATGTATTTGAAACCAGGCAGGAATTTAGTGCATGTGGGTAAATTGATTTGAAATGTATTATTGAATGACCAACATGACGGGATTCATCATGAAGGTTTTGTTCAAAGCGAAATCACATTACTACTGAATGACAAACAGGGTGGGATTCACCAACTGAATATGTCGTGAATGTTAATTTCTATAGTCCAATGTGAGATTGTAATATTGAATGTGAAATCATGTGACGCCCAAAAACCGGGGTGTCTCGTTGACCACCGTCAACCCACGGAAAATCTGTGTCTCATATCATGAGACCCATACATGCGTAAAATGACCCAATAGGGCCCACACATCCATACAACACGAAATGTATATTTTATACAAAAAGGGAGGTTGTTTACAATTGTATTTAATTACCTCTATTAATAAAACCGACTGCCTGTAATTTACAACACTAAATAAGGCCACCAAGCCATTTCCTCTCGCCTCTACCTGGCCCAACACGTCCCATCCCCGGGTGCACCTCCAAGCACGCCTAAAATAAATATATTCCTCAACAAGAGCTATTGCCCAAAAGAG
The DNA here is from genome assembly GCA_016808115.1 of Tetrastigma voinierianum. NCBI lineage: Eukaryota > Viridiplantae > Streptophyta > Magnoliopsida > Vitales > Vitaceae > Tetrastigma > Tetrastigma voinierianum. The sequence goes on along the minus strand of JAEQBH010001275.1, from coordinate 2,114,115 downwards.
TGAATCATTCCTAAATGGGTTATCTATAACCCAAGTGCACATAAATGATTCATCGTAAACACATCAAGCAAATATCAGATCCTACTCTTCTGAATGACTACATGCCCAATCCCATGTCTCGAGTCCTCACCCCGACTCTCACTGCTCAACCAGTCATGTATGAGAAAATACCGCTTGGAAACAAAAGCTTTTGTTCTCATTAAACACACCAATGGTTTCTGAAAATATCGACTACCGAGCGAATTGGTCGAGAACTTTTCCAAAACAGTCATGGTCCTCATCCAAAGTGATATATTGGACCATCTCCCAACCCAATCCTCTGGAAAACCTTCCATTGAAATTCCTTTCACAATCATGTTCCATTTTTCATTTCTTTCATGTCATGCACTCACACCTAATTTCCTAGGGTGCCCCGGTGCACATGGAATGCATTATGTCATTTCCAAACCACTCATGCTAATATATTTACATGCATATATTAACATAAATTAAATCACCACATCATGTTACCACATCAAATTCCATGCATTAACATACTAAATTCCACACAATTTAAGTCATTCATCTTAGCAATATTTCATAAAACCGACTGCTTTAACAAATTTAAACAGTACTGGTCAGTCTGCAAGCAAATCCATCAGATAAAGACGGCTCCACTTTGTGAAACCTCGAAATCCATGACTATTCTCCGCTGGAGCTCATACACACCAAAACATAATTTGTAACACCGCTCCAGAGAGTGTACAAAGATATGATAATCGTAGGGGTGTATAAGAGTACCAAGCGCCACATCAGAGTATTGAGACTAATGTAGAATGACAAATTATGGAAACCTGGATTGTATGAGAATAAGGGTAAATTGTTGCTGAGCAAAAGGATATGAAAGCAAAATCAAATTAGAGATGGGCCTCAATAGAAATAACATAAGTTACAATTGCAATATTAAAGAGACAGTGACTAATTTACAATTAAGTGCAAAGTTTAAAGATATAAATTGGGAGGGAGACAAAAAGCCAAACTCATTTGGTCTCCAAAATCTAGGGCTCCACGATTGGTGAGAAAAGAAGAAAGAAAAGAGGAGGAAGAGAAGGAAGAAGAAGGAGGAGGAGAAGAAGAAGATCAAGGTATGTTTGTCTTAGAATCAAGTGTGTTTTGGATTCCTAGAGTTTTAGTTTGGAGAATAGATTCTTGGTCTAAAGCCAGGCAAAGAGCACATAACCTTTTCACAATTGTCAGTTATGTGGGTAAACCCAATTGGTGGAAAATAACCATGGAATCATCAAATTATGTGGTTTTATAGAATTGGTGGACCTTAGGTAGAGTTCTCGATTTTCACCTGTTTTGAGGTTCGAGGTTCCATAAAGACTAATTCAAGTGGCACAGGGAGTTTGTTTGAAGATTGAATTCTAAGGATAATCTTGAGTGTTATGAATTATGAAGTTGTATGAAGTGAATTGGTAGGCAAGGTGGCAAAGATATAATCAAGTGCTGAAGGTGCACCTACACGGGCCAGGTGCATCAGATGACCCCACCGTAAGCCAACATGTACCTGGCACACCACACATATGTACCTAAGAGCATGCCAACATAATGCAACATGTACCGGTACATGTTCAGGGTGTATCAGTACATGTGTGCCCCAAATGCCCAGAATGCTATGTTTTTGTATAATTAAGCCCGAATTCGTACACCGATAGTTTAGGAACCTTATTAAATGACTAAGATAGGTTCGGAATAAGATCGACTCATGAAAACGTGAGCGCACTCGCCGCCGTCGCTATCTGCTGAGTGTGACTAAGTATAAGGAGTGAGCGCCGCGCGATTACGCAAGCCGGCCACATCGCCGCATTCGCTTGGAGTTGTAGGTTGTGCCGTGCATGGAAAAGCGCGGAACCGCTCGCTTAGCAATGCATGAGGTTTCATAAACTCATTTTCCAAATACTAGTGTATTATTATTATTATAAACTGCTTATTAATCGGTATTTCATGGTTTTGATTGCAAACCATTTTCAAGAAGCAAGCAATAAATTAGAAAGCAAGCAAATGATTTTGAGTTAAACCATTTTGAAAAGCAAGCATTGGTTTTAAATTGTAAAACCATTTTTCAAGCAAGCAAGCAAGCAAATGGTTTTGAATGATTAAACCATTTTTCAAGCAAGCAAGCAAACAAATGGTTTTAAATTGTAAAACCATTTTACAAAGAGCAAGCAAGCAAGCAAAGAATGTTTAGAAAACAGCTTCCCTAGTTCTACAAACCACAGAGGTATTCCGCACGTACCAGTAGGGTGTTAGATCTCAGCATATCAGAGTTTGCTTACCTAAGAAACTTAGGACATACATCATGTATTTAAAGAGACCGTGGCACGTACAGAGTATATAGGTTATGAGTTTAACTAAACATGCGATGGCGACCCAGTCAATTCCACCATATATTTACTGTGAAAGGTGATGCTAATAAAGGTCCACCACTATCGAGATGCCTGTGCTCCCGTGTCCACTAGGGTACAAAGAAGGAAAATAGCCCAAAGTGGTTGATGTTTTGAAGGTGGGCATGATATACGCTTTGAAAAATCAACCATTGGGTTCAATTGTCGCCCGTGCTCCGCAGAGTTTCAGTGCTTGAGCCCAAAGCCCGCTTAGATTTCAAACGACGGCCGAGCCTAAGCCCCGTGGACGAGCAAAACGGTTGGAGCCCAGTTCTGCCATTTTCAGCATGCGGTTGAGCCCAGTTCGTATTTATAAAAAGTTTTGAGAAACTTTAAAGCAGGTTTGTGAAAGGTTTTAAGAAACTAAGTAGATAAAGCAAGCAAACAAGAGAAACTATGAGAAGTTTTATAAACTTCTACAAGGCAAATTGTAGTTTATAAGCCTTTAAAAGTACAAAAGCAAGCAAGCAAAGAAAAGTTTTAGAAACTTTTAAAGCAAGTAAGCAAAGTAAAGCTTTTGGAAAATATTGTAAAAGAAAGTTTTACATTTTTGAGATGTTTTCCGCAAAGCAAACCTTTATAAAAGATACACTCACCGAGCTCAAGAGCTCATTATTTTTGTATTTTAAAACTATTCTGTGCACAGTAATGCGAAGACGCCGGGAGCACAATAGGATTTGTCCTCGACATCATTATAAGGCCGTGGTATTAATTATATTTTGTAAGAACATACTTTGAATTCGTATAAATGGACATGCATGTACAGAGAGTAGCTTAGGAGAACGCTGGGCTGAATGTCAATCGCCATTTGGATATAGTGTAAATTTGATGTACTACGTGATTTGAATATATCATATGTGCAAGGCCGCTATGCCGAAGTTTTTCCTATACAGATTTACCAATCCTGGGTTAGATAAATAAAGAAAATTTTTTATACGAGGGTTAAGCAATATTTGGCCGCTTCGTCAGGATTTCTAAATGTTAGAGGTAACTACTGGGATTTCGATGGAGGAAGATTACTTCGCACACCACGGCAGGGGGCGGGGGTGTGTCATAATTACAAATGATAAATCATCACACAACCACCCAAAACAGTCCCTACACTGTCCAAAATGGGTTCAACATATTCCAACAATTCAGTCCTAAGTTTTGGGACCGATCAAACGGCCAATCACGGCCTCAAATCAACCCAAGCATTAACAAAACACTTAAACAATGGATAACCGGGCAGGAGAAAACTCTACCTCGAGTTTGTCGAAACCCACAAACCTGCATCGGGAGCAACTTTTGTTTCTTGTCATTGAAACCGACGGCCCGACACGGAATTCTGTGAGAGAAGGTAGAGCTTCTTTCTCTAAAAACCCTCCATTTTTGAAAACCTTCTCCCCCCCTTCTCCCCATTGCACTTATAGCCCCATGAGAGAAGAAGATGCCCCTTTGGTCTCCTCACACGCCACTGTCACCTTCTAATCAAGCCGAGGATTTCCTTATCCACTTATCCAACAACTTTGAGATTTCCCTCCAATTAGGAGTTGCCACATGTCACCCATGGGCCCCTCACTTGAGCTCATGTTTGACCCATTCTGCCCAGGACATGTGGCACCTCTTGAGCCACTCATAAAGTGCCAAATGTCTCGCACTCCTCTACAGGCTCTCAAAACGTGAGTTCGATCGGCTCTAATTCGACGAAATTGATAGCTAGATTTTGCGAGACGATTCCAACGATAGAGCCAGCCACATCCGAGATCTAGAAAAATTCCGGTTTTTGACCGAAATTACCATTTCGCCCTTTTTCAGAAAATTAGATTTTCTCGGGGTTTCACAAATCACATTGCTACCGAACGACAAACAGGACATGATTCACCAACTGAATCTGTCGTGAATGTCGACTTCTATAGTCATATGTGATATTGTAATATTGAATGTGAAATCACATTGCTATTGAATGACCAATAGATGTGATTCACCAACCTAATTGTCGTGAATGTCGATTTCTATAGTCATATGTGAAATCTGAACCAAAGCTTAAAAAATATATTAAAAGGTATTTGTATAAGTATCTTTACATTATACACATAGACATTGCATAAAGGCATTATTTGATAAATGCATGATTCGTATTGAACTGAAATAGAATAGAACTCAGATAGAACCAATTAAGCATGAGAAATGCTTAATAAGATTGTTTTACCAATGCGCAAGTACCGAGTGAGTCCAGAAAGACGAAAGTGGACCCAAGGTCAGGAGCTCGTAGTCATTCAGAAGGCCACGTATCATGCTTCGCCACATGCATCCTCACCATGTTTTTTAGTATGACGTTGTTTTGTAAAATAAAAGGAGTTCAACTCCAAAATTATTTATACCCATATCCGAATAATGATTGATATTATGTCAGAAAAGGCATAACATGCCACTACACTGCATTGAATTTGTAAATGTTTATGGGCTTTACCTTAAATTGAAACGTCGCAAAGATTTGAGAAACGAAACGCTTTATATTAATGAAATGTATTCGATAAATGGATTTGATAAAGGCTTCACCAAAACCTGGCCGCTCGTATCCTCCAACCGAGTCGGGGCCAGGCTCAGGGTCGCTAAGACAGGGTGACAGTCGAAACGCGGCGGTATAAAATGAATGCCTGGCGCGCAAAGGCACGCGTAGCCCCAAAGCAGGTTTATAGTACTTAACGACTAGATATCATCCACAAGAAAGCAATCGACTCACAGAGGTTCGTCTATAATATCCGGGTTGACGACGCCTTAAGAGGGAGTTCTATCATTATAAAACTAACTAATCAAGTGATTTAATTAGCAAGTTGTAGTGCCTAGGTTATATCTCCCCTCAAGCCACGCTTCAATGGATTGTTTTTCTAAAGAGATCGGGCACACGCATTTATAATCCGCCGTGAGGTGATCTCGCTTATCAGATATCCTCTCGAGGTATATCCGCCTATCTCGCAAATAGAATCGAGCATATCTCTATCTCGACTCGGTATTCGAAATGCTTAAACGTTTCTACCTCTAGATACCACCTCGTGTCCTAATATCTCTATTGTCCGACCAAATTGATACATTTACCTGCATCCCTCGAATAATTTCATCTCACCCTATCTCCAGAGCATGAGAGCACAAGCCGGCCAAACATTATCATATATAATTCTAAATACAAAAAGATAGAGCAGATTCGATAATTTATAAACAATCAATAACATAAAAGATCAATCCTAATCCATATCAGAGACAGGTTTGATGTGAACTCCAGAAGAGATCTAGAATGATAATAAGAAAGGATGAAACCGCTTTAATAACAAAACATTGGTTCTAAAACTGAAATATACGAAAAGTCAAAAGCGCATAATTCCCTGGCACTTCCTCGGTCGTATTACCGCTTCGAACCTCGTGCCTCTGCTCGTGTGCCTTCTCCCTCTCCCCGATTTCAACCCTAATGTGCTTTTAATGATGCAGAGCAGATTCGTGGCCGACACAAGGACGTGGTGACGCTGCGACGCGTGGTGACGCCTGCCATCGCGCTTCGACATGGTGACGTCAGCGATGCGGTGGCTGCCGCGACAAAGTGGTGGCCGCTGAATGGATGCTCACTCTTTGTTTGTTCTTGTTCCAAAATTGCTCCAAAGCCACTCTTTATGCTCCAATGAACCTCGAATCACACCGGATATACCTAAATCGATTTAGCCACAAAAACTATACCATTATTATAAAATAAATGTGAAAATGACGAACCGACGCGAGTGTAAGATGAGTGTTTTAGGTACTCATCAGTGGGCTCATTTCAATATATAAATCCAAATATCATAATATAACTTGTAAAACTACCATCGTATTGATATTTAAAATGTCTTGTACATATATTCCTGAGTCCTATTTAATTGTACTTACACAAATTCACTATTACCAAAATATTACATTTATGAATACAAGTCTGTAATCGTAAACCTACATCAAAGCGGACTCCTATTTATGTGTCAGCTCCTGACATGCGAATGCCCTGACAGTCCCTCTCAATATCTACACGCAGGAAACACTCGTATGTTTATAGCTTAGTGGGAAATAGATAACAGATATGACCACTTGAAGTGGTCCATAATTACAGGAAACATATAACATAATGCATATGTCAGAGTTTACGTATAACATAATTCTATAACAGAGTTTTCACATAACATAATTCTTATAACGGGATTTTCATATCTCCCATAGGAGTTCAGAACAGAGATCTTGTACAAAAGGTACCCGTAGGTACATTAAAGAACAAAATTGATTCATTATGCTTTCTTATTGTTCATTATTCATATTCTTATCATAGAAATGTTTGCATGTATAAACTAGTAACAATGAATGAGAGGGACGCAGCACAATAGGTACCCAAAGGTACGGTATAGTACTAAACAGAGACGTACCTGCCCATGTAACAGAGGTGTCGTAGCACAATGCAGGAGTGTCAGGAAGACAATGCAGAGTGCCGCGAGACTCGAACAGACATACCCGCCCATGTAAATGTATGTCGTAGACCAGCGTGAGTGCCGTCAAGACCGAATGAGACGTACCAAGCCACGTAACAAAGGTGTCAGAAAGATAATGCGGGGAGTGTCGTCACACTTATCAGATGTGTCGATTCATTCACTATCCTGGCTCCGATGCATATACAATTATATATTATCGAGCTTGTTATATTGTTCTAATCACATTAGCAAAATAAGGTGAGAAACAATGTTTGCCCATCTACTTCGGGCCACGACGAGGTACGAGTATTTTTCATAACTATTGTACTGCATCTTTGTTCTTTCACTTGTTAAATCCATTAATCCAATGGATGATTGTTAGAATTAACGGAAGAGAGAAAACAAAACAGGATTCGCAAGTACGCCTAGGCGAAGCAATGCTAGCCTAGGCGGAGAGGTTTGCCTAAAGGCTACGCCTATGCCTAAAGTGCATCAAACAGCACTCCGACTCAGTGCTCCGCTTAATAGGACGCTCCTTTCTAAAGATAGTGTCGCGAAAATAGAAATGGGGTATTTTTCCCCCTTTTTATCAAAAATCTTCCTTCCAAACCAAAGCCAAAACAAATCAACCTTCAAAACTGAACTTAAACCAACCAAAAACACCTTTATTATGAGTTAGAGTTTTCCTAACCCAAACATAGACAAAGAGGGATTTCCATACAATTATTCCATACATATAGTTTCCATACATATAGGTTCCATACATATAGTTTCCATACATATAGGTTTCATTCCTTGATTTCTTGAAGCTTAAACCTTTTCTTCTTCCTTCCTTCTTACTTGAACAATTAGAAACCCAAAAATAGCTTCTTCTCTTCAAACCATAGCCTTAGCCAAAGCTAACAAAAATCAAGATGAGAACTTGTCTCATTCCAAGAGAAGTTTGGTCTTATCCCCAATTTGGCTTAAGGCCATGTTTGACTTATCACATTTTGGACTTAATTTCTTAGCTCTTGCATTTTAGTCCTTTATCTTTCTTTCATTTGCAACTCAACTTATCATATTTCTACTTTAATATATCATCTTCTTGTATTATGACCTTGAAATCCTTATTTACATAAATTATAATCATACTCCTTAGTACTAAATTTCGAAAATGAAAATTTTATTTTTATATATATATACCCTAAACATGTAATAAAACTGATAGGTATAATTTAGGATGTTACACCTTCGATGGCATTTCATATTTGTGATGATTGTTCTCATTTTATGAGATAGTGATCTCCTTTTATGAGAAGCTCGTTTCATTTTGGCTGACGATTGCTTCATTTATGAGAGATGGTTTATCTCCTTTATAAGATATACATGTTCCTGAATATTTCCATGGGGATGATTGTTCTCTATTTTATGAGATGATTATTCCCCCTTTTCTAATACACTTCTCTCCATTTTCTAAGAGGCTCATTTCTGCCCCCTATGGGAAGATCAATTCATTGTCTTTATGCGAAGGTCGTTTCTCCATTGAAATGGTTAGTTGTCCTAGAGATAACCATTTTTTTATTCACAAGCGTCCTACACTCAGCACCTACTCGTCCCGCAACACAGAGTGTGAGCTCCCATGTCAGTAAAGGGAGGTCCCTTCAGTCCCTATGCCTCTCGATCTGCCGAGGCCGAACCGTCCCCGGACCTCGTAAACAAAGCACTCAGTAACATATAAGAACAAATGAGATAGAAAAGATTTCCTGCCAAAAGATATCATCATTCCAAAACAAAACTGCTAGGGACAAACCCCCTAAGCTAGTCACGATACATTTTCAGGAGGAGGGGGAACAAAAGGCTCGAGCATGGCGGGCAGAAGTTCTTGCAAAATGATGACAACGGGATCCGCGCTAGCCGCCTCAACTACTTTAGGGTCCTTCACCGTGGTCCGCAAGAGCCACTTCTTCCACCGTCAGGCTCTGCTAGTTGACTCGCACTCGCCCGCCGCACGACTGGGACCTCCCGTCGCTTAGAGTGACATGCCTGCATCTTCTAGACAGCCTGCAAGCAGCCAAGCCTGCTTCGATCATCATATATCCTGCATAGCCTGAGGTAAGAAGTTTCCAGGCTCAACAAGCACGCAAACTTTCTCGGGCCTCGGAGAAAAGGAGTCTTAAGCCCTAGCTCCGCCCGAGTGATCACGCAGGGTAGCCGCCGACCTCAGCTAATGAGCAAAAGATGTATTCCCTTTTACCTCTACCAAGGATGTCATACAACGCCGATCAAGTGTTTCGATCCTCCACCCACCCTATTAGGTCACTTCAAGTACAAAGACGCTAGCACTTCTCTGGGCAAGTTCTATTAACTTTGGTCATACTTCCTCCAACCTCCTTCTTCTCCAAATTAAGGAACCCGGACTCTACTCGACCTTCATGTACATATCCGGTCCCTCCCTTAAGTGAGACAGCCGCCGAATAAGTGCTGTCGCGCCTCAATACTTCACCATGGTGGCAACTTAAAATGCTAACTAAATAGTAGTTGTTAGCAAAAAAAAAAAAAAAAAGGACATGATTGAGAACATAAAGTAAAGGCAAAGGATTATCAAGGCTATCATTTGGAAGAGGGTGGAGTCCTCAAACGCCACACTCTCTTCATCACTCTCCTTCCGCATGGAGACCAGCCCGAAGACACCTTATTTGGCCTTTGTGGCTTTTGGCCCTCAAACATAGTCAACCCTATACAAATCCTCTAGTGGGAAGGAAGGGACACAACTTCCTCCATCTGCAAGGGATTTTGGGGGACGTTGCTACCTTCCCTTTCCTCTTACCGACAGTGGGCACCACTCATGGGGGATGTACTCGCTCTTCCATTATCTTTATCTTCTTTCCAGTGGGAAGGAAGGTCACAGCCCTTTACTATCAATTACTCGGCCACAAGGCGTGATCGTCGTTGATTTGGGGATGTGGTGATAACAGCCCGAGGGGCCTCCCAGGTAGCCTTCCTTAGTCGAGGGATAAAAGATCTTCTCTTAATTTAGGATGGCCTTTGAGGAGCCACTCGTTACCACATCTCGGACATGTCTTCCGCCTTCAAACAATTTTTCCAAATTGTTAAGCTTATGTTAGGAGGGGGAGCGAGAAGTCTCACCAGTTCACCATCTCTAAAGGCACACACTCTCTACTGTTCCTCGACCCCCAAAACTTGTTTTGCACCTTCTGACTGTGAACTCCTTAGTCGGGCCGAAATAATCTCCTCGAGGTTGGTCAAGGCCAAAAGGACCCAAGTTTTCAGCCCTCAACACCTTGACTACCGAGGCAAAATGGGATGGACATAGGCCATCGACGAGCTTCCCTCAGCCTAAGGTACCTACACATGAATAAACAAGGCGTTAAGGATCGCCTGCCGCATAGAGAAATAAGGATTCTTTGTACTCGACTTAAAGAAGTGTGGGTGTTCACCAGAACTCAAGAAGATGGGGGATCCCTAGCACATCCCCAAGCTCCAAACAGCAGCACGTTGCCTTACGACTTATTCTTGCTAGTGTTCTACAAGTCGGTCACTGTGGGCGCGCCGGGCATCAAATAAGGTAATACTTCGAGGTCAGTTTCGCCAATGTGTAGCATGTATAACCCTCCTCCAAACCCAAGTAAAGCTTGTGCTCCCTATTTAGCATGCTCACACCAAGCAAAACTCAGACAATGTTCACGCGGAACATGAAACGGGGTGGAGTAGCCAAGAGTAGGAACCGTGAACTGTGAGGGGAACCTCGCCATCACTAATGTGGATCTCCCATAGATTTGAGTTCATCACACTGCCGGTCCCCATCTGTGCAAGCCATAAACTGAGGCCTCAAGGTTGAAAAGGACACTCGAACATGGGGAGGGAAGGAGAATCTCTTTTAGAAGGCATCCACCCGAGACTACCTAATGGGTCTAAGCCAAGTGATGACTCTGTTAGCATCCACGCAAGAGAGAACCTTCCTAGACGCCCCAAATAAGGAAGAAGATGATTCTTGGTACCCATAGCTTCCAACGTTGTCTCCTCTACAAGTCATCCTATGAGTGCCTCCGTCATCGAAACGATGCCTGAAGAATCAACCAGGGTAACTCATCATGCCATAAGGATGGAGACAAACGAAAAAAAAAAAAAAACACAACACCACAAAGAAGCAACTAACAAACCAAATTATTGTGGAGGTCGCTAGACGGTGAATCTCGAAGAGACAAAACCACAACAGATCCCACATCTTCTAACTTACAATTCAGTTCTCCCTTGAAAAATGTTGCAGGACACAAGTTACAGGATGCACGGAAAAAACCAGTGAGAAAAAGAGACCTAGAATGAGGCAAACGCAAAGCAAGGGTTGATCAACTTAAGCACTTCTTCGATGGCCCAGGTGAGAATTTCCCTAAAGAAGATGGGGACGGTATTTAAACTCAAGGTTGAAAACAAACAGGCCACCTCGGGCAACAAAGATAAAGCACACGGGGCACACAATGTTGTCCACCTTGACAGGCATTACGATGCAATTAATGTATAGCATTTTGCGTACAAATTAATGAGTAATGTAAAGACATTGAGGGTTACTCATAATTGCCCATCTCATAACCCTCCACCATGTAACCCTCACGATGGGTATATAATATAGGGGGGGTGTACCCGAAAAGGAGAGGGGATTTCTTTTGGAGTAGTAATAGAAAAAAATTCTCTTTGAAGGACACGAAACCTTTCCACCACCAAAACTCAGGTCTATAACCTACCATCTACCACATGCAACCTCTTATGTCGTCTCGATAAAAAAACCTTACTATATTCTAAAACATGTGAAGTTATATAGGATGGGGATTAGGCATGCTAAAATTTGACACGACTCACGAACACGACACGAATTCGATACGATTTTTGCGGGTTTGGGTTGAGTATAATCGTGTTTGAATCAAATTCATGTTGATTTGCATAACCCGTCTAATCAACAGGTTATATTCGTGTCAATCCATAAAACACAAATTTAACCCATATTAACCTGTTTAATTATTATGTTAATTAATATTTAACCTATTACAAATATTATTTGTGTTAAATATTGATGAATTAATTATAATTTATATTATTTTAAATTGTCAAATTAATAAATGGGTTACACGTGTCGTATCATTGGGTTGTGTTTGAATTTGTTATTTCTGATAAATTTATCATTCGTGTCGTGTTCAAGTTGACGAATACTATAGAGAATAATATGTTATTAACACGACCCATGAACACGAATTGCCACCCCTAATAGGAAGTTAGTTTACATTGGATATAAAATTGTATGTTATGCCTTCTAATTTTATCACTTGAGTTAATTGATTATAAAAATAAAAAGACACAAGAAGTCATAGGATAAGAAGCCAAGAAAGTATCACACATATAACTAGAAAGCAAATATGTTGTGCATACAATTAGGGTGTTTGATTTTTCAACTTTTTACTGAAAGTTATGCATTAATTTATTTATCTTTATACTTTTCTCGATACTTATTATAAACTTTTTGATGAATAAAAAAAATCAAAATATTTGATTTTTATTCTGAATAAAAAGAATGGCATATTGATTTTTTTTTTAATGATTAATAACAAACAATTGATACAATGTAATACAATTTAGATTTTAAGTTTTATTTAGAATTGTCAATAAAACCTAACTCAAATGGTTAAGAGGGTTGACATAGGAAGGGAAGGGTTTAGTGTTTGAGTCTCACTGAGGACATACTTAACACTTTTCAAATTATACCCTAAATAGCTTATAACATGTTTAGGTATAATAAAAGTAAAAGTATATTTTTCAATAAAATAAACAAGAACCTCGAATTAATACAAAGTTAAGGGTAAATTAATTTATTAATTCAAGACCCAAGGGTCATAATTTTAATAAGTTCATATGCAAAGTAGGATTTTGATAATTGAATTGAGAATAAAACAGAAATTTGAGATCAAAGAGTACAAAAGAAATATACAAAAATCAAATACAAGAAAATCGTAAAAGATAAGTGGCTCAAAGAAAGAGCGAGGAAGTCATCCTACTAAATGGTCGCGAGTTGCCCAAAGAGAGAAAAGTGAAATAAAAAGGGATAAGACCAAATAAATATCTCTATTTGATCTTGAGAAAGAGAGAGCAAAAAGCGGATAAGAGAGAAGAGAAGAAGAAGAAAGAGAGAAAAGAAAAAGAAGAAAGAAGGAAAGGAAAAAGAAGATCACAAGTATGGAATACTATGTGATTTTGTATAGAAAAGTATGGAACTTGTTAAGTTCTGTATGGAAAAGTATCGATTTTTGTACACTAGTATGAAAACTATGTGTGTATGGAAGTCTAGTGTTTTTGTATGGATTCTAGTATGGAATAGTATGGATTTGTCTAGTTTTGGTATAGAAAGTATATATACATGGTTTAGAACCCTCTATTTTGTGTATGGGTTAGGTTTAGAAACTCCCAAACTCATTTCTTATTAGGGTTTAGTTGAAAAGAGCTCTGAGGCTCCTATATATGTGTTTCGGGAAGGTCTGGTTGCAATTTGAACCAAGAAAATTTCCCTATTTTGGTCATATGCATTAGATGGACCTTAGAACAGGTTTTTAGGTAAGAAATAAAGGGAATTTGGCAGTGAGTCCTTCTATTAAATTGTAGCCACATCAATGAACTTGATGTTAGGCTTTTGAATTTCTTAATTCGAACCTCTGTAGACCAAGTTATGGTCCTTTTACCGAGGTCAAGTCAGCTCGGCCGGGATTAGGGTCGACTCTGTTTGGGTTTGAATACATGTGACCTCCAACTTCGGAAGGTCATAACTGCTTCGTCCGAACTCCGTTTTGGGTGTTCTTAGACTCTATGGAAAGCCCATTGAGTCAAGAATCCATTCATATGCTTGTGGAGGACAGTAGGTGAGCTCAGATAGGTCAGCTTAGCTCGGCCAAGTCAAGTAAGCTCGGTTGGGTGTGACTACGTGTGACCTCCAACTTTGGAAGGTCATAACTCCTTCGTCCGAACTCCGTTTCAGGTGTTCTTGGACTCTATGGAAAGCCCATTGAGTCAAGATTCCATTCATATGCCTGTGGAGGATAGTAGGCATCAGGACGAGCTCATCCAGGTCAGGTCAGCTCGGCTAGTTCAGGTCAGCTCGGCTGGGTGTGACTACGTGTGACCTCCAAGCTTGAGTCACTTAACTTCTTCATCGAACTCCGTTTGGGTGTTCTTGGAGCTCTATAGAAAGCCCATTGAGTCAGAATCCATCCATATCAGTATATGATAAAATTGGAACTCATATTAGGTCAAAAATAAAGAAAAAATAGTAAGCATGTGATAATCATAATTATTCATGTACCCAATGAGATATGAAAAATGCGAATACGAATAAATGGATTGTACATATTACCTTATGATTCTTACGGATTACTATAATTATTCGGGAATATGAGATATGTCACGAACATAAAATACACATGGATTATGCAGCAGAACCTGGTAGAGGGATAGATAGGCATGCCTATAGGGACCGCCGATTCTTTGCGACATACGAGTTCTGAGATATCGAGGCCCAGTTTAGATTGATGACATAGATAAGTTTGGATCGATACATGACATGAGTCAGCATGCTACCGTATAGTGATGATACCTTCGGGTATATGCGGCCCTATTTGGGTCACATATTACATAGCATAGGTCACTATCTCGCCACGGTGATGATACCTTGGGTATATCTGAATGAGATCAGCGTCTCGTACGGTGATAGTACAGCCGGGTACATCTGATTATTTCCACGTATCCGACTCTACAGGTATTTATAGACATGAAACATAAAAAGAAAATGACAAAGTATATAGAAAATGAAATGTAAAGAATATATGACATGACATAGAAGCACTTAACCTTTGTTATGCGATGATAGTATACGATTACAAGAGCGAGTAAAGTACAAGATGGCCAAAGTATATGAAATATGATAAGAAATGAAACATGTTGTGAAAGAAGTATATAAGCCGAGAAATGATAAGTATATGTAAATGTTATATGTGTCATAAGTATATGCATTTGTATAGAAGTGTAGGAGATCCTCGGTAAGGAGTCATCCATATGTATTAATTCTCCCTTGGCGTAAAGCAGCAGGTGTTTTCATCAGGTGTAGGTACGGAAGAGGAAACCCGGACCAGCGGGACAATCCATCGAGCGGTCAAGGTCACGCATCACTAGGTGCCCACTGAAAGACCTTTTGGTCTATTTTGTATATGTAATTTTATTTATTTTGTAAACAATGTAAATATTATAAATGTTGAACACTTCCATATATGGAGCTTGTATATATTTTATGTCCAGCACCCTACGAGATATAATACAAGTTAAATGTTTAACATTATATGAATGAATGAACTTAGAGGCTATAAGTTTTAAAAAAAAAATATGACACCTTCTTTCGACAGGGTGTACGAGTTGGGTGTCACGAGATTGGATTAGTATCGGAGCATCCGGATTCGAGGCGGGGGGGCGGTTTAGGACATGTGGTCGGATCAAAGAGAAAAGGGTATTACAATACTTGTGGGGAACAAAATATTATGATGTAATAAAAGTGCATAGATGTAAAAAAAAAAAAGGTTATCACAAAAAAAAAATGTTAAAAATAAGTTTTATTTAGAATTAATTAAATTATGATTTTTAAGTTGGAATTCTTATGACCTGTTTGGTTCTAATTTTTGAAAGTTGTTCTTAAAAATAGTTTTTGAAAACACAAAGAGTTGTTCTTGTTATCTGAATTGAATGTTTTCTATGTTTTTCAGAACAAAAAAACTAGGAATTAATCGAGCATGTTATCATGTTTTCCTTGTTTTTGAGAATAGAAAATAGTTTTCAACATAAACCAAACAACCTCTTATTCTCTCCAAAACAAAAAGTTGAAATTCTTATTTTCTTGGAATTTAAAGTATCTCTTTAAAGTAATTAAAACTTATTTGCAGAGTATATAGGTTGCTTTTGGAAGAGCTTATCTACAGCTTGTTTGAGATTATCTTCTCGTATAAATACTTTTGATAAAAATTTTAAATATTTGGAAGAGCTTATAAAAATAGCTTATGATCCCCTATAAACTATTTTTAGTTAATATCAATAAGCTTCACGAAGAAACTTATCAAAAAAGCTAAAAAATAGCTTATTCGGAGGACTAAAACTGGTCATCTTAATGACAAAAATGTAATTTTGAAAAAATAAATAAATAAATAAATAATATATATATATATATATATATATATATATATATATATATATATATATATATATATATATATATATATATATATAACTTTCCCAAAAATTATGTAAAAAATAGGTAATTTTTTTTAAAAGAATACATAAAAAGGAAAAAAAAAATCTGAAAAAAATTAAATAAATTCCGAAAAATTATATAAAAATAAGTAAATTTTTTTTAATTATGTAAAAAATTCTATAAAAATAGAAAGCAACTTCAAAAATTTTATTTAAAAATAGGTAAAAAAATTGAAATAATTATTAAAAAAATGAAAAAATTTATAGCTGATATAATTAAAAAATAGGGAAAAATTATATTGATGATGAGAAGAATGATATTCATAATGATTTTCTTTATTTAGAATTTGATGCAGATCTATGAATGTTTATTTTATTTTTGAACTCATAATTTTTGTGATGATGGGAAACACTAATGGTGTTGTTATTTTTACTTGTTATTTTGTTTTGGAAATGTTTGTGATGATGAGAAACACTACTAATGTTTGATTTTTATGTTTTATGTCATTTTCTTTATTGTATTTTATTATTAAATAAAAACTATAGATAATATTTAATGAGATATAATTATTTGTATTAGGTAAGGTAAACATCACTTAAAAAAGCATGTGTCTCAAGTGTGTCTTCCGCCTCAAGGCCTTAAGAGGTTCTTGCGTCTTTGTGCGTCTTGCTCCTTAAATAACTATGAATACATGGTACATCACGTTCCAATTTATAGAAAGCATCCAAATTAAATATTTTAGTGAAGAAAAAAAATCTAAAATATTTTAGTTTTTATAATCTCTTTAATGCATATGAAACAAAATTAGAAAGGAGAGTATGAATCATTAGTTATTTTTTATACTAGAGATTATAGATGAATGATAAATATTTTCGGTATATAGTGAATATTTACTTTATTTTTAATTTGTTATCAAGGTTTCATAATATATATATATATATATATATATATATATATATATATATATATATATATATATATTAATTTTGATTCTTTAGTTCTTTAGTTTTTTTAATTTTTAAAAAAATATGATAAATGCTTATTTATCCAAATACTTTAAAATGATGCATAAACGATTTTAAAATATGCATCCAAATACAAATAGTTTATTGAATAGAGTATTTATGACATAAACTCTTATAAAATAAGTGATTACTTAAGCTGTTAAACTGGGGCAAATAAATAATTTGATTTGATTAATATAAAATTAGGTGTTGCTACACGACACCATTGGTGTCAAAAAAAAAAAGTCACCATAATTTTATAAGAGCATCTCCAAAAAGAAATCTCTATTTTTCACTCCAAATTGGCATCTTTTTTATATTTAGAGATGATAGGCGGCATTTTAGAACCCATTTCGAATCGTCTTTATTTTATTTCCGAGAATCGTTTTAAATCTTGAAGCGTTCATTTTTTAAAATTAGAATATTTTAAGGAAATATGATATATGAAATAATTTTATTTATATTTAAATATAAATGCCAATTATATTAAATAAATAAAATTGTAATAAATAAAAATATATTAAAAACCTAAAT
The DNA here is from genome assembly GCA_016808115.1 of Tetrastigma voinierianum. Lineage (NCBI taxonomy): Eukaryota > Viridiplantae > Streptophyta > Magnoliopsida > Vitales > Vitaceae > Tetrastigma > Tetrastigma voinierianum. Next base: position 2,096,423 of record JAEQBH010001275.1, on the reverse strand, counting down.
ATGCATTTTAAACTAATAAATATTATATTATAGAGCATCATATTACATTAGAAAATAAAACAACATTAATAAAAGCTACATACTAAAAATACATTAGCAAATGATAAAAGATACAATATAAAAACTAATAAGGTGGTAAATCACGCCATAATTTCCACCATACTTATTCATTACAATTACTAAAATTACCGTCACTAGGACCACTTGATCCCACTTTGTTGAGATTTGCAAGTCATTTTCCAATGTCTATTTTTTCTTGGAAATCTTTCAGCTCAAATGGGTTGGAAATTGAGTCAAGATTTTTTCTCCATAATTTCTTTTTCTTCTCTTTCCGTTAACTCATATTTGTTGTTGCGTTCATTTCAACTTGTATCTTGATTAGTGCGTTCTCAGTTATGGCATTTCGGCAAACCGTTCATCTCTTATCTTTTCTCTTCTTTTGAATATCTCAATAATTTCATTATTTCCCTTGTACATTTTGGCAAGGAGATGAGTTTTCTCAACTTCTAACATTTTTCTTGTTTTTTCTTTCTTTCTTCCCATCGGACGGCTAGATGAAGAATTAGTTTGCATGTCAACATGAGCTTGATCATCATTTGCATTAAGATCAATTGAATATAATGCCTCCAGAGATTTAGGTGTAGGAATCTCTCCAGGAGACCCTTAAAAGGCTTTTGGTTGTTGTCGTTGTTTGAGTAAGACATGCGCACTTCTACGCATCTTTAAGTATAGGCTGGCAGTCAAACAAGAATCATCTTTTTCATCGAGTCTTGTGCAAATAGACTCTAGCATTGTTCAACTACAAAATGTCAAAAAAAAAAAAAAAAAAATATATATATATATATATATATATATATATATATATATATATATATATATATATATATATATATATATATATATATATAAAATGCCAATGATAAGAATTTAGAATAAAAATATTCATTTTTTTATAAAATGAGTATTATATCTATTCGAAAGGCACCACTTTGGTTAAATTTTCAACACTCACACATCCACGAAATTTGTTGATAGCCTTCATAATGCATGACATACGACATGAAAGAGACTTCGATGTTCGACCACTATTAGGCTTGTTATGATCAAAAACTTCATAAATATGCTCCCATAATTTATCTTTTTTTTTGTTTATCCCATAAATAGGATCTTGAGAAACCTCAAGCCATGTGTTACATAATATTTGATCTTCTTCCATCATGAAAGCTTTTCCACAGCTACCACGACTTGAGCTAGAGAACATTGTTAATGAAAGAGTAGATATTTTGAGAAGAAAGAATTGTGGTCTTAAAAGAGTAAAGATTTTGAAAAGGAGGTGTGGTCTTGATGAAAGAGTAAAGATTTTGAAAAAGAGTTGTGCTCTTGAAAGATGTTGTGCAACCCACAATTTATAGATCACACATAGTCATACTTATCAATGGTAAAAGTATTAAATGGTAAAACTTACACAATGACAACTTCAAATGCTCAATTTGTAAGATGGATAAGACCAAGCAAATGGTAAAACTTACACAATGTGTAAGTTTGATTGAACCTATCAATGATAAAAGAATATAATGTGTAAGATGAAATCTACTTTTTGTAAAAGTTTTGATTTAGAAGTTACCAATGACAACTTTAAATACTCAATGTGTAAGATGGACAAGACCAAACAAATGGTAAAACTTACACCATGTGTAAGTTTGATTAGTTCCCTATCAATAGAAAATAAAATGTGTAAGATGGAATCTACTATTTGTAAAAGTTTTGATTTAGAAGTTACCAATGACAACTTCAAGTACTCAATGTGTAAGATGGACAAGACCAAGCAAATGGTAAAACTCACACCATGTGTAAGTTTGATTGAACCTATCAATAATTAAGACCAAGCAATTGGATGAGTATCTAAACCTACTTATCCATTTCACAAACTTTCACTTCTAATCAAACTTCCTTGGTTGTTAATTTGAAAAGATGAATTTTAGAGGTAGTTCATCAAATACTAGAGATGAGCATTCACCACATTCTCTTAAGTATGAAGAGGAGATAAGGGTCGGAAGAGAGATTAGAGAGAATGGGATGAGGAACAAGCATTATTGATGAAACTGTCTTATTCAGCAATTCTCATAGCCTCTTTGCATCGATGAATGAACAACCTTTGCATAGAGGCTCTATTCCTAGTCATATAGCCATCAATCGTGGAAGGGAAGCAGGACATGTTCGATTATGAAATGACTACTTCTCCTCAAATCCAATATATGGGGAAGACTTATTTCGTAAGCGTTTTCGAATGCGCCAATATCTATTTCTTAGTATCGTTGAAGCAGTCAAAGATCATGATGATTTTTTCTTACAAAAGAAAATTTGCACCGGTAGACATGGATTATCTACTTTTGCAAAGTTAAATTTATTTTTGAATGATGGCATATGGGCATCGGCGAGATTCAGCGAATATGTAAGGATTGATGAGTCACTTGCAATTCTTGTATGAAAAGATTTTGTCGATGCAATTATTGAGATTTTTGTAATGTATATTTGAGATCTCCCCAAAATACGGAATGATGTTGAAAGGTTATTGTCGAAAGTGAAGAGCATTAGTTTTCCAAGTATGCTAGGAAGCCTTGATTGTATGCATTGGGAATGGAAGAATTGTCCAACTACATGGGCTGAACAATATTCAAGGCGCCATGGCCACCCATCTATCATTTGAGAGGCAGTGGCCTCTTATGATATATGGATATGGCATGCATATTTTGGATTGTCAGGTTCTAACAATGATATTATGTCCTACAGTCATCTAATTTATTTGTTAACCTAGCTCAAGGTATAGCTCCTCTTGCCCATTATACCATTCAAGAGACTAATTATGATATTGACTACTACTTGTCCGATAGTATATATCCTAAATAGTCAACTCTTGTTTAAAGCATTTCTAATCCACAAGGTCCTAAGAGGCAATATTTTGTAATGATCTGGCAATGAAAAGATGTGAAGAGAAAAGAAGCGTTTGGTGTTCTCCAATCACGATTTGCAATTATCAAAGGATCGACACGTTATTGGGAGAAACAAGTGCTTCATGATATTATACCAATGTGCATAATAATGCATAATATGATTATAGAAGATGAATATGACACTCATGGGAGCATTGTTGATTTGAATGTGATGTCTGTTCCGGAAGTTGATATGATAGTAGATAAAACAGAACAATTTCAACGGTTCTTTGCTTGCCATAAGCGAATTAAAGATAAGGAAGCTCATTATACACTTCGAAATGCTTTCATTAAGCATTTATGGGAAAAATATAATAACAATGTTTCTTGTAGTTAATGTATTTGTGACCTTGAAACTCGAGTCTAATTTTTTTTTTGACTCTTGAATTGACTCTATTCATGTGAGCATACACGGCTGGTCTGTCGCCTCTTGCTACTACGCTCGGTCTAGTCACAGGAGTCTATCGCCCTTCTTGTCAGCGCGCTTAGTGCGATCTATCCGCCTTATTTGGTACCTACAGGTGCGTGGTCATACCAATGGCTGTTGATTCCTCTTACACTTCATCTTACTACATGACACGTGATTTATTATTATTATTGTTTTACCTGACCATGAGTCGATTTTAGACGTTGTCCCATTTCAGGCTTCTTCCACGATCCATAGAATGGTGAATGACCCAATCTCATCTGTAACCATTCGGCCTTAATGTGACCCGTCATGGAGTGGAAGTATGCCACATAATATTTCATATATCATTTCCAATTCATGGCATGAAGTTCTCATTCATCATGTCAATATATCAGCGAGCATGCATTGACATAAAATTTTCCACCCTTACTTTGCATGTTATTCAGAATTATCGACGATATGAGCAAAAAGATCATTTAGTGTGATCTCAATCCAACGAGGCAATCATCCGGCCTCAACATTTAAAACACGCAACAAAGCAAACAAAATAAATAAAAATTTATTTTTATTTTATTTTCGGCTTGTGTCTCTATCCACACGACAGGTTATGTCGTGCGGAAGCAGCGGTCGCTCGTGCCAGGTTCGATCGTGCGCCCGGGCTCTGCGTCGTGCCTTTCGTGTCGTCAGCGTGTCAGCGTAGCGTTCTGGCGATGGCTGGCGTGTCATCCTAGGCTGGGTCCGCGACCTGAGTGAGGTCAGGCGTCATGACTCGCCCGATCGAGACGCCCATAAATTTTGCATTTTTTTGTATAGTTTTGGTTGTAGGCGATCGAACATTCTACCTCCGATCTCAAAATTTTAGGACTAAGCATCTAGGCTACTCACGGTCCCGATGAAAACCTTGACATTATATGGCTTTTAAGCTATAAATAACACCGAGTGGGAAAATCACGCCTCTTGGGATTTGGCAAACTGCGATTTTGGTTTATTGAAACTCCTTGCGCACGAGAACCAACTTTACCTCTTACTCAGATGGGCGGCCGACGGTCGGATCTCGGGAAAACTAGAGGATAAGGAGCTTACTCTTTTCTCTTATATCTTTCTCATTTTTATGCTTTTCCCTCTCTCTGGGTTTGGTCCCGCGACCACTCAGTGGGATTCCCTCGCTATACGTCGCTCTCTATTAGCTCTTTTGGATTCTGCATGTCGAAACATCGCGTCTTTAGTTCGTATCTTAACATGTCGCATGGGTCAGCTAGGCTTTTGTTTGACTTATCTCTCAGTTGACCACGTATTTGATGTGAGTTATCAAATAGTCTGCGTGTCATTCTAACACCTACACTATCTTCGAAAAAGTGAAATTGACTACCCGAGAGTGTGTCGTGAATGCTTAGATTTGTGAGCGATTAGGGGTGAAGTGCATTTATTAAATCCATTAAAATTTTGGATTTTTAGCAGAATTCTTGTTTTTTCCTTTATAGAAAATTGGATTTTTAGGGTTTCTGATATTAGTTTAGTAAATGATGTGCAAAACATCCTGTGATATAATTTATGTTAACTTTTCTTCAGTAATGGATTTGTATTTTTCTAAAAATTGTGTATTAATTAATTAAAATCTTAATGTTTTATTATATCAAACTCTAACCAACAATCTTTATTTTCAATATAAATGAAAATAATAAAAATGTATTTATATCATTGTCAAAAAAAATAATTTTAATAAAAAAATGAATTATTTTAAATTTATTTATTTTAAGAAAGAATTTAAATTATTAAAAATAAATTAATACTACAAAATCAATCTATTAAAAATCATTTTACAATATTATATATGAAAAGTAATTCAATATTAATAAAATAATAAATAATAAATATAAGTATGTCAAAAATAAAAATATGTTATAAAAATATAATTAAAATAATTATTTTATTATTATGATAATAAAATAATAAAATGATAGTAACATAATAATAAAATAATAGGAGAATAATGTTTATTAAGATGTGGGTCCCATCATCTCTATATTTAGAGATGTTAATAGTGAATCTCTAAATATGGATATGCACTATTCATGTCTCTATTTTAGAGATAATAGAGAACTTTTGAAGTATGATTTTTGTTCCAAAATCTTTATATATAGAGATAGAATAAAAAATATAGCTCTTTTGGAGATGCTCTGATTTTTGTCATTTATTACAAGGAAGGAAAGAAAATGGGTAGTGGATATTTATGTCATTTAATTTTTACACTTTCCAAGTTTACTCTTAATAACTTTCTATTTTTAAAAATTGTGTATGATACAATGGTGTCATCAAGTATTTTCTTATAAAATTTTTAATAATTAATAAAACTTTACTATTTTCTCAAAAAAGAAAAAAAGAAAAAAGAAAAGACCTTTACTATCATTTTTTTGCTTGTTTGGGCAGATAAATAGGTAAGGCAGAGTCTCCCAAACGTGCGATGTTCCCACCAGATCGAAGCTTGCGAACAAAACCCTAATTCCATGAAACTTTTGATTCAGTCTCTACTCAGAGCAATCTGAATAAGAAAGCTGAGAAATGATATGCTTCAAGTGCTTCGTTCTCAAAGTCTCTTTCAGGTATATAAACCAACACCTCTTCTTCAATCCCCCTACTCAGCATTACCTATGCACTCTGTTTGGTTGCCGAGAAATCTCAGCAAAGCAAGGAAAACAAATTACGGGTCTTGTGCATTTTTCATTTTCGTTCGGGCTAGCTCCGGAAAATGCGAAGTTCATTTTTTATTTATACCGGTTTCTGGACAACCAAAAATGGGGTTTAGGTTGGCTTTTGGAAATGTTTACTTCATGGGTTACTTCCTTTGTGGGTTGTTTGATTTCGTTATTGGGAATTAAGTCCTTTTTTTTTCAGCTCAATTTTCATGTTACTAAGTTCTATTGTGAATGTTTGATAAACCTTCCTGTTCTAGATATTTAGGTTCTTTTTTTTATAGATAGCCATATCAAATTACATGACAGAGTCGAGATTTAAATTATTGGTTCTCTGCATTTTATTGTGTCTAGTGGTAATTTTGATTCCACAAAACCGATTCTTAGTGTTTGTTGCTACTCCACTGATAGCTTATCCACCCACATCCCCAGACAATGCTTTAGCTTAACTTGCATATGGTATGAATCAGTTAAAGGTGGAGGGGAAATGAACCTTCCAAGTGTCTTGCCATGGTTTCAGATGGAGAAAGGTGTTGCCAGAAAAATTATCCATTGATTTGTTACAACTTTTTTGAGTCAAAGACGATGTTGTTGTTGATTGAGTTCTGGTACTAGTTTGGATCATACTGTTGCGATGTTTATAATTGATACAGATGTTCATCAATATATGCTACACTTTTTGTGGGTCTGATTTTACTAACATTAATGGACTTGATCCTATCTGAATTTTACAGTTAAGAGCATAAGAAATCGAGAATAGTGCTTGGATGGATGATGTTATGGGATGTTTTGGATAAAATTCATATTGGCCTATCAAAAAAGTATCTGCCAGCATTTCAGAATCCAAATTCTTTAACCTGTCAGAATAAATGTCTGCTAGCATTTTAGAACCCTGCATACACAATGCGGACTTCTCTTTCTTTCCTTCTTTTTCTTTGTTATTGTTCTTTTTTTTTCTTTTCTCTTTTTCTTTTATATAGATTTTGCTTTCTGCACAAGCATCTGAGAAACTCTAATGTATGCTTGTGTGGGTGTTAAGGCATGTATAACCCTCTTCCTTATACAAGGCATGGATAGGGAAAAAGGATTGAATAAACTAAATCTGGAAATTGATTCTTAATTATGGAAAAAAGAAAAGGATTATTTATACTTCATTTTCTGTGACATATGATTTCTGTTTAGATGAATTGTTGATCAGCCACCAGCAAGAATAGAAAATGCAATACTTTTTAACCCCCCACCCCCAACCCCCAAAAAAAGAAAAAAGAAGAGTGCGGTCATTTCTATTGTGTTTCCATGTTATTCCTCTCTCTTTTTATACTCTTGAGAATGATCAAAAGAGTTAATTTCTGGTTAAAAATATATTTTTTATCATGCAATTGTATACTGTTGATTCTTTTGTCCCCGTTTCTTCAACTAATATTTCTTGCAGTTTGTGACTTTTGCAGGACCCTCCTACTAAGCATAATTTGCTATTATCAACCTAGTTCTTTTAAGAATGAGCAATGCCTATACCACTGGGTTTCGTACCATTCACCATAAAGCAGCATCATCATTTCCCCCATACAAGTTGCTTGGACATGGAATGCTCAGAACCTTCTCCACATGCACCTCGCCATTGGGCTCCTCAACTTGCCCCCTGATCATTCAACCTCCTTCGTCATTTGTGTTGGCCGCTTCCCAGGTTGTCCCATCTAATCTGCCACAGCGTTCAGATGAATGGTTTGCCCTGCGGAGGGACAAGCTGACAACAAGCACTTTCAGTACCGCACTAGGCTTTTGGAAAGGCAACCGTCGTCAAGAACTCTGGCATGAGAAAGTATTTGTATCAGATGCACAATCCACAGAAGCCTCTAGAAATAGTGCCATGCAGTGGGGCATGCTCAATGAAGCAGCAGCTATAGAGCAGTACAAAAGCATCACAGGTCGTGACGTGAGCTTGTTAGGTTTTGCGATCCATTCAGAGGAGCAGTACAACTGGCTCGGCGCTTCCCCAGATGGTCTTCTTGGGTGCTTCCCAGGTGGTGGCATCCTAGAAGTGAAGTGCCCATATAACAAAGGCAAGCCTGAGATGGGTCTTCCCTGGTCTACAATGCCTTTCTATTACATGCCTCAAGTGCAGGGTCAAATGGAGATAATGGGTAGAGACTGGGCGGATCTGTATTGCTGGACTCCAAACGGGAGCACGATATTCCGTGTCTGTAGAGACCGAAGTTACTGGGAGCTGATGCATGGAATTTTACGTGAGTTCTGGTGGGAAAATGTGCTTCCTGCTAGGGAAGCTCTACTGCAGGGAAAGGAGGAGGAGGAGGCAGTCAGTTTGTATAAACCAGCATCAACACACAAACAGACGGGACTGGCGATTAGTAAAAGCATAAGGTTGGCTGCTGATTCTAAATTGTTGTGCAAAGAGATTGCAAGTCATATTGAATTTTTCAGATGATGGGCTTCAATGGTGCAAAATAGCAAACATGTATCTCTTCATCAACTAACAGGGTCTTGCTGTAAACTTATTATTAGTTCCAATTCATTACTTTAATGTTTCCTATTGATGGACTGTGTCACTGATTCTATTATTTAATTTTTAGTTCTCCCAGGACCCATATGGGGGGTATAGGGGGGAAGGGCATATATGAAGAATAGACCGAATCCATAGGCCCATAAAAAGGCAGGAGATAGTAGTACCCATAAAAAGGCAAAGTGGGGTTCCTGAAATGAAGGATAGCCATGTATTTATTTAAAGCTAAATGAGGAATCTTAGTCAAGATTTAGATTCTTAAGGAATGGAGCTGGCTGCTGCACCAGGCAGAATAAAGGGTCATAAATGACAAAGGTTAAAACAAGTAAATGGCAGTTGCTATGAATATTTAATACCTGAAACCTGAAGCTGCTTATTATTTCTTGATTTCTTGATAGATATATATAGCTAGCTCATCGAATTGAGCATCAAGGACAGGATAGATGGATTCCGGCGGCCTGTCCTGGGCGGATCAGTGGGATTACAACAATGATCCTCCACCACAATCGGCAGATGATGACAAGAAAAAGGATGGGTCTGGCAAGGATGGATCTCTGAAGAAGAAGCTCAACTTCAAATGGGTGAAAGATCTGGTCAAGAAATCCCACAAATAAATAATAATCATGCCATGCCTTCTTTGTTATGAACCTTCCAAACTCAATTTCTCTCTGCCTATGTTTGTGAGTGATATCTTTTTTTTTTTTTTGTCTTAAGTTCTTTCTTTTGTTAATCGCTTCTTTCAATTGGGGCAGAACCTGAGTTGCCTTTTGTTTGTTCATGATTCTGCTGAATCTTCAATAAACAATATAAAAAAGCTAGGGTTAATTGCCCTTCTATCTCAAAATTTTGCCAGGAAGAAAATGAGCAGAAGCAGCAAAATGGCTAGATTTCGCCTTGAAGCTGTCATGTAGCAGAAATATGAAGTTATTCTCTCTGCTAATTTCAACACTCTTACATAGATTCTAAGTAAAAATAGCAGTCAAAAAGATATTACAAGTTTCATCCTTCAGTTTGAGATATTACACTGTAATAGATCCATTCAAAATTATGTTTCAATTTCTTTCAGATAACCAGGCCCGGGCTTGTATGGTTCAGATTCGACGTATGCATCTGGGCGATAAAACCCGGCATCATTCACACGGTTACTGAGCACATGGAAGATGGCTTTCTTGTTCCCCCCGTACTCATCCCTGTTGTTTTCAACATACTCTTTGGCTTCAGCTGCTATTTCATTCACAAAATCAAAGCGGTTGTCCTCTGATAATAATAATCTCTCGATATCCATTGTCAAGAGTTTCCCCCCCTCCTGTATCTTCCTTACCTTCTCCTCAAGGAAGGGGATTCTATCCATTTTATACCGCAACATATCATCCTTCTTAGTCTGAAACAAAAAGCATTCCAAAGATTTTGTTATGCCTGTGTCTAAATTTATGGGTTTTTTAAATAAGATAAAGATAAAGATAAAGATAAAGGTCGCATTAAAGCTATGCAGAAGCTTCCGTACAGTTTAATTCCACCCATGAAGACTTCAACATCTTATCACATATCATATGCAGAAAAAATATTAACAGATCCATGACAATTTCACATTCATAGGGGACATCATGATTCTAAGCAGAAGTGATGCATCCGGTTTAGAGCTTTTAAGTCCATAGGATATATTAATACTAATTTCTTAATCATGGGAGAATAGCATGTATCAGAGAAGTTGAGCTAAGAAAACCTACAATCTGAAGCAACTCATTCAGCAGAAAACCTTGAAAAAAAGAAAAGATTGAATAGCCTAAGCATGTGTTGTGTTCAAGGAATGGATAATCCTGGAATTACAATTTAATGCTCGAGTGACATGTTAGTTTACAGTTGTTTCTACATAAGTGAAATAGATCACTCCCCAGGCTAATGGAATGGAAACTCAATTATATCAGGCATGTTTTACATTTTGAAATAAGCTATTTCAAATGTAAATAGCAATTATCTCACTAAAATATTTTCTAATCTTCCCACCACTTTGACAATACATTGTTATCATCCATAAGGTGGCTTTAACAAACACTAGTTATTAAGAATAGTACCTGCCAGGTCACAGAATATTCACTTACCTGTCTCCTTCCGATTTACAACTATCGCATCCACCAACATACAAATGAAAACTAACACTTCTGTTTTCCAAACAATGAATGCTCCCACTAAGGAAGAACCAGATCCACTTTGAAATCTCAAGCTCTTCATTTCTGGCTACCTTCACTATAATCTGTTTTACATGTAAATAATAATGCCACATTGCAACTCCTTTTCAATCCATCAACATTAATATTATCTCAAAGTTATACCAAATACACTCACTCAAAATTGGATTTTTTTTCCTAGTATTTCATCAAGGAAAACTAGTTTGTCATGAACCTTTTTATCCTTGAGATTTACCAAGTAAATGTCTACAATTACATGTCAAATTCCATTCAGTTTTACCTGTTATTAATCAAATAATAGGTTTGAAAGCCAATATACATTTTTGCTCAGCTACCATTGACATGTCCCACAAGAAGAATCATTACAATATATTAGTAATAAGAAATATTTGGTTAAAAGACTTCAAAGAATCATAAATTTGTAAAATTTAACATTTCCATATTTCTTCTTGAAAAAAACCCAATATATATATATATATATATATATATTTCATAAAAAGTAGGTACAAGGGGCCCTAGGGAGTATACAGTATACAGTATACAGTATACAGAGGGGAGCCAAGAGCCAAAACAAAAGAAAAAAGGCACAAAAAGCAAAAAACAAACCAACCCACCAAGACAAAGCTAGGGAATACACAAAATATCTCTAACAAAAGAGTGCTCCACATCGTGAACCAAGCTAGCCCAAGAAGAGAAGTAATATAAGAAAAAATGATATATATAAAGTATTTACTTGTATGTTTCAAAAGAGGGGTTACTTTTACAAGAAAATTATGAGGGCATGATGTGAATCCCATATGCTTTCGTGGTTGAGATCCACCCAACGAGGCAGATTATCCCTAGGACCTTCAAACACAACTGAAAATGACCCCGTCCCCTTGACTATATTGAATCAAGAGCCGTAAGTGCAGTGTAGCATCTCCGTCCCCTTGGTTATAGACAACCAAAAGCCATAAGAACAAAGTAAAAAGAACCTAGAACCCTGTCCCCTTGATTATGGAAGAATCAAGAGCCGTAGGTTTTGGCACTACAAGGATTAACCTTGATAGGCTCAAAAGTTCTCACAAGAACCGAAAGAGAAGAAAAACCTCACAAAAAGTATTGAATTCATTCAAGTTGTGATTGAAAGCTTACATCAAAGGCCGTTATATAGAGTTTGAGATAGCCTAAGGACTAAGAAAGAAAGGAAAAAAACTTGCTGAAAATTTCAACATTGACAATCCAACTTACTTAAATGAAATTGGAAAATTACCAAAGCAACATGGAGGTAATTATCCTTATCCTTATTGGAAACTTACCCTTGATATTCTTAACCATAAAAAAGATCAAATTGACAAAAAAACAACCATAAAAGAGACCAAATTGATAGTTGATGATTTGCCCCATAATGGAAAGCTATCAAGCCTTGACCAAAAAGCTGAATTCTTCCCAAAATAAGCCTCTGAGTGAGCATAATTGATGAAGCATGAATTTTCTTGCTTCTTTTGTCCCTTTTAATTACCAAATTCATGTGGATGATCACCATCAATAGCCTTGATGATATTTATGATCTTTTGGACTTCTTTGTGGGCTCTAATTCCTCCAAAGGCTTGACTTGGCCTGAACTCTTCTTGTATTGTCGGGTTGGCCAAAATGAACTCCTTCATGAGCCCATTTAGTGCCTCTTGAAACTTCTCGGCCCTTGCTCTTGTAATAGCCCAATTGGCATTTGAAGTGGATCATTTGTTCTTTGATTCTCATCAGGGCATTTTTATCAAAATTAGGTTAAAATTTTAGATTTTTGAAATCAGGTTTTCAAAGACCCTTTTAATCAAATAGCCATAATAGCAACAACAACCATAACAACAACTCCAACCCATAACCATCTACTATATCCCATGGATTAATTTCGCTTACCTTGCCCGAGGTTTTAGCAAATCCTAATCTTGTCAAATTTTATCAAACACTTTCACTACCCAACTCACTTTTATTTACATTCGCCTCCTTCTAACTCAAAATAAGACAGATAGTTGACAAGATCTCAATCCAATTGGAATTAGGTGTATTTAACCAAAGCCTTAAGGGAGATGAGTGAATTATACCTAATATACCGCAAGTACTCCAAATCCATCTTTGAGTTCTCATCGCTTCTATATTCTAGTCATACTTCATCAATAACGGAAGAGAATTCATCAGGCATTAAAAAAAATGTCTGCATTTCAAAACTGATATCCACAGGAGAGAGGTATCACAAAGTCCTCATGCCATGTACAACTTTCCAAACTATAACAATCCATAACCAAGATAATTTGTCCCATACCCATAACCATGATAGTCTAGTTTCCCGAAACGGATTTTTTTCCTTCTAATTATTACTCTTGATTTCACGATACTAATTCAAATAACTCAATTTAATATGCTCACCCATCTCACCAATGTTAGGACAGCGCGTAAAACCCTAATCATTTATACAAAATACAAAGAGCAAAAAAATTAAAAAAAACAAGAATAACGCATATCACTTAGTAAATGCGTAGGTTTTTCTGTACCAATTTTCTTCGCCGCCATACACGCCGACCACGACCATCCTGTTGCAATTGTGAAATTACCTGCTACAGCCAGAAAATGCAAACAAAAATGTGACGATTACTTCTGGGGAAATTTCACAATAAAAGCAAGAGCTATTTGTTTCCTGGAGAAAATTTTATTGATTTGTATCTACACAAATAGAGCACCAAATTGTGGAACGCAGAGAATTCAAAGTTTCTTACCTGTGACCTGACGGAGAAGGCAAAAGGCCGTGAATTTTCCGCTCCCACCCCTATCCTCTGCGGCGAGAACTAAAGATGTTAGTTCTTCAAATTAAATAATGATTTCCCCCTTTCTTATCCCGAGAAAACAGAGGGAAATAGAAAAGAAAAGAAAATTTTCATCAATCAGAAATCGAGTATATTGAGCCAAGTAACAAAATAGAGCTCGGCTGAGTGAACTTTCTAGCTCACCAGCAAAAAAAAAAAGAAAGAGATTCATAATTTCAAACACCTTCCCTCTTCTTAGGTTTTCACGGCAACCAAGCAGTGGCCTCCTATACAGGAAATAACCTCTAAAGCAAGGAACCGAAACGTATCGCAAAACATAAATATTTACAAATAAATACACACTGGGTGTGCTTGGTTCCCGAGAAACTTAAAAAGCGAGAAAGACAGGCAGGTTGAGCGGAGTTTTTCGTGCTCTGGACAGATAAATGAGAAGGAAAAAAAAATCTACATATTAAAATCCAATATTTCTTCGATTATATATATTTATATTCTTTTTTTTCCCATCATATTCTGAGGAATCAGACGGAAATGAAAGGACGAAGAAGAATTACAGGAGAAGGTGACGAACAAACGAAGGGAATAGAATAAAGCGCCATTAATTTGACTTCTGTAAGCTCTATTCCCTCTCACTTCTACTTCCCCTCCAACACTCTCAACAGTATGCCATTTAATCTTCGTAAAATTACATTAATGCCACCATATCTTTAAATCTTCCTTCATAATTAAAATAAATATTTTTTTAAAGAGATGGGCTGGGCTGGGCCGGGCTTAAGAGCAAGACTATGGACCGGTGGGCCTATCAGACTAACTTAAAATGGAATCCATCCAAGTGGGCTTGGACCGAGTTTTAGCCCATCAAATCATTATTAAACCTAAACATATTCTAAATTTTTTATTTTTCAGTTTGTTTGAAAATAGCTACTTTTCTTTGTAGAATTGTAGAAAAATAAAATATAAAACCACATAGGGATAGGGGCCATGGTTCTATAGAAAAATGACGATGCCAAATTTGGCCCACTAATTATAATTTTTTTTTTTTGAAAATAATTTTCATCAATTCTTATTTTTATTTTCTTTATTCAAATTTTATTTTCACATCATATATGTAATTTTTATATTAAAATAAATTATTTTAATTTAAAATATATATTCACTTACAATAATTAATAATCTAATGTATAAATAAATAGATGTTGATATTTTAAATGTGATCTTATAGTATAGTGAGATAAATGTTTTATTTTGTTTCCTATTCATAATATTTTTGTACTTACAATATTTATAATTTTCGTACTAGGAATTTTATTTTTTATATTTTCAGTTTTCAGTTTTTCATAAAAGAAGCAATCAATTTTTAGAAAAATAAAGATAAAAAATACAATTCACAGTTTCTAAAAAAAACCGAGGATTTTTTGAACAAAAAAAAAAGAGAACAAAACGTGTTTTATGTGTTTTTTTTTTTTTTCCAAACAAAAACAATTTTCAAAATTTGCAAACAAATAGCCCCTAAATTTTTTGTTAGAGAAAAATAAAATGAAAAACTATTAACTTATCTTCAATTTTATTCAATAAAATATTCATAATACTGATTTCTTTAAGAGTATTTATTATTAAAACTAATATTTGAATATAGATAAATTAAAATTTTAAAAGTGTTTATATTAAACTTTGTAATATAAAATTCAGGCTGAGGAATTTCAGTTTAAGCTGAGGATTAAAGGGGTGAGAGAGTGAGATATAAAAAATTTTTATAGTCCCTATTTTACATTTTCCTACTTTCTATGGCTTCCCACACACACTTATACACAAAGTCTTTTTTGACTAATAAATATCTATAAAGATAATCACGTGACATTCCCTTAATGCTAATTAGTCATATAACAAATAATTCTTGCACAAATTATCAATATAAGAAAATATCAAAGTCATGGGCCACCATGATCATACATATAAAAGAAAAGTTCATTAATCAAAAGAAAAATATGGTACTGGCTTCATATACCAAAGCTATCGCTACCGCCTCGCATCCGTAGACATCGGTTTTCTACTATATACCTTAGTTAAAATATAAAATAAAATATTTTTGAGGCCATAAGATTGAGAGTAAACCCCTTTCGACGCCCCTACATAAGTTAAATTAAGATTTAAACATATAAATAAATGAAAGTGATAAACATTAAACGTATTTAATTGAAAAGAAACTCACCTTTATACAAGAGGAATAAAGCTCAGCCGAAAGCTTTAATATATCACAGCCAGAGCGGAGAGAGAGAGGTTTGATATTGGTGAGGGCTCTGAGATACGAGGAGGTGAGAGATACTTATCGGTAATTTCATACATATAAAGAAAGCAAACTGGGATGAGAGGATACATAAGATCAAAGAAATCTCGATTGGTGCTCATTTGGCCCCACCGTCAAATCACCCCAAACTTCATCTTTTTACAAAGGATATAATAAAAGTTAAATGTGGATACGACGCCTGATAAGATTTCTAATACGGATCTAAAAGCCACCGACGCATCCTCTCCTATTGACGTGAATCATAGCAACCCACAATAACCTCCCATGTAAGTCCCGATAAAATCTAATTTTCTCAAAAAGGGCAAAATCGTAATTTCGGTCAAAAATCCGAAATTTATTCTCTAGATCTCGGATGCCAAAATGAATTTCATCGTTGTAATCGTCTTGTGAAATCTAGCTAGCACGTCGAATTTCGTCCAATTCCGAGACAGTCAAAATTTGCACGTTTTTCGAGGCATCGAGTATTAGGTGTCGTAAAACGACATTTGATGTGGAAAAAGTCACATATAACATGTACTCATGTTACACAAGTTACATAAGTAGAGAAATGATGGAAACGGACGGCCGAGATAATGCCAAGTGTCAAAATAGTGGAAAGAAGGGACATAGATGTCATTTTGGAAATTTTAAATGAGCTAAAAGACAAAATAGCTACAGTTATCTTCTCAAACAAAAAGAGAAGAGGGGCAGTGGCTGGACAGAAACGGAGAGGGAGCAGCAGGTTGAGGGTTTTTGAATTTTTTTTAGAGAGAGAGCACCTTCTCTCTAAGTTTTCAGGCGATCCAATCGTCGGAATTCTTCGGAGCAAGAAGGAAAGTCGTTTCTATCAAGAGACGGCATTTCACGCGTGTCTGTTTTCTGTAAGCCGACAAACTCCGTGGAGGTAGGGGTTTCATCATACCTCATGCTTTACACTTTATTTAAGCTGCCAGAATGCTTCTGGGCTAGTTTTGGAGGCCCTTAATTTATCGGCTTGATCTACCCCCAAGACTCGGGGACCAAATTGCTGGAATTTTTGAAACTTGGATCGTCCGTGACGCCCGTAAACCGATTGGGCTGTTTGTGTTGGAAATTAAGCATTAAATTGTATGTCGGGTATGTATGAGGCCTAGAATAGCCATGGAACGGTTTCAAAAAGTGCAACCCGGATAGGATGAGTGGCCGCCCACGGACAACCCACTCCTTGCTGCTGGGATCGGTAAAAAACAAATCTCCGGTTTGTGTGAAATGGACCAAAACGTCCATGTGTCGGGTGCTTGAAATTGATGAAATGAATGGTTTGATTTAAGTGCGGAAACGGATAGTTTAATGCATGAACTTTGTATTAATATGATGTCACAAATTATATAATAATTGCAGTATAGGCCATCGGGAGATGAAATCGCGATTTGCTCAATTATACGAATATAATCGCGCAGATACCATTGAGATGCAGAGATTTGTTTAGCTCCAAGTGAGCTAATTTAGTAATGGTTGATATCGCTTAATACACGTGGTAATTTTAAATTATGTAAATATATTACGATGGTATATTTACGTGTTGTATATATATTTGCGCGAATTCCAAGATAACGCATCTCATATGCACGTAAGAGCTCTGTGAAATTAGGTGAGTGCATGACATGAAATTGAAAGAAAAACGAAAACGTTTTTTTTAAAAGGAATTTCACAGGATGATTTTCCAGAGAATGGGGTTGGGAAACCCGGCCCAAATATTTCGACGAGGACCATGACCGGTGCCGGGCGTTCTCCAACACATTCGCTCTGAGGTAAATTCCATATTTTTAATGATACTTCGGTAGTATACTTTCTAAAACAACAAAATTGTTTTTAAAAAAGACAAGCCATACACGGCTTAAGTGTGAGGGAGTCGGTGAGACTCTAGACGGTCAATATTTAGACATTCAAGTAGGATCACCGAATTTGCTCGAACGCTAAGTGTTTACTCAAGCATTGCATACGCATCTCAGCGTGAGAGAACCCATTTAGCATGATTCCACTACTGAGCATTAGCTCACCCTGTCGAGGGAATTATATTATTTCAGGTACAAGGAGCGCATGTTGATCGGACCAAAACACATGTACAAATTTATAACACTATTGCCAAAAGACTATTGTCTAAGCCCCGGCAACGGCACCATAAAACTTGTTAACCTTCAGTCATGTATGCAAGGTTATGACACTATTACCAAAGGACTATTAACTAATCTCTAAGAACGGCGCCATAAAAACTTGTTGACTTTCTACTATATAAACCCAAAAAATCTTCAGAGTAAATCATTTTCAATTTTGGTTTTACCAATATCCCGCAAGTGCACGTGTCGACAAGTAATAAAATGGATATAGTCCGTGATATCGATCCCACGTAGATCTCAAGAATTCTAGATCAACTACCCCGACTACCAAGCTCCATAATTATTTCCGGACTATAACATGACATTGTGTTCCAGCTTAAGAAGCTGTAAAATATACAAGTATATAAAAAAAAATGAACAATCAAATAAACTGGAATCTAAAGAATAAAGAATAATGAATAGTTAAGAAAATAAATGGAAACTGAATAGTCATCTTTTTAGAGGACACATCAAGAACACCGGCTATTGTGAAGTATCAATTCCCCGTAGTTAACACCGATAAAATTGCTTGTGTATTTCGCAGTTTTAAAATCGCCCAAGGCGTTTAGCAAGACAAATTCGATCTCTCCACACCACATTTCATTATCTAATTTTCCCCGATTCTTTTCACACGTGGAATTAGATGACTACTTTAGATTTCCTTAATCCGGGTATTTTCTTTGCAATACCATACCCATTTTACGGATCAAACCTTGGGGCCCCAAGTTATCGGTCAAGCAAGGATATACAACTTCCTCGGTTACTTCCTCTAAATTAGAATAGATCACCCTCTCCTGATTAGATCTCGCCTAACACGGATTGGCTTCTCACTATTCGAATTGAGGTGAACTCGGCTTACTTAAATTGATAACTCATTCATTCTTGATTTCATGAGAAGAGGATTTATCTAAGTAAACTATAAGCTCATTAGATCTCTAATAGCGTGTTAATATACCTTCAAAGAAATGTTCATAACTCTCAGGAATGCCTTCTCTGTATCACTCAGAGGACCTCCTTGAAATAAGAGCAATGAAACAAATCTTAAACGGGTATAAGAAACTGATATTCAGATCAAAAAACATTAAACCCATGACCAGAAGTAAATTCATAAACTGAAATTCACAAGTCGGCCGGAACTACGTGGAAGATAAATTCTCGACTATAGCATTCACTTAATGGAAGCCGGGTTTCTCAATTACGAATTACACACTACAACATTCTCGATCATAAGAACAATCAAGTACTTGAACCGAAAGTCGACTCCGTAAATTTGCTCCAAACTTCAAACATTCCGTGTAGTCATTTGAAAAGAATGGGAATTCCCGTGATCTCGCCTTCGTCAAAACAATAACATCCAGATCCAGAAAATAAAACAAAATAAAGAAAGATGAAAATAATCTAATCTATAACGACGGAAACAGAAAAATAAAATAAATGAAAATAAAAGAAAAGAAAAGAAAAGAAAAAAATAAAATGAGCCTCGGGCTACCCGCATTCTTCGCCTCGCCGCCCACGCCTCCGGCCTTTTTTTTCTCCTGGGTAGCTGCTTATTTATAGGGTTTCTCAATTGGGCCCTAATTCCAATGCATTCTTTTGTGGATTTCCAAGTGGACTGGCCCATGTTATCGTCTCACAGTCGCGACAAATCCCTTGTCGACATTATTAGTTTGGCACTTGTCGCAACATTTATCAATAAAGTCACATATTCCTCTTTGTTTTCCTCGAAGGCATCTTATGTCGCGACAAGGAATCAATGTCGCGGTTATTCTCATCCATGTCGCGACATCGATTCGTCGCGACATCAACTTAAGTCTCTCGCAGCCTTGAACCGGTAGCCCGCCTGGCGTCGCGACATCAACTCGCCGCGACATCACTTTATGCCTCGCAGGTTTCAACTGCCGCCCTCGATGTCGCGACATCAATCTTTCTTGTCGCCACATCAACTTAAGGAACCGCACCTCAATCAGCACGCTCTTATGTCGCGAATATTAATCTCTTTGTCGCGATTATCAACTTTTATACGGTGTCGCGACAGGACCCTCTCGTCGCGACAACAAACTAAGTCACGCGCCATATCTTTTTCAAACCTCAGCTGATAGCTTCTGCGCTTTCGTCAAGCACCTCCATCCCTCGTCGCGACATCAACCTTTGTCGCGACATCATGATGTTGTCGCGACATCATTCCTTAAGTCTCTCGTTACCTCACGCCTAACTTAGATCCCCGGCCGCGACCGCGCATCAAATTTCCTTCAATTCTTCTTTGATGTCGCGACATCATAACCGGACCTGTGCAAATCCAAAAACTGCAACATTAGCCAACCGCTTGCTTCATTTCGCCCCGCCTATATGCATTTTTACCCACCACTACTGCGATTTTTCACCAAAGCTTTCTTTCACACTCCCGGCTAATAACAAATTGGTGAGTTTCTTCATATTTCTGCATATTAATTATTCCTTTTCAGATGAAAATCAAACAGAAAAATGGATTAAAACTAGATGACTTTTAAGCTCATCAAACTCCCTCAAACTTAAAGTTTTGCTTGTCCTCAAGCAAAGGAAAGAAAGAATTGTTTGTCCTCAAACAAAAAGGATATTTTTCTGTTCTGTTTTTCAGTAGCAGTCAATTTGATTGAAATACAAGGAATGCATTGTTTTCTCATATGACCTAGCTTCAAGTCCGGGGCTCAAGGTTGCTTTAATCTTTATAGTATACAAAACTAAACCTGTTGAAATTGTTTTACAAACAACATAATCATTAGATCCTCGTCAATAATAAATTATTTTCCTCATCTTCATAATGAGTCGCTAACTCCCTAAAGTCCTTCACGGTTTTGATTGTTTCCATATTTTCCAAATTCCATAGGTTTGTTGTTCATATTGATCTCCACTAATGTAGGTAATTCCAACCTTCAAGATCAATCAGGTCTTTTGGGCTTATTTTGTTAGGCTTGGGTAATGGGTAGGATGGAAGGAATTTTTAGGTTAAGATTACCCCGAACCCTTTTCTTTCCTCTTTTTTTTTTTTTTTTTCTTGTAGTTTCTTTAATAAACTCCCCTAAACTTCATAAGCTTGGGACATTCTTTGATTGCTTCAATTCGTAACCGTATGCCCCTATTTCTCACTTGTAATTCAACTCTGCAAATTCCTCGTTGTCACCATTCGTGATAAGGCAATGTTTTTTTACCTTTTTTAGGCTTTTCTAACACTCTTATTCGAACTTCTCTTTGGGTTAGTAGCTCCCATACCAGATGCATTAGGTACTAGGTGTTGAAACACCCTAAGAACTTAATTGTTCAAGAGAGTTAGGCCACAAGATAAAACTTATCCCTATAAGCTTTCTTTTCTATCAGACGCTTCTTTCGCCTTTTCTTTTCATTCCTTTTTTTCTATATTTTCTCCTTGAGTTCCTCAAAACATATACTCCCCCAAACTTCATTTCTTTCTTCCTCCTTGAATTCCCTCGGGTAATCATAGGTTCTTTACTCGAAGGATTGATTTTTAGGATGGGTTGGAGGCAAGCCTATCATTATTTTTGAAAAATGCTTGCTTTGGCTCAATTCTCTGAACTAAGGTATATGCATCAAGATATGAATAGGGATATGAATGGCTCAAACTATCCAAGAATGGCCCGCATCATCTCTTGTCACCTGTGTATCACCTAGACGCTCAATCACACTCTAACAAATTCTAGAATTTGATTGAATAGTTGTGACTAACCATAAGGATTTCCTCGACTCATTTTTGTTGATGAGTAGTTAAATTAATTGGATATTCAAATGTGTTCCTTGACTTAATGCTCGCACCACAAATTCAAAAATATGTTTTGTCTCTTCTCTATTTGTATTACCTTCCTATTCTCGACTTATCGCTAGACTTAAGTCACTTTTGCGCTTGTGTTTCAATTAAACTGTATCTACTTGGCCTTTATTCCCGCATTTTGTATGCATTTCGCTTATTCTAATCTAATCAAGCTTCATTCAATTCAAATTTATTACATCTCGCCAGCTTTTTATTTCTGAACTAATTCCTACTTTTTATTTTCTCCCTCCTGAACTATGCAACCACACAAAGCAACACAAAAATTTAACAAACCAAGTAACAATACAACAATTCAATTCAAATTTATCATTTTATTTCATTTTCAAGTTTTTAGTTTCTGCCGACCTATGCCCTTCTTAGTTTAATGATCTCAAAACTTGAATTCCTTTTATTAACTTCTTATACTCCTTAGACATTTATTCAGAATCTCCGCGTAAATTCAACAAGCAATTCACTCATATTTCTCACGTGTTTGGTTTAGGGAGAAAGTTACCCCCCTTTGTTCATGTCGTGACATTTCTGCAAGTTGCTAGAGGTGTCCTGGAGTTGCTTTTCGCACTCATGTCTTTCAGCCTTGCAGACGCATACTGCATGATTCAAGAAATTTTAATTAAACTACAATTAACTTCTCAAAATTAAATCTATCTTTATAAGAACTAATCAAAATGAAATTATCAAGAAAAAAAAATTCAAAATCTAAAAGGTGAACTAAATTTTCTACGTGGTCGCCTCCCACGCTGCTCGCAGTCCTTAGCCGGGACTTTGCTGCTTGGTTCTTCTTCTTTCTAGATAACCTGCTGGAGCTCTTCCATTCCTTCCTCCCTGCTTAGATAGTGCTTCAGTCTTTCTCCATTGACTTTGAATTCTTCTCCAGTAATCTGCATAGAGGTCTGGCTATTTTTTAGAAGTCTTTGATGAATCTCCTATAAAATCCAGCATGCCCCAAGAAGCTTCTTACTCCTTTTCACTTCTGTTACCATAAAATGGCATTTTTCCCAATTCAAGCGCTAATGCTTGTCTTCGGGCATCTTTGAAGCAATCAAGTTTCCGTGTTCTTCAAACACCGATCAAATCCCGATCCATACACAATGGGGCCATCCATATGTACTTCCATAAACTTTCAACCAAGTCTGAGAACATTGACATCATACACCTCGAATGTAGCAGAGTATTACACGTGCTCAGCCGGCATCCTTCAAGGCAAAAGGTACCATGGCATGTGTGAATGTGGTCTTCGTCCTCAGGTGCAATAGCAATTCGATTATATCCCGAATACCATCCAAGAAACAAAATGCAGGGGCGCCCCGCTAACTGGCCCAACATCCGATCAATGAAGGGCAAAGGGAAATGATCTTTTCGTGGCCGTGGTTCGCCTTCCCGTAATCAATGCATACCCTCCATCCTCACCGCTCTTGCTGAATCAATTCATTTTTCATTGCGATCACAGGAACCCACCCCTTGGAACCACATGGACTGCGCTAACCCAAGGACCATCTGAAATTGCATAGATAAACCGCATTCGAAGAATTTGAGTACCTCCTTCCTCGACTACTTCCTTCATCACCGGATCTCAGCCTCCTCCTTTGATGTTCCTACGTATTTGGCTTAGCCTCTTTTTCTAGCAGAATTTGTGCATGCAAATTGATGGACTGATACCCTTCAACCTTCAATGGACCAAGCTATAGATCCCTATGCTTCTTGAAGATTTTCAAGAACCTCTGCTCTCGCATCGAGCCCAGCGTAGATAATCCACCGGTTTTCTTGGTGATTCTAAGTAAGCATACTAAATGACTTGGCAACTCTTTCAACACCAGCCCTCTTCACTGGTTTCTCGATGAATTTCCCTTTTCATTATTTTCCCCCTTGTCATTTCGTTTTGCTTCGTGCTCAACAACACAGCTTCTATAGAATGAAACACTGTCAGAACATCAGGTTGTAGGTATAAAACATCATCAACTACATTGCAATTTTCTCCTCGTCTATGTCTATATTCTCGCATGCTTTTGATCGTTGAGTGCAACTTCTCTTCCAACCCTCGAAGGTAAGAACTCGCATGTCGATCGTGCACCCAATAGCTAGGAATGGTCTCCCCAATAGCAGGGGTACTTGTGAATCTTCTTCCATGTCCAGAATGATGAAGTCTACTGGGAAAACAAATTTCCCAACAGTCACCAGCACATCTTCCAAGACTCCTTCAGGTTTTACCATCGATCTGTCTGCCATTTGAAGAGTAATAGTGGTGGGAATAAACTCCCCCAAACTTAATTGTTTGGCAACAGAAAGAGGCATCAAGTTTATACTAGCTCCTGAGTCACAGAGAGCTTTCTGGATTTCAACTCCTCCAATGATGCAAGGAATTGTAAAACTCCCTGGATCCTTCATCTTTTCTGGCAATTCTTTCTTTATCACAGCACTGCAAGTAGCAGTGAGATTCACAATCCCTTCTTCTACTATCTTTCTTTTCTTGCTCAGAATGTCCTTCAGAATTTTGCATAGAGTGGCATCTGAGTCACCACTTCTATAAAGGGCATACTGACTCTAAATTTTCCGAAGGTTTTCAAAAACTCGCAACCGCTCCTCTATCTTTGATTTCAAGTACTGTGGAAATGGGACTGTGCTCAGAGCTCGATGTCCTTCCCGTCCACCTTCCCTTTCTTTTCTCCAAAGGCTTCTTCCTTTTCCGGCTTTCTTCTTCACGTCATTTTTTTCTTTCATCCTTTCTAACTCCTTTCCCACTCCTAACTCGCACGTACCCATGCGCCTTTTTCGATTCTTCTTGTGTCACTTAAAGGCATCTTTCCTCCGGTTTTTCAGGTTGCAGCCAGCCGCCCTACTTGTGTCTCCAAAGTTCTTCAGTGGATGCATTGGTGGTGTTCTGAAAATTTGGAGAATTGGGTAGCGCTTGCTTCCACCGCAAACTTTTGTTCATGGAGGTTCAAATACCTTCTTATTATCCCCATGAACCGCAAAGATCTGCTCTTCAAAAGATTGGGCCTCGACCCCGAGTCTATTTCCTCAGCGGTTCATTTCGGCTCGCTGGGCCGGAACTCGTGGGTCAAGTGATAACCCTGTTGGGGTTCTCGTCCATGCCTGGGCCTTGTGAAGCCCCTCCACCATATGAGAAATTCTCATGGTTCTCGCCGGGTGATAATGCAGGCCGGGCAAAAGTTAGTATCGGGTTTGAAATGGTAGTTTCTTGGCTCACCCAGATACTTAACCTCTTCAGCATCATAGAATTGTTCTTCAGTAGCTCTCTCAGCACTTCCCTTCAATAACTCTCTTTCAACTGCTCCTATCTCTGGGCCGGGCAAAGGAAGCGCCTTCCTTCGCTTGTCCATCCCGTGTACAATGGCATCCAACTCGCCTCCATGGTCGTCATCTCGCTTCGCCCATGATCCCCTTTCCTCTCGTTGTTCCTCTTGAAAAACTCAGAATGAGTTTTCATATTGCATTTAGCCAGGTCTTCAATCAGCTCTCTTGCCTCTTCAGCACTTTTTCGCTTGAATGCTCCACAACATGAAGCATCAATGATCCCCTTTGATATACAATGTCCATCTGAGTCTTCAGATCTATCCCATGCATTGGACATCTTCTCAGCAACCGTTTGAATCTTTCCCAAGCTACATAATAGGTCATCTTCCCCGTTAAAAATGACAATGATTTCCCCATTCTCTCTCGAGTACACAGGGTCGGGGGAAGAATCTACCTAAGTAAGCCTCTACTAACTCCTCCCAAGTATCAACAGAACCATATGGTAAAGATTCATACCATGTAGCTGCTGTATCTCTTAGAGAGAATGGGAATAGATGCAGTTTGATGACTTCTGGTCTCACCCTGACCAACTTTTCATCAGATAATGATCCCGAAATCTTCCTGTGTGCTCGCTTGGGTCCTCAAAGGATGACTAGCAAACCGATGCCGGCCAGCCATTGCAATTAGTGCTGTGCTTAAGTTCAAAATTATTTGCATCAATAGCTGGCTGCCTGATTGCAGAGTACTCATCTTGAATAATAGGTCTCCAGAAGTCCTCCATAGTATCACATTGAGGCCTTCTAAATCGCTTCTCTATGTACTTCATTCGATCCCGTCTTTCATCTCGCCATGGTTGAGTTTTTCGCCTTCTTTATCTTTCTGCTTCGAAAGTGTTCTCTAATTTCGTGTCCGTTGGAATCAGATCAATGTTCTCGCTTCTATGCATTAAAATTTTTCCTGAAATCAAAACACACTTACATTAATAGGATTAGTCTGGTCAACAAATATTTTCAATATGGTTTGTTAAAGGTTAGTGGCTAAAAATAACCACTGCTTGAAAAGCTATTTTTGTTCTTTTCTTCAAAATGTCCAAATTAGCATTTCCTTCTTTCGTCTGAATATTGATTTACTAAATTCTTCGACACTTATGAATCCGCGCCATAAAACTTGTTAACCTGACCAAACACATACAAATTTATAACACTATTGCCAAAAGACTATCAAGCCTAAGCCTCTCAATCTACGCCATAAAAAACTTGTTAACCTTTTTTAGTCATGCAAGGTTATGACACTATTACCAAAGGACTATTAACTATCCGCAGAATCCGCGCCATAAAAAATTGTTAACCTGACCAAAAACATGTACAAATTTATAACACTATTGCCAAAAGACTATCACTAATCCTCGCACCCGCGCCATAAAACTTGTTAACCTTCACTCATGTATGCAAGGTTATGACACTATTACCAAAGGACTATTAACTAATCCCCAACAACGCAGCCATAAAACTTGTTGACTTTCTACTATATAAACCAAAAATCTCAGAGTAAATCATTTTCAATTTCGCTTGGGCCTAATATCCCGCAGCGCAATGTGCCGATTAAGAATAAATGGATATAAGTCCGTATATTGATCCCAATGTGAGATCTTAAGAATTCTAGATCAACTACCCGACTACTCAAGCTCCATACCATTTGGACTATAACAGACATTGTGATCCAAAATTTTTAAGAAGTCAGAAATATACAAGTATAAGGGAAAGAATGAACAATCAAATAAACTGAATTCTAAGAATAAAGAATAATGAATAGTTAAGAAAATGAATGGAAACTGAATAGTTATATTTTAGAGGACCCATCAAGAATACTGCTATAGTGAAGTATCAATTCCCCGTAGTTAACACCGATAAAATTGCTTCAGGTATTTCAGGTTTTAAAATCTGCCCAAGGCGCTTAGCTAGCATAGCCGATCTCTCCACACTCCATTGGCTCATTATCTAATTTCCCGATTCTTCAAGACAGGAATTCGATGACTACTTTTAATAGGATTTCTTAACTGCATTTTTCTTTGCAATACTTCATACCCATTTATGGATCAGAACCCAGTCTGCTACCCATTGCCAAGGATATACAACTTCCTCGGTTACTCTTCCTTCTAAATTAGAATAGATCAATTCTCCTTGATTATTAGATCTCACTAACACGGATTGGTTTGGTAATTATTCGAATTTAGGTGAACTCTCAGCTTGTTTAAATTGATAACTCATTCAACTCATTCTCGATTTCAAGTGAGAAGAGATTTATCTAAGTAAACCCACAAAGCTCATTAGATCTCTAATACAGTTAATATACCCTTCAAAGAAATGTTCATAACCTCGTAGAATGCCTTCTCAGGTCACTGCAGGACCTCCTTGAAACAAGAGCAATGAAACAAATCTTAAACGGTATAAGAAACCGATATCTCGCATCAAAAACATTAAAACCCATAAACTTAAGTAACCATGAACCGAAATTCACAAGCCGGCTGGAAACAACTACAGAAGATAAATTTCGACTATAGCATTCACTTAATGGAAGTGTGGTTTCTCAATTACCGACTCACACTACAAAGATTCTCCGATCATAAGAACAATCACTTGAACTGAAAAGTCGACCTTAAATTTGTCCGAACTTCAAACATTCTGTGTAGTAATTTGAAAGAATGGAATTCTGCATTCAGCTTCTTCTCAAAACGATAACATCCAGATCCAGAAAATAAAACAAAATAAAGAAAGATGAAAATAATCTAATCTATATCGACGGAAACAGAAAAAGAAAATAAAAGAAAATTAAAGAAAAGAAAAGAAAAGAAAAATAAACGAAGCTTCCTCTACAATCTGCATCTTTCGCTCGCCGCCCATCGCCTCCTACTTCTTTTTTCTCCTCCGGTAGTCGCTATTTATAGGGTTTCGCCATTTTAATTCCAATGCATTCTTTGTGGATTTCCGCGGACCGCCCATGTTATCGCTCGTGTCGCACCTCAAATCCCTTTGTCGCATACATTAGTTATTTCGCACTTTGGCCGCAGCATTTATCAATAAGTCATGATATCTTTCGCTTTCTGGAAGATCTTATGTCACGACAAGGAATCACGTCGCGACATCATCCGGCGTCGCGACATCGATCTCTCACGCCATTATCAACTTAAGTCTCTCGCAGCCTTTGAATCGCGTTCTTAGCGTCGCTGGCATCACTTTACGCCTCGGTGCTTCAATCGTGCCGCTCCTCGGC
This sequence comes from Tetrastigma voinierianum, assembly GCA_016808115.1. Taxonomy (NCBI): domain Eukaryota; kingdom Viridiplantae; phylum Streptophyta; class Magnoliopsida; order Vitales; family Vitaceae; genus Tetrastigma; species Tetrastigma voinierianum. The sequence continues at coordinate 2,068,074 of JAEQBH010001275.1, read as the reverse complement.
GTCGCGATATCAACTCGTCGCGACATCGTACCGTCTGCAGCCTAACTGATGATTCTCGGCGTCGCCGGCATCAATCTCTTTGTCGCGACATCGCGCTTGGCGGAAAACCCGCAACCTTCAATCGGAAGCACGCTCTTATGTCGCGATATTAATCTCTTTGTCGCGACATCAACTTATGTCTCGAGGTTTAACCGCCGCTGTGTCGCTGAATCAGTCCTCTGGTCAGCGACAATACCTTAAGTCACAAACAGCTTCATCTTTTCAAACCCGCTATAGCTTCGCGCTTTGTCGCGACCTCCATCCCTTGTCGCGACATCATCCTTTGTCGCGACATCAATGATGTTTGTCGCGACATCATTCCTGCTCTGCTACCCCCTCACCGCCTAACTTCAGATCCCCGCCGCGCACCGCATCAAATTTCCTTTCAATTTTCCCGATGTCGCGACATCATAACCTGATCGTAACCAAAACTCCGCAACATTAGTTAACCAGCTTGCTTTCTATTTCGCTCGCCATTTTCTCGCATTTTTACTCCACCAATTGCCGATTTTCTAACGTTTTTTCTTCTTTCTTTCACACTCCCTGCTAATAACAAATTGGTGAGTTTCTTCATATTTCTGCATATTAATTATTCCTTTTCAGATGAAAATCAAACAGAAAAATGGATTAAAACTAGATGACTTTTAAGCTCATCAGCGCACGAGGAGACGGCTCATCATAGAGACCGCTTTAGAAGAAAGCCGGGATGCGGGCTTTGGCTTTAAGGATGTAAAGCATGGTTAGAATGTTTTAAACTTTTTAATATATGTTACAAGAGTAAAATTCTAACTCTTGAAACTATGGCATATAGTTGGTGTGTTGATGAGTATATTAGTATGGGCCAAGAGGCCGTTTTCACTCATATAAATGTTATATTGGATTGTTTGGGACAGGTTTGTATATGGGTAGAGCTCCCCGTACAGAGGAGACTCTGCCCGATTTTTGTGAGAGAGGTCGGGTCACCCGACATCCACGAGTGTTTCCGCGGGTTGACGGGTAGTCAACGGACACCCCGGATTGAAGGCCACAGCTTAGGACGAGCCAAGTAAACGACATTACCTTGGGAGCTCGGTGGGTGTAGAGCATAGGTAAATGAAAACCTAGGGCTTGAGGGCTTGGGCTTAGGCCATAGTCGTTTAAGAACATCACCACTAGGTGTGGTTCGATGTTAGGTTTAGGTATGAGATTACCTAAGAAAGGTACGGAACAAAACTAGAACACTGCATGTGTGTTTTGTGTGTGATCATGTGAATTGATGAATTGTTGTGTGAATGGTGTGCATAACATGAATTGTTGAATGTGTTGTGTGAATTGGGTGCTTAGGCAATTAGCACTTGGTGTGTTGGAAAATTTTGTAGGAGTTTACAGTGTGTAAACTGGAACAAAGAAAATAAACAAAGAAATTTGAATAAATTTTATTCGGGATATATGTAATGAAATAAAATTTAATAAATTTTTAAAGTGTTGAACTCATAAAATTATTGAGTTGTAAGGATGCAAGATTTAAGCTACTGCATGTAGAAGTAGTGCTGAAGGCTACTCGATGGATATGAGAAAAAAAGAATCATTTTCTAAGGTTTCAACAGAAAATCTAAAATAAATTTTATAAATTGTATTTAAAATTTTCTGGAGAATGAAAAAAAATGTGTATATATATATATATATATATATATATATATATATATATATATATATATATATATATATATATATATATATATATATATATATATATATATATATATATATATATATATATTTTTTATTTATTTTTATATTTTTTTTATTTTTTTTTTGTATTTTCCAGTACTTGGAAAAAAGTGGAAAAAAAACGAAAAATTTTTTGGTGCGTAATCGACCGCTACGCCCAATGAAATTCGTTCGACGCACCGGTACAAAGGTCAAATCGGGCGCACAGACCGGGGGCACAGCAGCGATACGCTGGCACACCATTGACGGCCACAAGCCCCCGGCCCGGGCGCCGCCTATGTCGCAGGTCGGAAGTTTGGTACCAGGCACATGGTGCACTTGGCGCTTGACTCGCATCGCTACTAAGTCACTTTTTAGGCACTGTTTATGAACATTGTTCATCACAAAAAATTTTTGAAAAAAAAATAATAATAAAATTTTTTTAATTAAACAAAATAAAATGAGATAATTGGTGCATAGCACTTTCGAAAAATAAACTTTTCGTTGATAAAAAAAATTGATTTGATAAGTTGAATTAGTCGACTAAGACCGCTTAGGAATGCAGACATAGTTGATGAGCTTAAAGTCATCTATTTTCACCATTTTTCTGACACTTTTATATAAAAAGACTGGATGAGTATGTGAACTGAATAAATCCTACCCAAATCTCTCTGTGGCAAAGTAGAAATCCAAAAGAGCGTAAATCATAGTGAAAAGGAGCAGACGCGGCAGAAAGCAGAACTGATATAATGGGATGGAAGTGGTGGCAAGCAAGAACGACATAAAGATGAAAGGGACTGGTATGTCATGGCTCGACGCGAATCAAAATGCGATCTGTGTTACATCAAGAAACCCAATAAGAAATGAAGCTTAATTGAAAAACAAAATGAGCCGAGTGAAAGAAACTCAAAGTTAAACAACCAGAATCAAGTAGTTAAGAAGACACAATGTCGCGGATATCTGATGCGCCATGTACATCAACACCGCATCGGGCGTGAGCGAGCATCGCTTATTAAGGAGAAAGTTGTCGCGATAAATAATTCCACAGAAGATAAGGTCGCGACAACACCGTCATTTGGCATCACTACGGCGACTCGTACGACAACATCAGCGTCGCGACAACACCGTAGACCAATGGAAGTCGATAACACCAGCCGCCGCGAAGACGCCGCAGCGACCGTAAGGTCACGCCGCAAGCCGCGGCACGCGGAGTTTCAATGAGAAGAGGTCGCGACAAGATTAAGCCGTCACACACCGCCTTCACTTAAGACATACTTCGCAATCATACGAGGCTCTCGCGACAAGGATCACGACAGTTAACAGAGAGGTCGCAACGAGCCCGATGTCGCGACAAGATTACTATCGGGCGTTAACTAAAGTCCAAAAAGAAATGCATCGAAATTAGGGCCCAACTTCAGAACCCTATAAATACTAAGTCACGCTAAAAGAAACAATTTCTCTGGGCGAATTAAAGATTCTGGCCAATAAGTGCCTGTATTTTTATTTTTTCTTTATTTTCCTTTCGTTTTCTTTCCATTTTATTTTAGATTAGATTAGTTTGTATTTCATTCCTCACTGGATCAACGTTAGTCAGAAAGGATGAAATAATGCGATTTATATTTCTTTTAAATTCATCGTCTGGGTTGTTGAATTCCGCATAAATTTTTGGATTTAACACCCAGCTCGATTTACAGTGGTTTTCTTGATCAGCAAGCCAATGTATGGTATAATCAGTAATTTAGAAACCCAAATTTCCATTGGAATTGACGTTATTGTCGAAATGGTCTTTCCCGCAAAAGATTTTATTCCATGGCCGAACTTCGTATATTAAATCAACTCACGGGTTTTGCTTGTTTCCTCGAATCGATCCTAACGCGCCTCACTCATAACCCAGATCGTCTAGCTCATTTATGAGTTCTCCGAAAGGACACAGTAGAAAGGCATTCTTGAGAGTATGAAACAATTTCTGAAGGCATTTGAACCCGATATTGCTGATCCATCAATGTGCTTGTATACTTAAATTAATACATCCTCTTCCTCACTTGTAACCGAGAATGAGCTGAGCGAGTTATTAATTTAAGTATGCGCAGAGTTCACCTCAATTCGACAAGAATTCATCCTGTTAGCAAGGATCTAATCAAGGAAAGAGTAAGTTGTTCTAATTTTGAGGATGAGGGAACCAAGATAAAGGTAACCTCCGCAATGACTATATTAAAGTGAGTTTGTGTCTTTGCAATCCATGTCAGGTATGAAGTATCGAGAAAGAAAATACCCGTAACAAGGCTACTAGATTTAGGCCATCCCACCCACCTGTGTTCGAGAGAAACAAGTAAGGTGAGATGATGAACTATGGTGGTTTGAGAGATCCAACACTATCTTATTCCCGATCATTAGTTTTAAAACTCGTAGTTCGTAAAGCAAAAGTTACAAAGATGTGCCTTAGGAATTGATTCTTCACAATAGTCGATTATTCAATGTTTTCTTTAGAGATAAATCGTTCAATCTAAATTTGTTATTTTAATATTTCAATATTCAATTCATTTATTCATTCATTTTTCTTTACATCATTATCTTCGCTTTCGAAGCAAAATCCCAATATAGTATTATCGCCCAAATAGGCGAGCTTAAGTAATCGGGGTGCTTGATCAAAATTTCAGATCTCGTGGATCGATATCTGACTTAAATCCAATTTACTACTTGTTCGACCAGGCACTTGCAAAGATAATCGGATCAAAACCACAAGGAAAATGGTTTACCTTTATGAAATATCTTTTCATCAACACTATACTAAAGAAACCCACACTCCGTTTAATGGTTTTATTACTGAGGACTATAATAATCCTTGGTAATAAGTCAGTACCCCACAGGTGTTTTGATCCATATACCATAGAAGTAGTCAACAAGTTTTATGATGCAGCTTTTCCGGATTAGGACAATACTTTTAGTAATCAGGTTATGAAACTGCGAGCATACTTCAATCGATCAAAAGTTTGTGGCGTCAAGGTTTAGGGATTGATAATAGTCCTTGGTGATAACGCCATAAATTATACATCATATGATCCGCATAAATAAGTTTTATTTGCGCCGCTGCTGTGGATCGAAAGAATTTAGTAGATCAACATTCCTGGACGGTTAAGGAAATGCTAATTTGACATTTAAAAGAAAAAAGAACAAAATAGTTTTTCAATGCAAGTACATTTTTAGCCACTAACTTTTTTACCGTTTGTTATTGAAAATATTTGTTAGCCTGACTAATCCTATTAATGGGTGTTTTGATTCGTGGAAACTTTAATGCATAGGAAACAGAATAGACTCGATTTGATTCCAAACAGACACGAACTGTGAAGAACACTCGGTGCTCGAGGAAGCAAAAGGCTCGAAAACTCCGCCTATGGCGTATGAAAGGCCGTACTGCACCGGGCGGACAACGATCAAAGAATTCAAGGCCCCAATCACTGATACAATGGAGACTCGAGACCAATTATTCAAGATGAATACCAGAATCGACAAATGCACCGCAGCTGATGCCAATAATTTTGAACTCCGGCTCAAAGACTGACATAATGGTTCAAGAACAATGTTTATCGGGTCATCCTACGTAAGATCCGAATGAACACCTAGAAGGTTTCAGATGGCAAAACACAAAGAAAATTGAACGGGTGAGACCGTGAGGTCATAAAATTGCATTTATTCCTGGCTCTTCTCTAAGAGATACAAGCAGCCCACATGGTATGAATCTCTACCAGGCCTCGCTTATACTGAGGAGTCGTAGAAGCCTACCTGGGTAGATTCTTTCCACCTTCACTCACCTCTGAGAAAAGGTGATAATTGTGTTTCAGCAAGGGGAAGATGAAAGCCTTTACGTAGCTCTGGGAAAGATTCAAAAGGTTGTCGAAGAGGTGTCCAATGCATGGGATAGACTTGAAGACCCAGATGGACATAGTGTATCATGCCTCGAATGATACATCTAAAGGCATTATTGATGCTTCATGTTGTGGAGCATTCAAACAGAAAAGTGCTGAAGAGGTGTAAGAGATCCGATCGTAGGACTGCTAATAAATATGAAAGCTCCATTAGAGTTTTCAAGAGAATTATGCAGAAGAGAGTCATGGAGCTGAAAGCAAGATGATGTACCTATGGAGGCAAAGCTGTGCCATCATGCATAGAATGGACAAGCAAGAGAGGAAGATGCACACTGCTCATGAAATAGGAGCAAAGTGAGGGAACTATTGGAGAGGAAGTGCGAGGTACCCACTCGAAGAACTCTGCTTTATGATGCCGAGGAGGTCACTACTGAGAGCCAAGAAGGTCACTAAAACCAAATCCTAACCTACTGAAGACACTATCATCCGGAAGATCGAGGAACCACAAAATTTTTTCATATGGCTGAGGGGCTCACAAGGCCAAAGGCATGAACAAAGATCCTCGCAAGGATATCAAGCAGCCTACCAAGGTTCCAACAAGAAGAACAAGGAGGAGGAAGCGTAAATGAATATCGTGGTCAGAGGGAGAGCTCCACCATTTCCAAGATCAATTGCCGCAATTCACGGGGACAACAAGAAGTCATAAACCTCCATGAACAAAAGTTTGCAGAATTGGAAGCCTCAAATGCCACCTCAAATTTTCGTAAGACCACTAATGCTTCTCAAGAACCTGAGACACGCATAGGGCACCTGTCCCAAAATCGATGAAAGCAACCAGGAGAAGAAGTGCCTAGAAATCACGAAACACTGACGGAAAAGAAAGAAGGAACACTGGCCAGAGAAGAAGGAAGCAAGAAGAAGACCTTAACGATAAGCTCGCAGTCGCCCCATTTCCACAGAGGTCATAAATCAAAGATAGAGGAACAAGCCAGGCATTCTTAAAGACCTTCTTGCCGGAGATCGCATGCCTTTCATGTATGCTACTCGATGTACTTTAGTGCAAAATTTTGAAAGACATACTGAGCAAAAAGAGGAAGATTGCTGAAGAAGGAATTGTGAATTTGACTGCAACTTGCGCTGTGATCAAGAGAGGCTTACCAGAAAAGATGAAGGATCCAGGGAGCTTTACCATTCCCGCACCATCGAGAGCCTGAGTTCCAAAAGCTCTCTCGTGACTCGTGCCAAAGATAAATTTAATGCCTTATTCTCAAGGTTAAGAAGTTAAGTTTGGGGGAGATTACTCCCACTAACAATACCTCCAAATGGCAGATAGAAACCCTCGGCAAACTGAAGGAATCATAGAAGATGTGCCTGTCAAGGTGGGAAAATGATTTCCAAATGACTTCATCATAATCGGGATATGGAGAAGATCCATAAGTCCCTCTCAAGGTCGGGAAGGCCATTCTAGCAAATCGAGCAAAATTTAATCGATATGCATGGAATTTCTACGCCGCAGTTGGAGAAGAGATACCGATTTCAATTTAATCTAAAAGTTTGAAGAATTTAGATATGTAAAGGGATGATATCAAGCTTCAAGAGGAAGATGTCAGGCGTCAACAACTCTTACTATGATTGTAATGACCAACTTTCAATCAATGAAAAGAGATGAATTTCAAGATCCCGGTTTTGATTCGCATTCGCACATCAATTTACATTCTGCATCGAAAAGGTGATGAGTCTCAACAAAATGTGGATAAAACAAAGAGACAAAAAATGAAGAAAAGGAATTTCATCAAGAACCAAGAAAAAGGGCTAGTTTAAAGGTGTTGCCAAGTCATTTAAAGTATGCTTACCTAAGTCGCCAAAGAGTAAACCAAGAATAATTTCTAGGTTTAGTGATGTCGAGGAACGAGGTTAATAAATTTCAGAAATCATAAGGAGTTTATAACTTTTGGTCTATCAAGAGTTGTGCCGTATCACCATCAATATGCATGCACAAAATACTTAGAAGAGAGTGCAAGACCAAATGTTGAACAAAGGAGATTGAATCCGCTAGAAGGAGGTAGTCGTGAAGGAGTGTGCTCAAATGGTTAAATGTCATTTATATATGTACTTTGCATGCTCGGGTTAGCCCAAATTCCATGTGGTTCCAAAGAGTGGATTTACCGTAATCCCAATGACATAAATGAATTGATTCCAACAAGAACAAAGGATGTGGATGGAGAGTATGCATTGACTACGTGAAGCCGAACACGCTGAACCGTGAAAGATCACTTTCGCTCTTCATTGACGATGTTAGGATGATTATCGTGACATCCTTATTTTTGTTTTGACCGTATTCAGCTACAATCCCTGATTTGCAATTGCACCTCGAGGACTGCGAGAAGACCACATTCACATGTCCTTAGCGGCACCTTTGCCTCGTAAGGATGCCATTTGGCCGTGCAATGCTCCCGCGCATTTCCAGATGGCGATGTCGATGTTCTCGTAATTTGGCAGGTTACATGGAAATTTTACGGATGACTTCATGCGGTATGGATCCGCTTTGAACAATGTCCTAAATAATCCGAGACGTGATCAAAGATGCAAGGACAAACAATTTAGCACTAAATTGGGAAAAATGCCATTTCATGGTAACAGAAGGTATTGTTCTGGTCATAAAATTTCGCATAGACTAAGGACCACCCATATTTCCATTATCAAACCTAGCACCTCCCAATTACAAGAAGGGATAAGAGTTTCTTGGGGCATGGCCGGATTTTATAAAGAGTTTCATCAAAGATTTCTCAAGGATAGCTAGACCACTAAGTGCAGACATCGAGAAGCTAATAATACAAAGTTTAATTTCATGATTCCCGCAAGGCTGCCTTTGAAGAAATCAAGATCGACGGGTTCAAGCACCTATCATGGCTACACCGTAACGGGACCGTGGATTCAAATAATGTGTGGATGCCAAAGACTTTGCAATGGGGTCAGATTGGGCAAAGAAAGGAGAAAATATTCAGAGCCATATACTGCGCTAGCAGAACCTTTCCAACGGCTAATAAGAAACGATATTCCAATAACCGAGTGCGAGATGCTAGCCATAGTGTTTGTCGCAAAATTCAAAGCATACATTCGATCCTATCGCTCGTCACGTACCAGCAAACATCAAATATCTTGCAGGCCGTACAGTTAAGCCAAGACTAATACGGCAAAGCACACGCAAGAGTTTGATCCGGGAAATTAGAAGATAAAGGGGATGTGACAATGCAGGCGATCACTTGTCCGTAATAGAAAGAAATCAAGGGTAAGGAGAGGATAAGACTAAGAGAGAACTTCCCAGATGAGCAACTATTTCAATTGTCATTCCAAACGCCTATGAAGCAAGCCGACATATTGTGAATTACTTAGCTTCAGGAGTAGTTCTCCTATGAATTCAGCCACCAACAAGAAAAGAAAGCTCAGACTGACAGCAGTATTATATCCGATGACCCACTATTACTTAAGAGGGGTGCTGATATGACATGTGAAGATGTGCCGCAGGGTGAACAAAGAAGAATTATGAAATGAATGCCATGCATCACCATACGGGGGCATTTTCCGAGAAAGAATACCATAAGATACTCTAATCGTGATTTTATTGGCCAACTGCTTTCAAAGGACTATAATCGGTCGGGTCAATGTGATAGATGCTAAAAGATTGGAAGACAAGAATAGAATGAATGCCTAATGAGGTATATCATGTGCAAATTTTTGATGTATGATAGATTTTACGGACCTTTTCCACAATCATTTGGAAACCTCGTAGATATACTGCAAGAAGCAAGGATTATGTTTCTAAATGGGTGGAAGCCATAGTCATTTCCAAGAAATGATGTTAATACGCTTGTGAGTTTCCCGTAAAGAACATATTGAGCATATTTGGAACACCCAGACTATCATCAAGTGATGGGGGAGTTCACTTGCAACAAATTTTCGCAAAGCTCATGAGCAGATATGGGATCAAACATATAATGAGCTTAGCTTATCATCCCCAGACTAATGGGCAAGCAGAAATTTCCAACAGGGAGATTAAAAGGATCCTAGAAAAGACTGTAAGTTCAAGCAGGAAGGTTGGTCTTCCAAACTTGATGATGCACTTTGGGTCGCATGAATCGCATTCAAAACTCCCATCGATGTCCCCATACAGATTGCATTCGCAAGCCATGTCACCTCCCTTTTGAATTAGAATACAAGGCTATGTGGGCCATCAAGAAGCTGAATTTCGATTTCAAAATGGCAAGGAAGAGAGAGATTGTTTAACCGAATGTAGAACCTGGAAGAACTCGAGAAACGAAGCCTATGATAATGCTAAGATCTACAAAGACAAGACAAAGAAATCGCACATCAAAGGATTCTCTAGGGAAAGAGTTCGCAGGCGGATCGAAGTTCTCATATTTGACCCAGATTAAGATTGTTCCAGGAAAATTGAAATCAAGGTGAGTGGACCATATACAAGTGGTGTCAAGCATTACTACAAGAATACTCAAGACTGATGTCTGGGAGGAATTCTAAAGTCACCTGACAAAGATCGAAGCATTATCAAAGCAGAGGAAAGAAAAGAAGAAGCACACCGGTTCATTGAGAGAAAAAGAAAATCAAAACAAGAAGTCTAGCTAATGACTCAAAATCGAGCAAATGGGATGGAGGCAAATTACAGAGACTTTAATTTATGTTTTTACTTTTAGATTTTGAATATTTTTTTTTTTTTTTTTTTTTTAATTCACCTTGATTTTGTTTTCTCTAGTTTTTATAGTGATTAAGTAAGGCATAAGTCACCTCTTTGTTTAATTAAATCCTTTCTATAAATGTTGCAGAATGCGCGAGCAAAAATGCAAAGGAAGGAGAGAAGGAGACAATTCCAGATTAACCCAAAGAATTCACGAAAGAGCTTTTTGAAAAGGGAGCATTCTTTCCCTATACAAATTCCCGTGAAAAGTGAATAGAACATATGTTTGAATTGTCAGGTGGAATTGATTTATTGATACCGAGAATTTGAGAATTGATAAAGAATGAAAAGCTCTTCGCTCATTAAATTTAAGGCAAATGCGTACTAGGTCGCTGATAAAAACTTCACAAGGACAGAACCGATGTCGCTAGGACAGTAAACCGATGTCGCAACAGGCTGATGTCGTGACTTAGTAAAAATCAAGGAAGAAAAATAGGGTGAATGTCGCGACAAAACACTTATGTCGCGATAAGAGCAATTCCTTCAAAAGAGTGATGTGGTCGCGACATCTTAAAATGAAACACCCAGTCGCAACTGCAGGATGACTCGCCCGGCAGCCATCATTGTCGCGTATTGAAACGCGAAGTCATGTCGCGACAAAGAGGGAATTTGCCACCTGACAGCTCAATTTTGCCCTAAATTTAATGACAAAGACACAATTTCTAACTTACTGAAGTCAGCGATGTTTAATTTAAGTGAGATAATAAATAGCCTCAAGGATCACTGCAACTATTGAGAATATCCTTTCATTATCATCTCCCTCCTGGAAGCGAATACAACTTTTCATCTTCGGATTCTCTCTAATTTTCAAATCTCGAAAACCCTAGACTTAACTTCTTCATACAAACCTTCAAATTCTAGAATGGTCGAACCACAACCCTTTATCCCGACCGAATGAAATCATGGAGGAGCATGCTCAACCGCAGGAGGTGAGGTTCATCCGAACCCAATAAGAGGTTCATCTAGAGCCTACAGAGAGAACATGCTCTCTAACAACCTGGAGTTCGACCAGCTTGCAAAGGCAAAATAAGAAAAGAGAAAGGAGATAACAAGAATCCAGAGAAGAAAAAGATGAGTTCGTTTCAGATGAAGCTTATTCCATATGGAAAAAGCACTATGTGTGCAAGGATTCAGAGGGAGTGGATTCAATTAGCTCATCTCCTGCTCAAAGAATTGATAGAGCAACGAGGATGGGGAAATTTTGCAAAACATTATAAACCGGTATGCGTAAATTGTCGTGGAATTCTACTCCAATCTTGTTGGAAGAAAGGATAAATTGCTGGGCCGAGGGGTCCGGGTTCCATATGGAGCCGTAGAACATAAATGCAATATACGGCATGGAGGGCCAAAAGCATGGATCAAAATATTAAAAGGCTAGCATTTAATCTAATAGATAAGATGTTCCTGAGGCCGACCGATGGAAAGGTGAAATGGGGAATGCGTCAAGGTGAAAAGAAGATTATTAACAGAGGAGATCCGACGTATGGTGCTAAAGGTGTGGTTTTATTTCTCGCTTCCGCCTTGATTCCCACTACATGCAGTACGCGGAGAACAAGAAGCGCTCTCCCCATGCTATAATCGGGCGTCAAGCAAGGTAAATGCCGGGCTATAATTGAGAATTCACAATGAAGTATCATGAAGGAAACAGAAGAGGCTTGATTCCACACCCAGCAACCATCACCTGGTTATGTTTAAAATGTGTGAAAGGAAATTGGGCAGAAGAAGAAGAATGCCCCAATGCTTCACCATTAACTCTAACTGGTGTAAGCAAGGGGCCAAGAAACCTAAAAAGAAGGGGAGTAATAGAAGCAGTAATCCGTGGATGAAGAGGAGAATACTGTGCAAGAAGAGGACAAATGGACAGATTGAAAATCAAGAAAACAAATCCCGTAGACACGTACCTGCATGTATTCTCAGTTTACAGAGGACGGGAAGGCATACGAGTCCCATAGATTTCACCACACCCCGGCCGGGCCCACCACAATGAGAGACAGAGATTTTAGAGAACCCGAGGAGTTCCAAGGGAGCCCAAGAAAATACCGAGATAAAGGAGATGCTAATTGCTACACAAGAATATGGAAGAAAGAGGAGAAATGGAGAATCCAAAGAGCAATTTGTAGAGGGAAACATACGTAGACGTGACTAAAAGAGATCGGTCGGGAGGAGGAACTACAGAGAAGAGAGAAGAAATGTTTGAAGGTAATTGATGAGAAAGGAAAAGAAACAAGAAGAAATGTCAAAAAGAGAGGAGTACTGAAAAGATTCAAGTATGCAAGAAGAAAAAATTCAGAAAAGAAATGGAAGAAAGAGATCGAGATCTACTGAAAAAGTTGAAACTCAGTCATGAAGCATTCTACAACAACCAGCTTGATCGAGACTCAACCCCGAAACTTATTAAAGAAAGGATGCACAAGAAGCAAGGACAAAGGACATATTAAAGGATTTAAGTTCCTTATATGTCATTGATAAGGACTTCGAAGATGGTGGATAGAGATAAAGTGCTAGATGACAATGATGCCTATAGAAGAAAAATCTGGCTAGAAAATCTGGACTTGATCAACAACAATCTAGCCAAATTTTTGGAAGTCATGACTTCAATGGAGAACAACATGAACATACTAGGAACGAGACAGATGAATTGAATGACAAGTGGATTCACAAATGAATTGGTCCCGAAGAGAGACAAGAAAAGAGAATGCCAAGAGAAAGAAGAGAAGGAAATGAAATTTCCAGACTAATCTCACTTGCTACCCTGGATCCTCGATCCTGCATATCTTTACCTCTAAACAAAAGAAAAAATGCACCTTTCCATTGATTTGTAAATCCTCCCTCATTCCATCCTTTTGTTCTCACCATTGCACATTCTGGCGAATAAAACCGTAAATTTGTTCGATGTGTTTGAATTCAACCGTGTGTTTACTTTTGCTTTAATTGATAAAGGAATAGCAAGAGAATTTAGCTCAGAATAAAAATAACATATCATAATATGAGCCAACTGAGGTGATTGATTAGATGGACGAAGTAAAAGCAACCATAATATAATGAATGATGTAATTGACTGTTATAAATTATAATTTATCAATTTTTACATGTCTGGTGAGGCAAGCATATACAACTAAGAACAAAACAATTTTGAGTTTGTGGTGAAAGAACAAGATTATTAAAACTATAAGGGGAGTTTAACATCATCTAAATTCTCATCCACTATAAGAGTCAAGAAAACCCTCGTGGCTGGGTCACAGCTTAATCAACCCAAATTCTAGAACTTGTTAGATTATTGATCAAAGCGAAACTTCTAGGTGATACAACCAACAAGAAATGATGTTTTCATCCTGGGAAAGTTTGAGCTATTCTAGCCATCCCTATTCATATGCTCGATGCATATACTTTACCCAGAATCAGCCTAAAAACAAGCCTTATTTTCAAAAATAAGCCAAGGAAGACCCCAACCCATCCTAAGGAATCAATCTTCCAAATAACCCGTGATTACCAAAGAACTCAAAAGAAAAGAAGGAATAAAGTCTGGGGAGGTAAATTTTTTTAGGAACTCAAAGAGAAAATAATGTAAAAGGAAAGAAGAGAAAAGATCTACATCGAAAAATACAAAGTGGAAAAGAAAGCTCAAGGGAATAGGTTTTGTCTTCAGGGTCTCGACTCTCTTTGAACAATTAAGTTCTTAGGGGTGTTTCAACACCTAGTACCCTAATGCCATCTGGTATGGGAGTTATTAACCCAAAGTTCGCTAAGAGTGTTAGAAAGCCTAAGAAGACAAAACATTGCATTATTCCTGAATGGCGATAGAAAAAGAAAAATTCCTACTAATTGTGAATGAGAAATGGAAACATACAGTTCTGAATAGAAGAAAATCAATGTGGCATCCTAAACATGAAGTTTGGGGAGTTTATTCAAGAAACTACAAGGAGAAAAGGGCAGATGTGGAGTGAAAAGGAAAAGGAGATTGTAATCTTAACCTAAAATCCCATCCATCCTACCTCTACTGTAAAGCCTAACATTACAAGCCCAAAAGACTCGATTGATCTTGAAGGCTGTAATAACTTATATTAGTGGAGATCAATATGAACAAATGGGTCATGGAATTTGGAAAATAAGAAAGATCAAACTATGAACATCCTCTAAGGGTTAATCGACTATTAAGGATAAGGAGAAAGAAAAATAACTTACATTTCAGCAGTGATCACTTAACTATACCGGTTTGTAAAAAACATTCAACAATTTCTCAAGTATGTACACCGATTGAGTAGAAACTAACCTTGATCCGACTTAAGGTCGAATACACGTAAGAGTAATTTCTAGTCTTTCAATTAAATTGGTTGCAATCGGCAAAATAGAATGTAAAAATGTCCTTTTTGTCTGAGGACAAACAAATCTTTCTTTTCTTTACTTGGGACAAGCAAAATTCTTAAGTTCGGGGGGAGTTTGATGAGCTTAAAAGTCATCTATTTTCACCATTTTTCTCATTAATTTTTATATAAAAAAGACTGATGAGGCATGTGAACTGAATAAACTTCACCAAATTTCTCGCGGCAAAGAAATCCAAAAGAAAGCAGTAAATTGCAAGAAAAGGAGCGTGAATGTGGGCAGAAAGCAGAACTGATATAATGGGATGAAGTAGGTGGTAGCAAGAACGACGCATAAAGATGAAAGGACCCGTATGTCTAAGCTCGACAAGAATCAAATGCGTATCTGTGTTACATCAAGAAAACTCCACGCAAATGAAGCTTAATTGAAAACAAATGAGTCGGGAGGAAAGAGAAACTCAAAGTTAAACAAATCCAGAATTGAAGAAGAAGAAGACACAATGTCGCGATTCGATGCGCCGCGACATCAACACCGGTGATCGTGGCACGCGACATCGGGCCATACAAGGAGAAAGTTGTCGCGACAACAATTCCACAGAAGATAAGGTTGGCGAATAACACCCGGGTTGTCGCGACATCAATTACGGCGACTTGAGGTCGCGATACAACATCGTCGGCCGCTACAACAATTGTATCGACGGAAGTCGCGATAACACCAGCCGCCGCGATATCTACCGCAGAAGGACCCGAAGGTCGCGACGTGAGTTTCCAATGAGAAGAGGTCGCTACAAGATTGCCGCCATGATACCCGCCTTCATTTAAGACATGTCGCAACTACATAGAGGCTCCTGCGACAAGGACTGCGACAAGAATAGAGGTCGCGACGAGGCTCCATGTCGCTACGCGACGCCATCGGGGCCGGGCTTAATCCAAAGTCCAAAAAAGAAATGCATCGAAATTAGGCCCAAATCCTCGTAACCCTATAAATACGGCGTCGCTACTAAAAGAAACGCAGCTCGCGACTGAAAGAGAGACTGGCGTCAAGGCCTCGTATTTTTATTTTTCTTTATTTTCCTTCAGTTTTCTTTCCATTTTATTTTAGATTAGATTAGTTTGTATTTCATTCTCATTTGGATTCGAACGTTAGCTGTAAAGGATTTAGTTGAATGCATATTTATATTTCTTCAAATTACTGTCTGGTTGTTTGAATTCCAGACAAATTTTTGATTTCAACACCCGCTCCGACGATAAGTGGTTTTCTTGATCAGCAAGTCAATGTATGGCACTGCAATTTAGAAACCCAGCCTTCCATTGAATTGACGTTATCACGTAAATTATCTTTCCCGCAGATTTTATTCCATTATGGCCGAACTTCGTATATTAAATCGACTTGCTGGTTTTGCTTGTTTCTCGAATTGATCCCAACGCCGCCCCGTGCACTCCATAACGAGATCAGCCTAGCCTCGATTTCCGTGAGGCCCTCTCCGAGTGACAATGTGCAGAAGGTATCTTTAGAGTAAGGAACAATTTTTAAAGGTATTTGAACCTCGAGTATTGTTGGATTCATCGTAGCTCAGATACTCAAATTAATACATCCTCTCACTTGTAATCGAGAATGAGCTGGAGTGAGTTATTAATTTGGCATGCAGAGAGTTCACCTCTAATTCGAATAGTGAATTCGATCCCGTGTTAGCAAGGATCTAATCAAGGAAAGAGTGTTGTTCTAATTTTGAGGAATGAGGAACTGAAGATGTTGCAACCCTCTCGCAATGACTATATTTAAGGACCCAGTTTGCATCTATGTCAGGTATGAAGTATCGAGAAAGAAAATACCCGTAACAAGGCTACTAGATTTAGTGAATCTCACCCACCGTGTTCGAGAGAAACAATAAGGTGAGATGATGAACGGCGGGTTTGAGAGATCCAATACACTATCTTATTCCTTGGACTAGTTTTAAAAATCAGAGTTTAGAAAGCAAAAGCTACGCGACGTGCCGTAGGAATCGATTCTTCACAATAGTTGATTATTCAATGTTTTCTTTATATAATTTGCTCAATCTAAATTTGTTATTTTAATATTTCAATATTCACCATTTGTTATTCATTCATTTTTCTTTACATCATTATCTTCGGTGCTTTCAAAGCAAAATCCTAATAATATAGTATTATCGTCCAAATATATGAGCTTAAGTAATTGGGGTAGTTGATTGAAAAATTTCGAGATCTCTCGTGGGATCGATATCTCGACTTAAATCCAATTTCTTACTACTTGTTCGATCTGTGCACTTGCAGTATACTGGATCAAAACCACAAGGAAAATGGTTTACTCTTTAGGAAATATCTTTTCATCAACACTATAGCTAAAGAAACCCACACTCAAGTTTAATGGTTTTATTACTGAGGACTAGATAATAATCCGTAATAAGTCATAAATTTGAATAGGTGTTTTGATCCATAAAATTCATGTAAGAGTCAACAAGTTTTACACAGCTTTTCTCGTGTGATTGACAATAAATTTTTAGTAATTGTGTTATGAACTTATTACACTAATCGATCAAAAGTTCGGGCGCCGTCGTCAGGATTATAATAAATTTTCGTGATAACGCCATAAATTCAGATACATCATACGATCCGTATAACAATAGTATATGAACTGTGATTCGAGCATGATTAGTGTCTCTGGGTCGGTTATTGCTTAGAGATATTGCATTGTATTTAACTTGTCATTCGACATGCGTAAGATGGTTAGTAGAGACGAGGACGCAGGCGCCCACTCTGGTAATCAGGTCGTGCACCACCGCAGATTCGACTAGCCACCGCATTTTGATCACAAAGCCTTTGTTGAGGCCGTAGGTATTGCGCTGGCCGCATCGCACAGCTTCGGTGAGCAAAGGTAGTCGTGGAGGTCCTAGTAACCTTCGAGGTTTAGGCGCATCATCCTCCAACATTCATTGTGTGGTGAGATACGACAGGCGCACTACTGGTTCATGCAGGTCGGGAGAAGGTGCCAGAGGCTATGGAGATTATCGACGCCAATGGGGATCGCATTAGCTATGCCCAACTAGATCTGAGGGCCCAAGTATGGTGAAATCAAGTAAAGACTCCTGTAGACCTAGAGGCTATGACATGGACAGTTTCTCGTGGAGTCGCTCACGGGTAAGCATCTTCCAGACATCATGAGGCATGCGAAGGCTCGAGTTCCTGTAGAAATAAGCAGGGGACAATGAATGTGATGGAGTACGTCACTAGATTCACAGAGCTAGCCCGTTTTGCTGATGACTACGTAGCCACGGACATGGCCAAGGTCAGAGATTCGAGGAATAATAAGTTGTCTATTCTAAAGTGTGATCATAGACTTCGCCTACGCGATACGGACTCCATGGTCACCTAATTCTGACCATAGAGAGAGATCGAGGATGCCTGAGCACTCGATGCGGTGTCAGAGCAAGAGGAGGATCACCTTCTACTAGTTCGGAAGAGGCAAACTTCGCTTCACACGAGTTTCGTGACCAGGCTGTGGATTTGGGCATTTAATGGGCAGTAAGGTGTGATATGTTTCTTCTCGCCGACAGCCCGGGCATGTGAGACGATCGCCTCTTAGACAAAGGGATCCTGTGGTATTGGGATAGCGCAGCTCCCAAGTAGATGGTAACGTAAGAGTATACAGTTCATTCCTCCACACCCTAGTATGGGTCAGAAGAATCAGTTTCAGTTTCGGGGTGCTATACGAACACATTCAAGAGCACAGGCCAGAGGGGCTGTGAGTGTGGGTTTATAAGAAGTGGCCAGATCACGGGTGTCGGGACTTCTAGTCGTGCAGGCGACTATATGTTATTTATGCTCGCTACCAAGTATGAGGCGAGATTGTCCTAGGAGGCAGGATCTCGTGGTACGCATCGAAAGGCTCGGGACAATTAATACGTTAGGTACGTTTCTACTCTCAGACTTGTTAAATTGAGTGGCGTTAATCATATTCATTCATCGGGAGCAGACCAGGTGGTAGATTCGGGGCTTAGAGGTCGAGGCCTTTGTAGAAACCGTATGTGGATGTTCTTCCTTAGGCGTAGGGTGAGAGTCGGCCGATAGGTCGATTGTGAGTTGTGAGATCTCCAAGATTCGCCGTGGTGGACCCGGGATCGGGGTGTCACGCTTGGCATTATCAAGGCGGCATGTGCATGGAGACATCGCGCCAGCCCGTGTGGCTCTGACAGAGGAGTCATTCACCACTCGTGAGTGTGGATTGAAGTTTGTTCGATTACGTCTGACCCTATAGTTCGAATCAGGAAACGAAGAGAAATTGATGTTTGTAGGGAAAAGCAACAAGGGGGCCTTTAATCCCCTAAGGTGAGAAGCCTGGAGTTATGGTGTAAGAGACCCGGGGAGATATCCACAATTTTTGTGTGGGTGTAAGAGACCCGGGGAGATATCCCGAATTTCTGTGTCGGTGTAAGAGATCCGGGGAGATATCCCAAATTTTTGTGTGGGTGTAAGAGACCCGGGGAGACGTCCCAAATTTCTGTGTGGGTGTAAGAGATCCGGGGAGAAGTCCCAAATTTCTGTGTGGGTGTAAGAGACCCGTGGAGAAATCCGAAATTTCCGTGTGGGTGTAAGAGACCCATGGAGATATCCAAAATTTTTGTGTGAATGTAAGAGGCTCGCAGTGTAAGCCGAAAAGTTATGTTTCCAGCTCGAGAGATGGAAAAACACTGCTGTGTTATCACGCAAACTTAGAGTCAAGTGATGGGAGCCTGAGTGACTCGAGATGAAAACACGCACAAAGTTATCACGCGCACTTAGAGTCGGGAGCGATGTGAGCTCCGAGTGACTTGAGATGAAACACGCCACGGTTATCACGCTGCACTTAGAGTTGAATGATAGGAGCTCCGGTGACTCGGAGATTCGGATCACCCCTTTGAAATCGTATTATGTTGTCGAGTCACAAGGGCCTGTGATAAGGGATGTCATTCAGACACGGACTAGTCGACTTCGGCCCATTGGATTGTTAGTGAGTGTGACCTCGGGAAGGTCGGGCCAAGCACCAAGCGCGGGTCGCGGTAGGTTACATGTTGTGTGGATTATATATAAGTGTTAGAGGACAAGCTGCCAGCATGCGTCCTGGATCATAAGGGTAGCTGGGAGGAGCAATTTCCCTTAATGGAATTCGCCTACAACGATACACTGATTCAGCAAAAGGCAAATGGCACCATATGAGGCATCTCCAGATGTGGGGAGGCCAGATCACTTATGTTGGACCAAGGTGGGAGAGAAATTCCATCCACGGTCCCTCGATTCGATTAGGAGACACCTCCAAGAAGGTGAGCTTGATACGACAAATGCCTTCACTCCGCCGTGCTTCCAAGCAAGCAAGAGCTATTCTGATGTACGACGCCGGACCCCTAGAGTTCGAGGTTGGGGATCACGCCAAGGTGGCATGCTCAAGAGAAGAGTGGTCGCCCTGAAGCGAGGGAGTTATCGAGGTTTACTGGGCCTTTCGAGATACTGAGAGGGTAGGCACCGCAGCGCATCGGCTGGCTTCTTCTTACCGCCTGCAAAGATGTCGTGTCCACGAGGTGCTTCACGTTCCATGCTCGAAGTATACGCCTGTGATCCAGCTCTGAAGTGTACTGATTAAGGGACAGATTGCGTCGATACCACTGGGACCTTCGAGGAGGGACTGTGTGTGTATTTTGGATAGCTTGATCAAAGCCTTTATGCATGCAAGACCGTGAGGCTAGTGAGGGTGATATGGCGGCACCATGGGAGTAGAGGAGTCCAACACGCTGAGCGAGGACACGACAAGGGCCACATATCCCTTCTTGTTTAGGATTTAAGGTATGATTAGTTGTTTAATCATTAAATGACGTAGTTTACATGCATGGTAGAGCGCACGTTGCATATGCATGTGAGTGATGTAACATTGTCCGTAATTTCGGATCTAAATTCCCTTTGCGAGTGAGATTGCAAGATCCGAGAAAATCTAATTTTCTAAAGGGCAAATCGTACTTCGATCAAAATCCGAAATTTATTATCTAGATCTCGATGACAAAACGGATTTCAATCGTTGAATCGCCTCGCGGAAATCTAAGCTAGCACGCCGACTCGTTAATTCCGAGACACTTAATTTGCACGTTTTTTCTAGGCATCGAGCATCAGTCGTGAAACAACATTTGATGCGACAGTTCACATAACATACTCACGTTATTACCGTTGCATGAGAGTGCATAAATGATGGAAACTGACCTACCGAGATAATGCCAAGTGTCAAAATGCGGGAAAGAAGGGACATGGGATGTCATTGAAATTTTAAATGAGCTAAAAAAGACAAAATAGTTACATGATCTTCTCTCAAACAAAAAGAGAAGAGAGGGGTATGGTCGGGATTAAACCTTAGGAGGAGGGAGCAAACAGTCAGGTTTGGAATTTTTTGTGAGAGAGAGCACCTTCTCTCTAAGTTTCTGGGCGATCCGACTGGTCGAAATTTCTGAGCAAGAAGGAAAGTTGCACGCATTGCGCCTACGCGCTGGCTCGGCAGGAGTTTTGACAAACCCATGAGGTAGTTTCATCATACTTGTTTTACACTTTATCGCCGCTTGTAATGTTTCGATTGCCTGAGGCCTAACGGATCGTTCGACGTCCCAAAACTCGGGGACCGAATTGTTGGAATTCTTTGAGACTTTTTTTTGATCCGTTTTCAGGATACCCGTAAACCGATTGAGCCGCGGCGCGAAATTAAGACAAATTTGTTGGTATGTACGAGGCCTGAATAGCCATGGAAATCTGCTTCAAAAAGTGGAACCGAGATGAGTGGGCTGCCCATGGACAAACCCCCACTGCCGCTGGGACCGTGCACAATTCCTGCCCACAGGGGAAATGCACCAAAGACGCCCATGTATCGGCAATAAATTGACTTAAATGAAATGGCTTGATTTGTGTAAATGGATAGGTTAATGCATGAACTTCAGATAATATGATGTCAATTATATAATATAATCATACAGATAGTTATTGGAGATGAAATTAGATTTACTCCACTATATGGAATATAATTGTGTGTACGGGCT
The DNA here is from genome assembly GCA_016808115.1 of Tetrastigma voinierianum. Classification (NCBI taxonomy): domain Eukaryota; kingdom Viridiplantae; phylum Streptophyta; class Magnoliopsida; order Vitales; family Vitaceae; genus Tetrastigma; species Tetrastigma voinierianum. Next base: position 2,046,353 of record JAEQBH010001275.1, on the reverse strand, counting down.
TACTGGAGATGAGATCGTGTTTAGCCCAAGTGAGCCAATTCTTGGGTGATGGTTGATATTGTTGAATTACATGTGGTGTAATTGTAAATTATGTAAATATACGCATGATGGTATATTTGCATGTGTTGTATATATTGTGTGAAATGACATAATGCATCTCATATGCACGGGGGTAGCCTAGAAATTAGGTGAGTGCATGACATACTGAAAGAAAACGAAAACGCTTTTTTTTGAAAGGAATTTCATAGGATGGAATTTCCCGAGAATGGGGTTTGGAGACATTCAACGTATCATTTCGCATGAGGACCATGACTCAAGCTGAAGGTTCTCCAACACATTCGCCGAGGGTAGTCCCATATTTTTACCGATACTTCTAGTATAGTTTCAAAACAACAAGAATTAAGTTTTGAAAAAGATGTTTTCATACATGGCTTAGTGCGTATAACCCATGAGATTCCTGACGTGGTTGAGTCATTTAGACATTCAAGTAGGATCAATGACTCGCTTGAATGTGTGCTTACTTGGGCATTGCATATGCACTAGTGAGAGTAACCCACTTAGCATGATTCCAATTACCGAAGATTAAATTTCACCCTATCGGCGAATTATATATTATTTCAAGTACAGGGAGGCACGAGGAGACGGCTCATCATAGAGACCGCTTTAGAAGAAAGCCGGGATGTGGCTTTGGTTTTATGATGTAGTACATGTATTAGAATGTTTTAAAATTTTAATATATGTTGTATAAGAGTAAAATTCTAACTCTTGAAACTATGACATATGAAGTTGGTATGTTGATGAGTATGAGCAAGTATGGGCCCAAGAGGCCGCGTTTTCACTCATATAAATGTTATACTGGATCGCTTGGGACATGCTTGTATACGGCAGAGCCCCCGCACGCAGGAGACCTCGCCCGATTCCGTGGAGAGAGGTCGGGTCACCCGACATCCACGAAAGTGTTTCCTAATGGGTCGACGGGTGTCATCCATACCCCGATCGGGCGCTACATCCCGCCTAAGCTCACTCCAACCGACAAGTTACCATGAAGCTAAAAACCGTTAAAACCTCGAAACCGCCTTTGAAAAAACGGTTATAAAAATTTTCACTTTTCTATCAAAATCACAACTTTAGATTTAACGAAAAACTGACAAAGATAATCTGGCCGCACTCGCGTGGGTCAAGCCTGAAATACTGAATCACCTATATAAAAAAATACACTCCCAATATTTTCCAAAAATCCAACTATTAACCATAAAAGGACCTCCTCGGGTCCTCATCAAAATATAAGATAAGAATCAATCCAACATAAATTCATCGCAACCTATTTTTCTCACAACCATGCATGCATATTTTACAAAAGATATTTACATATACAAAATGTCACATTTTAACTTTTACTATGTTTACATTACAAATTATCTTATATATAAATAAGCCAACACAAATGCCTGTGGGATCGAGGATCCCGAAAGCAGAACGTCCTCTACACTCACCATCTGGCACTATTTAAAAACAGGAAAACCAGCTAAACGTGGGTTCAATGAGTACTATAAGTTCTAAAATGTTAAGTTGTCTAATGTATGTACCCTCCCTATATGAAAATCAGACATAAATGGTTGTAAACCTGCTTTATGATAAATCGAAGCATGGCGAAAAACAATTTCTAAAAACTGCTTTTGAAAACTATTTCGCCGCTGGAAACCTGCTTTCGCAGGTTAATATCTGAAAAGTGTTATAATCAGAATCAAGTACAAACCACTGCGGCTCCATTTCCGAAATAATACTCCTAGACGCATGCCACGGGACGTGACACCCTCGATCCGTCCGACCCGGGATCAAGGGTCCGAACCGAATCCGGATGCTCCGATACTCAAACTAATTTAGATTACCCCCAACCTCGCACCCGGTGTAGCGAAGGTGTCATATATATATATAGCATATATATATATATATATATATATATAGGCAGAAAGAGAGCAGCAGCAGCAGCAGTATATATATATAATATATATATATATATATATATATATATATATATTTTAAAAAAAAAAAACTTATAGCCTTTAAGTTTGTTCATTCATATATCGTTAACATTTAACTCAGTATTATATTATGTAGCAAATGACATAAAATATATACAAGCTCCATATATGGAAGTGTTCAACATTTATAATATTTACATTGTTTACAAAATAAACAAAATTACATATACAAAATATACCAAAAGGTCTTCCAAAGGCACCTAGTAAATGAAACGGCCTCGACCGGCTGATGTGGATTGTCCCGTCCTGCTTCTTTCTCCGTACCTACACCTGACAAAAACACCCGTGCAGCTTTTTAGCCATACTGAATTAATACATATGGATGACCCCACCGAGGGTCTCCACACTTCTATACAAATGACATACTAAGGATGATATATAACATTTCTTTATGATATACTTATCATTTTTTAGTTATATACTTTTTCACAATATGTTTTATTTTTTTTTATCATATTTCATATACTTTTCATGTCATCTTTTGTAGACTTACTTTTTGTCTGTATCAGAGTGATCATCATCGCATACAGTTGCTATGCTTCTCATATCATGTCATATATTCTTTACTTTCATTTGCATATACTTGTCATTTTCTTTTTATGTTTCATGTATGCAAATACCTTAGGAAGCCGATACTGAAATAATCAGATGTACTCGATACTATCACCGCACGGTACGTTGATCTCTATCCGTATATACCCGGGTTGGTATCATCACCGCACGACAAGGACTCCATGCCATGTAATATGTGACCCAAACGGGCCGTATATACCATTAGGCAGGCCATCACCGTACGAGACAAAGGACCTATGCCATGTAATGATCCAAACGGATCTATGTCACTCCACCCAAACTGGTCTCGATATCCGTGAACCGTGGCGTCGTAGCACCGTGTCCCTATACATGCCTATCTATCCCATCGTGTTCTAAGCAGTATTAATCCATGTGTATTTTATGTTCAGTACATATCTCATATTCTTGAATCATTATGGTCATCCAGTAATCATATGCGATATGTACAATCATTGTCCGTATTTTGTGATTTCATATCTCATTATATGCATGAATAACTATGATTATCATGTCTGCTTACCGTTTTTCCTTATTTATGGACCTAATATGAGTTCCAATTTTATCATACTATGTATGCTGGATTCTTGACTCAATGAGCTTTCCATAGAGTCCAAGAACACCCGAAACGGAGTTCGGATGAAGAAGTTATGACCTTTCAAAGTTGGAGGTCACACGTAGTCACACCTAGCCCAAATCTCGAGCTGACTTGAACTGGCCGAGCTGACCTGACCTGGCTGAGCTTGGCCTGATGCTTACTGTCCTCTACAGGCATGTGAATGGCAACCCTTTGACTCACCGGGCTTGAGATAGAGTCCAAGCACTCAAACGGAGTTCGAACGGCGAGCTACGACCTGGCCGGAGGTCACACGAGTCACACCCAAATGAGTCGAGCCCGAACTGCCGGAGCTGACCTGACCTGGGCCTGCCTCTGGCTCCACGCTCACTGTCCCTCCGACAGGAATATGAATGGAATCTTAACTCAATGAGCTTTCCATAGAGTCCAAGAACACCCGAAACGGAGTTCGGACGAAGGAGTTATGACCTTCTGAAGTTGGAGATCACACGTAGTCACACCTAGCTGAGTTGACCTATTCAGGGTAAAAGGACCATAACTTGGTCTACAGAGGTCCGAATTGAGAAATTAAAAATCCTAACATCAAGTTCATTGACGTGGCTACAATTTACCAGAAGGACTCACTACTAAATTCCCTTTATTTCTTACCCAAAACCCAGTTCTAAGGTCCGGATAATGCATATGATCGAAAATAGGGAAATTTTCTTAGTTCAAATTGCAACCAGACCCTTCCCAAAACACACATACGTATAAAGAGCCTTATTTTTCTTAACTCAACCCTAACAAGAAACAGCTTTGGAAGTTTCCCCAAACCCAAACCATACACAAAATAGAGGGTTCCAAACCATGTATTCTATACTTCTTATACCAAAACTAGACAAATACCCTCATACTGCTCCATACTGTATCCATACTTTTATACAAAATCATAACATTCCATACCCTCGTTGTCACTTCGATCCCTCGAATTCGACCGGAGGATCCGAACCAAGTCCAGGCGCGAGACTATCTATACTATACTATATAATCGGGACTCTTATTGACACGTTTCTTTCTCGTGAAATGCACTTTGTACCGTGAGTATGGCAAACGATTTCTGTAATAACAAAAATCATTTATATATACAAAAGAACTACCACTGGAGTGGTGTCCATAAAAATCTATACACATATATAAAGTCCCATTTACCTATACAAATACTTATACATATACAAGTTCTATTACAAAACATCAGATATTACTAAGCAAATACCGGGTGTGAGTTAACCTATCTCCTGAAGCCCACTCCTCTCTTTGCCGATGTGGAATGTCCCGTCCTCTAAGGCCTCCTCTTCTCCCGCACTCCACACCCGATCGGGAACACCGTTGCTAAGCTTTTTACGCTGGGAACATAAGCACACAACCAATTAATGGCGATCAGATATATATATGTATATATATATATCTATACATATTTTTATAACTTTAATTCCTTATCATCTTATATTCCTATCGCATGTCAATCTTTTCTATCACATGTTCTATGTCTGCATCTCCTTTATTTATACTTTTTCGTATTCCTATTTCGAGTACTTTACATATTCCTATACTTATTCCGCTGTTCATCTTTCACGCTTGTCATATGTGGATTTCTTCACTCCTATTCTTTTTCAAAGCTACATATCATGTCTCTAATCTATGTCTTTTCATCCGTCATGGTATGATTTATCAGATTCTATGTACTATTCATACTTCACATACATTTATACGTTTCTTATTCTATCATATACCAGGTTCGTGATTCTTTTGCGTTTTCTTTGTGTTGGCTTAAAGCCAATACTTCATATTATATCTCTATTTTCGTATTACATGAATTTCTATCTCATCGTTCTCATATCTCCCATAGAGAGTATAATACTTATTCTTTTACTATCATATCATATACTATCATCTTGTACTTTACTTCTTGTTCTTGTAATTGTCTATACTTTCATCGCATAGCAGTGCTATGCTTCTCATATCATGTCATATCATATATTAAGAGTATAATACTTATTCTTTTACTGTCATATCATATACTATCATCTTGTACTTTACTTCTTGTTCTTGTAACTGTCTATACTTTCATCGCATAGCAGTGCTATGCTTCTCATATCATGTCATATCATATACTAGGAGTATAATACTTATTCTTTTACTATCATATCATAAACTATCATCTTGTACTTTACTTCTTGTTCTTGTAACTGTCTATACTTTCATCGCATAGCAGTGCTATGCTTCTCATATCATGTCATATCATATACTTTTCATATACATTTGTACGTTCTTATTCTATCTATCATATACTTTGTGCTTTCGTATACTTTCTGTGGTTTGGAGGTACCCGTAGGTACTACAGAGATTAATCCGAGGTACATTCAGATCTTTACTTTTATTCTTTGTTCAGAGTCTTATCATATATCTATTTGACTACCTGCATTCAGTCATAAGAAATGAGTGTGATCAGCACAATAGCAATCCGGCTAAGGTACAATACAAGATCGAGGTGTCGTAGCACCGGGCCAGAGTACCTGAAAGTATCACAGAGTGCCGCAGCACTAATCGTGGAGTACCTAAGTACTAATCAGAGTACCGGAAAGATTCAATCGTGAGTACCGGCAGCTAATCAGAGTGCCGAAAGACTAATCGTGAGTATCGGCAATTAATCAGATCGCCCACTCATTCATTCTTCGTCCTAGGTAGTCATATGATCATATGTCCGTCATAACCTCATAATATATTAATCACATTCTCGTGTCTGGGCGACATATCGCTTTTCATGTTAACTTCGCTTTCGCCTCGTTTTCATATTTCATAATTTTTTGGGTTATCATTTAATTTTATTCGTATCATATATGTAAATCCTATCATATATCATGAATGCATCTATGCACTCTGTATTCATGTAGTCATATATATCTTTATCTATTCATATTCCTTATATCATTCATGCATCATAACATTTATATCGCTTCTATCATGATTTAACTATTCTCGTATTCTCTCTATATTCCTATCATGTATACTTTTATTTCATTCATATATTCATACATGTACTCTATCATCCATGCACATGTACTCATTTCATGCTTTGTCATCTTTTACTTATTCTATTGTTCTTATCATTTATACTTATCATTTGTTCTTAGCATATTCTATCTATTCATTTAGGCATATCTATCATATAATCCTATATTCATGTCATATTCATGTTTCATGAACACATCTATACATATTGCATTTTCTATATTTTCCTTTGCTCTACGGTTATTACATATATCACTTCATATACTTATAAAGTATGATGTCTATGAAATCACACCTCATTCATATATTCTTATTCCTCTATGAATCTATTTCTTACTTAGGAATTGAATCATTCCAATTGACTCATCCATTCAATTATGGCATTTTCATGCCAACTAGTCATTTTACCGATTTTACACTCGGGACTGTTTGTATTACTCATTTTTCCGGGGTATTAACTTCATTTTTGACACTAGGTCTTTGTACTCATTTAAAGCTAAGGTGCTAAGGGTTCTATTCCAATTGGAATCACCCAATTCTAGAGCACCGGACTCGAAAGCTACGGGTCTCGAAACAACTCGAACTACTCTATGATCAACCCGATGCAAGACCGGTTTCGCATACGGCCCCACTTTGAGTGAATTTTTGGGCCACTTAGAGTCATAATTTGACGATATCTACTTTTAGTTTGGTTTTCCTTAGTTCATTTTAATTGGCCACTTGAACTCACCAATTCAGATAATAAATGAGCAAGTTATGGCCAAAATACAAAAAACTGGTCAAAATTGAAAACTATAATAGGTGTACCTAGCATAAATTTCTAATGTGTACCCTAAGACACTTTGCTCGAAGGGTGTACCGGTACACATTCAAGGCGTACCGCACACATGACCCTAAAACGTCCGTAATGTGTATTTTCTTCCTTTTTTTCCATATTTTCACTCTAATTCAACTCTATACTTCATCTACACTTCAAGACCATTCCATATGTCTCTCAGAACTCTTTTTCTACTCCATTCCTCTTCTGCTAATACTTATCTTATTTCAAGGACCTATCATGAATTACTCAAAACTCCATTTTAATATGGGTTATGACCCATACTAAACCAAAATGATGATGTTTAGTTAGGATTTATTCTAAACCCTAACTCAAAGACTCTCAATTTAACATGAATCCATCCTCAAAGAGAGGATTTTATGATCTTCTTGTACTATTTAAGGTTTTATCCACCTTACTTTCCATAATTTTTGGGTTAAGATGAAACCCTAGGAAAACCCTAGGTTTGAGCAAAATAATCATCATACAAACCCAAAGATACATGCCAAATCTCATAGAATTCATAATCAAGGTTGGTTTCCATACCAAAAATCCAAAGTTCCATACCTTGTTGGCCTTGATCTCGCCTCCATCTTCTTCCCTTCTCCTTTCCCCTTCTCTCTACGGTTTCTCCCTTTTCCCAAAACATGAGACCAATCTTGGTCTTAAATCCCATGTTTGCTAAGGCCTCGTTTGCCCCTCCAAAAACCAGAGACTGGGGTTAACTTTCTTCTTTATTTGCTTATTAGTCCTCCCCATCTCTTCTATTCTCAATTTAACTTATGAAATTTCTATTTTGCATCCAATCTATTCATCTATGATAATTTGTCCTCAAGTGGTAAATTACTAATTTACCTCGGGCTTTTATTATTAATTCCTGTCTCTCGTTTTATTTCCGAAAAATTCCATTTAGCTTATAATATACCCTAAACAAGTCCGAAAACTGTTAGGGTATATTTCGGGATGTTACACCTGTGATCTTCTTTTTCTTTCCTTCTTTCTTCTTTTCTTTTCTCTTCTTCTTCTTCTTCCTTTCTCTTCTCTTCTCTCTTATCTGTTTTTGTTCTCTCATTCTCCAAGACCAAAATGAGATATTTATTTTGGTCTTATCCTTATTTGATCTTATCCCCTTTTTATTTCACTTTTTCTCTCTTTTTGAGCATCCTTGACCATCCAGTCAAATGAGGAAGCTTCCTCACTCTTTCCTTCAAGCCACTTGTCTATTCCACAATTTTCTTCCTTATTTGATTTTTGTAATATCTTTCTTTTATTATTCTTTGGTCCTCAATTTCATTTTTATTCTCAATTCAATTTATCAAAATCCTACTTTGGCATATGAACTTATTAAATTACGACTTTGTCCCGAATCGTAAATTATCAATTTACTCCTTAACTTTTGTATTAATCTGCTCTCGTTTATTTTCTTTTTATCTTTATTTTATTCTAAAAATATACTTTTACTTTATTATACCCCAAACATGTTATAAAACCGTTATGGTGTTAATTGGGGTGTTACACTAACCTGAACCTCTCGTACTCCAGAGGTGAACCTCGAAACACCGCCCGGTCTAATATGGTCCCAAGAACACGACTGATCTCTATAAACATACCGAAAAACCCCTGACCAAAATGCCCAAAATAAGGAACTCCCTTAACCAACACCTCATCACCATGTACTATGTCAACGCGCTAACTATCTATATACCTCGAATGTGCAGAGGGCGACTCACTATATAAATATATATTATATCTAACCCCCAATTGTCAACCAGACAATATAGTTAGTCATAATGTCCCATAACCCTGCCATGCACAATCCGAGATACATATGACCGGAAACTGAGCTATGTCATCTAGGGGTTTTGCTAAACCAGCCAAACTGTTTCTTAAGTACTGAAATCGAAATTTTCTGCTGAGTATAACAAGTGGGAGGTTAAAACAATGCTTTACTAATTACATTATATTTTCAAAGCACTTTACAATTTTGTAAATTAAACACTTTCGTTTTCGAAAACGATTTCGAGTACTCACATTTTTCTCGACTAATTTATTTCAATTCTTGTCAAGCACGCTAGATTATCGTCGTATGCCCCAAGCACGCTATACAAATTATGAAAATACCCTCAGTTCAACGTTTTAACCATAAAACATACAAAGGGCTTCCAAAGCGACTATATCGAAACGAACTTCGATTTTAACAAAACTTTACGTGCTAATCACATTTGATAAGGACATCGATAATATGAGGTGAAATTGACCAAAATGCCTCTATACATAAAATGCCCCATAAAAACTATCCGTTTTAGCAACTTTTTCAAAACGACCATATGATATTCGATGTATTAGACCACACAATGTCAGCAATAACCACGCACCCGCCGCACACTCGTGCTACAATTAAATTTTTTCTCGTGAATTATGTGGGTACCAAATGCTATCGACAGCATATGGTTAGATTCTACCAAGGGATCTTCCATAGAGTCTAAACAGCCAAAAATATTTCCGAAATTATATCCGATCGTCGTAATAAAATCCCGAATTTCAACCCTAACTATTCAAAACAGCTCCAGACCACTCGGGATCAGTCCGAACACAGTCCCAAAATTTTTAAAAATTCCTAAACTCAGTCCAAAAATTTTGGGACTAAAGTTTATGACCTTTCACGACCTCTAAGAAAATTTCAAGTCATTACATATCATTTAAGTTAAAAATAATTAAAGTAGGAAAATTCCTTACCTCTTGGAGTTTGACGAAATGCTAAGCTTTTGGTACCCACGCGTAGCTCTCGTCGTGTAGGCCAACTTTACCTTCTGCTATGACAAAAATTTATGATCCGATTTTCGTAGATATGAGAAACAAACAAAAAGAAGAAAAAAAAAATTAAAATTCCACTCCCCTCATGCTCTTCTCTATCCGTCGGACGTTCCCCTTTTGATTTTATCATTTTTTTTTATATTCTTCTTCTTCTTATTATTATTATTATTATTTGGATAAATGATTTCTATTACCTCATTCGGGTTTGTTTCTTCTCCGAAATAATTTATTTATTTTCAGTATACTTTATTGTAAATGAACTTAGTTCAAGTCATTTCCTAACTTCCGAGATTTTTGTAAAAATCTCGTCCTTGAAGTCACTGGCAATTTATCACTTGTGAAAATCGTGAAAATATTCGACCGTTCTAAATTCACGAAAAATTTTATGGGTCACTAGATTTTGTGAGACGAATTTAACAACGCAGTCCGTTTCGTCATCCTAGATCTAGAGAATTTTCTAGGCTTCCCTGAACCATTATGACAATTTATTATCATTTTGCCATTTTTGAAATTTTCTAATTTTTTTTCCATAATTTGTACTATCACCCCTCCACTTTCCTTAATTGCAAAAGTACCACAATTCTTTAAAAACTTTACAATTTTACCCTTAAAAACAACTTTCAAAAATTATATTATGGCACTAAAATAATTAAGGAAGCCTTTGGTGCACCTACGTGACCTTAGGATTACACGTGTCGCATTCACCCATCGAGAAAAGGGCAAGCATAGCTTGCATTTGTCCCTTTACTAAGGAATCTTATCGTAAAAGTGATCTAAAAGAAAAGATCATTATCCTAGTTGTTTCACGTTTCTTTCACAGCTAGCTTTTTGTCAAATTCTTTCTTCTTTTTCTTATCTTTGTCTTCCACCCATGTCAAATCTTACCTCTTTTTCTTCTTTTACATCTAGATTCCACCCATATCAAATCATGTCTTTTTCTTCATTATCTGGCTCTTCCACTCATGTCAAATCATGCATTAATCAAATCTTATCGAGAATCGTTTCTTTGATCAAACATCTTTATCTTCTTTATTTGGGCCTTCAATAGATCGAGAGCTCACTCATTCTTGCATGCATCTTTTAAGGATCCTACCCCACCGCTATGTCAACTCGGGACTAACAGCTGGGAAAGCCTCACCCATAAACGGATTGAGGTGTCTTTACCACCACCGCTTCGAGCTGACTAGGTCTACACTCGCCCAATGAACTAGGCTCCAATAAATCTTTAAATTGGCCCAAGAGGTTGGGTTCTACCTTGATATCAGGCCCAATATCAAGATGATTTTCTAAAGTTGCAAATTTATTCATGTGTTCTAAATTACTTGTATGTTATATTTTGAATTTCTTTCTTTCAAAAGCTGCGTTTTTTAATTTTTTGTCTATTTCATTTTCTATCTTATCTTCATATAATTTTTTCATGACTAAATAATCTTGTTCGTATCTATCGTATTTTTCTTAGAATTTCTAATTTTTTCCTAAGTAAATGATCTTGTTTTGAAGTGGAGGAACAAGGAGAGCCATGTGTTAAGTCTAAAGTTTTTGTCTGACTATTGCATGGTTCTATTGGTTTTAGGTAAGGTTGGCCATGATAATTTAAAAATTGTTTAACTAATGGACTAACAAAATAATTACTTCCTAAATTGGTTTTACATTGGTCTAAAACCTGGGTTATATTATAAAATCCTTTGAAAAATGGTCTGGGGTGATTTGAAATATAAGGAAGGACTTCTTCCCATGTTTTAAAAATGCTTGTTTTATGACCTTGGTAGATAACATAAAAACTAAAATTGACATTACCATTATTCTTTTTATGAAAATATTCTGATAAACAATTCAAACAAGTAATAAAATATTTTCTATCTAAACTTTTATTAGTCTGGTTGTTAAAAATCTGACTAAAACTAATCCAAAGGTTATCTATGATACATTTTTGTTCTTCATTTAATTCTATATGAGGTAACAAGTTGAAAGTAATATTACTTCTGGGGTATACCTTAAGAGAATTATTTCCAAAAGTCAATACCTTTTCTTGATCTTTACTGGAATAATTTGAAACGATCCCAGTTATCTGCTTGTTCATCTGTAACATAAAATTAATTTATCAGTCTGCTTAATGAATTTGCTAGACTATTATCTTTTCCTTTAATATGTTCTATTTCTATTTTTACACATGTATTAATTATTCTTTCTGTAAAATTTAACCATCTTCTTTGGGAAGACTTTTTTCATTTTTAGTATTTGTAAAACTTACTATTGCTTCACAATCTGTTCTTATCAAATTCTTTCCTCAAACGATCACTTAAAGTTATCTATAGCATATGTTATGACTAATACTTATGTATCTATGCTACTTATATTACCCTTTTCTTTGTATTTGCCACTACTATATCTACAAATTTTTTCTTTATTTTTGGTTGAATACTTATGGGGTTTTGCTAATAATACTGCTCCCCATCCTAAACTACATCATCTGTTTCAATTATTAAGTAATCATTTATTAATGGTAGTTCTAGTGGTGGTAATTTTGTGACTAGTTCTTTAAGGGTTTTTACTAGCTTAATATCTTTTTGATTAAAATATTTATGTCCTTTACTTCCTACTTTACTAAATAGAGGGCCTGCAATCCTACTTAGATTTTTTATGAAAGGTCTAGCATAATTTAATAATCCTAAAAATTTCTATAATTCTTTTGTTTCTTCTATTTTATCAGGAAAGGTTATGATTTTTTTTTTAACTATGTGGTTGTAGTAAGATTTTACCATTTCCTATTATTACCCCTAAAAATTCTATGGTCTGTTAAAATAGTTACATTTTACTTTTGCTAATTATAATACCATGTTCTTCAAACTTTTTTAATACTATTTGGAGGTGTCCTATATGTTTTTTCTTATTCTTACTAAAAACAAGTATATCATCTATGTAAACCTCTACAAATGAATCATTATCTCTAAAGATATTATCCATCTTTCTTTGGAATACTGATGGTGCATTTTTTTTAAACCAAATGGCATTACAAGCCATTCAAAATGCCCTTCTAGACAAGAAAAAGTTGTCCAAGGTATACCGTCTGGGTGCATCTTAACCTGCCAAAATCCTGATTTACAATCAAATTTGCTAAATATAGTACAATTTTTTATTTTTCCTAATAAATATTCTTTTGTTAGTATATCATATCCATCATCTTCTGTGTTATCGTTTAATCTTTTGTAGTTAATTACCATCCTATTTTTTCCTCTTTTTTGTTCAGTATGTTTATTTACTAAGAAGGCTGCTAATCTATGAGGTGAATCTTATCTTCTTATTACATTTAGTTTTAATAAATCATTAATATGTGTCTTATAATCTTCTCTATCTTTTTCAGTTGCTTCTATCTTAGCAGTTTTTATTTTATAATCTGGGTTTTTTATTTTTAATATACATTATACTTTATCTTTTTCCCAATATTTTAAAACATTTTCTCCTATAATTTTTAGTTTTTCTAGCCTATCAATTGCTTTTGTATTTGTTCTCCTTCTTTATATTAATCATAAAGTAGTTTATACTATTATTAATATGGACTAATTCTGTTAAATATATATCTTCATATTCTTCTTCTTCAAAATCTTCTTGTATTATATTTGCAAGGCTGCATTGTCCTTCTTTTTAACACTCACAATCTTTTTTGCTAATAGCTTGGTTTTTGGAATGTTCTATTTGTTTATCTAATTCTTCTGGACTTATAATTCCTGATTTCTTTTGTAATGGACTTATCATACAATGTCTTGATAGGGTAAAAAAATCTTTATTAAAAATTATTTGTCCATTGTCTTTTAATAGAAATGATAGTCCTAATATAACTTGATGTCTAAGATTTAAAGGTTTTATCCAAGTTTCTTTTAATGGTAAGGAGTGTTCTGTGCTAGAGTAGCAGTTTGTCATAAAGGATATTTTGGCTGTAATACTTAGATGGTTGGTATACCTATTAAGGCTTCCATCTATTTGTTGTGTTGTCATAGGTTTTTCTATTAAGGTTATAAATCTTTTTGGTATTATTTTCTCATCTATAATTACATGAGTACAGCCTATATCTAATAGTACATATGTTTTTATTAAAAAAATCTTCTATCCTTAGTGTACATTCTATTTGAAATGCTTTTATTTTTCCTAATTTATTACATATTTCTATAGGATGGATTATTACATTATTATTTTCTTCATTCATAAATTCTTTTGGGATTTCTCCTAATTTTTTCTTTCCTATATGTTTTTCAAATTTTATTACTAAATCATTATATCTTTCTTTTATCTCAACTATCTCTTGTTCTATCCTATAAATTTTTTCATCTAAAGTGAGAGTATCTATATTTTTCTAATGTGCAATACTTTCAATACTTAGACTAGTGTTGAAATATTCTTCTATACATATTATACATCCTTCTAAATAACATTTTTGACATTTTGCCCTACATAATTTATCTGGAAACCATTTGCATTTAAAACATCTAATACGATCAAGTCCTCTATTCTTTTTCCATTTATGTTCACATGTCATATCCATAAATTTTGTGTTTAAAAATTCTAGTTCTGCTAAATTATTTATTAGATCTTCATTTTCACTCTATGAGTTTTCTTTTCCTTCTTTTATACTAACTATACTGTATATTGTTTCAGTATTAGATATTTCTTCATCTATTTCTACTAATTCTTCATTTATACATACTAAAAGCATACTTCTAGTATTATATAAGTTTTTCTTTCTAGGACAATTTATACTTAAGTGGTCTAGTTCTCCACATGCATAGTAGCACTTAAGTTCATTTTTATATATTCTCTTTGGATTATACTTCCTAACATCCCGTTGGGATCTAAATAAGGTTTTCTTCTAGTAGATCTTTTTAAGAAATATCTTTTATTATATTTTCTATATGGTTTATTTTTCTTTTCTTTTTAGTCTTCTTCTTCCATTCCATATGTTTGTGGTGTAAATATATTTTTACAAAACCTATATTGACTCTTCTTAAGTTGTCTTTGGGTTTGTATTTCACTACATTTTCTTTTAAGTATTTTCATTATATGATTTATCTTATGTCCTATACTCCAAAGTTCTTGATTTTCTGTCATCTCATCTTGTTGAACTCCTTTTAATTCTTTCCATGAGGTTTCTATCTCTCTTCCTAAGGTTCCTGGAAGTTTTCTAAATAATTTTTCTCCTAATTCTTGGTTAAATCCATTTCCTGAAATAGCATAAAAATGATAGAATGATTGACATAATTCTTTTATATATTTCCAGTCTTTTATCTGCATTTGTTCTAAATGTAATAATGCTTCTTGTTGAATGGTAATATGCCCTGAGTTGGGATCTTATCATGTAATTAAACTACTAATTTGGTTTACAAAATTATATGGATTAGCTCCTAGTTTAAGCATACCGTTGTAGTTTTCCCTAAAATTTGTCTTGTATGATTCCCATAATGCCCTAGTACTTTCTCCTAAAAAGGTTTCTAAATATTTGTACATAGTTTCAGGATCTGTTTCTTGGGGTATATTTTTCCAAACTTCTGCTACAACTGGATATTTCCATACGTCTATTACACTATTTCATAATTGTGGATCGTGGGCTGCTATATTTAGTATTTGTTCTAAGGCTTGTCCTTGAAACTTATAGGGTTTTTCTTTTGGGTAAGTCTTCCTTTGGGTCTATAATCTATAGATTCATCATATGATTGGTTTGGCTTAGGTCTGTTTTCATAGTGTGCTTGTAGTTTGGATAAATTTCCTCCTCTATCTTGTCTTAATCTCATAGGTTGAGTTCTAGTAAATGGTGTGGGAGAAGTTGCAGTACTTACTTCATCTTCATCATTTCTAAGTCATTATCTGATTCTATGGTTTCATTATCTTCTTCTATTAATTCTATGACTACAATATTTCCTAAATTCTCATAGATTAATCTTTCGTCTTCCTCTATCTTTCCTTTTCTCAAGGGTAATGTTTCTATTTTTAATAAGTCTTCTTATCCTGCAATTACTCTGTCTGCTTCATAGAGTATCCTTTTTATTGGATAATCTTTTCCTTCTAAAGTTATAGAGTCTATTTTTGTTTCTGTTAATTCTTCTTGGTATTCTTTACTGTCTTGTATGTCATTCTTCTTATAATCTATAAATCTTATACTAGTTTTTCCTAGAGTATTTTGGTATACTAAAGAGGATTTTGGTATAACTGCTTCCGTTCTTTTAGCTAAATCTTTTAAATCCCATTCCAATCCTGATAGATTTTCTGTGTTTAATGCCTCTGGTTTAACCATCCCTACTCCTTTAGTGGTTAAGAGATTTACAACGTCTTCTACTTTTATTTTTACTTTATTATCTGCATAATTTGTACATCTTCCTATAAATCCTATATTAATTACTAGATTACTACCTTTTACTTGTTGTTCGTATCCTTTTGTTTTAATTCCTATTTTAATATCTTGTTGTAGGTCTTTAAGACTCATCATAAAATCTGACATGCAATATACTATTCCTATGTTATTATTCATATCTATTTCTGTACTTGCTATCATTGTTTTCCCATATCTGTCCAACTATCATCATATATATGTATTAATGTTTTTGTTCCTAAACCTTTCCTTCTTAATCCTTTAATAGCTATAGTTATTAATCCTAAATGACAAAAACTATAATCTTTTCTTAGTTTATCTCCTATACTTTTTCCTAATAGTTCTAATGTAATTGTATCATTTCCTAAACATTGGATTTCTTCTTCTCTTATATAAATTTATTTCTTCTTTCAAACATTTCTCTTTTTATATATTACTTCTGGTTCTAGTATTTTTAATCCGTTTGTTTTAAAGTTTTCATATTCTATTTCTGGATCTATGATTTCAGCTATTTATGTTCCATATTTATCAGCTTGCCTAAGTAATCTATCATTATTACTACTTGTTTCTCCTATTTCAGATATTGTTCTAGAGACTCCTGAAAATGACCTTCTGCTATTCATTATTTTTTTGTTTGTCTTTACTTGTTCCAAAATTATAAGTTCTAGGTATAACTATTGATTTCTTTGGTTTTCCTATTTCTAAATTATTTATTCCTTTTATAAGATCTTCTTTGTCTTGTGTGTTTGAACTACTAGGTTTATCGTAGATTTTACAAAGTTTATGACTTATATTTATTAATAATAATATTATTATATTATTTTGTTTTACTAAAGTTAAATCTATTTTACTAACAGGGTTTTCTGAACTTAGACCTTCGGGTATATTATGGAAGTTTTTAGCTGCTTCTAATATTTGAGGATATGTATGGTCTTTTGATAAATTATTCATATGCTAGTTTATTTAATTCTTTCAATATTTTTGTGTGTTCTTTATTTATTTCTGTAAGTTTTTCTAATTGATTAATTATTTTATTATTAGATTCTTCTAAGTGTTTGATTTTATGTACTAGTGCCCTATTTTCTTTTACTAAGTCTAGTGAATGGATATAATCAAGGTTTTTTTCAATTTTTTCTACTTTGTTTTCTAAGCGTTTTATCTTACTAAATTCTGGATTGGAAGTCTTAAAATTTTCTGAGAAATTGATAATTAGATTTACTAATGTGTTAATAATTTTATATGAATTTTCTAAATTTTTTGAATGTATATTATGTGTATAACACTCATTTTTATAATTGCACTTGAGTTTAAATGAGTCTGAAAAACTAATTTGTTTTTCTAAGTTTTCTTTTTTGAGATCTAGATAATCTAAATTTCTAATTAAATGACTAATCTTTAATAATTGTTATATCTTCTATATGTTATTCTGGATAATCTACTATAGGTAGAGTTTCTATTAAGTGAATTAATTTTTCTATAAAATGTTTTCTAGTATAATATTCTGTGTTGACTTGTCTTCTTATAAGGAGAGGAACTATATTAATAAATTTCTAAGGCTTTCTATAGTTCTAATCTTATCACTATTTTCGTGAAATTCTATATGACTATTTTTTTTTGTGAAATCATCAAATCTTGTCATACACTAATTTTTTAAATAAATAGGATAAATAAAGCTTGTTTATATCTAAATAAGTTAATTTTAAATGTCTTTTTTCTAAAGTTGTTTCTAAGTATATTAAACACTATTTCTATTCACTTTTAGTTGCAAGATATCTCAAGAGCAACTAAATTCTTTCTAATATAATTTGTTGTAATATTAAAGATCTCGTTTCTAAAACCTCCGTCAAATATTATTTATTTTCTAATTATTCCTACTGTTTATGTATTTTGTTAGAGCTAGAGGATCTAAGCACTCTTCTAATTCTCTAATATATTCTTTTATTATAAATTTATCTATGGTTAACTAAATCTAAGGCTCTGATACCAATAAATTAAGAGGACTAAGGAATTTCAGTTAAGCTGAGGATAAAAGGGGTGAGAGAGTGAGATATAAAAAATTTTGTAAGTCCTACTCAGGATTTTCCTTACTTTCTTATGTGTTTTTTTTTTCACAAGAATTTACAAAGTCTGTTGATTAATTAAATATCCCGTGAGTATAATCATGCATTCCCTTAATACTTAGAATTACCCCAATACGCTTTGTATTAAATCGACACTACAAGAAAATATCAAAGATACAGCGACCAGCTCTGATCATATATATGTAAGAGAGTTCATTAATAAAAAAGCAAAAAATATCTCGTATTTCCTGCTTTGTTATATCAGAGTACTATCAAGCATTGGGCTAATTCGATCGACATTACTGGTTTCAAATTATACCTTATTAAAATATAAAATAAAATATTTTGAGTGCCAGGTTTTCGTGAGAAACTCCTTTCGGATATTCTCTAAGGTTTAAAGTGAACAAGATCAAACACAATACAAATAAAAATGGAAGGAAACAGATTCATTATACATCCACGAAAGAACAACTCTTTGCACGCGGCATAATATCAGATGTCCGAAAGTTTTTTGATATATCAAATGAGAATGAGAGGATAGATGAGCCCCCAAAGTCTCCATAATCCGCCAGATAAAACAGTAATAAAAAGAACAGATGCGCACATGCCACTCCGTGAGGATAAAACCTAGCAAAAATTGGGTCGATGAACAGTTGATCAGCTAAATTTGGGCAAATATTGCTGATCACTGTACATCAGCAAAATGATGGAAAAACCATTCCTACCCTCAAGATTATAGCCGTTGGAAGCAAACGACGCACACCCGTGAACCAAAAAACTGAACCAAAAAATCAAACTGGCAAAGCAACAAAACAGAGATTCCCACACTCGTGAAACAGAGATTCTCCAAAACTGAACCATTTTGAACTCCCACAACGGAAACAAAAATTTCAATAAATAGCAAAAAAACCCAACCGATTTCCATACAGCAATCTACTAGATTTGAAGGAAATCGCGAAGACGGGAAGAAATCAAGAGGATAGGACCTCTGGTTGCCGCTGCCGCAACGCCGTTGCCACTCCTTCGCCGCTCCACCGCTCCACCGGCTCCGCTGCCCCCGCCGCTTTGTCTGGCCCAAAAACAATCGTTACTGAGCTCGCCGCTACCTCCGACATCAAGTGAGATCTCCGAGGCAACGAGTAGTCGGCGACCCTCTCTTCCCTCCCCATCCCCTCCCGTCGCTTTCAAGTGCCGCGAAAATGGAACAAACGAATGCGGAAGACGCCGTTGAAGGCGGCCGTGAAAACGACGCCGCGTGCTTTGTCTTTGAATGAGATAAAACGACGTCGTTTTGGACAAAACTTATGCAAAACGGCGTTGTTTTGTTATAGCTCCAACTAACCCAAAACGACGTCGTTTTGGCTATGTGACCACTAACCCAAAACGACGCCGTTTTGAAGCAGTTTTGTCCAAAACGACGTCGTTTTGGTATAAGCAGAATTCAAAAAAAAAAAAAATGGAGATCCAAAACGACGTCGTTTTGGCTCAAAAAATGACAAAAACGACGCTGCTTAATTCCAAAACCCATTTTTTCCCTAAATAATAGCTCAAGAAATATTTTTATCAATCCTATAATTATTTTCAATTTATAATATTATAAATAAAATAAGATTACTAAATGAAAAAAACCATAAATCATATTTTTTGTGAATAATTTAAAATATAAATTTAAATATAAATGTTTTACTTGATATGAATTAATTTATTTTATTGCCATTAATATACATATTTTTCATTGAATATTCCATTAACTGTATCGGATCTTTATCAACTACATCGGATCTGATTTTTCTATTAATCCCAACACATTTATTTTAAACCCTATATTTAAAAAATTATTTATTTTTCATTATTTTTTATAAGAAGTACAAAAATTTTTAAAATTAATTAATATTTGTAACCAAAAAAATTTTCAACTACAAAAATTATTGCTAAAAATATTTATATTTATATTTATTGATTTAATTAAATATTTATGGCCATTTTTAGCTTTTAATTGAATATTTATTTTCTATTTTAAATTTTAATTAACATTTATTTATATTTTTAAATCAAATTTATAACAGACAGCCGATATAAACAACGGGCTGCATACGATTTAATTATTGGGGCGAAGAGAAAGCAGAAAATCGAATAGATTTGGCATACTTAAACTCTGTGGCGCTCACTACTCGGGAGACGCTCTATAAAACTTACCTAAATCTCAAAAGTATTCAGGAAAGAAAAACAAGCCAGACGTTTTTTTTTGGTTAACTCGCCGGAGATGCTCTACTCCGAGCCCTCTCTCCTCAACCCTCCTTGTGATATATCACAACGCTTTTAGCATAAGCTTTCAAAAAAACTTTCAACTCAAGCTTTATTTCTCTTATATAAAGGTGCGTTTCTTTTTAATGAACTCTGTTTAATGTTTCCATCTACTTTCATTTATTTATATGTTTAAATCTTAATTTGATTTAAACCTTATGGGACATCCCGAAAGGGGTTTCTCCTGAAATCTTATAAATATTTCTACTCTGCTGGAGAATTTTTTTTTGAAAAAGAAAATCAAGATTAGAAATATTTTTCAAATGAAAACGCTCGAGTTTTAGAAGAAAAAAAAAAAGAGACAAATATGTCGAATAACATATGGCTAGAAGGCAATTTAAGAAACGTGACAAATTACTATTGGAGTAGACAAAAGGGAAATTATTAAACCATTTTACTGGAAAACCCCCTTTTAAGGTTCTTTTTGGCAGGGAAAGTAAAAAAAAACCCAAAGAAAATAATTTTCTCATAATTGGATTCATTATAGAAAATATAAACGAAAAATTAAATTTCCTAAAAATTTTACTTATTTTAAAATTTTTTTAGTCTTTCTATAATAAAAAAAAAACAAATAAAATGGAATTAACTTCGAACGCCAGAAGCACCTTGCAAATTCCAATTTCAGAAAACGGCAAAATCGTACTTCGAATACAAAGTTGTTAATTTCCCGGTTAAAACTGTAATTTATTTTCAGATTTCGATGACGGTAAACGGATTTCACTGTTGGAATCAGTTTCGCAAAATCTAAATTTAGCACGTAAAATTTCGCACCCGAAACAAGAGGGGAATTTACATCGCTTTTTCAAGGCATCGCGTCGCCACAGAAAGATTTTCGATGCGACAAAGTCACAGATATAACACGTGCGATCGCGTGCCATAAGTGGTACGAGCAGAGAAACGCATTAAATCGACGACGAGATAGCGCCAATGTCAAAACTGGGAAACGGGCATAATAGGCATTTTATTTGCTTAAGTCACTGTGGTTAATAAAATAGGACAATGACTCGCTTTCCAAAAGCAAAAAGGAGAAAAACGCGAGAGGAGTGAGATTTCGCAGAGTGAGCCGATCTCATTAGAGTCATTTTCCTATCTCTGCGTCGAACGATCCGACCGTCTAGCCTTTCGACAAAGGCGAGAACCGCTCTACGCGGAGAGCCGCGCGGCACTCGTATTTAGGGAGTTTCTCAAATTCCGAGAGGTAGGGGCTTCTCCCTACTCGGGTTTTATTCTTGCTTAAGAGCTATGTTAATGTTTGAATCAATGAGGCCGTGAGGGGATCATGCTTAATCTTGCTCCAACCTCGAACCGGCGCTGCTAGATTGTTCCATGTGGACAAATTCGACTATCCACAAGTCGTTTCGTGGAGTGCCATATGGTGAAATATGTGCTGGTGAATGTATGCTTTGATGTGTATGAGGTCGAATCTACCGAAATACGGTTCACAAAGTGAACCGAAAATTTCAGGTTTTGA
Organism: Tetrastigma voinierianum; assembly: GCA_016808115.1. Lineage (NCBI taxonomy): Eukaryota > Viridiplantae > Streptophyta > Magnoliopsida > Vitales > Vitaceae > Tetrastigma > Tetrastigma voinierianum. Next base: position 2,024,295 of record JAEQBH010001275.1, on the reverse strand, counting down.
TAGGAAATAAGAATCGAGGGTTTACCGTTTCCCCGAAACAAAAGGGATCACAAAATAATTTTAAAATATGTGCTCGCTGGAGTGATTCATGGAATTGCTCTTTTGTTTGATCATTAAAATGTCAGCCTAATTTCGAGGTGGAAATGTGAAATACATAACATGATCAGGTGATTTAAATTATGTGAATTATACGTGACATACATATATTCGCACGCTGCTATACGAAGTTATCAAACGCATCACACGTATTTCATATGCACTAGCAAGACCTCGAGGACAGTGAGCTGAAACGCACGAGGTAGTTTCAAGAGAACCTGCTTCAGTATAGACTATCAAATATAAACATCAATCGTCTGAAATGGGCCCAATTGATAATATCTGAGGTAGGTCCATATAAAATATCAATCGTCTGAAATACCCCAATCGATAACATCTGAGGGTAGTCCACTAAATATAACACCCGAGACTCATCCACTACTTAGACGGAGCAGTGACTACAAATATAACAAATAACTTTGTTTGAAATTAGTTTTCCTACATGGCTTAAAGAAAAAGTACTTTTGCTGAGTCGGCGACTCTGCAGACGCTGACGATCACAGACATTCAAGGTGATCACGTATTCATTAACGAAATAATATTTCGAGCACGCGATACGACTTAGCAAAGGGGAGAAAGAGCTCCACTTGCAGGCAAGTGACTTACTCATCGAGCATTAGCTCACCCCGTCGAGGGAACATATTTTCGTGCACGTGGAGCGACGAGGAGACTCCGCCGTCCTAGAGGTCGAGTTTAGGAAGAAAGGCTTCCTGGATTGGTGGCTTGGTTTTGTAATGTATACATATATTAGAATATTAGAATTTTAAATATAAATGTGATAAAAGAGAATTGATTAACTCCTTTCAAACCACTGACATAATGGTCAGATTACGATGAGTATCATATCGTGCCTGCCTACCGCTTTACTCCACGCCATTATATCAAGACTTTCGACAAGTGATACGTGGCAAGATCAGACGTATAGGAAATTGTGACAAAGGAGACTCGCCCCATTTTCTCAAGTCACATCGTGAACCTCGACATCTACTCAGATTCACATTGACAGAATAACTGACCCCTAAGCCGTACAATACAGAACTAAGACTACAAAGAGGATAAGGTTCTGGCTCTTAGCTTTATTTCCAAAGGGAGGGATGTTGGTGACTGGTGAGGAATATCAATAATCAAAGAAAGGCATAATGGGCTTGGTTGGACTTTCTTCCTACTCCAAAGTCCAGTCCAACCCATCTGGTATCTCTGGTATTTTAATGAACAAAGGGATCTTAAGAAATCACACCCAAGAAGATTCAGCAACTATATAACACATTTGAACACACTCCTTCCCCTCCACCCTCCCCATTTGTTTATCCTCTCCATGAAGTAGAAGTAGTAGAAGTTGAAGTAGAAGTAGCATTTTTGCACACCTGCCCCCCTGAGGCCTAACTACATAAAAATATAGATATAGATATATATTTTCAAGCAAACTGAATCCAAATCATATCTTCTCCAGAAGAAAAACAATAATAATTCCCCTTACAAACCTCATACAAGGATGTTATATAATTAATCTTCTTTCTTTCGTGTTAAAAGGTTTTTTCTTAAAAAAAAAAAAAAAAAAAGGACTGTTATCATTACAACAACCTCTGCGCCAGTCAAGAGGAGATTTGCCCATTCACGAACAGCAGCACAGATCCTGCAGAAGATGTAGGAAGCTTCAACACCCCCCAACCCCAAAAAACAAATTTCCCCCTCGGTGTCATATGTTTCAGACAAATACCCCAACATCAGCCATCAGCAACAACAAGATCACTGCAATGTCAGGTGGCAATGGAGGAGCATCACTCTCACCGCATGATAATCAATCGATCAAAATCTATCGCATCTTCCATGGTAACAATTAAACGGCCATCTTCTTGATAGTGTCATAATATGTAACATCTAGAAATACCCGATATGTCCCAGCCAGTACCAGCACACTGAGTCATCACCCACAGCTTATCCGTCCTCACTCCTGGGTATGGGTGGGACCAGTGCTTCACAGGTCATATTGTATTTCACCACCACAAGGCACAAAGGGTCTATATACTCCCAACATCCAAAAAGCAAACCAATTTATCGTGCACTGGGATCTTTGTCAGATACCAGGGTTAGTAATCAGTAGTGTACTAATACAATAAAAGAGTTCTTAACCAAGAGCAGCAAACTAAATGAAAACTCTTCACCTTCTTATGGTTCACTGGATCTGGTCAGATCCCGGAGTTAATAATCAGTACTAATGGGAGGATAAGAGAGTTCATAACAAACAGCAGCCACCCACCCAAATGAAAATGAACACTCCTAATAGGAGGATAAGTGAGTTCATAAGAAACAGCAGCCACCCACCCAAATAAAAATGAACACTCCTTTTTCTTCATTTTCTTGTTGCAGTTCCAAATTCTTCTTCTTCCTCTTGAGCAGCAAACCGAATGAACACTCTTTCCTTTTCTTCACTTTCTTGCAGCAGTTCCAAATGCTTCTTCTTCTTTTTCTTTTTCTCCTTTTTCCCTCTTTTTTCTTTCTTTCTTTTTTTTTTCTTTCCTTTTTTTTTTTTTTGCTTTTCTATAAACAGTAATCTTGGGCTCAGTTGATTCACAGGGCATCACATTAAAGCTTGAAACCATCAATAGGCACAACCTGACAGAGCCAGCTGAATCATAAGGCGATAATGACAAAGGAAGGAACCATAATGCTTGATGGCTGCCTCAGTTTTTTTCCTTTTGATATCTGGATAGCCTAATTACGCAATCACTCGTCCATAATGCAAAACCGGAAGACAAAAGCACTATAAGTCTCTAGCCATGAAGACATAAGTTAGAAGCCTCTTGGCACTGTGGTTGCTGCTTAAAACAATCTGAGCAAAGCCATTCCAGACAAAATGTCTCTTCGTATTCACTGTCATTAAAGCAGCGTCCACACTGAACACACCTTGCGATACACAGCGTGCAAGCCCTGCATACCTGAGCAGCATTTTCTTTCACTTGACAACCATCTGCTGGACAATCATAAACCAGCCTCAAATTCTGGCATCTTGGGCATGTTTCAATATCAATGGCACGATCATTGTCATCCAAAAGATAAAGGTTTCCTCTATGATAAAAGTGAGGCTTATGAGCATTCTTCTGCTCATAATCATCAATGCCCAGCAAGAGCTTCAACTCTTCAAAATGCTTGTGCGTCACACCATAGAGCCCACCAATTCTTAGGTGCTTTATACCCGGAGTACCAGTAGACTGGAATGCTTTTATCATATTTACAACTCCCTCAATACTGAGCCTTGTACATCCAGGCACACACAGCTGCAGGAGGAGAAAACATATTCAGCAGCACATCACATTGTGAAGCATAATAAAAAAAATTAATGTTAAACCTCGGACCCAGTACTACATGCACCTAGAGCATGCAATGAAAAGCAAAGAATTTTTTGCTCCAATTAATCTAAATGCCAAATCATGAAGTGGCCATGGGAGTGGAAGAATGGAAGTGGGGTGATTTATCAAATTTATATATAACCTTTAGGTTGAGAAAAATTAGAGCACGAAATGCAGAGTTCTTAGGATGGAGGTGCATTCTAAAACCCAATGTCATCAAACAAACATCATCCAATTTAGATGCTACTCAGTTCTTCAAACACCCCAATCCAACCTAATTAATAAAACCAAGACAAAGCAAACCTGGTTCAGTGCTGAATTAACATTATGGACAAACCCAATAAACAACCAGACATGACACAAGGGTGCACCCACACATATTTGTTTCAACCTAATAGCTTGGGCAATAAGATAAGCACTCAATAAAGTTTAAACGAATAAAGATAGATTAGATCTTCTTATCCAACAACCTACAAAAACTAAACCTCAAACTAAGCTTATGCACTTGAGTTCACAGTTTCTCTCACTCCTACATGGAACATGTTCAAACTAACTTTAAAAAAAGTTAAATTACAAGTTACAATACCATTTTAGTCCATGCCTTTCCCCCCCTTTTCTGATCAGCATCACATAAGTTTATTAGATATATATATATATATATATATATAAGAAGCATATATATATATATATATATATAGACACACACACACACACACTCCCCCCCTTTTCTGATCAGCATCACATAAGTTTATGAGATATATAGTCTGTGTGTGTGTGCGCGCGCGTATGTGTGTGTGTCTATATGTGTGTGTGTGTGTGTGCGCGCGCGCACCCCAGACCTTAATCTTGCAACAATTTTTAGGGGCAAAGATGGCACTTATCACCTTATAATGGATTAGGGCTTAGTTCTTCTAAAAACTAGAATTATGGAACAATGCTGTCAACCATCTTAAAGCAAGACTCAGATAAATCATCCACTAGTGCCAAAGCAATATCTGTAGAAAGTGAACTCAAGAGGCACATAATTTTTTTTCCTTTTGATAGGCACTCGAGTGGCGCATAATCATTTCTTTTTACAATTATTTTCCTTCTATTTTTTAATTTGGTTGGGAAAAGGAGGTTTCTTTAGAAGAAAATTTTAAATTTTGATTATAAGACTTTAGATAATAATTTAAAAATATCGATGGATCCTCACCCAAAAAAGTGGCAACCATAGATGCTTAATTCTAAAAAAGGGGGGTTGGGGAGTGATGGCTATACAACCCAAATGTTCTTATGGATAGGCAGCATCACTGTCATAATGAATAAGTAAACCTCATTTCATAAATTTCAAGATATTAGTATAAAATACTTGAACTATCTAAGGAGATAGTTATGAGACAATAGATATTAATGGATATAAGTGATCCGAACATTAAAAGACAACTTTTGTACTGACCTTGGTTAACCTTGGATTACTTTCAAGCACTCGCTTCAGAACATCATCTGTGATTCTTGGACATTCCACCAGACTTAAGCACTGCAGGTTGCCTTGAGCCCTCCTAGTTAATTGTAAAAGAATATCATCCGTAATCCTCTCATTTAGTGGCTGGTCTACATGTATACTCCTCCACAAAAGAAGATCACTTTGAACTGAAGATCGAAAAGATCTACAAACCCTTTCAACAGAAAGTAGGTCCCTCAGACCTAGATAACCAAGAGCAAAAGCAATAGCTGCATGAGGAGCTGCCCCATCTCCATCGTAACAACTTCCATTACCCACCCGGAACTCTTCAACTTGACAGCTGGCACCACAAACATTTTCATTCTCAAAACGCAGAACGTCTTCCACAGCGCATATTGGCCCAAATCCACAATTGCAAGATGTATCAGCCAATTCCTTTTCCTCAGTACACCCACCAAACTCACATGCTTTATCAGATTTATCATCCAACCATGCTTTCCTAGGCAATGCGTGGAACCTCATCGCATTGCTCCATATAAAATTCAATCCCGCGAACAACTCATAATTCCCCTGACTCGTTCCCATCTCATCTGTTCCGTATCCACCATAATCTACCTCCAAATCTTCAAGCCAACCAGTAATTGCCGTGAAAGTAGTACTTATATCCATCCCGAAGGGATCTGAAGGCAAAAGATCAAGAATGTCATTCGACGCTGACTCCTGTTGCGAGCCACTCCTATCATCTCTATCCCTCCCATAATCAAAGCAATCCGCAACCTCCCTATTCGAATGCCACGGCTTACAGAACCCATCTCCATTCTTATCAAGCATCCCCTCCACAAGATACCCATTAGCAATCCTAATGGGCGAAACCAAATTGTCTTCGGCCAAATGGGCCGGGAAGATCGGGCGGTGCGAAAAATTCAACGCCATCCTATTCGCACCTTGATCCTGAATTTTCTCTACAGAGGAATAAACCGGCAAACCCTAGGACTCTAGGTTAATTTTTGTTTTTTTGTTTTTGTTTTTTTTTTTTTTTTTGGGAAAAAAGAAAAACGAGAAGAGAAAACCTTGAAAAGATCCAACAAGACAACCCTCGATTTCGGATGGCAAACAAAAACAACGCACCAAAAATTTCACAGAGTTTCTTGTACAGAACTGAAGAATATAAGCTCTACAACCGAATGGCCTATACAGTAAGAATCAATCCACCATATTTTCCCCCTTTTTATCCGATCTCCTAACTAAAACTAGGGTTTGCAAAGAATGAAACAATAGACGGGTCGAATAAACAAAATCTCTCTCCAAAGAAAAGAACCAGAGCCTGTATTATCAAGACTCCAAAATCAAAATCGAATTCAATGAAAAAAAAAAAAAAAAAAACCCCAAAAAACAAATAAAATAAAATCTAATCAAATTCCAACCTTAATTTGTACGGACAAAAGTAATTGACAGATGCGAATACCTAACCCCCCCTTCCGAGACGAGATAACAAGTTTTGGTTTCCTGAGGGGAATGGAATGGAGAGCTTTTCTGCCGATCCGAAGAGAGGTGTGAGAGAGAGAGAGAGAGAGAGAGAGAGAGAGTCTTTCGAACAAGTCCCGAGAAACTCAAGAGGAAATGAGAAAATCTAGAGAGAAAAAGAGGGGGGGTGAGCCAGAAAGAGAGACGGGTGAAGGGTGAAGGGTGAAGGGTGAAATTGTCCAATTTTGGAAAGGAAAAGAGAGAGAAAGAGAGAGAGAAAGAGAAGGAGACTGGCGAAACGGACACGTGTCGGAGACCGGGACTTCCTCTTTAAGATGTGGCGGGAGATAGAATCTCAGCTAACTTCTCTCTCATTGCATCGACCGATTACCGGCTACCGGCTCTCTTGGTTTCGGGTTTGGGTTCCACTATTGTGTATCTCTTTCTTATCTTTTCCTTTTCATCATCTTGATCCAGTCATTCTAATCTACGGTTACGGTTACGGTTACAGTTGCTTACAAGTTTTTACTTCTATTCAATTTCTCTTTCCATTTAAAGCAATATTTAATGAGCATTTATATAAATCATTTTATAAGTAATAAAAGTATTCTCTTTCCAATGAGCATTTACATGCGATCATCAATGTGGAGAAAATTTTGGGGTTAGTGTCTTTTTGTTAAAATAATTAAAAATACTTCAAATTAATAAATTGTTTTCAAATATCTTTTCCTCGACTACACAGAAATTATATAACTTAAAAAATCACAATTTAAAATAATTTTCTTTCATATTATGCAATGTGAAATTTTTTTTTTTTTGAGGAATTATGCACGGTGAAATTAAATATGATAAAAATTGATATCTTTTGTTATTTATTATTATTTTTTGGTGGGAACCAAATACAGTTTAAGGGAAAATAATAATTTTCAAACCCTTCTTTAAGTGCATATTGTGTACATTCTTTCTCAAAATTAGAAATAAAAAATTCAATTTTTTTACAAAATTTAATATTATGTATCTTCGAATTGATAAACTATATATATGTTATCATTAAATAAATTATTCAATTAAAATTAAATTTCCTTGGGGTTCAAAATCTCTAACATTGGAAAATGAAATGTGACTTTTAAAAAAAAAATCTTTAATATGAACATGTGAACAAAATGTGTTTTTCATATATCATGCTACTAATTTGAAAATAATTATACATATATAACCAATAATTGGATGTATATGGTTTATGCTACTCACTAAAAACTAATTATAGATAAGTCAATGTACTACCATAACTAACGAATATACTATTATAACTCATGAGATAGTATATTCGTTAGTTATAGTAATACATTCGTTAATTATGATAGTACATTGATTGAATAAAGTAAACCATATAAATTTAATTATTAACGATATATGTATAATTATTTTCAAATTCGTAGCTTGATACATACCTTTTTGTTTAAAAAACAAATAAAAAAGTTACCTAAATTTTATTCAGAAGTAAGACCTCGTTTATCAATAATTTCAGAAAATGTTTTGAACTAAAAATTATTATTTTTGAAATATATATATAAAACATAAATTGTCAAATTTTATTATGATCATGGTGTTTTGATAAGGAAAGGAGGGGTGTGGAATGGGCTGGACAGAAAGATGGGTGTGTGGAGGACCCACACCCACTTGACGGCAAAAATTGGTGAAAAGTCTAAGGTGAGCTTTTTCATATTTTATGAATAATATAATACATTATAGAAAACTTAATGCCCAAGCATATTAAATTTTTCATAAACGAGTGACTAAGTTTTGGAACCTTCTTCTCCAAGCTACTACCACAATATCTTCTTGCTTCAACTTTTATGACATGGTTTATATATTAAATGTGTATTAAAAATTAGTGTTTTAAAAATCAAACCGAACCGATTCACTAGTTGATTCTTAATAGGTGGGTTAGTGACTTTTTTGATTCGATCATCTATTGGTGATCTTTCCTATCTATTTGCAATTCAATCCTTGAACACTTTTTCATTTAATCATCAAGTAATCTTTTCAATCCAGTTTAACCCTTGAACTTTTTTGATATAGTTTTAAGATATTTGGGGAAAATAGAATTTTCAAATATACTTAAAAGTGACATAGCATGGTGACATGTGTGCATACATCATTAAGATGGGTAGTACGTATACCTTTGTAATGAATAAAGTAATGAGTTTGACATATCTGTGGGGGAACAAGAATAGAAATAGTAATAGTAATGTAAGAGAAAGTGATCAGATGCCTCTGCTTTTTGACTTGGTTTCTTCCTTCTGTGTGTATTATGATGCCAAAACAAGTTCCAGGAGGTTCCCCCCACCCAAGCTCCTTTCTTGAATATCTTCATGATGTCTTGTCTTCCTCCACACTTCTCTCTCTCTCTCTCTCTCTCTCTTCCTGGGATGGGATGGGAGGGGAGGGTGGGCAATGGAATGGACACGTATAAGGCAATGGAATAGTCATAGCAAAAAAACAGAGTTTGCAAAAAAGAACGCTTCAAGATAGGTCATGAAGAATTGGATTTTAGTGGATAAGGTTACAAGGGAAAAAATAATTATGGATTAATAAAAATACCACCATAACTAAGCTAATACATTCCCTAGTTAATAGTTATGGTAACCATTCCCTCGCTGATTCACAATTATTTTTTTCCTAATAATTTGAACCACTTAAATCCATTTCTTCATGATCTATGTATGCACTGTAATTTTCAAATTAGTAACTTGAAACCTACTTTTCCCAAAAAGTTCCCTGTTATAATTGAAAATTTTTCAAACATATAAAAGTCTTGGATTTACTCTCCCAAATGGTCATCAATTCGGATTGGGATCCTTGAAGGCCATTGAAGGATTTACCTGACTAATAACTTCAAGGCCCCATCAAACTAGTTGAGGCGCACGCAAATTTATCCGAACACCCATAGTTGTGACATAGAAAAAGAAGAATTGAAGGGGTTGGAAAAAATAAGACAAGGTTGCTGTAGTATCCATCCTAATACATTATTAATCAAGGCCCTAGATTTTGATCTTTTATCTTGGATTGATCATCTAAAGACTATGATGCCCTTTTACCTTTTAACAATCTCTACAATGTTTAGATTGTCTCATCCGAGGTACAACTTCCACTCACAACATCAAAACTTCAAGCACAAGAAATCAAACTGCAAAAACTTAGACCAATCCTCCCTGGAACAAGACAAAAGTTCAAATTACTTGTCAATCAAGACTTGAGAGCATCTTTATGAGACCTTGAAAAAAAAGCTCCACAATAATAAGGCTAGATATGAATCATCAGGGTTTGACAGTTTACTCTCAAACATTCAAACCCTGATCCAACCCAACATTGATGCTGTAAATAAATCAACGTAAATCTCAACGGTCCTAGTCATATTTCAAAACAAGATAACATTCATAAGATGATCAAAATAAAATTTATTAGCTTTTTCTCAATCTGACTATTTCCCTGACTTCTTCTTTGATGACTTGATGAAGGCTTGATTGAGAGGAGCCACACTCTGTGAGGAACCTTTGGAGGTGGTAGCTTGGTCTGATTTTTGAATTTGATATATTAAGGGAAGTGTCAGTACCAGTAGCTTCGTGTTTTTCTCTAACTACTGCACCTTGAGAGCCTTCTCACCTGGGCTGCTCTTTTGTCCTTCCTCTTGGGCCTGTAACTAGATCTCTCCCTCTTGGGTAGCCACCATCTGGGTCTGGTGTGGCCTGGGTTTGGTGTGGGTCAAATCCTTAGGGTACCTTGGCTTTCTTTCTTTTCTTCTTTGCTTTGTCCTTATTCTTACTTTCTTCGTATGCTTCAGTGACCTCCACATGACTATCACTTTGCACGTGTTTGGCACCAGAAGTCCTCTCCAAGCTCTCCACATCGACTCCCTTCAAACCTGGCAACGGCTTGAGCTGTTTTTCATAAGATTCAGCCTTGTCAACATCCACATGAGCAACTGTAGTTACCAGCCCGATCAAGGCCTGTAGGCTTTTATGGCTTAACAAGCTCCCTCAGACAGACAGGCAGCCTCCTTCTCCCGCCCATGCTTGAGCTTGAAGGAAGCAGCCTCTTGCATTATAACAGTGCTGGGTTATCTCTGTCATGGAATTTGACCACCATTGATTGCAGAATCAAAAACAGCTTCAGCACCATCAATATCCCCAGCACGCCTTTTATGGGATACAATGGTGGCACCAGCAGGCAAGTGCTGAATGTCTGCTATTTTACTAGGACTCAGCGTAATTTGAGGGTGACCTCAGCTGCCGCAGCAACCTGTGCTCCTTGCAAGAAGGAACAACCTTGGTCTTTATCAGAGAACTCAAAGCAAATGTCTTAATTATTTCTTCAGCTTTTCCTAATTTATTCTTCTCAACAAAATACAGCCTGGCAGAACTATAACAACAATGCAAATATAAATAAGTGAAAGAAAATCCAGTTCTTTGAGCCTCAATAATTCCACATTAAGAGTACTGAAATAGATGGGATATTTAACAGGTATTATCTATCAAAGCAAGAATCATCACAGAAAAACATACAAACAATATCTGATCCATCTATTTGAATGTAATAGTAGAAGCACACGATTAGCGATATTGTTTCTCTTTGTTTTGGTGAAAGCTTGACTCCAGTCCATTAGAAGTTGAAATCTCTAGAGCCCGTTGCCTTTTTTCTATTAGCCGGTCAAGTTTCCTGTGCTATCGAGATATCTTTCGGACCCTTCAATACAACAAGGTTATTTATGGCCACAGCAAGTGATGATTCGTCCGCCAGATTTCGGTTAATAATGCCTGTGTAGGCTTCCATGGCCTCTGGTGTGTTTCCAAGGAGCTGATAAAATAAGCTAACTTGCATTATTGGCTAACAAATATTGTCCTCCTAAAGAAACACAAAAAAAATCGCTTCCTGTCATTATTTACCTGCTGAACATACGCCAACTGGACAGCTATTGGAGCCAGTTCAATCTCTATATCATCGTCAGCTAAATTGTCTTCCATTAATGTTTCCTGACCAACCCTGACATGAAAAGTATATTAGCATCCAGCAAATTTTCATTCCTTAGTTTCCATATAATCCGAAAAGTAGTACAACAATAGAATGTACAAAAAAGAAATCATCAAAAGGCCCTAACAAACTACTACATAATGAACCAAACAAGAGAATTTATGATGAGCAAGTTAGGAACAAGCACGAATAGTGTCATTACATACTGATTCTGTGTCCTCAGTATTGGTGCACAGACATTATTATTAACTTTGTAATACAAAATGTAGCTGAAGCTTGTACTATAATCATGCCATAAACAAGAATAGCAACAGGACATTCTGATTGAAGAAACAAGTCCTGCAAACAGCCCTGTACAGCCAACTGCATGATGTACAAGACAAATAAATCGATGGAGATATTCAGAGTAAAAAGGACACATGAATGTGACAGTTGAGTTTAAGCACTTGAGTTTAAGCACTACCATGTGTCTTGTAGATAGCCATCAACCCCATAAAATAATAATAATAATAATAAATGAACAGGAGCATACAAGTCAATGAAAATTATATTGACCTACTGCAAATCAACAAGGCAAATACAAATGAACATATACACACTAGAGTCTATTATGAGGGGATGCATATCTCCAAACTGGGCCAAAATGCACCTTGGTCCTGGTTATTCACCAAAAAAAACGGAAAACTATTGCCTCTGATGCTAGGTTGGCTTCGTCTCCCTCTACGGAAAAAGGAATCTAAGCTTTGGAGGGCAGTTCCTCTTTGTATGTTATGGACAATCTGGAAGGAGAGGAATAGAATAGTGTTCGAAGACTTAATGTCTTTCAGAATTAGATTAAAGTCCTGTTTTTAAGACTCATCTTCTTTCTTAGGCTAGCTTGATTCAAGATGTTGAGCACTCTTTTGTTAGAGGCATTTTGTGTTATTCCCTAGCTTTGTCTAGTGGGCTAGTTTGTTTTTTGTTTTGAGCCCTTTTTTGTTTTGGCTCCTGGTTCCCCTCTCAGATACGGTCCTTATACTCTAGGGGCACCTTGTACCTTCTTTTTGATGAAAATATCTGCTCTGCTTATCCATCAAAAAAAAAAAAAAAATGTATTGAGTTGTATTAGGCAAAATCATCTCTCTGATTGCAATCAGAACTACATCTCTAACTGTTAGGTGTAACATCTTTCTAATTACTAGTGCACCATTGATGTATGTCAAGGTTGAAGCCATTTGTGTTCCACTCATATCTCAAATCAACAAAGCCTTATTAGTTATTGCAACTAGAGCTGAAATATAATTTCCATGCACAAATGAGACAATAGATTGACAAAATGGCATAAGAAGTAAGTCAGTGGATAAGGTTCACAGCCTCAAAAATGAGTTCACAAAATAATCCCGAAGCACTATGCAGCAATTAGAAAGCAAAATCCTTTCTTATAATCAGTTTCAATAAGAGAACTTGTAAATTACCTTCGAGCTGAAAGCAAGAGTTGTTCAGCATCTTTATACTTACTCCTTTCAATCAAAGAACAGGCAGTGTTGTATGCCAACTCAAAGCTGCTAGTAGCTTTAACTCTCATGGCATCCAGCATTCCTCTTGTACATCGAGCCTCCCAGCCGATACCAAAACCAGCAACAAGGTTTATTTCTAATGAGTCAATCTTACTTGAAGTTTATGATAAATATCAATACAAGCATCCATTTTCCTGCGATACAGAATCTGAAAAAGACTCCAACAACATGGTAGCAGAGGTTCCCTTGCTTTTCGCTGATCTCCAAAGACTCATCCAACTTGTTTTGCCTGTACAAACAGTATGCCTGTTTGTTTGGAAATAAATGAAACATAAAGACATTAATGAAAGATTTGCATTGCATTTGTTCTCGAGTACCAAAAATAAAATAAATAGTGGGAAACCAATGTTTTTTCCAATTATTGATAAGCACTAAAATCCAATAATTCACCAAGGAGAGACAAAAAATTTCTAGAAAGAAAAACACAACAGACAGGCTATAGCTGAGACTCAAATGGTTAAAATCTTAAACTAGGTTTGAGTTTCAAATTTCCAGTTTTACCAATGGTAGATTCAAAATTTTGTTTCCTTTCGAATTTCATTGGTAAGATTTGCCTATGTGCATGTTTTTCCTTCACGAACTTTCATATTGCAGTTTGTTCATGGTTATGGATTCCAATTCTTTACTTTTTAATTGTTTATTATTACTATAATTTCCTTTTTTTTCTCTTTCAAAATCCCGAGAGCAAACAGATTCCAAAGATAGTTCTGGTTTTTCCTCTCCCATTTTTTTGGTGTTTAGAACTGCATTTTTTATCCATCAAACATGAACAGCTAGCATTATTTTCCATCTCCAAAACACTCATCTTCTTTTCATAAACCATTATGTGTTAACATTCAGAATCAGGATTAGAAAGTTACATATTAGTAGCAAACAAACTCAACCAAGAGCAGCATGCTTCCCATGAAACTGGTTCATACTTGATAAAGGGGGGAAAATAATGTACATTTGGCCTTCAAGAAGAGAACTAAGCACAGCCTTTTTTTTTCCTATCCCAATGTTGCACACCATTCAATTAGCCCACTATTATTCCAACTGTACAGATAAAATCAAATGACTTAAGTTATGTTTGGTTCCTGGAAAGTAATATGAGAAAAACTGTTAAGGAAAATGATTTTTTTTTATGTTAGGTTGTTTAATGAAAATTTAAAAAATTAAATTAAATAAAATAAATTACTTAGGAACTTATATATTTTTAAATTCATTTTAATCTTTTTTTATATTGATGAATAAAATAAATAAAATGGGGTTTTAAAATAACAAATAAAAATAATATGTTGGATTTAACTCTATTTTTATTTCCTTTAATTTTTTCCTTCTCCTTTTCCCTCTTTTTTCTTTCTCTTGCATTTTGCCTCAATTTTTCTGGGAACCAAAAATAGCCTTAATGTTCTCCAAGTCATAAATATTAATTTTCTGAATATTTAACTCATCCATCATGTAATTTCAACTAAATGAGGTTTGAATAAACCCAACCAACAAAATCAGAGCTTGAATTTTTACCTTGAAGAAACTGAATCTAACCCAGCAGCCCCGCGGCTTGATTACCGAAAGCACATCATCAATCCTATCTTCTTTGATCAAGGCTACAACCTTGCACCGACCGCATCCCTCACCTGAGAGGTAAACCAGGAGGTGAACTCAAATAAACATGAAAACAGAAGACAAACATTAAATAATTGGATGCAAATTAAGGAAATTGAGATCACATAAGGAGGAATTTGTGATCACAGACTCTGATCTGCAACTTTGACAGCCTGGTCGAATTGGGATCGTTGAATGTGGAGGTTGAGAGACGTGAAGAGATCTTCAATGGGAGGTGGGGGCTGTGACGGTGACGAAACTGTGGGCTTTGGCTTGGGCTTGGGCGCCATTGAGATCTTTGTGGTTAAACTTCCAGAGGCTAGAGGTAGTGAAATAGGTTTTGCAGAACCCTAGTAGAATGATAGAGATTGGGAGGACAAACCTGCTTTGAGAATCACAGCTTGCAATGAATGAAACAATAAAATGGACTGGGGCCAAACAAATCTCACCAAAGAAAAGAACCATAACTTGTATTATCAGCAAAATGTGAAAAATAAAAAATTAAATTAAATAAAAAATAGAACCAAACAAATTCAATGAAATAAGAACCAAACCAAAAACTAGATAACTAAGGAGAAAAGGAACAGCTGCATGAGGAGCTGCCCCATATCATTATAACAACCATCAACATCCTGGAATTCTTCATCTTGACAGCTTGCACAACAAACCTTTTCATTCCTAAAACTCCGAACATCTTCCACAACACAGATGACCCATACCCACAGTTGCAAGATGGGTCAACCAGTTCCTTTTCATCAGTGCACCTACCAACCCAACATGCTATGTTAGATTTATCATCCAACCAGACATTCCCAGGCAATGTCTAGAGCCTCCTAGCATTGTTCCTTCTAACATTCAAGCCAGTGAATAAATCATAATTACCCTGACTCCTTCCAATGTCACCTGTACCATATCCACCATAATCTACCTCCAAATCTTCAAGCCAAATCCATTAATTTCCACGAGTGAAAATTACATCATCCCAAAGGATCTGAAGGCAAAAGATGAAGACTGTAATTTGACACGACTCCCTGCCAAAGCCACCCCATCATCATTACCTCTCCACAACGGGAAATGATCCACAACCCTTATTCAAATGCCACACCGCGCAGAACCCATCTTCAGCCTTATCTAGCATCCCTTCCATAAAAATACACTGTATAGCAACCCTAATGGATGAAAAACCAACTATCTTTGGCCAAATGTACCAGAAAGATCACATGCTACAAAAATTTTAATGTCACCGGTCATTCTATTTGCACCTTAATCCCGGAGTATCTCTACAGAGTGATAAACTGCAAACCCTAGGAATTTAAAAAAAAAAAAGCAGAGAAAACCATGAAAAATCCAACTAAAAAAACATTCAAGTTCAGAGAGCAAACAAAAATAACACCACAAAATTTTCAGAGTTTCTTGTAAACCATTAACAGTATCAACTACAACTCAAAACAGGGTAAGAATCAATCCACCATATTGTTTTCCCCCTTTGTCCAATCTTCTAACTAAAACTAGGGTTAATGAAACAATAGATGGATCAAATAAACAAAATCCCTCGCCAGAGAAAAGAAAAGCCCGTATTGTTAGCAAGACTTAAAAATTAAATCGAATTCAATGAAATAAAAACCAAACAAAAATAAAATCAAGCACCAATTTGTGTGGACCAATGCAATTGACAGTAAGGCTACCAATGCAATAGACGAACCCTAGGTTGAGCTTAATTCGGAGAACTGAACTCTTAATAACCGTCCAAATAGTCGGAAAAGCCCCTATAATGAATTTCCATAAAGTTCTTCTAAACCATAATCAGACACTACCATTCAACTAAAAGAAAACTTGACAGTTTTATAATTCCAAAACTTGGCTGAAAATCCTACAGTAAATTGGAAATTCAGTGAAGTTGTGCTAAAATTGGGCCTATCAAAATTCAGCAGTTACAGGAAAAAAACGCATGCAAAAAATCCAATCTTGGATACCGGGCAGCAAGCGGTTTCGACGGCCAAAGCAAAAACAAGATTGAATTGACCATTTTCACGAAAGAAGAAAATTGGTAAACACCCACTTCAGATCAGTCGACAAATCATCCAATCAAACAGAAAAAGATCCATAAAATCAGGACAACACGCATTCGGAGAGAGATAAGAGTACAAGGTCTCCCAACAACAAATCAAAAAATCAGTGAAACAATAAAATAATTAAAACATAAACTACGAGAAATCAGATCCAGAACAGATGAAATGGAAATGAGGAATTCTAACTTTTTACCTTCCGAGATAGAGAGAATGGTTGGTTCCGTTGAGTATGAAGAGTTACGGAAGGTGATTCAGAAGAGCATGACAAAAGAGAGAAGAAGAGAGGGGAGAGATGAGGCCTGTTTGGGAAGAGCTAGGGTACTCTCCCGTCTCTTTTCCAAAACAATGATAAAAAAAGGTAGGAAAACAGAAAAGTTATGTTTTGATGTCATGATATAAAATTATTTAAAAAAATAACAAGTCAAAAAGTTTAAATCAAGAGATAATACGCTAAACATAACGGAAAAGTTGCTACTTGTTAGGTTGTTAACGGTTTGTTGAAAAAGGTGTATAAATACATACAATTCTCATATACATTATGTAATAGAATGTTTACGTTCCTTTTAATGTTTCCCCTTTAGATGATTAATTATTTTATTCTTCGTTATTCCAAAATATTTATATAATCTAAAAAAAAATTATTATTTAAAAACATAATCTTAAATTTATATATATATATATATATATATATATATATATATATATATTAAAATTATAGTTGTAAAAAATATATAATACATTCTCTGAATTTTGAAAAACGTTTTAAATTTTAAAATATTTAATAAATACTTGTAGCTAAATTTTTTTTAAGGAAAATACATTTTAAAAACAACAAACCCTGTATGTGGCATTGCTCTAAGTTAATCGAATCAAGCCACAAAATAAAAAACCGATCGTTTGCTTTTGTTTGTTATTTATAGCAAACAAAAACCTAACCATTAATATGGTTAACCAAATCTTCGGTTAACCGTATATTGGTTTTTCGTGCTAACTATAATTAAAAATAAATTTTGTAATTTTATAATCATATATTAAAGTTTAAATTATAATAATTATTATAAATACAATAAAAATGCAAAGAAAAAATGAATACAATTTATTCATTTGCAATCTCATGACACTTGTGCATTTATAATACATCCACAAATAATATATAAAACACATATGATTAGATAATTTAATCACGGTTTTTTTTAATCAATCATATGTTTTAACTTCAGTAGAAAAAGAAACTAATTCAAAAAAAATCACAGCTTATATGCTTTCGGCTTGGTTAAAATTAAAACTTGGTTTTGAAGAAAAAATAAAATTAATTCGATAAAATGAAAGCTCACAACTCACATGTTAGTAGGAACCTATATATATATATATATATATTCTACTTAAGAATCGAAACTACGATTTTTTGTATTCTCAGAAACTCGAAACCGAGATTTTCACAGAAATAAACCAAACCGAACACCGATTTGGTTAACCTATTTTTTGATTCGAATTCAACAAACCCTATCAAACTAAACACACTCTTTTGAGTATAAAAAAGAGGAAAACAACAAACCCTATTAAATCAAACACTCTTTGAGTATGACTTGTGAAAAAGGAGAAAAACAACAAACTATTAAATCAAACACTCTTTGAGTATAACATGTGAAAAAAAAAGAGCGATTCGACTTGATCGCCCTGAACAAAAAGGGCTAAAAGAAAAAAGTAAAACGATAATAACCATAATTTCTAACTTTATTATGTAGTTAACCATTACCGTCATACACGTTGAACGTAGCTGTCACATCCTTAAACCAAACAAGGGCGGTGAGGAACACTGCCCACCCCTTTGCATTTAAGTAAAAAGAACAAACACTCAATATATAAGACTGAGGGGCAATTAATTAAACAAATTTAATCGCAAACGGCAGGCTTTACAAGTGAGTACTGTTTGGTGGAGTTGAATATAACATAGATGAGAAGAGAAGTTTGTAATTAATTGCATGGTTCATGACTACCTGCAACCCTTCCAAATACCAAATTGATCATAATCAATTTTTAGAAGCCGAAGTGGAGAAGCATGCATGTTTGTAGTTATTATACTTTTCTGGGACCATTTAATTACTCTACAATTATTGAATGAAACTCCTTGGAGCCATGCATTAGTTACCGTCTCTACTTCCAATGCAGTGCAAAGTGAATGAATATGTGCGGAAAATAAAGAATCCATAAATATGGACAAGTAAGTAGGTGCAGGTGCATGGGGGTCACACAATTACTTAATTTGCTTGTCTCTGCTTATGAGCCCCCATTGAAGGATTTACCTTACATTCATACTGTAACAAACAATTAATGCCCCCATGTAATGTAGTAATCACTAATCATCAACAATCTAACTTCTTCACCAGCAATCTCCTTATCTGGCTCGATTCCGGGCTTCGGAGCTGCCTGTCAAACAACGGAGGGTACCTAGCCAACCTACCCTTACCCGCGGGCTATGCATGGGGCACAACTGATCAACTCTTTAGATCTCATCACCATTAATAACCAACTCTATGAATGGAATTTTTATATCTCAATTTCTAATTAAAATTAAAGTCAAACTGGGGCTAACTTTAATTTTAAAATTAAAATAAATATCAACTTTACTTTTTTAGAGAATACTAGTTGTTACAAATTATTAAAAATAATTTATTTTAACTTTGAAATTTAGTTTATTTTTACCCACCAGGCCAGCCAATAAAATGAACTTATGCTTTTTCTTTGACCCTTTCTATCTCATGAAGCCATTCGTATTTCTTCGTCATCAATATATTTGTTTTATTTTTTTATTTGTCACACATTTTATATTAAATTCATACTTCAACTCAACCTAGTGTATGGACCAAGAAAATTTGAATTAGATATTTTAGCCATGACAATGGAATATGTATTTAATTCTAAAATGTATTTACTGACTTGTATGTTCAAGAAATTCTTGCATAGTCACTTGTTTATTATCCATATATGCTTTCCTTTATTTATTTGTTTTTATATGATTGGAAAATTTTCTAGAATTTACAGTCTCAAGAATTCATCTTATAGCAAATAAATGACAAGGAAAGCCTGACAATTATATACAATGATTCTCAAATTTTCTGTTTAACTTTGACCTACGGATATTTAACTGTAGATGTATCAGATAGATTGGTGAATTTGGGATTGGAAGACAAGAAGAGGGCATGGGTCGTCCATGTGGGTCGACCGACCCAAAACCTATCGACGCCTCCCCACCGTAAGACATGTCTCTTCCTACATGCGAATCGTGAGCTCATGCTAATTAACTCTAATTCATTTCTAGCCGCTTTTTTATGCAGGAACTATAGAAGGAGGAAATAACATATGTTTTTTGGGTAAAATCTTCAACATTTGAGAATCATCAAAGCAATCATAGATAAAGTGTTCGCACTGTAAAAACTGACTACAAATTCCATCATAGTGATATGTTTTAAGCTTGAAGCATTGTAGACATCACCGAATTCTGCGCTTCAACAAGTAAGTATCATTTATTTCCGCTGCAAAACAGTGAATTCCAATAGTGGTATCGTGAGTCAAAGTGGATGATGTTCTTTGTGGTTTCATCCACATTGAATAAGCAAGAAGTTTCCAACTATCTTTCTCAACCACGCCTGGCATGATATTAAGAACTCCTGCAGAGCTTTTCAACGAATATTTTTGGAGTTACAGTTGAATTATAGTGATTTTTTTGAAAGTTTTATGGAATTTTTCTTTGCATTTTCCTGTGATGGTGGTCGTTGACCGGCTGGATGATGTGGCAATTGACCGACCGGATAACTTGATAGTTGATCGGGTCGGATGATGGCAATAATCGATCGATGACGTGGACGGCGACAGGCATCATCCGACATTTCACCTGGGTGAGGGCTTTGAGGAGCCAAGTATCGTAATATGATCGTCCACGTACGCCGACGCTGATCGATGACATGACAACTTGGACCTACATTGATCAGTGACGCGGGTAGTTAGCATGCATTGATTGTTGATTGACAACTTTGATTGATCCGTTTGACCACATTCGGACTCCATTTTTGATGAATTTTTAAATAAAAAAAAAATAGTTTTTAGATTCTCTATTGAATGGCCACCCTTTCAAAACCTTTTGAGGTCATTTGATATTTTATAAAATTATGAATATATATTTAGTGTGACTTAGTGCATGTTGATTGAACTTTGACTTAGATGAAATGTTGAATGATTTATTTCTTCTAATTGTTCAATACATGAATGGAGCAGTAGTTGTAGAGGGAAGCAAATAAAGCTAGAGATACTAAGTTTTTCCTCCATTCTTTATATGTAGTGGGAGAACAAATGATGATCACTTTGGAGTGATTATGTGAAAATAAGAAAGACCCAAACCATTCTTTGGAAGAACACATTGGTATCATGTATGACAAGCTCTAGGACTTTCAGGTGATCTTCAACGAGCACTATGAGTTATCAATGGAACAATAGATGGGGATAGTGTTCGATTCCTTGCCCGATTCATGAGAATGTGAAAGAAGGGTGCTAGTAGAAAAGGCAAACAACTTAAAATATAATGAGATTATACCTGAATTAAAGGAACAACTGGAGCGCCAAATACAAAGCGGTATTAGGCGATCTGGCAAACCCGTGAATGCACTTCCATGGATGAAGAAATGTTTGGGACATTAACTGAAAGGGAATCTGTTGAAAGAGAACATGAAGGCCACCAGAGAAATGAATAAAAATATTATACATATAGGAATGTTAAGTTTCTTCTTCATAATGACATATTGTTATATGATGTAATGCAAATATTCGTTCCATATGCAATGATATACATATTTTTTATTTATTTATTTATTTATCTTAGGAATAAGAGTATATGTGTTTTTTATGTGTGGGATATTAGGATGAGAATTGAATGTATCTCTCCCAAATCATTGGCGCAAGTTTAAATTTAACCATATAAACTAGGTTTTGTTAGGAGAAATTGATTGGTCTCAGTTTGATAACCTTTTGTTTCTTTGATAAGATTAAGTTTTTATTGTTTGATTTAGAGCTTTGTGACATGTTATGGGTCACTAGATTGTGAGTCAGGCTAAGGTCAGCTTTTTTCTCTCGTTTAGCTGAAACGGCCGCTACTAGAAGCTTGAATTGGCCGATTTAAACCAGTGGGGACAACCGAATGATAAAACTATGATGTTTGACATCTTAAAATCTCGCATCTCTTGGAAGAGCAAGACATGGCCGGAGACAACCTCGTGAGTCGGCGGTCGAGCCTCGAGCATGGAATGATCGCCTAACACAGTGAGATACGAAGCCATATCGTTTATAAGCCGCAAGGATGTAGTCGCTTCGCTGCTTTGATGTTACGCAAATTTGAGAAATGATTTGATGTTGCACTTTGAAAATAATCGCTCAACCATGTTCATCTGGGATGCTATCAAGATACAATTTGGTGGTACTTCAACCACTAGGTTGTGTTAGCTAACTTTGAAATTCGACACTTACAAGAAGCAGTCGAATCATACCATGAGGCAACACCTCACTGTCATGTCAAACATGATAAGTGAACTAAAGGGTGCTGGCCATGAGTTAATTGATGAACAACAGGTTCAAGCTGTAATTTGCTCTCTTCCAAATGCTTGGGAGCATCTCAGGATAAACGTTACTCATAACGACAATATCAAAACTTTTGATGATGTCGCACGACATGCAAAGTTAGAGGAGGATCATCTTCTCGTTGACAAGTCTAGTGGACAGGCTTATAAGATTGAATCCAACAAGGTTGGATCTTCCGGCACCAACGGAAGAAATGGAAAAGGAAAGGTTTTAAGCCTAGAAAGGGAGGAAACCATACCAATCTAAGTGGAAATAAGCGCAAGCGCGGAAAGCAAAGTAGGAACATGAATTGCTTCAACTATGGGAAGCCTAATCACTTTACTCGTGATTGCACTGAGCCAAAGGTAATATATGACCAAATTCATTTCCATAATGCATTTGTTGGTTGTTGCTTAATGTTGACTGAGATGTTCCTTATTAGACTGTAGACTCAGAAGCTACCAGGGTTTAAAAAATCGGTCGAGTCCGGTACGACTCAACCACTTCGTAATCGACTTGGGGCTAACCGCGTCGATACAGACACTGGATATGAGAGTATGAGTGGATCAGCTAAAACTCGGTGGGTTCGATCGAGTTCACCGAGATGACTCAATTGACTTAGTGAAAATACAGAGAATCGAATCTCCTCGGTACAAAGAACAAAAAAAAAAAAAAAAAAAAATTCAAACTTTTAGAGATTCCTTTGACAAACCAAAACATAGTAAACTTTCAGAGATACCCATGATGGAATTTCAAATCACAACAATAAAAAATAAAATAAAAATTCAGAGATTCTATAGAAAAAGCAAAAGAACCCCTGGATATGAGATTTTGAAATAGAAATTTGAAGAAGAAAAGAAGAAGAGGAGGAAATTAACAAAGGTAAAAACTAAAACTTAACTTATCTCAGGCTCGCCGCTAACGCCTTACCTTAGGCTCACCTCTCACGCCTTACCTCAGGCTTAGGCTCAAAGATCTCCAAAGTCCAAAGGCACGCCTTCGATTTCGAGTCCAAGCAGGTGCAAGTATGTCTCCTACTCTCCTTCCCCTTCTTCTCCTTTTTCTTCTTCTTCTTCTTCTTTTTCTTCTTCCTCTTCTTCTTCCCCCCATTTCTTCTTTGTTTTTTCATTTTTTTGGCCAATGTCAAGAATGTAGGAACAAGGGTTCCTCTTTTCTGCAACCCTTGGCTAAAACGACGTCATTTGGTTTTTGTTATTTTTTTTAAATACAACTCAAAACGACGTCGTTTAGGGACTGCTAGAGTCCAAATGACGTTGTTTTGGATATGTTGTCACTTATCCAAACGACGTCGTTTTGGATAAGTGACAATTGATTCAAAACGACGTCGTTTTGGGATATCAACAAAATTTAAAAAAAAAAAAATCGATGGCTAAAATGACGTCATTTTGGCTCTAGAAAGGCTAAAACGACATCGTTTTGGCCACATAAACTGTATTTCGCAACTC
This sequence comes from Tetrastigma voinierianum, assembly GCA_016808115.1. Lineage (NCBI taxonomy): Eukaryota > Viridiplantae > Streptophyta > Magnoliopsida > Vitales > Vitaceae > Tetrastigma > Tetrastigma voinierianum. The sequence continues at coordinate 2,000,634 of JAEQBH010001275.1, read as the reverse complement.
CAAACCCTCCAATCCCCATTTTTGCCTTGTTTCCAATTGAAAAATACACCCTATCCCTCCCAACCTCAATATCAACCATATAGAAGAGAAGAAAAACTAGAAAAACAATAACGCTAAAAATTATCTAAAAATAGGAAACTCTTTAACCTTAAAAAATTGACCAAAAATTATGAGACCGAACTCAGAATATGCATAGTATCGTAAAATTTAGTGAAGTATAATGAATTTTGTTTACCTATAATTTTCCAAATAAATTAGAATTTTATAAAAATTCTTTGTTTTTTTAAAGATAAAAGATTTTATACTCTTGAAAATTAAAAATAAAATAAAATCTTCTGGCGTAACTTATAGTAAAAATAGATATTTAGAGAATTTATCAATTAAGATAATATTTTTAGAATTTGAATATCAACAGAAATCGACCTTCACTATCCTTACTTTTAAGATCTAATTCTTAATTAATTCTCAAATTAGAATATTTTTAATAAAATAAGAATAATAAATTAACAAAACCATAAATCATATTTTTGTGGGACAATATAAAATAAAAATAAAATATTATTTTATTTATTTTACCAACATAAATAAGATTAATTCAAAATTAATAATTTATGAAAACAAACATAAATAAGAATAATGGAAAATTAATATAACATATATTATTATTAATTGATTAATTAATCTAATTGTATTGGAACATTGTTCGAATATGGTAATATATCGATGGTGCTTTCTACTCCAGATGGGCCTAAACCTATCAAACCTCCAAGTCGATCCTGATAGCCCGCACGACCGCAACCCCGCACAAAAAGCCGTGGTCCAAACAGGTGTGCCACCGCCGACGCCAAAGTCGGGCTTTCTTTCTTACGACAGTGAAAAGCAAATCAAACCTGGATTGCGGCTTTTGATCGCGCATCTTCTTCTAAGTGGAATTGCCTGATTTATCGTGAATGATCATGATGACTTTCCTTGTTAGACGACGATACGACATCTTCCCAATTGGGTAGGGAATCTCATTCCTTATCGCTAGTGTATCATTAGGGATAATTTAAGTATTTAATCGCTGGGGAATCTTTCCTTAATGAGTAGATATCGGATCACGGAGATGGAGTGCTTTCCTTTCCTATGTCTCAACTGGTGGATACGGCTTATCCCTCACACCGCTCCGCCCACCGGGCTTAGTTTCAAACTCGGGCTCACGCCTCGAGTAAACCAGATGTCATCGGGCCGAGTCCCCACGCGGAGGCTCTTCCGCCAGCCTACGGGGATGTCAACCCTCTTTAAACTTACCGATGGTTCGCTCCTGCCTCGCCCCGGGCCTATGCGCTGATTTTTAGGCACTACCGCCGCCTCAGCCCTCGCCCAAGTGAGCTCGGGCAAGGGCCGACCGTTGGATCGACCAACAATTCCACGGGCTCAACAGAGTTTGTTAGTCTTCGCTTGTCACGCTAACATATCGGGCGCAGAATGCATGGCTTCTATTCGACTTCGTGATCCATTTCTACCGACTTTTCCAAGAGCTTTTAGAAGCACCCCACGACTATTTGAACCGTATTCCCCTGTTTTTCAAACCTCTTTCCTCGTGGTTTCTGATTTTCCTCGAAACTTCCCCGATCACGCCTTCAAGACTGCTTCTGTGGTTTCACTGCTCTATCTCGCTCGGGGGTCGCGGTCTTTGCTCTTCTTCCCGGTTTGGTATGTCTTCCTTCTTCTTCCCTGTTTACCTTTTCTCGCTTTTGATTTGCGGGTCCTCGTGGTCATTATTCGTTCCTCTTGCTCACTTTTTCGGGTCGGAGTTCCTGGTCTGAGCCTTTAGCCGCGGGAGTTATCATAATTTTGGGGTGGTTACAGTGGCGTGTTTGGCCGGGATTCCGCCTTTATCATTCGTCACCTCCCTTATACTTGGCTCAATCATGCACTTCATCCAACCCAATCTGCTTCTCTGCCACAGATAGAGGGAAGTTCCGCCGAGGAACCCGATTTAGTGGCGACGTGAAGGGTCCTACTGCCTACCTATCATTGCCGACCTGGGCCCTCGCCGACCTCCTTCCCTGTCTGGCAAAGGCAAGAGAAGGGTAAGTGAGATCAGGTACCCTGGCGGTTCTGACTACTTGAGGGTTGTTGTGCAAAATATAGAAGCAATGGGCCCTAGTTGGATCGAGCCCTCTTTTGGAAAGACCTTCGCCTCTCGCTATAGGCTCCCCTTTGGTGTTCATGTTTGGTGTCCCGATTTTCTGACTTCTTACATCGTCCGAGTGCTAAAGGTGGCTTCCGCTGCATTTTCAGGCGCTTTCAGAACGACTTCGCTCTCTCGCATCCCTTTATCAAAAGCGTCTTACAGCACTTTAACGTCTGTCCATCCCAACTTTCTCCCAATTTCTGGGGGTGTTCGAATCCATAAATATGGACAAGTAGGTGCAAAAATGGGGTCGCATGCCGCTATTTAATTCTGTTTTGTCTCTGCTTATGAGCCCCCATTGAAGGATTTACTGAGGTTCTTACATTCATACTGCAACAAACAATTAATGCCCCCATGTAATGTAGTAATCACTAATCATCACTAATCTAACTTCGATGTATTATTCAGAACTCTTCATGAATATTTACCGGCTTTATCTATCCAATTATGTCTATGCGATGTGTTACAACAAAGGAATGAAAAAGGAGCATGCACAATAAAATACTGATTCTATATAGTTTCCTAAATGATTTTTATACACTTTCCTAATAGATCTTTTTTTGACTTCCTAATACTCCCCCCTCAAGTCGGAGAGTGAATATCAAGAACTCCCAACTTGACTAAAATCGTTATAAAGGCACCTTTTCCCAAAGGCTTCGTGAACACATTTGCCAACTGATTTTATGAAACATGTTTGGTAATGATCAAACCTTCTTGAATTTTGTCAATAATAAAATGGCAATCCATCTCTATATGACATGTTCTCTCGTGAAAGACCGAGTTCACAACTATGTGCATAGTTGCTTGGTTATCACAATGAAGTGTTACAACTTCTATTTGAGTAATTTACAAGTCATGCAAGGGATTTTTAAGCTAAGATATTTCACAAGAAGTTCCTACCATTGGTCGATACCAAGGCCAGCCTAGCCTTAACAACGGGCTATGCATGGGGCGCAGCTGATCAACTCTTTAGATCTCACCACCATTTAAATCATTAATAACCAACTCTATGTATGGAATTTTTATATCTCAATTTCTAATTAAAATTAAAGTCAAACTAAATTAACTTTAATTTTAAAATTAAATAAATATCAACTTTGTATTTTTTAGAAAATACTAGTTGTTACTGATGATGCCTTTTCAACTGAATCTGCCGAGCGTGCTGGGTCGCTGGCCGATCGCGATCGCCAGGAGCCAAACCGGCGATGCCTGACCGTTGATCGTAGGATTGCCGCAATGTCGATCTACAGTTTCCTGACGCGCACTGCCTACAAGAAGAACCAGAACGAAGAGGGCCTCTAGCGAGGGACATACCGGTACCGCTCCGCCATGTTTCCAAGTCGATTCTTCTCGAGAAAAGAGAGAATGTCCTTTGCTTTTGCTTAGCATTACGCATCTTTGTCGAGCGGCCAGGTTTATAAATTCGATATTCATCCACTCGATCGACGATTATGTGCTTCTTCCCTTTCGAGGATAGGTTTCCTCATGTAATGCCAGGATTTAGCAATGGATTACCAAAGGAGTTTATTTGGAATAATCCTCCTTCCCTATTTGGGTATCTAACCAATCTGCCTTCGCGCTTCCTTCCCTTTATAATAGGACTTGATTCGACGAACGTGGACGCCTTTTAGGAATATTCTATCTTCTATTCAGAAGATATGGTTTGACTGCCGCGGTAATGGCCGGGCCCCGCTTTTTCCAAATCCATGTCTCCGGGGCCCAATGGGTCGGGCCTTGCTCGGCCGCTATGGAAGGACATGGACGCGGCATGGTCCACACCACTTTTCAGTCAGGCGAATCGTGATGCCCGACCCGCCTCAGATCTCCATCACCGCCTCCCAGCCACACGACTTCCGCGGCATCAGGATTAATCCCGCACCCGCTTGTTATTTCCGCAATCAAGCTGATGGATTAATTAACCCGACCGCCGCCATAATGCGGTGCGCAATGACGGCTCTTCGAAGCCCCGCGCTGCTTTTTCATACTCCCTTTGTTTCCCTTTCCTTTGTTTCGTCGACCTTCCCAGCTCGACTTCCTTCTACTCATAACTTCCCCACTTTTTGGTTTTTATATTCGGGCGCTCTTGTATTTCAGCTCGATTTTTCTCCTGGTCTCGCTTAGTGTCGGGTCCTTTTCCCGGCGTTCTCCTCTCATTCCCTGGCCACAAGGCCCCCTCGTCCCGTCAAGGCTTTCGATTGATACGACGAGGCTCTGTGGTTCAAGAGGTCCGGGATTTTGTTTATACCGTTTCGCTTACGCTACGTGGGTCCAAATCGTTTCTTCCTCTCAAGGTGATCAGCAATGACTCTTCCGCTGATGCCGGCCTCGGGGCGAAATGGGGCGTTCCCGTTTGTTTGATAAATGTGGCCTCAACCTCGCCCAGCGCCCCCCCTTCCCTTAGGTAAGTGGGTAAAAAGAAGATAAACCCGACTGGGGTCCTAAGGTCGATCAGACCGCCTGCTCTAAGATGTCGCGAAGGGGCGGGTCATCTTAGTGTGGTTGGTCCTTCATATGAGCCCACTCCGCTAAGCGCATTCGCCTTCTCCCCGTGTCCTGATATGGTCTCCTGGATGTTTTGACCTTTACACCGCTCCGCGCCCCTGTGCCTGGCCTCGCTAAGTCGCTTAATAATCCGCCTTCGGGGCTCTTCAGATCCCTTCATGTTAGTTCTTCAACATTTCAACATCTCCCGCCCTTCCCAAATGGGCTCCCCAATGGTCAGGGGGTATTTTGTTGGTTTATTGGTCTCTTTCTGCTGACAGTGGGGCTCAAGGCCCCACCGTGGCTCTCGTTCCTCCATCTTTTCACCGATGGCTACTACGCAGGGTTTTATTTATTTTCCGCACGCTCCGGTCTCCTCTCGTGATCTCGACCTTCCTTCTTCGCACCTGGCCATGGAAAGGGACGATATTTCTTCGTTAAGGGTCTAATCGGAGTATGACTCTCGCGGATGTGGATGATAATACTCCTCGGGGGTGCCCAGACGTGAGCCGAGCAACCTTCGTGGAGTGTTCAGATTACTTTGGCCTGATTTATCTAAAGACTACCATTTCGACCTAAGCTTTCCTTATGCTTCCCAGATGTGCCTCGCCTCGACCCTCAAATACCGAAGATGTCACTGCGGGCTCTAGCCGAGGAATGCTCTGCTAGTTCCTACGCAGGCCGATGTGCTCTAACAACATCTTGGGCCTCTAATTTGTCTGGTCAGACGTTTCACTGCTTTCGAGGCCCCGCCTTTCTACCATCGAGTTTTTTCCTTCGGGGGCTCCACCGTCGCCACTACCTGTGGAGAGATTTTAGTTCATCTGGGGCGACGTCCCTAAGCCCCGGGAGGTGAAGAGAAAAAGCCAGACTCCTCCGAAAAGGACCCACGGCTCCGCCAAGGTCTCAAGCCGGGGTCTCCTCTTCTCCCCGCCTGAACCCAGAGGGCATCCCGCCGCCCCGGCCGAGGCCTCGGGGACACCTGGCGCAACCCCTCTCTCCCGCCCACCAGCCGAGCGCATTGCCGCCCTGGCCGACCTTACCGCCTCCTAAGCCTGTCGTCAAGGCAAAGGGTCTTTCAAGTGCAACCGTCGCCCCGCCGCTGACGGCTTTGCCTATAACCGTATGGAATCCGCCTTCTGACAATGCCAAGTCACCCCTGGGGATGGCGAGCTTCGAAAAAAGAAATCAAGCAAAAACTGGTGCAATCAAGGCTTCTTCGTCTCTAGTACCGAACTTGCAAAGAAATGCCGCCTCATCCATTCTCCAGAGTCCGATATCGGGGATTGAAGGAATTGCCGCTGATGAAGCTTTCGCGCTATCTTTCGTGGATTGCTTCGTGAAGTCCGTAATTGTGTTTATTTCTCATGCTTGTTCAGGTCGAACATTATGTTCCAGAAACCGACATGCAGCCGCCACCCATTTGAAGGGCCCGGCCGAGCAAGGCCAAACCGAATGAAAACATGTGAAGATCGCCCTGGATTATAAAGCGAAGGTGGCTTTTCTTACTTCGAGCGGCCGAAAGTCAGCAGAACGAGCGCAAAGATTTGGACCGAAGAAATAGAGCGCTTTGGGTTCGATCTTAAGCATACTTCACGGCCAAGGCCGGCGTGTAAAATAGAGAGAACGAGGTCCGGAAAGGCCATCAAGGCCGAGGGTGAGTCTCGAGGTTAGTGTGAGCTCCAAAGGCGCAGGTGAGTCGGGTCGAGACTCGAGGAGTCGAGATCCGCCCGTAATGAGCTTCCAAATGGTTGGGGAGGAGCTCGCCACCTCCCGTGGCGCAATGGATCTTCAAAGCGGAGCTGGGCGTGGGGTTACCGGCGATTTGAGCGCCAAAGGTTGCTTGTCGTGAGGCAGGAGAGGGCAAGGTGTTGTTAAAGGCGCTCGTCGTGAGTCTTCGAGGCGTAGAGATTATCAAGGCCGAATTTGAGCGATGAATGTAGTGGTTTGCGTGCAGATCTTCATCAGCAAATCAACATGGTTGCTCAGAGGGGTGAGGTTATCAAACAATTGCGAGATCAAGTTGGGGCTCAGTGGGCTTCTGGGTGGCTCGCTTTTCAACGGAAGGCCGTTCAGGCGTACTCAGATTTAGATTTCAACTTTGACCTCCCAAGTGACGAGGAGGCGGAGGGGTCTTCGAATCTGGTGTTCTAGGGCACATTGCCTCCTGCGAGATCCACTTCTCATTCTTGTCGTCCCGATGCCTAAATTTTTGGACTCATTTATGCTTTCCTGATGTCGACCTCTCCCCCCTTTTTTGTTGGGCTGGGGCTGATGCAATGTAGCCTTCCTTCCCGATAAATGCCCATTTCTTGAAAACATGTTCGTGAGATATCTTTATTCTTTTCTGAGAGCGTATGCCCCAGATTTGAGATCCGATTTGAAGATCTCAGCAATTTAAACTGTATCGCTGAAATTTTGCGTAATATCCACATTTTTGGTAGCTTGGTTCCCCACTTATATGGTTGGGTAGGTGGGCTCGCGGATGGGTCTGTGGCCTTCGTTGTATGCATTGCGGGGTGTTAGCTGGTTTTGTGTTGAGGTCGTGATGCTTGGGCGAGTGAAGCTTCGTCTTTAAATTTGATGATGGAGGCTCGTCAGAGTGGGGTTGAATAGAGCTGCTGGGAAGAGCTCGTCGATGTAAATAGTAGGAAGGAGCCCGACTGTTTGGAGTCCAGTGAAGGGCTCGTCAATGTGAATAGTAGGGGCTCGTCCATCTGAGTTGAGGGATGAACCTCGTCAATATGAATTATCTGAAAGGGCAGATGCATGCGGGTGTAGCGAAGGGCTCGTCAAAGTGAATAGTAGGGGCTCGTCCATTTGGGTTGGGGGATGAGCCTCGTCAATGGATTGTAGAGAAGGAGCCCGTGCATGCAGGTCGGCGAAGGGCTGGAATCCCTTGTGAATAGTAGGGGCTCGTCCATCACGAGGTTGAGGGATGAGCCTCGTCGATATGAATTGTAAGGAAGGGCCGTCAGTGCAGGTGCGGCGAAGGGCTGCGTCAAAGTGAGATAGTAGGGGCTCGTCCATCGGGTTGGGATGAGCCTGCGTCGATATGAATTGTGAAGGGCCCGTCATGCGGGTGCGGTGAAGGGCTCGTCAGCTGTGAATAGTAGGGATGACAGTCCATGCGGGTTGAGGGATGAGCCTCGTCGATATGGTGTGCGAAGGAGCCCTTCGTCCGATGCAGGTGCGACGAAGGGCTCGTCAAAGTGGATAGTAGGGGCTCGTCCATCTGAGTTGGGGGATGAGCCTCGTCAATATGAATTGTAAGGGGGCGTCAGTGCGGGTGCGAAGGGCTCGTCGGGCTGGGGAATAGTAGGGGCTCGTCCATCGAGGTTGAGGATGGGCCTCGTCAATATGGTGTAAGAAGGGCCGATGCGTACGGGTCGCGTGAAGAAGGGCTTGTCAAAGTGAGTCGACACGTTATGCGTGACTTTTAGAGTGCGAAGGACTTTGGTGAACTGAACCGCCTCGCATGATTTTTGGTATGTGAAGAGCTTTGGTGAACTGAAACGCCTCGCATGTCCTCGAAAAAGGGGCGAACCGTCACTAATGCTGATTTATGGAGAATACAGGTGCTTGCGTGAATTTTGGCCTTTGACCTCCTTATAAATGGTGGCTCTGTTGCCTCTGTATCTTATGTTTTTGGAGATTACCCTTCCACGGTGGGTGGATGAAGTTCTTTGGGATGGATGCTTTCGGCGTTCGATTTTGCCTTGACTAATTCCTCACGGCATACTGGATCAGTCACGGGTCTTCGTGTGTGGGGTTGTGTTTTTCTAGTCTCCCCTTTATGGGGTCGTGTTATTCCCTAACTTCGGTACAGGGAGTGGGTCGGAGGGTGGCGCGTCTTTTCTTGGCTCGACCTTACTTTTTCTTTTATCTTCTTCCTCCTCCTTTCTACCTCTTCTTCCCTCTTTTCTTTCTTTCTCCTTTGTCTCCGTCTTTTTCCCCTCTTTTCTTTTTTCCCTATCACACCCCTCTTTTTCTTTATTCTGTCTTTCTCCTTTGTCTCCTCTCCTTTTTTTTTTTTTTTTTTTTTTTGCACTTGCTTGTACTGAGTGTTTTTCAAGATATAATCAAGGACATCATGATTATGTAGAATATGATTTGGCCCCAGGTCAGAGGGACTTTTATTTTTATGAATTTTCTCATTGTGTATGTTTCTCGGACTGTTTGAGATACTAAATTACCCGCGTGTGCCGACTACGTCCACATAAGAATTGATAAGGTTTATTATTACAAACGGTACTGCGGCCATGGCCGGGTGCTCGCGTTCCATGTATGTTGTAAGATTTTCCTCCTCTGTTTGGAGCTCATAATTGCACAATTACGACTCGGGTTATTATGTAAGGACCTTCGAGTTGGGGCCCTAGTTTCCCATCGTTGGATTCTTCCTTCTTGACGGAAGCTTTTAAGACCAAATCCCCCGGTATGTAACCACAGGCTTGACTCTACGATTGTAATTACTGGTGTCTTCCTTTGATACTCTTACGTGTATTTATTGAGACACATTCAAGTTTTCATCCGGGAGTTCCAAGTTGGACGAGGCCTCGTCGTGTTCCTCGATCTTTAGCTTCGACTCCTAGGAGTTTTATTCCCGACCTCCTGAAATTTCTGTACGTACGAGAGCTAGGGCAAATGGGGTCTCGAGTTGCGACTTACGTATTAGATCTGTAGGCCTATAGTACCTTGGGGAGGTATTCTACCCAACTTCCTTTAAGATCTTCTAGCTTGGTCTTTAAGGCAGCTTTAAGGGTTCTGATGGTGACTTGACTGTCAGTTTGATTAACGGGTGTCTTTGGCGAAGAGTAATAATTTTAATTAGGCTCGGCACAAAATCCTTTGAATTTGGTGTTGTCGGTGTTTTCCATTATCGATACTAGGAGGCTCTTAGGATTCGAACACATATGATGGTTCGCCACACAAGTTGCATATCTTACGTTACGTAATTGGCTAAGGAATAAGCCGGCTACTTGGTGAAATAATCCACTGCGACGATTATAAATTTACATTGGCCCTTGCCAATGGGCAAAGGCCCCAATATGTCCAACCCCCACTGCTGGAAGGGCCAGGGGCTGGTGATTGATGTTAGGGGCTCTGACGGGAGGCGTGATATTTTGGCGTGTTCCTGGCAGATTCTGCATCTTTTGACTAGGTCGGTCGCATCTTTAAGTATTGTGAGCGATAGTATCCTGCCTCAAAACTTTTCCTGCTAACGTTCGAGCTCCGATATGATTTCCGCATATGCCTTCGTGTACTTCCCTTAGTACATACTCAGTGTCTTCTCCCGCTATGCATTTCAGGAAAGGTGTGAAGAATCCTCGCTTGTAAAGGCTACCCTTGTGATTGGTAAACCTGGAAGACCTTACTCTTATCTTAGCCGCTTCTTTCGGGTCGTCTGGTAGGGTTCCGTCATTAATATAATCCCAAATAGGGTCCATCCAGTTCGGCACGGATCCTACTTGGGCGACCATCGTCTTTATGGGGTCGACGAGGAGGTTCACTGCTAGGTATTCGACGGCGTTGACCCGCGAGTCTTCTTGCGGAGTCGTGGCTAGTTTTGCGGCGTTAGCTCGGGTATTCTCGGTTCACGGGGACGTGCGGCCGAACCAATACAAACTTTTTAGCAAATCCACGGACCTTTTGGAATATAGAACCATCGTCTCCTTTTGGCCTCGTATGTATCTTGATCTGCACGACCACGGTTAAGTCTTTGTGGACCTCCCCGGTAGTCGACCTCACAATAATTAGGCGAGGTTGATGCACTAACTATAATGACCTCATAATCGGCCGTTGTTGGAAGCATGGAACCCAAACACAGTGCGTATTCAATATCTATCCCATACATTGAGTGAGGATCGCTGCTCCACTCCACAATGCGTTTGAGCTCCATCTGAGAGTTTCCATATGGGAGGTCGTCCTGCGGTGTGTGGGCTCGTGAGCTCTATCCCGGAAGCCAGAATTCCATGACAGTCGGCTAGGACCTGTCCCTTTATAGCCGGTTTCGACTTGTACGTGTGAACTTCGGCAGCTCTATGGCCCACTTCATCAACCTTCCCAGGAACGGTTTGTGTAATACGCTTCATTGGGTACTCGATTGGGACACATGGTGTGAGCACGGAAATAGGAACGGAGCTTCCGTCTTTGCGATCCTGGTGCTGAGTATCAACTTTTCCATTCTCGGGTACCTCTCCTCCGCTCCTCTCAAGGCTCGACTGCAGTAGTAAACCGGGTGCTGGACTCGCTCTTTGTCTCGGCTAGTCTTGCCTTCAGTTCAGAAGAAAATACGATCACGGTACAGTCTGAAATTAGGAGTTCTCCTTGTGGGACTTACTAGAATGGGAGGAGAACTCAAGTATGTTTTAATGTAAGTGAATGCTTCTTCATTTTTCGTCCCCTTTGAAAACAACGGAACTTGGAAGAAAGGCTGGCATTTATCACTCGCTCTGGATACGAAACGGCTTAAAGCTGCAGCCCTTCACATCCGGCCCGTGGACCTCCTTTATTCCTGAGGGCGACGGCATGTCGAGCAATGCTTTTATTTTGTCTGGATTCGCCTCAATTCCCCTGTGGTTAACTATGAAACCCAGAAATTTTCCGGCTGATACACCGAAGGCGCATTTGGCTGGGTTCAGCTTCATGTTATAATTCCTCAGGATCTGGAATGCCTCAGAGAGATGGGTGATATGGAGATCAGACTTAGTGGACTTCACCAACATGTCGTCTATGTATACCTCCATTGTTGCACCAATCTGCTTTTGGAACATCCGGTTCACTAGTCTCTGGTAGGTTGCTCCCGCATTCTTGAGTCCAAACGGCATTACCCGATAACAGTAGGTTCCTTGTGCCGTGACGAACGAAGTCTTTTCTTGGTCATCGGGGTCCATGCTGATCTGGTTATAGCCGGAAAATGCATCCATAAAACTGAGTAGTTCGTGGCTGCCGTGGCGTCCACGATGAGGTCGATTCGGTAGAAGTATCGCCCGGACATGCTGTTTATGTCGATGGTCGATCTTGAGTCGCCACTTGCCGTTGGCTTTCTTGAAGTACAAACGTTAGCTAGCGCTCGAGGGTATTCTACTTCTCTTATCGCTCCTGCTTGGGAAGAGTTCACCCAGGCTTCCTCGTTGATGCTTTTTGTCTTTCGGTCGAAACTCCTGGCGTTTTGTTTGTCGGTTTTGAAGGGCGGGTTGGTGTTCGATTTATGGGTAATTATTGGGGTCGATTCCTCCCATGTACGCTGCGTCCATCTTCAAAAGCGTCTATTAGTCACCAGCGAAGTGAGGAAGCCTTTGAGATCCTTTGGTAGTTTTGGAGCGATGTAGGCTAGATGTTGCAGGTTGTCATCCGTGTACGGGTTCTGGATTCCTCACGGGGGCTCGAATTCGAATCGACGCCTCGTCGTGCATATCAAGCTTGTCGGCGTTCACGTAGTCTACCACTTTTGTTTAAGTGGAGGTGCATTATGTATACGGCCGCGTGATTTCCTCGGACCGTCCCGCTCCGTTCAGTGTCGAATTTGATTATCGTGTGATATCTTTGAGGGGATGGCTTTTATTGCGCGTTGAGGAGAATGCGCCTGAAGTAGCATATTATAAATTTGTGGGCGTCCACTTTATAAGGAACCTTCTAGCTGTCATCGTTGCACAGCGGGGTTTTCGAGTCGGCACCGGTTGGTCAGGCCCAATGGTAGTACCTTCTCTCCTGAAAATCCTTGGATGTGTCTTGTGGATCTAGCTTACTACTCTTCCAATACCCATCTTGTCGAGAAGGCCGGCCCAGAGAAGATGATCTCGGTAGAACTTCCATTATCAATTAAAACCCGGAGGTGAAATTTGTGGTGTTGGCCACAGTGCGCGGACTACCGGTAGTCGTCATGGGGTCTTTGGCACCGCTTCCCGGATCTGGTCGGAAGGCGGTGATGGTAGTGTCGATTGCGGCAATTTAGATCTTGCTTGTATTCCCTATGCGGTGATCTTATGCTCCGTAGGTGGGCTTTTCGAGCAGAACTAGATTCTCCTCCTCCAGTGAATCCTCCACGAGATCGCGGATTTCTCGGGGGGCTGTTGAGTCTTGAACGGTTACTGTCGAGATGGCGGTGGCGGCCGGGGCGGGTTATGGTTGGGCTGACTCTGCGGAGTTTGATTTGGGTTTGATTCGAGCTTGGTTCCACGGAGATATGAAGCGCCCGAAGATATCCCTTATTTGTATCAAATATTACATTTCTCTTCTTAGTTGTATCTGAGTTGTCAGGTACGTGTCCATAGTCCACAATGGAATTTCGCAATACTTGGTGTTATCCCTTGTCGCGGGATCTGATTTCATATGCGTTGGCCATCTCAGGAATGGCTCGTTTCGCACCTCATGCAGGACTTGTGATACTGAGGCCGTTAGTGGAGTGGGCGTTATGAGTAATGTAAAATTAGATCCCTTCGGTTTGCGGTGGGCCCAGACGGTCTCTGAGACTCCCCCGTCTTTTAGGGGATCGCTCCCGTCCTGCGCCTGGGGATTTCCTCTGGTCGTCTTGTCTCTTAGGGCTCCGCCCTCGTCGTCTGTCTGTCGTCCCTTTTTCTTTGCGGGCGGAGGAGCTCTCCTTCTTTGATATGAGGGCCTCCTCGCCATTTATGTACTTTTCTGCTTTGGCGAGGACCTCGGCCATGCTAGCAGAGGGTTCTTGGATAGAACATCGGGGGTCCTTTGATTGTAGGCCCAACCCCGCGATGAAAGCTGTGACGGCGAATTTTTCGTCGGGTACGTCTATCTTCAGGGACTCGGCGTTGAATCTTTGTACATATGATTTCAAACTTTCCTGCGATCCTTGTTTGATGGTCAATAGATGGTAGCTCGGCTTTCTGTACGTCCTAGCTCCGATGAAGTGGGAGACGAGCATAGCGGCTAGTTCACGAATAGCCGAGATAGATGAAGGGAATTCATTGAACCGAGGGCGAAAGCGGCCGCAGTAGTGGCGAAAGCCTGCACGCCGCGGGGTCACGATACCATGCAGCTCCATCTGATTTTTGTAAGTGTTGAGGTGATCGACGGGATCGTTGATTCCATCGAATGTTTCTACCTGAGGCATTGTGAATTTCGTTGGAAGGGGAAAGTGCAGTACCTCAACTGATGATGCCTTTTTCAACCGGAACTGGGCTGGAGCGTGTTGGGTCGTTGGGCTGGACCAAGGTATCCATAGTATCCGGGGCTCGCCCCTTCACCACTTCCTTCACGCGGATGAGCTCTTGTTGAGTTGCTTCAACTCCGTCTTCCCACGACCGTTTCTCGTTTGCCGAGGGTGATTTGGCGTTTTCAGCCCACGAGCCGCTCCGGCATAGTGTTTCGCTTCCCTCACCGGGCCAACGGCGTCCATGTCCCCCGGGCTCGACTAGTCTCCCGCTTGCTTCGATGCTCGGGAATGTCGCGACCAAGTGGTTCTTCGCTGAGAGGAGGTTGCGGCCTTCCCGGGTTTGCTGCGGTCTCCCGCCGATGTCAGGACCGGGCCTCAGGCCGCCTCCACTGCCGACCGTATCGCCGGCTGACGAGGCGAAGCCGCCCCACTTCGCCAGATGGCTTCGCACGTCACCGGGTCCCGCGGGTTCGCCGCCATATCACCCGGGTGATTCCGCGTCCCTGCGGGATTAGTGTTACTCCCGCTTGTGTTCCTTGTTGATACCATCGCAATCGAGGAATCGCTATGTTTATGAAGGATCTCGCTCTACGCACGCGCCAACCGCATTTACGCCTTTTCAACCTGAATCGTACTGAGCGTGTCGGTCACGGCCGACTCAAGACCGCCGAGGCGCCAAACTAAAGGATGCCTAATCGCTTTGGGCCGGGTAGGATTGCTGCAATGTCGATCTACAGGCTCTGGATGCGACACGTTCCTACAAGAAGAACCAGAACGAAGAGGGGCCGGCGAGGGCTTCGGGCCGGCCGCCTCCGACGCCAAGCTCGATTCTTTCTCAGAAAAGAGAATGTCCTTTTGCTTTGTTTAGTATTACGCATCTTTTAGTAAGAAGGAGCGCCTTGTGTTTATAATGGATATTAATCCACCTCGACGATGATTGTGGGTTCTTTCCCTTTCGAGGATAGGTTTCCTCATGTAGTCACTCTTAGGATTTAGTAATGATTATCAAAGGAGTTTATTCGGGAATAATCCTCCTTCCTTTATCGGGGTATCCAACTAACGGTCTTCTCGTTGCTTTTCTCCTTCCCTTTATAATGTGACTTGATTTGACCTAACGTGATCGCTCTTTTAGGAATATTCTATCTTCCCTGCTATTTGTAAAGCATTGGCTTAACGCACAGCAGATGAGCCTTCTTGTTTCCAACCATGTTCTCGGGCCTAATGGGTCAGCGCCTTGTTCGGCCGTATGGAAGGACATGGACGTGGCATGGTCCTCACCACTCTTTTGGGCTGGCGAATGAGATGCCTGGCCCAGTTCTGTATCCCTATCAGTTACAAATTATTAAAAATGGTTTATTTAAACTTTGAAATTTAGTTTATTTTTACCCACCCGCCAGCCAATAAAACGAACTTATGCTTTTGCTTTGACCCTTTCTACCACACGAAGCCATTCGTATTTCTTCGTCATCAATGTATTTGTTTTATTTTTTGCTTTGGCACATATTTTATATTAAATTCATACTTCAACCCAACCTAGTGTATGGACCAAGAAAATTTGAATTAGGTATTTTAGCCATGACAGTGGAATATGTATTTAATTCTAAAATGTACCTACTGACTTGTATGTTCAAGAAATTCTTGCATGGTCACTTGTTTATTATCCATATATGCTTTCCTTTATTTATTTGTTTTTATATGATTGGAAAATTTTCTAGAATTTACAGTCTCAAGAATTCATCTTATAGCAAATAAATGACAAGGAAAGCTTGACAATTATATACAATGATTCTCATCTGCAGACATTTAACTCTAGCTCATGAATCAAATCGATTGGTGAATTTGGGATTTGAAGATGACACAAGGGAGGTGTTTGACCACTTCAAAGCTCACTAAGATTCATAATTTTGCTAGAAGTACTGCTTTGGTAAAACCTCTAACTCTTGATTTTTGCAGTAAATTATGACATGCCAGCAGAGATAGAAAATTATGTTCACAGGAGAATTTTGGGTTACAACATCAGAAAAGTATGGCAATTGCCAGTTCTAGTAGGGATTAATTATTTTGGTTCTGGGGATACAGAGGAGAATTATTTGAGTTCTACAGTACAAGACGATGATGTATGTTTGCATGTTCATCAATCTGGTCATTGCTTGCTTCATGTTCTTGTAGATTTCAATAAATTGGCAAGAAGTAGTAGTAGTCATTCCAGTTGTTACTCAGTGTGATGAGTGATTGTATACTAGCTAGATTCACCTATTTTAGTCAATAGCCTATAGGCTATAAGCTTGAATCTTTCTAGGGATTGAAATTAATATCTCAAATTATCCTTTAAGCTTGTAATGTATTACTTTTCTGAGGGGAACCTTATGTCAAAAGGATGTAGTTTCTTCAAGATGGGGACTTTGTTAAATGGTTTCCCCTTCATATCTGACTGCCAATTTGAATTCTGGTTCCAGCTAAGTATTGGGCTAAATGTTTGGAAGGCGAATCATGGAGCTAGAATCTTCATTTTTGTGTAACAAATTGTTCATTGAACTCGCAACGTCTGCAAAGATATTTATGACATTATGCAATCTGTTGGTGTAGAATGACAGAAAGATCAATCAAACAGAAGAGAAGGAATCATTCAGTCCTTTTATATATTAGATCCCACTATACTCCCCTGTTCTGCCCTATTCCAGACTGAAATACAAGATCAAGCTTCAGGTATCATATATCATGCAATTGTAAAACAGTAATGGTTTTGCGCATTAATAATAGCTTCTTTAATTAGCTAGCCAATATTCCAAATGAATTATCCACAAAAACAGAATTAGAGAGCTTGACAAATCAGAATGGGTAAGTTTGCTAATTTTGCATGGTATACATGAGAAATAGTTCCAATATTTCTTCTCTGTAGCTGAATTGAAAATTTGAAACCTGCAGAGTGAGAGAGGTTATTAAGGAGATGGGGGTGAGCTTTGTCAGCGTCTCATCTCAACTGAAAGAAATAAAATCTCTGGGAATGAAATTGGCCAATTCTCACTTTCTGCAGCTCTATCACAAGAGCTGGATTTGAATTTAAATTTATATATGGAATACTGTGATGTGAATGAGGCCAGCAAACACCACCACCGGAAGTCCCACTCCTACCAGTTGTCTTTATGGGCGGCCTGGCCCTCATTCCTCATGCCTCATGCTATTACTCATTGCTCTAGCATTGGTGACCCTTCCTTGCTCCTGCCGAAGGTCCGCCGCCAACTCATCAGCCCATGGTGAAGAAAAACCGGCGAAGGATGTGGAGAAGCGGCCCGACATGCCCGGAGACGACAACCACAAGCTTCTGGCGAAGCCGGCGGACCTTCGGAAGGAGTAGGGAAGGATTACCAATGCTAGAGCAATATGCCTTCTCCTAGCATGAGGGCCAGTCCGCCGAAGAGGTAAGGAATTGGCCGAAGTTATCAAAGGTTTATTCGGGGTGTGGGAACGGAGAAATTTAGAGGAAGATATAGGCAATCATGCAAGAGATTGCTTCCACCAATCACCATCACTTTCATGCATAAATTAATGAACCTTTTTTATGCTATCTCACCAACTACACATTTTCAGGATGTTAGGTTTTACTGATGGAATCTCCCTCCATTTGTGATGGTTTGCGTATTCTAGGCGTAAGCAGTTGATTTGTTGGCATACACAAACAAGGATGTTGCAGTTCCATCCAGTTGGATTGAGAGTGACTCCAAACTGATTGCCAATATCCAAAGATGGTGAAACGCCCATGCATCATTTTGATACCAAGGTAAGATTTGACATATATACAGTTGATTCAATTGTTAATCCATGTTCCACTTAATTGTTGTTGGTGTTATGGGAATTGTGTTTTTGTTGTTAAGTTGTTGTGTTCTTGTGTTTTAGATCCATTTCTTTCTCATCATTTTCTTTTATTTTACATACGCAAAATAACAATTGTATTACAACTAAGCAGGCACAAACATGTCTTTCTCTTTCCTTTTCTCTTTCTCTTACTCGTGATTGATTAACTGTTAAATTTTAGGCCTTTAATTTTAATTAAGCAAAACCAAGAACTGAAGACAGGATATGTTATATGCAAGCAATCTCATTTTTTTTATATATATTTAATAAGTAACCTCAACTTGCAACACATGATATGGGTGAGAGACAAATTGTATAGTTTACTGCATAACTTATAAGTTTTATGCTTATTGTTATAATCAGAAAGGAAATGAGCTTTGAGAGATTATTAACTGAATTATTTCCTAAATATTTTAAAATTTTAGGTAATTGGTAGCTCGCATTTAGTGTCAAAACCTTAGTTAATTTACATAAGATTTCAATTTTTATTACCATCATTTATTCCAAGAGTTTGAAAGTGAAAACAAATTTGTTTGCAGAGCAGTGTTCTCGTTTGTTGGCGTTTGTTTGCTCGTGATTATATAGACTAAAACTTCAAATGACTTGAATACAAATATTTCATAATTTCTTGCATCTGTCGTACTGGAATTACTTGAATATAACTCCGATAAAATTACTTATATTGCTTAATTTTGAAATGGTTTTAACTCAAGACACAAGTGCACAAATCATATAAGTAAATGGATGTAAGTCCAAATATCATTCTAATGCATTGACAAGAATTTGGAATCAACTATCCCAACTACTTAAGGTTCAAAATTATTTGAACTGTAAGTGAATAGCGATGGTTTAATCTTAGAAGTGAATACTCAGACGATACATAGGAATATATAAAAGGAATTTAAATGTTACAAACAATCACACAAAGAAACAAAATAAATAAAATAAAATAAAGAAGAACAACATCGGATCGAATCGCTTTTCCATAAGAATTGAACACTATCATGGAGTGTACCATAAACAACCAATTCTTGCATTAATATGGTATTATCTATTCTCATGTTTATGGATTGTCCAAGATGCCTAGTTATAATCTGATTTTCCAGACTACTAGTTAGAGGCCTCCGCTTTTCTGCATAAGATTCTCACCACTTACTTGTATTTTCAATTTCTCGCAAGATCTCAATATTTTTCTTTCTCAATATCACACCTTATTTCGAGACCGCAGATTCATTTCCTCAGGTTACCGCAAAAACTTCTACAACTCAACATACCACCTTAAATCTACGGTTCTTCCTTCCCTTGATTAGATTTCTCGCTAACACAGGTTAGGAACCCTCGATTAAGGTGAAGTCTCGATTATTTACATAGATAAATGTTCTCCTCCAACATCAATTATGAGTGAAAAGTAATTCATCAGGAACCTCGCAGCTTAGTAATCTGGGTCATTGGTAGTCTATCATACTTACAAGTGGAATGTTCCCAACTCTCACGAATCTCCATCTCTGTGTCAAGTAGAGGGCCTCCTAGAAATCAGAGCAGGAAACAATTCTTGAAATGGTATAATGTGCTACTATTAGGAACTGGTCGATTCAATAACAACATCAATCAAATAAATTCCAATCCAAGTATTTCTCTCTAATGATACAAAAGACTCCAGAATTCAATCTGGTAAATCCACCTAGTGAAATCAGGTTCTCAATATCGCATTACAATCGACAATGAACATCGATCAAGTACACCCAATGTAATTGTATTAAACTCAAAACGAACGAATTCTAGGAAATCTGTCCGTGACTCCATTACTCTCAAAGAATGGTAAGAGAAAATCGAAATTAAACTCAGCCACTGCTGCACATCACCGGTTCGCATCCTAAAAGAAAATAAAAAAGAAAAGAAAATAGAAAAAATCTATTCTAAAAATATACAAAGGAGTCCTCCTCCTCTACGGGTATCAAGACGGAGCTACTTTACTAAAACTTATAAGGGCTATTTATAACTGTCCAAAATTGGGCCTGATTCCAAGCTCTAGGTGGATTTCCTAAAGGAAAGGCCCAACTTACTGTTTTCAAGTCACGACCTAAAAATGGAGTCGACCTAACATTCATTTGCACTTCGCTTAATGCGACCGACATCTTCTAAATGTGACTAGATTCCTTGCACGCTCGATTAGTGATCGTGACCTCAAAAGGGAGTCGCGACATGGCTCTTTTGCCTTCGTCGCATTCTCGCGGTCGCAACCTCTAGCCTCCCCCCCAGCTCACACTATGATTTCTGGCCATGTCTTCGCCTGTGTCAAGACTTTTTCCGCCGCGACTTCTTTCTATTGCTTCGCCCTCATACATGTTGCTTGTCACGACATCGATAACAGCGTCAGCGACTAAGTAATTTCTTCTTATCATCGCTCGTCGCACCTCAAAAGCAGTCACGAATTCTTTGTTAATACCTTGTCGCACCCTTTGTCTTTGTCTCAGTTACATGTACATAGTCGCAACACCAATTATCTCTGTGGCAACCTTCTATCTTCATCAGTACTGAATTTTTAGTCGCGACCGAAAAACTGAGTCGCGACCTCAATTGATACCTTGCTTCTTCCGTCGCAACGCAGGCTGCTTTAGTTGCAATCATTTTCGCCTCACCATTGCGTCGACTATAAATGATGTCGCGACCTTATGGCTGCTCTTCGATAGTTTTTGCTTTAATTGCTTAAATGTAGTTGTGACCTGAATGATTAGTCGCAACCTGAAAATCCTCCATGTAGAGACCCCTTGTCTTTGTTTCATGTCGCGACCTTAAAATGCACGTCGCGACTTCGAGTTGAGTCTTTCAATTAAGAACTAGTTGCAACTTCAATTTTCCTGTAGAGACTTCATCTATGGTTTCATCAACCGATCAACGTCGTGACCTCGTAAGTTTATAAGCGCACCAAGGCCATTCATTCAAGGTCGCGACCTCGTATCGGTGTCGTGACCTCATATTCTTCCTTGAATATTCCTTCAGTTTCAGCAACTCTTCCTTGGTCGCAACGTCTATTTCTAGGTGACTTAGTATTTCTGATCGCAACCTCACGTTCCTGTTGCGACTTGGCTTGATGCAGCCTTCCATTTTTCTCTCAAGACTAGTCTTGGTGGTGTCGTGACTTGGACTTAACTGAATTGAAGAAATCCTCGTTGCGAATTTCACTTCTCGCCTGGGCACTCACCCCGCTATTAGGTCGGTTTCTTTGGTTCTTGTCAGATTTTGATTCATTGCATTCTCTCGCAAATTATATTTGACTAAAACATCCATATTTCTACATATTAACCAACATTCATATTGTCATTTAAATTAGAAAAATGGATTAAAAATCAAATGAGTTTTTGACTCATCAGGCGCACCAGTTGATACAACAAGTTATGGATTATTATGGGAACAATTAAATTTTGACATAAATAAAAAGGCACGAAAATAAATCAACATAAATGTAGGGACACAAGAGACTGGTTACGCGGTTCGGCCTAGCCCACATTCGTGAGGCTGGGTTAAGATTAGAAGAATTTCACTATATATCAATTAGGTTACAGTTAGTCTTATATGAGACAAGGCTCCCCCTTTCTCTAACGCTGCCTTCACCTAATTCTCCCACAGTGAAACATAGAATGAGATTCCCTCATTACCTAAACGCCATCTAGACTCCCACAAGCCCAAACCACATCCTTTAACAAGATGTATGAATACTTCCAAACAATGAGAGAAATTGGACAATACCTACAATAGGTATTCAACCCCCACAACCTTCTTTTCACGTGCTTCTACATTTTTGTGATGTCTTTGCATCAAAACGTGTCCCTTATTTATCATCCTCCAAGGAAATCAAACCATAATATTATGGATCACATGCTTTTATGCCGACCAATCACTAACAATGATATGTCTTCCATTGAAAGCCCATCAATCAAGCCAATTGATTACCTTCCATATTCACCATTGAGTAATATTTGTATTGCATAGAAAATGATCAAATTTGAAAGATTTGGTATTCCCAATATTACCTTATATCCCGCCTTATCTGTCCTACATCATATCAACCTCTGATCTTCAGAAAATCCTCTTCGGAATCGGATTTTTCCAAATATGGTAAGTCTTGCAATCCAGCTTGGTATACTAACCTGTGCGCCAACCTTGGGATAACTCATGTTACACCCTCTTATAACTTCAATCAAATGATTGAAACATGCAGCACAATTTTGCCTAAGATTATGACAATAGATATCTCCAACATATTTCAATTTCATTATTTAAGGTTGGGATTAGATTAGATGGAGGAATTTTTATTACCATCATTTATCTTGCAAAGATTTCAATTTCATTATTTAAGATTGGGATTAAGTCAGACGGAGGAATTTCCACAAAATTCTATATGCTTGTGGATGGGTTGCAACAAGAGACAAAAAGAAAAGAATATCTAGTTGAGAAGTTAAATGTCACAGTCTTGATGGTTCATGAAATCTCTTCCACTATGATTCATAGCCATAATTTTTCAGCTTTTTCTACCACCCATTTGGTTAATTAATTTTTTTATGTTTCTGATCTATGTTTGCCCACCTATCCACCATCATTTGGATTTTCGGAGAATTTTCTCTTTCACCTTCATATTATATTTTGACCACATCATATATCATATACAGTCCATCCCACCACAATAACAATTTGTTATTTTCCGGTATTTAGGATGTACATGGCGATGAAATTGTTTGGCACTCTAAGGCCAAGGAATGCAACAAACAAACCACTCACAGGAGGATAACATTAATCTTACTTGGGTTCAATAGGC
Source organism: Tetrastigma voinierianum (assembly GCA_016808115.1). Lineage (NCBI taxonomy): Eukaryota > Viridiplantae > Streptophyta > Magnoliopsida > Vitales > Vitaceae > Tetrastigma > Tetrastigma voinierianum. Next base: position 1,978,182 of record JAEQBH010001275.1, on the reverse strand, counting down.
AATATTTTTCACAGACCCAATCCAAAGGCTGTGGACTCGATTAGAAACCTAATCTGAACTAGAAAAATGAGCATTCAGGAAAATGTTTTAGCATTGAATCGGTTCCTGTTTTCAATCATTTCCTACATTTTAACAAATAAATTATATTAGAGAGAATTCTTCTGTTCAGGAACTGAGGAGATCAAAAGCTATCATGGCTAGCTTTTGATTTTTGGGTCATATCATATTTTTTTTCTTTGTCTTGTAAGATTGTAAAAGTGGTTTTGTTCGGATCAAAGGGTGTTTTTGTGGTTAGGATCCTGTTTCCTAAATTTAGAAAATTACATTGTGAGATGAAAAGGCAACCAACCAGGATCTCAAGCTTGGCTTTTGCCTTTTTGTTTTTTGTTCAGTTTTGACAACATGTTATTGCCCCCCAAAAAAGTTTGAAAACATTTTAACAAACAGGAGGATGCTTGTGGTGTACCAAACAGCTGTAATATAGCTATTGTGTTGTGGACAAACTAGCATGAAAGTGACACAGCATGTAGCACGATTGTTCAACAAGAATGAAACACACTCTAATTCCAAAGACCAATTTCTTAATCCGTATAGAATTAAAATAAAGTTGTTTTCGATTTTTTTTTGATAAATTGATAAAAATCCTTTAAGTTAAACTTTAAAACATCTATTTATAGCCTAGACATAATATGAGTAGAATAAGAAATAAAATAATATTCCAAAACAATAATAGGAAATAAAGTAATACTCCCAAAACAATAATGGGAAATAAAATAATGACCCAAACAATAAGATATATATCACCCCCAGAGATTGTCTCATGTCATCCCACCATTGCTCACCCACATCTCCAAATTTTTGCGCCACATTACCATCTACACCACCATCACCTACAGCTTATCAGCTCCCATCGATGAGACCATGATTAACCCATTTCGCACTTGGGTACAACCACTTAGGCAACCTCACGCTCCACTTAAACTCCGAGTCGTTCCACCATCAGCTCCCTAAGCTCCTTCAACTCCATAAGATCCATTTGAGATTGCACATGCCCCTATAGATCATCTAGCTGTGTATTTTAGGCGTCCTAATAGAAAGAAAAAACATCCATCATGTGGGACACATTCATGTCTATTTATATATGTATGTAGTTTTATTTGTATTACATTGTATATATATTTATATGATTTGATTTATATATGAAATGATCAATTGTTGTGTATTGGTTGTCACTTAGATGCAATTTGGTTGATTTAGATGAAATGGTTGTAATGTAGGTGTAGTGACTTGGTTATATTTTATATACATGTAATTGATTGTAATTTGGATATAAGTTGGTTAATTTGGATGAAATGTTTGTAATGCAGGTGTAATGAATTGATTGTATTTTTGGATAGGTGTATTAGGCTATAATTTTGGCATAATATGTAATTTCAAATTGTCATTTTTAACAAAATATCAAAGTCGTAGTAAGTAACTACGACATTGTATTTTTTAAAGAACATGATAGTTGAGGCAAAAACGCGCCCCAACCCCATTTCAAGCTAGAAGGTGTGGACTTACTTTGACCTGACTCTTTAACATGTTTTTTTGTCATTGGTGGGCCCACTTTATATATATATTCATAAAGAAATAAAACTTATAACATATATGATAGAAACACCAACTAGAGTGGTGTTCAGTTAATACTTACATATATCCATCTCATTTATTGATTCTTATACAATTTCACTATTAAGAAACTCATTACATTACAAAACAATCCAAACCAATGCTACTTATTGCTTGTTGGTCTCAAGGTGATAATACGTGGAATGTCCTCTTGGTATCTTCACTGATGAAACACCATATAAGTTTTATAACCCCACAGGAAACATATAACATATATGAACACTTTAGGATCCTTAATTTCAAAGATACATATACAATAGCTTATAAACATATACTTCTTTACATATCATATGCATCTTCGTATCATTTGCAAATTTCATGACTTTTCTATGTTATGCTCATATATTATCTTATATAATCTTGTATCATCTTGTATCATTTTTTTATCCTCAGATATTCCAAAGACAGTGGGATACGGGAGAGATAATTATCGTGGTATACCACAGTATCATCACCGTATGAAACAAGGACCTATGCTCAGATCGGTATGACCCAAATGGGCCAAGATATCCACAGACATCACGATATAAACACACACCTATTCCCGACATGCGACCAAACCGCCAGAATCTAAACGTCGCTAATGACCCAAATGGGTCCAACTTGTAACTTGTAATCCTTCATAGGCAATGTCTACTTGTCCATCCACTTTGAAATATATGCAGGAAATCAGGCTTATTAGATTTTTATCCGAGTTAGGTATATCATACTAGTCATTTACATGTTTGTATTACTGTTCATGTGTTCATATTTCATATATCAACCCTTCTTTTATTTATTTACTTCAAATACTTTACACCGAAATATTTCCTACAAACAACGCTTCACTTTAACAAATTTTCTGGACCCAATGGGGTCCAAATTTGAATACACTTATTTCAAGGAGATTTATTCTTCTAGAAGTTTAGCTTACCCAAAAATTTGAATCACTCAATTTGGATAAGCGAAGCTCAACTTATGGCCTAAATACCAAAACCTGCTCGAAACATAAATCAGACAAAATTGAACTGTAATTGACCAAGTCAGAGCCTTCACTTTGATGAATTTTCTGGATCCAATGGGGTCTCAATTTGAATATACTTATTAAAGAAAATTTGTTCTCCTAGAAGTCTAGTTTACTAGAAATTTAAATCACTCAATTTGGATGAGTGAAACTCAACTTATGACTTAAATACCAAAACTGTTCCGAAACACCAAAACTCGTATCGTAACCGAACTGTAATCGACTCCAAAAACGTAGCCTCACTTTGACGAATTTTTCTCGGGTCTAACTGCATTCAACAATATATCATTTCAAGGAGATTGGTCTCAGAAGTCTAGGCTTACCAAAAATTTGAATCACTCAATTTTGATGAGTGATGGCCAAGTTATGACCATGATAAAAACGTGGGTTTTGGAAATTTTTTGACACCATCTCCCCTAAAACCCCAACATTTCCTTTATACAAACATTCCTCAATTGAGGATCACAATCAACTCAAACAACCATATAACACATTTAGAAGAGTCAAGGTTTTCCTAACTCAAACATAAAAGGAGTTTGAGGAGTTTCCAAACCTTGTTTTCTTGAACAACCCTTTTTTCTTTCCTTTCTCTTCTAGTGCTTGAACTAAGAGGAACCAAAACCATGGATTGCACAAAAGCCAAATGACCTCCTTTCCTCCTCCATCGGAATTTCTCTAGCTCTAGCTCCTCTCTTTCACAAATGAGAAAATATCTCATTAAAAACCTAAATTTGGTCTTATCTCTTTTCCTTCACAAGACCTTGTTTGGCCAAAGCCATTTTTGGCTTCTTTTTTTTTTTCCCTTTTTGCATTTTTAGTCCTTCATTTTTCTTTATTTTGCAATTCACCTTCTCAATATTTTATTTTGGCATGTAAACTTATTATCTTATGATCATTGAGTCCTTAATGTGACATTTTACTATTTTACCCTTGACTTTTTGTGTTACTTAGTTTTATCATTTTTCTGCCTTAGTAATATAAATTCGAAAAATACAAATTTAACTTATTTTATACCCCGTATTACGTTATAAAACCGCGACGATTTATTTTATATGCTAATATCGACGACATCATTTGTTTTTAAAGTTCAATGTCGTAGTCACTAATAATGACATCAACTTAAAAAATTACACATCAGAATCAATGAGTTAAAAATTATCATTTTTCTGAATTAATATAATTTTTTAATAACTTAAATATGTCCAAAATACTCTTCCATTCTTTGAAGTGAGTAGTCCTTTTATATGCCCAATATGCCCCTCCTCTTCTCGGTGGACCCCATATCCACTTTAGAAAAATTGCCAAAAATAAAAAACATTAAAAACAAAAAATGGGAAAGATTTTACCTCACCGAACCTGAGATCTGAAGAAAAAAGTTCTCGGTTTCTCTTAACATTTCCCAGAAATTCACCAGCAATGGATAAAAAAATATACAGAGTTGTGAAGAGCACCAGTTGAAAGTAGCCCTTTCAACAATGTAATTATTTACATTTGGTTATAAATTTGGTCCTAAAATTTTCCACAAGTCTTGCTCTTGGATCAGATTTTAACACCTAAGATAAATAGCTGATTCAATGAATGTGGGAGACATGAATATAACACTACTAGAATAGTTAATGAATGAATACTTTTCCTTCTCATATATTAATTCTTTTTCTTTCATTTTCCTTTTGGTCTTATGATGAAATGCAACAACAGGGTGCAGACAGATGCAAAGCCGCCAATAGATCTGTCACTCAGCTGAAGTTATCTGTAAAGGCGCCATAGAAGCAGAAGCAGAAGCAGCAGCAACAAGAGCAACTGAATCTGAAGTTTCTTTTGAGGAACTTTCATGACCTAATTAAATCCACTTAAGATGATTAAAAATATTGAAAGCAACTGACTGCTGTTTGAACTGTCACTATTATAATACTTTTCCATTGAGATCAGATCAGAATCAGACTGATTAGAAATGATTCCTCAAGTTTTTATTTAGCTCACAGTCCTTATAGTTTTACAAGTTGGCAAAATATCAAGCAACCCAAGAAATACTTTATGCTTTCACAAAGACTAAGTCGCTTTGTTTTTCTTAATAATAAACTTTTAATTTAACATCGAATAAGACTTAATAACATTAAACATTGAATATTTACTTTTTTAATAAGAAAGCAAATATGAATGACATTACTGGGCTGATTATTTGCTTCTTATCCCACCCCACTCTTAACTTACCTACACTAATAATCGAATCTTTACTTTTTAATCGCTCAATTTATTATCTTAAATCTCGAGACCGCTAGTTGCCCGGCAGATTGCTACTCCTACTCGCCTTTATTATATTTTAAAAATATTTTTTATTATTTTACTTTATACTTTAATATAAATAATAATAATAATAATAATTAGAATGTTTTTTAATAAATAATTATAGTATTCATACTATTTTATTTTTTATGAAATATATTCATTTTAATATAAAAAATTTAAAATAAAAATAAAATAAAATCAACGTAAACTGACTGCCAGAATTTTTATCCCCACTGTCATTTAATTTTTAAATTATACATGTTTTAATCAAAATTAAACGAATGAATGTGACGTCACTCCGGCCCAAACCCTCTCTCGTTGTCATTCATAGTAAATGAATATTGTTAAATTTTCTTCACAGACAACGATCGAAGCTTATTTTATGAAAATGACTTTTTCCGAATTAAAACAACATTTAATTCTTCTGGTCTGTTGTATTTTAAAAATTTACTAAAATGCTAAAATTTTAAACACAACGCTTAATTTTAAATCTATTCAAATTTTCTGTTAACATTAAACAAAACACACCTTAAGATATATATATATATATATATATATATATATATATATATATATATATATATATATATATATATATATATATATATATATATATATATATATATATAATTCTTCAACTCTTGATGTGTTATTTTATTTCCACTCAGTCTCACAATATGTTTATTTAGAATTTCATTTTAAATTTGAGTTCTAAATGATCTATGCAAAGGTAAACTGATTAAAAAGGAAAGGTTGGCAGGGCACTTAATCTAGTAGTTAGGTGTTGGAACTACAACTGGAATATTCCAACTTCTCTCTTTCTCCTCCTACATTTTCTTGTCGATCAACAGAGCATCAAACACTTGATAATTTTCTAAATGTACAGAGAAATTGCAGCTCAGGAGCCGTGCGAATGGAAAACTAATTTCATTCATGCAATAAATGGCCACTGATTCATTATTATATGAAATACAGAGAGAGAAAATCGATAAGAGATGGAAAACAAGTGCAAATAGGAAGAATGAATAAGTTTAATTAAAAAGACATTGTTAGTGTACCAGAGTTGCTACTGCTTATTTTGAGCCCAACCATCCATTCAACTTCACACTCTCATGATTCGTATGATATTTTGCAACCCCGTGGAAGGGCAAGACATGATTCTTAATTTCTTTTTCTTTTGACAGCAATAGGTAATTAATTATTATAGGCACAACCTCAAATCTGAGGTGCATGTGGGAATTTTAATACTGTTTGAAGACAGATCAAACTGAATTCTCAAAATTAAACTACATAATTAAGATAACATCAGTTGCCGTAATTTCAAATTAAGATCTAGCACTGACTCAAAGGTAGTCCCCAATCACGTACGTGGCAAATCAAAAGAAAATACTATTTCCATTGATAGAAGATAAAAAGAAATAAATGGAAACGTAATTTTATCACTCCATGGGGAACGGTAAAGAAAATGTTAACAGGAAAGAAGAATCTGTAAGAATTTTAACGACCTATTAACATATAAATATGGGTAGTGGGCTTCCATTTGCTGTCGATAGAAAATTGGGAATGAAATTATGATGGTTTCTGTTCTCAACAAGTATCAGCATTTAGAACACCTAGCCATATATCCTAAATTCAAGATTCACCTCAATTAACATGATCATGATAAATGTGAATGCTTGTCTGAATTGCAGTGACCGAGACACAAATATAAACATAAGATCGTAGATTTCACATAAATCTTGTAAGAAAGGAATAGAATAGGAGTGGTAAGTGGGTGAAGGAGAGAAGCACTGCTTTAGAAACATTTATTGATGAGTGTTTTTCAAACACTTACAGGAAAGCTGAACCGATCTGTTTCCGCGAGAATAGAATAGCAAAGGTGTAATGCAAAGCGAATAGATGTCAACAAAGTTGTTATAAAGCCACTTCAAACAAACTTCACACAATGGACACTTCACCCATCATAAGTACGGCATATCATAGCTCTTCATGAAATTCTCTTATTTATGAAGCACTCCTAATCGCTATCGCCATCGCTACTGCCATCGCCGCCTCTACTACACCATGCCTCAGTCTCTCTATATATATATATATATATATATATATATATATATATATATATATATATGTATACCACTCACAATGAGGTGCTAGTGGTGTTAAAGCACATATTCAACCTTAACAACTTTCTAATATCAGCAGGATTTTTTATTAAAATCTATTCCTATTTTAATTCAACCATAAATGGGTCATGGGTACGATTTCAGATCAAAAAGCTGTATATTTCATGCCTCAAATTAAAACTGAATGAGGTCACAATTTCATTAATATATATATATATATATATATATATATATATATATATAGTATATATCCAAAAGGTATTTTCGTATATTGCAAAGAATAAAGTTGCTGAAAACATATTTCTATATGTTGAATCCATGATACGTAAACCAATCTTTTATACTCAATAAAGTCAAGAAATTCATGATATGCTTCAGAAGTCTGTTAACGTCGACCACACCAAGCATCTACAAGAAGTCTTTGAGCTATTGCGAAGGTAAGACATGAAACTCAACCATTTGAAATGTGCTTTTGGAGTCAATTCAGGTAAGTTTTTAGGCTTTATGGTGACCCAAAGAGAGATAGAGGCTAATCATATTCAACTCAAATATATAATGGACTCTCAAAATCCTAAATTTGTAGAGTGCAAAGACTGACTCCAAGGTCGGGCCGATACCTCCTCGTGCGATTCATCCTCGTTTCATAGATCAATTAACCATTTTTTCAACTGGGTAGAGCTAAAAGGGCCTACTGAATAAGGAATGCGACCAAGCTTTTGTGGCAATTAAATAATATCTTATCGAATGGCCAATTCTGGCTAGCTCAGAGGTAGGCAATAAACTTTATCTTTACCTGGCGGTGTTAGAAGCCTCAATAAGTGCAGCTTTGTTCAAAGAAGACGAAAACCGAAAGCAAAAAAAAAAATTCTTCGTAAGTAAATCTCTATCTGAAGTAGAAACTCGGTATACCCGTTTCGAACAAGCATTACTCGCCCTCCATGTCGTAGCTAAGAAACTTCGCCCCTACTTCCATGCACACCTTATTGTTGTGCTGACTAATCTCCCTTTGCGAAGCACTATACATAAGCTCACCATCGTGGATGGGCCGGTGGGCAATTGAACTAAAGTGAATTGGACATTCAAGATAAACTCGCTGCATCGGCTGGGACATATATTAGCATATTTTTTTAGCAAAACTACCCCAACCAGATGTGGACTAAGGTGATGCTGATTGGTGATCCTTACTGACTCCGCGCTTCTCGCTAAACCCAGAGCTAGAGTTACTCAAGAACTTAAAGCCCTAACTTGGGATAGAATAGAATAGGCCATACAACTAGACTTCCCCGTGTCCAATAATGAGACTGAATATCAAGCAATCCTAGCCGGAATCGACCTCACAAAGTCTGTATCCTTAGAAAAACTCTTCATACGTAGTGACTCTCAACTGGTAGTGGGACAGGTAAACAGAGAATACGAAAAGCGAGACCAACGTAAGGTCAGGTATACAAGTTTGGTCAATCAATGATTGGAGAGTTTTGCAGCTTGGAAGCTTGAGCATATCCCCAGAAATTCGAATGAAAAGGCAGATGCACTGGTCGCGGTAGTTGCATCCCTCCCAATAAAAGAAACGATATTCCTCCTTGTCTATCAACAGCCGACATCATCAATTACTACCAACCAGGTAGATGAAATAGATGAAGCTTGTTCTTCAGATGACCTACTAGTGCACTATTTGAGCTCGAGAGAATTACCAGATAATAGGATTTAAGCACACAAGATCCAGGTCTAGGAGGCTAGATTCTCCCTTGTAAATAGGCAATTATATAAACGGTCTCTAGATGGGCCCGTGTCTCAAGTGTCTCACCAATTAGCAGGGGTAGTATGTATCGCGTTAACTCCATTAAGGAATATATTAAATCATCTAGCAAAGAGAACTTTGGCTCACAGGGCCCATAGGCAAGGTTATTATTGGCCAACCTTGAGAGCAGATGCAACTGTCTATGTTAGAAAGTGCGACCGCTGCCAACGACAAACTCCCATCTCAAGATTTAACCACCATCACGAGCCCTTGGCCTTTTGCTTAGTGGGGAATTGATATAGTTGGACCACTGCCTACCGCCCTAGCTCAGAAGAAGTTATTGTTGGTTGCCACCGACTATTTTAGCAAGTGGATAAAAGTTGAAGCCTTTACCTCCATCAAAGATAAGGATGTCGTCCAATTTGTGTGGAAGAATATTGTCTGCCGGTTCGAAATACCTCAATCGATCATAACTGACAATGGGCTATAGTTTGAAAGCAATGTATATAGAAATTTCTTCCATGAGTTGAAAATCATAAACTTATACTCAACCCTACGGTACCCATAGAGTAATGACCAAGTAGAGGCATCTAACAAAACCCTTGACGGCTCTGAAAAAGCGTCTACATTCAACTAAGGGAAAGTGGGTAGAAAAGCTACCCGAAATTCTTTAGGCCTCTATGTATCAATGATTTAGTCCAAAATCTCATTTGATTTTTAACCATTTTTCCCGGGTTTATTACAATTTAATTGTTGATCATATACGTAAAACCCGGGTAATTTGCTCAAATTTAATTTTAAAAATACACAGGCTTAAAATCCCAAAGAAAAACCCCGTGAAGAGACCACCCACAAGCAGAAATGAAGTCGCAAAGGAAAATCGGAGTCGCGATAGGAAGCTCATTTGTTCAGTCATTTCCAAGTCACGACATCACCAAGATCAATATTTAGGAAGAAATAGAAGACCTTAGCAAGCGAAGTCGTGACTTGAAGTTGAGTTTGCGACCAGAATGACTGGAGCAACAAGTGAAAGAGGTTACGACAAAGGAAGTGTGGCTGGTGACTCAAAGGAATTATTCATGTGAAATGCCGCTCACACACCACGATCGCGACGCCAATTGAAGACAACTGAAGTCGCAACGTGGATCCGTAAATGAAGCCATAAGGAAGGTCTCTGCAAGAAAATGAAGTTGCAACTAGTTTTTAAATGAAGAGCTCTATTTGAGGTCGCTGAATGCGCTATGGTCATGGCTACGAAAACGTAAAATGGAGTCTCAAATGCAGAGATCGTTGCAACCAACCAAGAGCTGAAGAACAAAAAAGGAGGTCGCGAACCCGTCGGTCAAACTAAGTCCTTGCCAAGAAACCGCCACACTCACTTTATTAATCAAGGACCACAAACGATGTCGCACCACTCATTCAAGTCGCGACTTGAAGAAGAACTGAAAGAAATCCAGGTCGCAACTACTTTTGAGCAATTGGGGATCACATGCGACCGTAAAGAGTAAATACGAGGTCGCAACATCACCTTGAGGTTGTGACCTGGAATAGAGGTTGGAAGGAGAAAACTGGTTACAACAAAGAATTGAGGTTGCTACCAGAAGAAGGGAATGAACATCAAAAGAGGTCGTGACTGTGAAAGCAGTCACAAACCAGAACCAGCGCTGGAATAAATATAGTTACAACCTAAGACTGACGCGACGTGCGCTCCCGACTCGTAACCGAGGTCGTGACTGTAATGCGTAAGAAGGGAAAGATCAACGGTGTCGCGACGTGAAACCGTGGTCGCGACATCAACTCTTTGAGAAACACTGAGCCAATAAGGCTTCTAGCACCACAAACGATGTCAATTATTAATCCTAGCAACAGAAGGAACCCGTCGCAATAGAATGTAAGGTCGTAACTGAACAAGAGAAAACAGCAAATCCGTGTCGCGACACCCGCCTTGAGGTCGCACCCAGACAAGAACCGGGCTTTCTTTTTGGGAATCTAATTTGGAGCTTTTTTGCATTAGGCCCATTTTCTTTTGGACAGCTATAAATAGACAGCAGCAGAATAGTAAAGTAGCCGCCTTCACTACCCGCAGCAACTGAGAGGAACTCAGTGTATAGTTTAGGAGTAGAATTTAGCTTTATTTTTACTTTATTTTCTTTATTCTTGAATTCCTCGGACTAACTGCGAACCGTACGTAAATGAGTAAATGATTTCGATTTATGTTATTTTTCTTCTTAAAATTACTGCATGAAAATTTATGAAATCTAGACAAATTTATGAAATTAATTTCTTCGCTTCATTGCGACATAGTGGATGGCGTGATCTGCACTCCATTTCTTTAATCGTAATGCAATAATTGGAACACAGCTCTGTTGGATTTGAATTAGAGTTAGTTACAGCGCCTTTCGCAAAAATCCGAGAAAATTATTCGTCGGGATTTACTTACTGGGTGTCGTTTTATCGATAAGTTTCCAATAGTAGTACCAAATACCAGCTAAGGGAGCGTGATTCGCTTCACTTCCAAGATGCCCTCTGCAGGACACACGTAGATGGAGAATCCCGAGAGTCGGTAAAGATCTTCACACAGACAAGTACTCACCATCATTTAACCGCTGAGCTTTGAAAGTTCATTTTGATAAATACCCCATTCACTCATAATTGAAGTTGGAGGGGAACATTTAACAATATAAACAATTAGAGAGTTCACCTCAATCTAAAGACAAGTTCCCGACCTTGTGTTAGCTGAGATCTAATCAAGGGAAAGGATGAATCAATATATCTCGGGAGGATGATTTCACCGTAGTGGAACTTTTGCAAAAATCCCGAGAAGGAAAGCAAAAGATCTCAAGTGAATATCAAGAGATGGGTATGAAGTATTGAGAAAGAAAAATACCCAGATCTTGCAAGCAGAGTAGACATACAAGTAACTGGTTCGATCTTGATTTCGAGAGAAACAAGAACTTCTAACCAGTGAATGGGAGAACTAACCCGCAAGATGAAAATCTTCGACAAATCCATCCATCAATATAATGTGAGCAACGTACTTTCATGCAAAAGAATTGACTGCTTACTTGTAATTCACTCAGATAGTTTTTGTTTCTCACAGTGGAACTGATTAGATCCAAAAGATTTACCTTTATATTTTTCAAGATTTATGTTGTTCTAATTTCTATTATTAGTTAATAGTTCGTGTAAGATCATCATTTGTATTAAATTTTTCAATATCAAATTCTTTTTTTTAGTTCAAATAGCATAGAACTGGGTGAGTTTGGGTAATTGATCTCTAATTCTTGTCAATCTCTGTGGGAATGATACCTAGACTTACATTCAGATTTTACTACTTGTATGACCTGTGCACTTGCAGTGTCATAGACTAAACCCAATTTTAAAATCCTAAACATCAAGACAGAATGAGAATTAAGTAAATTTATCCAAAGTGACATGGGTGCAAGAGAAGTGGAAGGCTCTTGTAACTATGTACATTTGAGGGGTTTTTAGTTTATATAGAAAAAGGCAAACAAGTTTTATGGCGCCGTTGCCGGGGATTGAAAGGATTGAATAGATCAATATTCTAACAAAAGAGGGAAATGCTAATTTGGACATTTTATAAAAGAAAAGAACAAAACAATCAGACAAGCAGCGTACTCAACCACCGATCTTTAACAAGCCATGTTGGCATCAATTTTTAGCTCTACTAATCCTATTAATTTGAGTTTGCTTCACTCGTGAAACTTTACCCACAGAAATGTGATTCGCACTGTCACAAATAGAGACCGAATTGGAAAGAACACTTTGGGCTTACAGTGATTTAAAAGAGCAAGAACGAGCTATGGCGTATGAGACATGACCAACAATAAAACTATTTATGCCTTAAACTTTCTTTCTTTCTTTAGTAATAAATACTTATACAATTAAAATCCATTTATGCCTTAAACATTTATTTAAACTTCTCTTTCTTTATTTATTTCTTTCTTTTCCTGATGGAACCTGAATAAACACACCAATGCTTTCCGGGGTATCATTTTACGAGGGATGGGGCCATATTCCGGGGCCATAACCACTACGTCATGGGAGAACTTCACGCCAGACAGTGCCTACCATAACACCTTATCACGTGTAAGGATATTACTCTAGACACCTAATTCTCCCTCGCTTAGTAACCTATAACTTTACCCTAAATCCTTACACGCTTAAGGTAAATTTATCGATATCGCTCATAATACCACATAAAGGTTGTGGTAACCATTAGTAAAACATTTCTTCCCAAGCCTCTTAAGAGATATAGCAGCCCACATGGTATGAGTCATTACCATATGGTTCGCTTGATACTTTAAAGAGTCAGAAGCATACCAAGTGTGTCTTTTCCCCATCTCTACTCCTGAGAGAAGAAGAGAGATAATAGTATTCCAATATGGGAAGACAGAGCCTATATATAGCCTCGAGAGATTCAAGAGGTAGTCAGTTATGTGCCCTACGCATGAATTGATTTAAAAAACCCAGATGGATATAGTGTATCATGCCTTAAATGATACATCTAAAGGCATTATCGATGTTTTCAGGTCAGGAGCATTCAAAAGAAAAAGTGTTGAAGAAGCTGTGGATCTAAGAAGATCTCGCCAAGTGCAATATGAAGGCTCCATCTCGAAGCCAAGGTAACAACAGAGAAAAGCGGGTCATGGAGCCGAGTAAAATGACAAATGCAGGAGTAAAGTTAGATGCCATCATGCACAGGATGGACAAACAGAGTTAGGAATGCACACCAAGCCATGAGATAGGAGCATGGGAAAGAGAAGCAATGAAGAAGGGTCAAATACCTAAATTGCATGAGGACTTTATGAGGTCAGGAGTGTTGCTAATGAAACGAACTAATAGTTATCATTTCAAGCCAAATCCCAACCTCGCCCACACATTACGCCCAAGACACTAAGAAAACCATGAGAATTTCTCATATGTGGAGGGAATTACAAGGCCTAAGGCATGGACGTAATCCTCAACAGGGATATCGCCAGCCTACCAAGGTTCCAAGAAAGAACATCAAGGGTGAAGGCAGGAATGACTATCGTGGCCATAGGAGGACTCAACCATTTGAAGAAATTAAATGCCAGCAGCTTCACGGGGGACAAGAGGCTAATACACTTCCCATGAACAACGTCTGACTTGAAAGCTTAAGTCCGATACCTGGGTGATTTAAAGAATACAAGTGCCTCTATTGAAAACTCTGAGACACAAGTAGGCAAATTCGCCCCCATGCCAAATCGTGAGCAAGGGTACATTCCCTAGTGACACTCAAAAGAATCCAAAGGAATGCATGGCGGTTCAGTTAAGAAGTGGGAAAGAAGTAGGCAACTACAACAAGAAAGAAAGGAAAGAAGAGACTGAGCAGAAACAAAAAACTGAAAGTAGCGAGAGAAGAGCAAACCCGGGAAAGCGACGACTGGCTGGCAGAGAAGAATAAACAAATTGAAGGAAATAGTGAGCGTGATGGGCGTAAGGAGAGATTACCAAATTATACACCTACAAAGTGCCATTTCCCCGTAGGCTTCGTGAAGGCAAAGGGAAGAGAGCGCTTTTCTCGATTCCCTGACATCTTCAAGAAGATAGAAAATCACATCCCATTTGCAGAGAGGTAATCAACCAAATGCCTAACTATGCAAATTTTCTCTCGGGCTGAGATACCGAACAAGAAAAGGAAAATAGCCGAGGAAGGGAATAAGAACCCGATCGCACCCGCAAAGGTGTGCTTATCCAAGAAAAAGCTCCTGTTAGAAAATGAAGGACCTGTGCAGCTTTCACCATCCCCGCTCCACAGTGGAAATATGAATTCAAGAAGGCCTTAAGGTGATTCCGTGCTAGTATAAATTTGATGCTCTATCAGTGGTGCAAAGACTAAGTTCGGGGAAATTACTCCCAACAAAGAATCACATTGCAATGGCTAACAGATCAATGGCACAACCGTAAGGTGTTCTCGAAGATGTAGTTTATTGCAGGGGAAAATTCATCTTCCCTGTGGATTTTGCTATTATGAAGATGGAGGAAGACACCTAAGTTCCTTTGCTGCAAGGAAGACCCTTCTTAGCAACAGGAGCTGCCTTGATAGATGTGCAGAAAGGTGAATTGACACTAAGGGTGGGGAATGAAGCGCAGACTTAATCTAATAGGAGTTTGGAAACACCTGATGTAGATGCAAGAAGCTGTATGGTCAGAAAACAATAGTCTTCTCGTCGAGTTGACTCGACCGTATTCTTCAACATTCTATCAATGAAATTGAGATGAATTTCGCATCTTGAGAGTATTAATTGTGAAATGTTGCCTAAATTTGTATAACAAAGAAACGCCTCAAGCATGAATGAACACAAACCAAGATGATGTATGCAACTAGGGACAAAAACTACCCGAGCGTGAAACCAAGGCAGTATGGGTTAATATTGAAAGAATTGCCTGGCCATTTGAAATATGAGTTCTAGGAACCAAAAAGAGAAAACCGCCATCATACTGTACCGCATTGACCGACCAAGAAAAGAAGCTGAAACTTCGAGAAAATACAAGGAGCTATTGCTTGGTCAATTCGAGGATCTCGAAAAGGTATTTCGGCCCCCTCCGCATTTGCATGCACAAAATATTGCCGAATGATAATGCAAAACACTTTTATTTGAAAGCATCAAAGGAGGTTGAACCCTGTGATGAAAGAAGTTGTCGAAAAGAAGTCTCAAATGGTTGAATGCGTGTTTTATATATGCTATACGTATAGTTCTCTTGGGTGAGCCCAAGACATGTGGTTCCTAAGAAAGGTGGATTCATCAGTGATCGTAAAATGAAAAGAATGAACTCGATTCCTATAAGAACTGCTGACAGATTTTGAGGGGTGTGTATTTGACTATAGAAAACTAACACGCGAACAAGAAAGGATCATTTCCTTGCCTTTCATTGATTAGATGTCGATAGGTTAAGCAGACACCTCACTTTTGTTTTCGATGGAGTACTCCGATATAAACTAAATTGCCATCAAGATTCCGAGGATCGAGAAAACCACCTTTACATGCCCATTCGTACTTTTCTTTTAGAAGAATGCCATTTGCTCAGGTAATGCTCCCCGTACATTCCAAAGATGCATGATGTCTATATTTTCCTATTTGGTAGAAGGAAGTGAGATCTTCATGGATGATTTTTGTAATGTGCTGTATGATCCGGGCGCGAACAAGGCTCGCATAACTTGGGGACAATACTTCAAAGGTGCAAGGACAAGAATCTAGCTCTTAATTGGGAGAAATGCCACTTTATGGTTACAGAAGGAATTGTCCGAGGCATACATTTAGCGTATTGTGAATAGACCAAGCAAAGTTTCCAATTATAAGAAAGTATGATGCCACCCACTACAAATAAGGGAATTAGTTTTTTAGGACATGTTTGATTTTGTATAAGATTTATCGAGATTTCTCTAAAAATTAGACCACTATGTAGATTGTCGGAAAAGATATTAAGTTCAATTTTTTGATGAATCCTCGCTGCACTTTGAAGAGATCAAATCCGTACTAGCCTAAGCTCCTATCATGGAAACCAAATTAAATGTAGAGTTCAAATCACATGATGCTAGCGATTTTGCCATTGAGCCGATTGGGACAAAGTCGAAAGGTATTCAAGGCCATATACTATGCCAACAAAACCTTCAATGAAGCTCAAGAAAATTACTCTACTAATGAAAAGGAGATGCTGACAATAGTATTTGCATGTGAAAAATTTAGGCCATACATTTTGGGGTCCCATGTTATTATACACACTGATCATGCAACAATTAAATATCTAATGGCAAAGAAAGAAGCAGAAAGCCAAGATCGAATGGGTGTGGGTATGTTATTAAGGTGAATTTGATCTAAAATAAAAGATAAGAAAGGTTGTATTGAAACGTGATAGCTGATCACTGTCAAGAGTGGAAAACCTCGTCACAAGATGAAGAAAGGAAATAGCGTAAATTTTCTAGATTTGAGTAGTTATTCCAAATTGGCCACTCCAATCACCCTATGTCGATATTGTGAACTTCTTAGCTCAGGAATTATGCCACCGTAATCTCGCTACTGCCAGAGAAAAGCTAAGGATCGACACAGATACTACATCTTGATGACCCACGTTATTTAGAAGAGGAGTCAGATCCGATCATCGAAGATGTACCGCATGTGAAAGAAGCAAGATTTACAGAATGTCATCACCATACGGAGGACATTTCAGAGATTGCACCACCCCATAAAATTCTTAAGTCCGGATTTTATCGCCTACTATTTCAAGGACTGCTTTGCTGGTGAAGCTATGTGATCAATGCCAAAGAATGGGAAATATCAAAGAAAGGCATGAAATGCCCTAAGAAGTATTCTGGGAAAGCAACTATTTGATGTATGGGGAATAGATTTTATGGGGCCTTTTCCAGCTTCATTTGGAAATATATACATACTCCTAGTTGTGGATTATGTATCGAAATGGGTTGAGGCAATAGCTTGTCCCAAGAATGATGCTAACATAGTTGTGGGATTTTACAAAGAAATATTCTGTAAGATATTCTCGGGGACACCCAGAACTATAATCGCGATGAGGAAGCCACTTTTGCAAAGAAAGTGTTTGACAAACTTATGGGCGATATGGTATCAAACACATTACGAGCATGACTTACTCACCTCAAAAACAAATGGGCAAGTCGAAATTTCCAACAGAGATAAAGGAAAATTCCTTGAAAGACTAGCTCCAAAGCAGGTTGAGATTGGTCTCACGATGACCGTACTCTGTGCATACAAGACCGTTTAAACTCCCATCGAATGTCCCCATAATAAAGCTTGTCTGAAAAACCTTGTCACCTTCCTTCGAGCTAGAATATAAAGCCATGTGGGCCATCATGCCACTGACTTCAAGGCCAAGCAAGATGAGAGGCTTACTCCCAGCTGGTACTGAATTGGAAGAGAGTTGGAGAATGAAGCCTATGATAGTGCCAGAATCTACAAAGATAAAATAAAAAAAAATGGCATGATCAAAGAATTTTGAGGAGGGAATTCAATGCAGGAGATCAAGTCCTGTTATTCAACTCCAAACTAAGACTCTTCCCAGGGAAGCTTAAATCAAAATGGAGTGGGCCGTATACAGTAGTATCAAGTACAAATTTTGCGGCGGTGACACTTAGAACCAACAATCATGAGGAATTCAAAGTTAATGGTCAGAGATTAAAGCACTACCTTGGGAGAATGCAAATGGAACAGTGACTCTTAGTTTTGAATGAGAAAATTTGAAGAAATTAAATACGGTAGCAGCAAGTCCCAAATGACAGACTAAAAATTGAGCAAGCCTTTGTGGAAGGCAATCCACATAAGTTTGCCAAGTTTCTTATGTTATACTTTTTTGTGTTAAAATTTCTAATGCTTTGTGTAATTTTATTCATAACTCGATGGAAAACTAAGTAATCATTTTTTAGTTTTCATAAGACAATAAAGAGGTGCAAAGAAGGAATGATCTACAATCAACTTAACTGAAAAGAGACAAAAAGGGGCAGTATACTTTTCTTGAACTCATTTAAATTTTGTCTCTAATATAGAATGATTGAAAGTTTGGGGTAATTTTATTTTATTTTTGTGCTTAAATTTTGAATCTGATGCATAGTAAATGGATTGGTTGAATATTTGAATGATGAAGATGAATTGAATTGTATCTGTTTTGATTGGATATGGTGGATTAAAATTGATGTGAATTTGATTGTTCAGGGAGACCTAAAAATTTTTCTGGTCGCAACAACAATTCATAAGTCACGACCAAGAATGTTGGACATTGAAACAATAAAGTAGAAAAGAAAGTCGCAACAGTGAAATTGAGGTCACGACTAAAATAACTAAGGAAAGAAAAGAGCAGGTCGTGACATCAATTCCCCTGTCGTGACCACATCATAGGTCATAACAAAATCTTTAGGTTGCGACCAGAATTGTCCAAATCTAAATAAAAATAGGTTTTAAACCTTTCATTTGGGCACTCTAGCATTAAAAATAGAAGTCATTGAAAATCATTAATTAAGAGGCTCAAAATTTAATGTCGCGACCCCCCCATATCGCAATCATGACATTGAGCCTAACTTCCATTCAAATTTCCATTCAACTTTAATTCATCTCAACCTTTCCACTTCTGCATCCATCGTTTTGAATCTTAAAACCCTAAAACCAGAGAGCGAACCAAGCCGAATCACACCTTCACTACAACAAATCAAGATGACATCGCAAATCTTAATAAACTGATCAACGAAATCATGTGTGAAAATGTCGAAGCAGTGGAAGAGGTTCATGAACCCAACTCCGGGGAAGAAATCAATATCGAACAAGCAGTCAAATGCAGAGGAAGATGAGCACACGTAGAAAGAAGCAACAGAAGATGACAAAGACTTCGTTTCAAAAGAAGCTCAAGAATTGTGGAACAAGGTACTATTTGACAAGGAATTTGTGTGCAAAAGGGGTTTTGGGAAACCGATTTCCCCGTTTTCGGAGGTAATAGAGAAAAGAGGTTGGGGATTCTTCTGCGAGCATAAAGTGCCAGGATTTTCAGCTCTTGCCAGGGAATTTTATGCAAATACGGTGGGCATGAAGGAAGATTCAATTTATGTGAGGGGTGTTTGGGTACCTTTCGGAGATAGACAGATAAATGAAATGTTTAAATTGAGAGATTTAAATCACGGGTCGAAGTATAAGAAGTTGGTGGAAAATCCAAACTATGAAAAGATACTAAACTTGTTGACTAGAGGAGAAGGAAAATGGGAGGTCACGAAGAAGAACCCCCATCACGCCTATAACACCCCAAAATATACCCTAGTAGTTTTCGGACTTGTTTAGGGTATATTATAAGCTAAATATGAATTTTCAGGAAATAAAACGAGATACTCAGAATTTGTACAAGACTTAAGGACAATATTGTCATTTGTAAAAGGCTTAAAAGTCATAATTTGAAAAGACTATAAATAAAGAAGAAATAATAGGAATTGTTGTGTAATCTTGGTGAAGATTAGGAGGCCAAAATACAATAAAATAAATTGAGTCACAAATGGCCAAGAGAGGCCAAAAAGCAAATAAAGAGAATTAACCCAAAAATTGGGTTTTTGGAGGGCCAAACAAGGCCTTAGCAAACATGGAATTTAAAAGACCAAAATTGGTCTCATTTTGGGGAAGGAAGAAAAACTTGAAGAGGAAGAAGAAGAAGAGAAGAAGAGGAAGAGGAGATCAAGCAAGCCAAGGTATGGATTCTATGATTTTGGTATGAAACTAACCTCGAACATGGAATTTTATGGATTCTATGACTTTGCATGGAATTCTAAGGTTTGTATGGTTAATGACTTGTCTCCAAATCTAGGTTTGCTAGAATTCATTCTAACCTCGATTTTGAATTTAGGCTACAAACCTCATATGGAATTGAAGATAAGTATGGAATCCTCCCGGGTTGATTCATGGTTAATTTGAAAGCACTGAGTTAGGCTTAGAACAAAACCCTAACTAATATTCATGCTTGGTTTGTGTATGGGTTATGACCCATATTAGAATGGTTTTGGGAGAACTTCATGGAAAGGTTTTGAAGATACACATGTAATGAAAGAGGAATTGAATAGAAAAGAGATTACAAGATGCATAAGGAATGGTTTTGATGTGTGTTTGAAGTATACGCTTGAATATGGAAAACTATGGAAAAATGGAGAAACACACATTCTGGGCATTGCCGTCATGTGTACTGCACACTTTGATAAACAGGCCACCCTTCCAGAACCCAATGTGTACCGGGCATTAGGGGTGTACCTACACACCCCTGCTCGATTTTCCCGTTGACCGCTGTAGATTTAGCTATGCAATCTCTCTATTTCTATCCGGGATTTGAGGAT
Source organism: Tetrastigma voinierianum (assembly GCA_016808115.1). Taxonomy (NCBI): domain Eukaryota; kingdom Viridiplantae; phylum Streptophyta; class Magnoliopsida; order Vitales; family Vitaceae; genus Tetrastigma; species Tetrastigma voinierianum. The sequence goes on along the minus strand of JAEQBH010001275.1, from coordinate 1,957,492 downwards.
TCAAGTGGGATAATTGTAACCTAGACTTCAAGAAACCTAAACATCCCCAAATAGGTATCATCAAATTCCTGGGATCTGTAAGTGGCTCAGATAAATCCACTCCAAGTGAGGCTATGTGCAAGCCAATTCCTGTATCAGTTTTGAATCATAGAGTAGTCCGGATTGTTTCCTGACGATTCAGCCCGGTGCTCCCAATGGTGATTCCAGTTGTAGGAGAACCCTTAGCACCTTAGCTTTAAAGGAGTACAAAGAACCAGTGTCAAATATGGAGACAAGATACTAGAAAATTAATATTGCAAACTGTCCCTCGGTAAAATCGGTAAACCGACTAATTGGCATGAAAATGCCATAACTTGAGTTTGGATAATCCAATTGAAATGATTCCAATTTCTAAGTGAAATAAATTCATAGAGGGATAAGAATGCTTGAATGATGTGTGGATAGGCACACACCGCATAGCATCCCAAATGCCATATGGAATGTGCATGAAACTCCGAAATGAACATGAACATGAATATAAGGTAGTATACAGCATCACGTAATGTGATTAAGAAAGGTTAGTGAGTTCGAAGAGAGCACCAGGCGACTACCCAGACCGAAAAACGAATGAAAGCGGACGCTCCCGTTGCGTCTCAAGACTCCCGCTGGGTGCTTCCGGCACTCCCGTTGGTGCCACGACACTCCCCGCCGCGTGGTTGGGGGCCACACGCTTTGATTGGTGCCCGCACTCCCGCCGCTGCCACGACACTCCCGCGTTGCGTGAGCAGCACGGCCCCGACGGTGCTCCCAAAGACTCCTACTGCTGCGACACCCCGCTGCGGCAGGCACGTCCCGTACGGTGCTACGACACCCCAAAGATCGTATTGTAATCTTTCTCGGGAACACAATCGCTAGCCCTACTCATTTCTTACACGCCTGGTAGCTGTATTGCACATGAGCAAACACCGAATAATGAATAAGAGTAAAGATCCGAATGTATCTCTCAGATTCGATTAAGTTCTCGTGGTACCTACGGTACTCCTGTATCTCACTAAGTTCCCCAGAATCACGTACTTTATTCGATCAAGTTCTCGTAGTACCTATATCTCTGTACGCCTGGGCTCCTGAGAGAAAGGTACAAGATATGATACTCGTAGGGCGTATAAGAGCACCAAGTGTCGCATAGTAGTATTTGGAGACTAAACTAGAAATGAAAGTTTATGGAACCCGAATTATGGTATTAAACAAGGGTGCAATTGTCATTTCTGAAAATGATATGGAAATTAGAATCAAAGAAGATGGTAGGCCAAAATAGAAAATAACCAAAGTCAATTTGTAATATTAAAGAGAAGGAGGACCAAATGGCAATTAAGGGAAACATGAGAGTATAAAAAGTCCACATGAGACAAACCAAAACTCATTTATTCCCATTTTCAGGACAAACCGCGGGAGAGAGAGTGGAGCAAGGAAGAGAGAGGAAGAAGAGGAGGAAGAAGAAGAAGAGGAAGGAGAAGGAGGACAAGGTCAAAATCAGGTATGGAATTCTTTATGTTTGGATTTTTGATATGAATCCTAAGGTTTTGGATGAAGATTTGTTTCTCCTTTAGTCTAGGTTTGTGCAAAGAGCCCATAAACTTTAATTGTTGTGGTTATGAGAGTAAACCCAATTGGGAGAAAACATGGAATCATCAAATTGTGCAGCTGTTGAAAGTGCATGGCAAATGCGATGTTTAAAAGAATTGGTGGATCTAGTTGGTTCTTGATTTTCACTCCAGTTTTGAGGTTCGAGGTTCCATAGCACTCATTTCAAGTGTCAGGAGTTGTTTTAGATGAATCTTACGTAAATTCTTGAGGCATATGAATTATAGGCTGCATGGATGTTAATTGCAGCAAAAGTGGCAAAAGAAGCAACCGAAAAGGGCTCATGGGACTGCTCGGTACAGAAATACCTGCTTTATTTCGACCAGCTTTCATATTTTGAGACCATAACTTGCTCATTTCTTATCCGATTTTGAGTGATTCAAGTGAAGCTAATTAAACTAGACTTCAAGGAAAACCAAACATATAGGAAAGAAAATTGTCACCTTGATTATAAGTGGCCTACAAATTTACTCAAAGTAAATATGTGTAAGCCACTGTCTGCCCTAGGTACGTAGTGCTCGTTTTCTGCTTTTAATTCATTTGTTGCATTTAACCATAACTTGCTCATATTTCTGGATCCGATTTGAGTGATTAAAGTTAAGCGGTTAAAATGAGACTTCAAGGAAAATCAAACATATAGAAATAGGCACGTCAAATTCTGATTATAAGTGCCTAAAAATTCACCTCAAAGCGAGGGCCATGTGTAAGCCACTTTCTCTCGTTCGCTTTTGAATATAGATTAGCCCGGGTTGTTTTGTACGCACGTGAGTTTTGGTGCCCGATTCCGGTGATTCCACTGAGAAGAACCCTTAGCACTTTAGCTTCAAAAGAATATAAAAAGAACCGTTGTCAAATATGGAGTCACACATTGTAAAATTGGTTTTTCAAACATTCCGAGTGTAAAATTCCAGAAATGACTTTAGCTTGGCATTAAAATGCCATAACTGAATTTGGATGAGTCAATTGAATGATTCCAATTTCTAAGTAAAGTAGATTCATGAGAAAAAGTGGATTGAATTGAGGGCATTAAGGTCATTTTGTAAAGAAAAGGGTAATTTGGTCATTTCCTTGGTTGCGTATTTTTAAGTGTGGTTAAATGAGATTTATGAATGTGATGGTTATGAAATGAATGTGTATGGTGGATTAAATGGAAGTTATGGTTAATGGTTGGGTTGTGGTTTTTCTGAAAAAGGTGAAAAGGACTATTTTGACGTGAAACTGAACTCGACGAGAAGCAAGCAAGATTGAGTTGAACCTGTGAGTGTAAAAAATTAATGCTTTGCAAATTCAATTTCAAAAGTGAATGATTTTGATGTTAAATGAAAAGTTTAATGTAAATGTTTATATTGCCTAAATGAAAAGTTTGAAGGTAAATGAAAAATTTAATGTAATATGTTTATCTTGCATCAATATATATATTTGTTTTAAATTATATATGTATGCATATGTTAAGGCATTATGAAAGTTTAAAAATGTGTAAAGAATGCATATGTAAGGCATAAATGTTTAAGGCATAAATGGATTTTAATTGTATAAGTATTTATTATTAAGGCATAAATGTTTAAGGCATAAATGGATTTTAATTGTATAAGTATTTATTATAAAGAAAGAAAGAAAGTTTAAGGCATAAATGTTTAAGGCATAAATTGATTTTAATTGTATAAGTATGTATTACTTTGATATATACTCGAAATGTTATTTTAATGAAAAATTACTCACCGGGCTCCTTAGCTCATTCTTTTCCATATAAGCCTGCATATTTTCTCAGACCCGAGACAAAAGCCTCAGAGAGTAATCTCTCCTCGTGCAAAGGAGCTTCGAGCCATCGAGGAGATGACGCATGTGAACCCAGATTGTATAAATAGCTGTATTATTTGCGTCGAATACTTTGTCATGTATATATGCATATATGGATATATTTTGAAAAGGAACTACTTAGGCTGCCGCTTAAGTCCCAGCCAAGCCCAATCTGATAAAAACAAATGCATGGAATCAAGAGTTTAGAATGTTTTGATAATGAAATGAATATATGTATATGTGTATATTGGGTTGATTGAGTTGTGGACAAGGAGTCCTAACAAGGAAGTTGAAAATGGAAGATTGTGAAGTGTTTTTAAATGTTTTCGCAGTTTTGTAAATTCGGGAAAGTCCGAAAAAAAAACAGAGGAAACTCGTCAATTTTTCCTGGTAATCGCGTTTGAAAAAGAAAAGAAAAGAAAAAACATTTACCACTTCGTCTCGCATTATTTCTAAAGATATGTTAATGATTGTAAAGGGTTCGCTTCCATGGATTTTAATCGACGCTTTGAGGAAAATTTCTGTAGTATCCATTTGGAGTGCCTGATAGTCCTCGGGTTCACGAGGTTAATCCCTGGCCGCATCCTTCAACTCCCGTATCTCGAATAAGTTCTCAGAGGTACCTACGTACTCCCGTGCACTGAACAAGTTCTCGTCTCCGATTAACTCCCTGTCTCTAATTTAGTTCTATAGCACCGCAGTACTCCTCGTATTCACTAAGTTCCGTCTCCGACATTAAGTCCCGTCTCTCTTAAGTTCTCAGAGTACCTACCGGTACCTCAGAATCGATTAAGTTCCGTAGTACCTACTGCACTCGTATTTCATCAAGTTCCTGTAGTACCCAAAGGGGTACTCGTACCGATTAAACTCGCAGTACCTATACTCCTGTATTTGATTAAGTTTATTCAGACTGATTAAGTTCTGCGGGTACCTATGGGTACCCCAGACCATAAGTTCTCGTAGTACCCATGGATACTCCCGCATCGCAGAAAATAAGTATAAGTTTTAGAAATGCACGAGTACTCTTGTATTAGTAACATAAGTATAAGTTCTCAGAGTACCACCTGCAATTTCAGAATGCAAAAATAAGTATATGTATCTCGTTATGATTCGCACTGCCACTTTAATTAATGTCCATACCCAGTTATGTAATCAAGATACGCCTGGGATCTTGATCTTGTATATGATTAGTTCACTTATTGTACTGCATGTACCTTTCGCACAAGGATAAGATCCGTAAGATAGTATATGTCTGTACATGCGCATAAGTTCCGCAAGACAAGTATAAGTTCCAGAATACATGTATAGATCCGAAATACATGTATGTCTCCGTAATACAAGTATAAGTTCCGTATGACCAAGATTTACTTCAGAGAAATGCTATAAGATAATGGCACCAAGATAAAGCTTGAGAGTACTTACGTACTTCCGTGATATGTGGCAAGTTCCACGTGATATGTTCCGTAATATCTCCGTAGTACCTACAGGTACCTCCGAACAAGTGTAAACCCGTAGGATAAGTATAAGTTCGTAACTCCTACGGAGTCCCGAATAAACATGGGGTCTAAGTATAAGTTCCAATAAGATAAGTTCCCATTCTACGGAGTCCCTAATAAACATAAGTCCTGTTAAGTATAAGCTCGAATAAGGATAAGTTCTCAGAATTCCTACTTGAGTCTCAATAAACATGTTTGTTATAAGCATAAGTTCGTGATAAGAATAAGATCCAGAATTCCTACGGGAGATCCGAATAAGCGTGAAGCCTGCTATAAGAAGAAGTACTTAGAGGTTCATAATATAAAATGCAGCTGAATTATATTATCTGCTTTTTGTTTTATTCGTTAAATGTATACGCATAAGACATATGTTTCCCACTAAGCGTAAAGCTTAGCAATGGGCCTTGTAACTGTAGGCAGGTGAGAATATTATCTGTGACTTCCGCATACAAACCGGGCCACACACTTGTAAGGGTTCACTACATGTAGGTTCCGTGCTCGAGTTAAATGTAAAAGTATAGTTTTTGTATTTGTAAATGGGACTCAAGAATGTGTATAGATTTTGATGGACACCACTCCCAAGGGTATTTTGGATATGTAAATGATATTTTAATTCTAGCTATATGATGTGGGCCATACCCACAAAAATTCGGGCCGACTCTTAAAAAAAAAAAAAAAAAATCAGGTAAAGAAGTCCCAAATTCCGAGTCTCACCAACTCTGCCTGATCCGCCAACGGCCCGACCGAATCGGGGTGACAACGCCATCAAAAAGGGAGCCCTCACCGAAGAGCCTGGTTTACTTCATTTTTCGTAGAATAGTTCTACAAAACATCTTTGCCATCAGGAACAGAGGGCCATCATTTTATATGCCTTTTTGAAAGGATATAATGAACATGTGCATCCCTGGATAGAAGAGTCCATCGAGTGACACCACCACAAAGAATAAGAGAGGGTTGATTCTAATTCCTACCACTATCACCGACTTTGTCTCCGGGTAGGGGTGAAGGAATGTGGAGAAGAAGAGAAATGCCCTGTCTCCCTCCGACCTAACTCGGAGGACAAGGGGACCCAAAGGAAAAGGCAGAAAGAAATAATGGAGGTAGACGCTGAAGTAGAAACAGTACTAGCTGAGGAAAATGAGACAAGAGAGATGGAGGCAAGGCTCGAAGACATCCATCCACAAAGAGTGAGGAAGCACATTTCAGATTCATTCTCTGAGCCATTCATATCCTAAGGTACAAGAGCACTTACATGTACAAGCAGAAGGATCAAGAGCAGAGAAGATAGCATAGAATTATGGAAATGCTCGATCGATTTAAGAGGAGAGATGGAAGAGCAGAGAGCGTAAATGGGAAAGACAAGAAGAACCTGAGATTTTTAGAAGGGCAAATAGAAAGAAGGAGCAGATGTGGGAGCAATATTGAAGCTCGCAGAAGAAGAGGAAAGAGGATCAGAAGAGAAGAAAATGCTTGGAAAGATGAATGCAAAGATGGAAGTATTTACAACAACCACCTCAGAGAGATGTAGATCTTCTCAACATATTGAAGAAGGAAGCAGAAATTGAGGCTAAATGCCTACAGAAGATTTGAAGTATCAACATTCTATAGAGAATTAGCTTCAAAAGAATTGAGAAATTAACGAAGGATAGAGATCACAAAGGGGGAGGACAATGATGAATATAGAAGAAAAATTCGGGTCAGAGAGCTTCGACTTGATCAATCAGAATTCATTCAAACCGCTAGAGTGTATTTCGAGTTAGAAGGAATCGCGTGAACCAAGTGGGGAAGAAGCAAGACACACTCCATCACGGCAAAATTTAAAAACGCTGAGATATATGAAAAAGGCAAAGAAATTCCCTTTGCATTCGAGAAACAGAAATCTGTGATGAAATTTCCCAAGTTTGATCCCAGCATGGCCAGTTTTGATATAGATCCTCCTAACATTATACCCCCAAAATCCTACAAAAGAAGAAAGGGAACCTAAAAATTTTCCTAGCATGTTCTCAATCTATACATTCCCAAAATTTTAATAGAAATCCATTTTGTTCATCCAAATTGTCCTGTGTTTTATTGCATTTTCATTTGATAGTTACCTTCTTTACTTGTTGGATTGTGTTTGCATTGTTGAATGAAAATTTGATTGTGAATAATTATGTGATGTTTAATGGATGAACATGACTGGAGAAATTTTGTGTTTGTGTCATTTACTGTTAATATGCCAATTATGAAAACCTTGCCTGAAAAATGAACCAATTCTGTTTTTCTCCCAAGAACAAAATTGCAGGAAAAATAAGAGCATAGACTAATAAACTGGAATTAGGAGTTGCAGCCCGAATGTTTAAATCCAGTTTAGATTGCAAAAATTGGAAAATGGATATATTCTTTGAAGGAACAAATAGCTTAGTTGAGAAAGTGTGTAAATAAGCAGTGAATAAGTACAAGTCTTGAAGAAACAATACACTTGGTGACAAAATTCATGAAACTTTAGAAAAATTAGGAACATCTTAAGGAAATTCATGATTAAGAGTCATGGTCCTAGAACTTGTTAGATTATTGAGGTCTTAGGAGGCGAAATCTTAGGTAAAACGACCCAGCCAAAAGTGATGAGGCCATCCTTAGCGGTTGATCTTTTTTCAGGCTACCTCGATATATGCTAAAGCATACCCTCTAGTTCCATGACTTGGGTAAACTAAGCCTTAATTCTTCAAATGACAGCAACTGAAAACCTGAATCCCTTCCTTACAATAATCCTGCAGCAAAGAACCCCAAATTATCAGTTTCAAGCTACATAAAGTCTATTGTAAAGGAAGAAACTAGTTGAAATTAAAATATTTCCAAATATTACCAGGTAGGAGGAGAAGAAATAACACGAAAGATTAGGAAAAAAAGTAGAGATTGATGAAAATGGGAATAAGTTTTGTCTTGTGGCTATTTCCTTTGAACAATTAAGCTCGTAGGGGTGTTTAACACTAGTACCACTAATCTGGCCCAGTATAGAATTGCTAGCCCAAAGTTCTCTAAAGGTGATAGAAAGCCTAAGAAGACAAAACATTGCACTATTCCCATCCTTAGAAAAGCATAAGCAAAAGAGTTCTAGAACAAGGGAACTGGCCTGAATAAAGTGCAAGTGGAAATCAAAATGCCATAAAAAGAATTCAAAAAGATGAATAAGGCCAAGATTTAGGAGAATCAACGAGTACAAAGAAGAAAAAGGGTGAAAGCTAAAGGCAATAAGTACAAAGAAAAAGTGGAAACTAGGTGATTTGCAACTTAAAATTTCCCATTATCTACCCAATTACCTAAGCCCAACATTACAAGCCTGAAAGACATTGATCTTGGGGATTGAATTCCTACCATTAATTGGGGTCAATGAAAAATAAGCTATGGGACCTTGACCCAGTTTTCTAAGGAGACTCCCGGAGAAGTTAACTAATTTCAACATGAAGATGAAAAGGATTGAAGACACACACACAAACGGAACAAGACATTGAATAAAGCGTTAAATACATTATTTCATCGAGGAATTTGTAATAGAAATTGAAACCATTCCTTTTCTTGCATTGAAGCGAAATTTAAAATGATGTGCCTATCTCCTATTTCAAGTTAGAAGGTGGAATAAGAAGGCGTGAGTGTGAATCAGAAAAATGTCCTTAAAATTTAAGCTTAATTGTTTGAGGACAAACAATTCTTTCTTTTCTTTGTAGGAACAAGCGAGCTTTTAAGTTGGGGGTGATGACTCACAAAACTCATTTGATTTTTTAATCCATTTTAAAGTTTATTACAGTTTAATTGTTGATTCATATCTGAAACACAGGTAATTTGCTCAAATTTAATTTTGCATAAAAATATAGCATAGCGAAAATCGATAAAAAAACTAGAAGAGATCTTCAATGAAATGAAGTCGCGAATGAAATCGGGTCGCGACGGGAAGCTCGTTGTTCGATCATTTTCCAAGTCACGACATCACCAAGATAAATCTTTAGGAAGAAATAGAAGACCTTAGCAAGCGAAGTCGTGACTTGAAGTTGAGTTTGCGACCAGAATGACCAGAGCAACAAGTGAAAGAGGTTACGACAAAGGAAGTGTGGTTGAGACTAAAGGAATTATTCAAGGTAGAATCTTTGGTTCGCGACCTTCATGCGATGTCGCGTGATGTTAAAACATGATCTGACGATAATCGTAAATGAAGCCACAAGGAAGGTCTGCGAAAATGAAGTTCGCGACTAGTTTTTAAAATGAAGGGCTCCATTTGGTCATAGCGTGCGATTAAAGGTCGCGGCGTAAGCGAGGAAAATGGAGTCTCAGCGGAGAGATTGAAGTTGCGATAGGCTAAGGAGTTGAAGAACAAAGGGAGGTACAGCACGAAGCAAAGCCAAGCAGAAGTCCTTGCGAGAGAGCTGGAAGTTAGAGCCACTTTATTAATCAAGGACCACAAGCGATGTAGCGACGACTCATTAGTCGCGACACGAAGAGCGAAGCGGGGAAAGAAATCCAGGTCGCAGCTACTTTTGGCTTGATTAGGACTAAATGCGACCGGAAAAGCGACATGAGTGCGCGCAGCATCACCTTGAGGTTGCGACCTGGAATAGAGGTTGGAAGGAAAGTGATTCACAATGAATTGAGGTTGCTACGGAAGAGGGAATGAACATCAAAAGGAGTCGTGACGGAAAAGGAGTCACAACCTAGAACTTGGGCGGGTTGAAATAGAAATATAGTTACAACCTAAGGCGAGGTCGCGACGTGCAGTCTGACTCGGGCGGGGTCGTGACTCGGAATCTGGAAAGAAGGGAAGGCAATGAGGAATTCGCGACGTGAAGCAGGTAATTAGCGACATCAACTCTGAAAACACTTAGCCAACAAGGTGCGACCGCGGCTTGATGCTCCGCGACCATTAATCCTAGCGATTTCTGAGAACACAGTCGCCAGCGAGTAACAAGGTCGCAACTGAACAAGAGAAAACAAGGGAAATCCAGGTCGCGACACCAGCTTGAGGTCGCGACCTAGGACAGTAAACTGGGCTTTCTTTTGGGAATTCCACTTGGAGCTTTTTGCATTAGGCCCATTTTCTTTTGACAGTTATAAATAGACAGTGTTAGAATAGTAAAGTAACCTGAGTCTTCACTACCCGGAAAAGGGGAACGGAGGAGAGGAACTGGAGTGTATAGTTTAGAGTAGAATTTTAGTTTTTATTTTTTATTTTATTTTCTTTATTCTTGAATTCTTTTGGATGCGAATCTACTTGGTAATGCGAGAAATGAGTGTAGTTAGTTCGATTATGTTATTTTTCTTCTTAAAATTCTTTGCATGAAAATTTATGAAATCTGAACAAATTTATGAAATTAATTTCTTCTCTTGCGGTTTCATTGCGATTATAGTGGATGTATGTGATCGGTCTCCATTTTCTTTAATCGTAATGCGATAATTCAGACGCGCTCTGCTGGATTTGGGTAAGTGAATTCTGATCTTTTATATAAATTTGGAGAAAATTATTTGGAGTTAGGATTTACTTACTTGGTGTCGTTTTCTAATCGATAAGTTTCGATAAGTAGTACGAATACCGGTATAAGAGTGTATCTTGCTGATTTCAAGGATGCCCTCTTGCATGACACGGAGATGGAAGTGTGGTTTGAGCATTGTCTTATGGGTATGTTAGACTACCATTGATGAGCTGGCGAGCTCACGAAGTTCATTTTGATAAATACCGTTCCTTTCATAATTGAAGTTGGAGAGACATTTAACAATATAAACAATTAGAGTTCACCTCAATCTAAAGACAAGTTCTCGACCCTGTGTTAGCTGAGATCTAATCAAGGGAAAGGATGAATCAATAGATCTGGAGGATGAGCCACCAAGTAAGTGGTAGAACTTTTGCAAAAATCTTGAAAAGGAAAGAAAAAGATCTGCAGTCATCAAGAGATGGGTATGAAGTATTGAGAAAGAAAAATACCCAGATCTTGCAAGCGAGAGAAACGAGACATACAAATGTAGTTCGATCTTGATTTTGAGAGAAACAAGAACTTCTAACTGAAGAATGTGGAAATCCAGAAATTTGCAACATTTTAGGCAATGCAGGACAAATCGGATCCATCAATATAATAGAGCAATGTGCTTTCATACGGGGAATTGGCTATTTCATTGTAAATTCATTTGATAGTTTTGTTTCTCACAGGGAACATATTAGATCCAGTATTTTGTTCTTTATATTTTTCGTTGATTTCATGTTATTCCAATTTCTATTATTAGTTAATAGTCTAGGATCTATCATTTTAGACAAATTTTCAATATCAAATTCTTTTCGTTCAAATAGCATAGAAACATATAAAGTCTGGCGGCCAAACGGGGCCAATTACAAAAAATGGGAGAGGGGAGAACTTAAGATGTTCCAGCAAAGTCCTCATAAATGAGTGCTTCTCTCTGGTTCCTTTGTCTTCTCTTCCATTTTGTTTTGCTTTGCCTCAGTTGTTGTGGCCTCAATAGGTGCTCGAGTTGGGGGGCACCTGGGGTTCATGAAAAACTCTGGAGGAAGTGGGTTGGAGGAGTTGGGCATACCATCTAGAACCTCTGGCTTGTCTCCACAAATTTTGTCCTTGACCAAGGCTTTGTCTAAGGCCTAGTGCTTGGAAATGACCTACCGAGCATACAATCGCGGCTTTAGGCATCAGCTGAGCCTGGAAGGAGGGGGGCGCTCTCTCTCCTGTCCTATTTGGCACACCGCGTTCCTGAATGAGTGACAACTCGAAAGGAGAAGTGTTATGAGGGAATCACAATATAAAACCCACGCTTAAAAATTAGAAGTCAGGCCATACCAGCTTAGCTGTCTCGTCAAAGTTGTGGTTGCAAATAAACATCCCATCCTCAGCCACACGTTGGTAGGATTTATTATCCATGTAGTAGGGGAAGGGGATGGAATACCCCTCGCTACGGCCGAATCACCATTATCTGAAGGAGATTGGGGTAAGTGCGCATGTGTGCGGTAGAAAGTCCTCTTCTGAAGGGGTTCTTACGATGATTGGCCAGGGCTTCGCATGTCTGGACTAGGAATTTGGCATGTCCACGATGGAGCGGCCCCTCCACTCCCGAGCAACCTCCCGAGCCCAAACGCCAGTGATCAGTGTGTACTCTCGGTCTCAGAAATTCTGATCTAGTGTCTAGCCTCTGGCGGCGGACCAGTAGTTGTCTCTGACCCGAGGCCTGCCATCTTGAGTGGTGGTGGGTCTTGGTGGAGCCCCATCCTCCAGCGATGCACAAGCCTCCTTGGAAGCGTCTTGGGTGGCACCCTCCAACGCCAACAGGGCATTAGAGGCTCATTTTGGAGAGTCCACAAAAATAACTGCCGGGCTCTTTTGAGCCTCTTCATTTGGACCAGACTGTTTTAGGCATTTTCTGCTTGATGCTTCAAAGCCGGGGCTAGTCTCCGATTGAGCGCTCGTAACCCACTTGAGCATCAGACGACAAATCGGCCATGAGCTAGGGCATATCTCCCTCCTCTCCTCGCAGGCTCATAGAGATTGGATCCACCCAATCCCTGGCGCCCCAAATCATGAACAGCATCATCAGTCTATCCGACCTTCTTTGTTTTCTTTCTCTTTTATTCTTCTCTTTTTGCCAGACGGGCTTCAGTTGAGGCTCCTTAAGCAGTCTTCCCTTGAGGCTCTTAACTGTCCCCCACTTGTGAAGAGCTACCCGGGATCGACTTCAAAAGGTCAGCGAGAACGAAATATTCGCCCTTAACAAGCTTTGTTAGCAACGGGCAGGGGATGAAGGGGACTATGTAAGGGAAAGGGCTGGCTCTCAATTCTCGCAAGTTCTTCACAGATAAGAGGAGCTCGTGGTTGCGCTCCCCCTCAATGATCTCTAGAGGTAATCGATGCGCCCGGGTCGGCCTTCTGCCAGCTCGCGGTCGACCTGCTTTGTGCCCACATAAAATTTCGGAAAAGGAAGGGCATCGAAACCTGAGACGACCTAAGGGTCTAGTCTCCTGGCCCAAATAAACTGGGAGCGAGAGGCGGTTCAAATTAAAGGGGCCACTAAGAGCTGACGTCTTGTACCACGGACCTTTAACCAAAACGACCCCTTTCACTTGGTCTTAGAGTCAGCTTGGGTTACAAATTCTGACCCGGGGGCTTTGGTAGGCATGAATGGCCCCGATCTAAGCCCAAGTGTAATAAAACAAATCTCTCCCATTGAAATATCCGACTAGTAGAGAAGGTTGGCACACAACCATTAGAATCGAGGCATTAAATGTGTGAGTGCGGGGAGGTGCCTTAGTAAAGTGTAGAAACTAGCCTACACCAAGAAGGACAGGAGAAAATCGTGTATTTACTCCCGAGGAGTAAAGAATAACGGCGTTATCTGCTGCTCCCCATGGTTAAAGGTAAATGATGTTGTCGACACCTCCAATCTGATGGCGATAGGAACTTGTCTAAAGGACCTCAAGTCCTCTATATTCAGACATAGCAGTAACTAGGTTGCTTATCGTGGGCGTTTCCCAAGGGGTCCCCCTCCTACGCCCAGCCTGACTGGTGGAAGCCTCTTTGTGACCTCTCTCCATTCTATAGGCAAACAAACAGATAAAGGGGGATCAACTTAAAAACCCTTAAAAGAAAAAATAAATCCTGCGAGTTTAACAACCCCGCTAGCGACAAAACCTAAGAACTGCAGAAGCCAGGCGTTATTAGCACCCTCAGGAAGAAACGAGAACTTTCTAACCCAAAAATACCTAACGAATAGAGCCACAAAAAATGCAAAGAAGGCGATACAAACGAGTTTAAAAATATATATATATATATATATACTCACAGAAAAATCGAAAGTTGTCAAGGGGTCTGCGACGTGATTCCTTTAAAAGAAAAGTTCGTAGAAGCAAGGGAAAAAGAAATTTGCAATGGGCAAAGAGTTTTGTGAGTTCGTAAAAGAGGAAAGCACTCAAAACCTAACCCCTATATAAAGGGGCAAAACATCAAAAGACACACTAAATGTGCCGTCAGGACATCGTGCTCTGCAAACATGTTGGGAAGCGTCCTTCCCAGCATGCTTATTTGGCAGCACTACGATGCGCTCAGTGTATCATTAATTCTCCTGAAGTCCTTTTAACTTTCCATGAGATATTTAAACACACGTGTACCACATCTGAAAAAGCGCAGATTGGCTGGGAAAAATGGGCATTTATGATATAATGTTTGACCTAATTGCTAGGGCTGAGGCTCATCGCTGTATACAATAGACATTGACCAGCCCAGCCAGTAATTAAGATAGCCGGACCTATCCAGCGGAGTGCAGACATGCACGATGCTGAAAGCCCGGGAGTGTCTCCCAGTAGACTACCTTGAGGTGGCACAATCTGGAGTTTAAGCCCCTCGGTAGGCCATCCTGCATGAGTCCATTGGATAGAATTACATGAGAATCGAGAAAATCTGCAACAAAGATATTTATCATTTAATTTCGATTTCAAATCCTTTCTTTGTAGGCTAAATCCTTAATAGGAAGAGAGAATTTTATTCCTAAAATTAAGAGATTTTATTCTAAAATAAGATGAATTAATGAATCACGCCACATCGTCGAGGAAGATCTCGAGGGTAAAGGCATTAAGGCTTGTGCAAAAATCTCTACTTTTCTTCTCAGCATCATTTGTGGCTTAATCATTGGAGAAGTGGCGGGCAAATGCGCTGTTGAATGCCTTTTTGCAGGATTCGAGTTGCCATTTGTTGATGCACAGAGGATCAGACGATTAAAATTTTAACAAAACCCTCCCGGGAAGTAATTACAACACAGGTAGAGGCTATCTTGTAACCCTCAAATCTTTAGAATAAACGATTTGTCTATGATACCCTTTTAAAACCCCTTTCTACTGATTCTTCCTTTAATATTTGGTCCAAATGCAAAAACATAGTGATTGTTGTGTTGATGACTTGATTTTATCAACATAGGCCAAAAACTAACCGAGTTATAACATAAAAACCAGAAATTATTCAATCCTCAATAGTCATGCCAAAAACTTGTTTGGCTGAATATATATAAAATTTGTTTTCTGTTGTTTAGGTAATAATTTGCAATTTAAATTGGTTTTGGTCTAAATCACTGCAAGTGCACAGGTCATACAAGTAATAAAGTGGATTTTTAAGTTCAGATATCATTCTCACGAGGATTGATTAGAAAATTTATTAATTAACTACACTCTTTACTTAAGATCCTCACTATTTGAACTTTAAATTTCGAGGATAGATTTAACCACAAAAGTAAAGTGAATCAAAGAAAGCATTGAAATTCTAAAATATAGGATTAGAGTTTACTAGAGTGAAATAACAGGAATGAGGAAACGATGTTGTGACTAATAAGCACACGAGTTCCAAAAAAATATAAAGTATATGGGACATGAACCTTGGAAATTGTCGAAGCAAATTAGTGTAGCAATGGATTTCTCCTAACACCACACATTTCACTCTCCAACTTACCACACTTCCATCTCTAAAGAATGGATCTAAAGAATTACTTGTATGAATTGATCCTCTTTTAAGATCTAACTATTTTTCCTTTTTAGTACTTCACAGCCATCTCTTAGGACTAGAAATTGCTTGCCCCCATAGACAAGATAATGCAAACCCTCTCCAATTCAATTGGTATCTCAACCATCAATTAGACAAGAATTCCTTCTCCCCTTGATTAGAATCTCTACTAACACAGGGTTGAGATTGTTCCTCTTCAATTGAGGTGAAACCTTTCTAAATTAAACTGCTAGATCAGTAGGTGGATCATATCCCTTGGGAACACACTCCTGCTGTCACCTAGGAGGAAACCTTGAAATCAGAGATTGGATCATCACCTGTGATATATCAAAGTAATCCTAAAAAAGTGCATTAGTTCAAATAATATTAGTGTAATTTACCCCTAAGCAACTGCTTTTTGTTCTCAGGTAGTGCTTATCTGTGTCACTCAAAGGGATTCCTGAAAATCAGAGAAATGATACAGCTCTTTCTAGGTACCAAACATTGATATTCAGAACAGTTCAATGTAGGAGTAATACCAGTTGAATCACTCCAGTTTTCATACCTAAAACATCATTAAAATATTATAATCAATAATCCCAACAACATATTCTTCCATGAGTGAGCTTAGCCTTTCAAATCTGGATCACAAATGACAATGACTAGTTGATCAAACAAATTCATTGAGATTGTAATCAAAATTGAAGATAAATGAATTCGAGAAAAATTCCCAGATTCCATTGAAGTTAAGAAAAAAATAGAAGCTTGAAATACATTCATCCAGCTCGGAATCCCAGTTTAGATCACTACTCTAGGAAGAAAACTAAATCCAAAAACAAACTAAAAAAAAGGGAAAATAAAAAGAAAAATACATACAATGAGACTTTAGCTATCCTAAAAAGCACAAAAACTTGATGAAAAGTAATTTGGGCTCCTTTCTCCCAGAACTTACATTTATAGGTCGGGTCTTAGGCCACAAAACGAGGTGACAATTGCAGGCGTTTGAAAATCGAAAAATCCAGCCTTAACCTTTATTGTTGTGGCAATGTCGTGACATCATCGCAACATCGAAACTGCTATGTCATGGGTTGACTCTAGTGTCGCGACATTAGCTCATTATGACTGAACTTTGATGTCATGCTGACATCGCGACACTGGACCTGATGTTCTGATCATTTCAGTTGATGTCGCATCATTGCTAACCTAGTGTCGCGACATTGGTCAATTAAGTTCATCTTGACCACCTTAAGCTGATGTCGCGACATTGAATCTTAATGTTCTAAAGTCGTCTGTCAATGTCATGGCTGATGTCGCAACATCATTGATTTGATGTAACGACAATGGATGTTTAGATCTCCAGTGTTCAAGCCTTGGTTGATGTCGTAGCGATGTCGCGACATTGGTAATTTATGCTCTTACAGTCTTGCTTTGATGTCGCGACATTACTTGTTGAATCTCGCATTGATGTTGCGACATTACATTGATGTCTCAACGATGTCATGGCGATGTCGCGACATTGGTCCATTAAACTTCACTTCCAGGCTGCTTTGATCTGATGTCGCGACACTGCTTTGATGTCGCGACATTGTTCAGCTAATTTCTTCACTGGTTGAGGCTTTGTTCTGATGTCGCCATGATGTCGTGGTGATGCCCGCGACATTTAATTAACTAATAATACCACTTGACAATCCTTATTGATGTCAGCGACATTATGTTGTGAAATTCGCGACATTGAACATTTCAATTAGCTACCTCCTGCAGCCAATGCCATATAATGAGTATGCGTGGAAATGTCGCGACATTGGATATCTGATGTAGTTCGACTGTTGAGGCTACTTCTAATTTTGCAACATTGAGTTATGATATCATGACATTGGCATATCTTTGCTTTCCCCTCTTCAGCTAATGTCACTGCTATGTCGCGACATTGTAGTAGTGTAAAGACCTTCTCCACATAGTGTCACGACATTGGAAATCTGATGTCATGACATTGGCCTTTTTTATGCACAATGTTTTTTGTTGAATTTTGCTTATTTTCCTTAATTTCTTGCAAAACATAAATTTGAGTGAAGGCTTAATAATTTTACTTTAAATTGAACTTTTAAGCCTGAAATATACTTGAAAAATGGGCTTAAAAATATGTGAGTTTTAGACTCATCAAACTCCCCTAAACTTAAAGTTTTCCTTGTCTCGAAAATAAAAAGGCTAATTGTTTGTCCTCAAAACAGTAAAATTTTATTTTAAGGAAAATTTTCGCACAGATCATCTTATCAACGAGATCGACATTTAGGCCTTAGTAGCATTTCGGTTCTTGACTATAATTTAATTAAGCTTCATTTTAGAATCTTGAAGAATTTCAATTTAGATAATTCAATATAGCATGTAATTCATAGTTAATAAATAGATACATTCCTTGCTTTGTAGTGTGTTGGTCTTCCTATATGACTAATTTGCAGTTAGTTAACTTTATATGAAATCACTTTGTAAGTAGTGATGCTCAAAGCAATTTAGGTCTCATAGGCTTGTTGGCCATATTATTCTCCACTAATGTAGGCATTACACAACCTTCAGAATCAAATAGGACTTTTGAGCTTGTAATGTATGGCTATGGTATTTGGGTAGATAAATGGACCTTTTAGGCTCAAGTTTACCCAAACTGCATACATTTTCTCAACATTTTTCCTTTACTCCTCTTCGTATTTTTTTTGCTAAAATAGCCTTTCAAACACTAGCAAACTTGTTCTAGTGCATTTTTATGCATTTTCTCCTCTGTGGCCTTTTCTTTTCCACTGCTATTTTCAATTCTGCTCTAAAAGCTCTTTTCTGTCATTTTGTTTTAGGTTTGGAGTGGTGTAGTGTTTTACCTTTTTAAGCTTTCTACTACCCTTTAACAAGCTTTGGGTTAGCAACTCCCATACCAGTTAGCATTAGGGTGCTAGGTGTAGAACACCCCTAAGGACTTAATTGCTCAAGGTAAGCAGGTTACAAGGTAAACCTCACTCCTCCTTTAAGTTGTCATTCTTTTTTAGCTACTCAATTTTCTGTTGTGCACCCCCTTTAGTACAAATTTTCTCAATTGTTTTCCTTCCATATCTTTAATTCTCCTCATTCATTTCAATTCAAATTTGGCCTCCCCCCATATGAGACATCCTCTTGATCGACTGCATTGATGCACATGGTGCCAGGTAAATCAAGGTTCTTTACTGTAAGGTGAGACTTAATGAAGGTTTAAGGTTATTCTTTATGGTTTTGATGATGAAACTGGCATTAGGCTCAAAATAGGTACTAAGGTATATACATATAGCATATCAAATGGTAGGCTTTTAAATGTCTCAAACTGTCTAAGGATGGCCTAAATCATTTTCTACTAGTTGTAATACCTAGGATTTCGCCTTGAATAATAATGCATCAAGTTCTAGGACCTTTTGATATTTTCTTAGTAGTCCATAAGTGTTCCTAACCTAAAGCTGTCAGTTTTCTAAGGTACTTCCAAGACCAATGTGTTAATTTAGTCTTTTACGAGTATCTTGATTCAATTTATTTAAATTAGTAGCCTTAGCTTTGATTTCAATTTTAGTTTTTCAAAATCTAAATTTGGCTTATCTATCCCTTGACATCACAAGCGAAAGCCAGTTTTAATTTTGATCCATTTGCATTTTAGGGCTTTGCTTTGTTTAGTTTAAACAGATTTATTTGTGTTATTGTTCCAACTTTACAATTCATTTTGATTAATCGATTCCAGTTCATTTGATACGACATAAATACCACTTATCTGCCAGATTCTCTGATCCTTGGCAAAGAAATCGGCTCCCTTCGAAAATATGCAACAAACATCCAAAAATTTTTCAATCACAGTTCAACTCTACAACATTCTTACATTGACACCTTTGGATTCCTAATTTATTCGGAAAAACAAACACAAGCTCATATTTATTATAATCTCGGACATGGAAATTAAAAGAAAATAAAAGTAAGAAAATTAGCACTTTAAAATTCAGAAACTACCTTTTTATTTATAGAGAGAAGAATTACAATGAATGGATTACAAGATAGAGCAATACAGAGAAAGATAGAGATAGATGGAGGGATAGAGATATAGAGAGATAGAGCTTTTTTTTCTTCTTAGGTATTTTGAGGGCTTGAGATTGATAGGTTCAAACTTATAGCTGGCATTAGAGAGAGTGAATTTAGAGATTGAGGGTTTTGATTTTCCAATTGAGCCACTTCCTCCCTTGTCAAAGAGATACCATTCTTGTGTTCGAATGTGATGCTTGATGAGCTCATTTTGCCTTTGCTCAATAGAATTCGAGGATTTCTAAAACTCACCTTGGGCTTGATACATTTTTATCATATTAAGTTCCTGAATTAATACTCTCTTGTCTGATTTCTCCTTATAGTTCAAAATTGGACTCCTAGCTTTTCATCCATCTTACGGATGGTATCTGATTTCCTTCATTTCCTTGTAGAGAGGTACCCGAGAAGCTACCTTTTGGAAGCGGGGTTACGTTCCTTTCTTTCACTGATCTCTAAAGATTGATCGGCTCGATCTCTCTTGGTGATCAGGTATTAAAAACCCTTTCCCTCTCTTTCGACCAGCTTTAATGATTTATCCCTGTGCTGGCTTTTCTTTCCTCCTCGTCTAACAACTGGAGAAGTGTTGCTAAGTTTTCTACGGCCTGATTCTCATCTCTCCATCTCAGCTCTTCCTTGAGCTACTCATCCTTCATCTTCATTTATTCTCTCATCTTTGTTAGTAGAGAGAGTAGCTCAGAATTGTTGCTCTCTTGCTCTTCTGCTATTCTCTTCTCTCATTCTGCTCTGTTCTAAGTAGGCACTGTTTCTTCAGCACTAGGGGAGAGAACTGGTTTCTATGGGTAGTCTTCGAAACCCACCTACCCCCCTCTTCAGTTTTTGGCTCTTCCTCAAATATAGGGGTTGCCTCGCTTTGCAGTTCTGCAGTTGCTATCTTTCTCTTTCTTGCTTTCTTTACCTCTTCATCCTATGCTGGAAGTCCACACTAGCCAAACGGTAGCCACCCGGCTCCACCTCGTAGGCAACACCACCCCCTCCGGAAGATCCACATCGGTTCATTTCCCAAGAGGCTGAGCGGATCTATCACGACTCACTTTTCAACCTCTTGTTCGTCCCAGAGCGCAGCTTTCCCACATCCAATGCGTTATTATATTTAACCATCCAGAGCCATGGATGGCAGACCCTATGCGCTTCCCCTGTTCCCGGAGTAGCCTCGATTTTGCGGGAGTTCCACTCTAATCTTCCTTTCAAGGTCAGCACCACAGTCTTCGTCCGAGGCAGATGGGTCGAGTTTGGTGCCCAGGCATCGACCAGTTCTCTTAGGGCGACGGATGATGACAGCCTTAGTCTGAGGCACTATTTTGCGGCCGCTGCTATGGCGCTGATCGGGGGCTCATTCCGCAACGGGCGTTGGAGGCGCCCGACCATCGACTAGTGATTTCACCACTTTCCAGATGTACTCACTCACACCCGTGGCCAAGGTCTGGTATAATTTTTTGTGTTAAAATCAAGCCTTCCCTGCATTTGAGTACAATTACGAAGGACAGGGCGATCCTCTGTATGGTGACCCAGGGGTTCAGTTTGACGATTACCTCGGTAACGGTTATGCGCTTACCCTGGTTTGGCTTATTGAGACGAGTCTCGGAAGCAGGGTTACCACTGATCGGGACATGGATGCCATGGTGGGATGGCCCTGTTCGGCGCGCCCGACTAGGACCTTATCACGCAGCGATGCTCGACTCCTCTCTCTCTTCACACCCCGCTTTCACCACCACCGCAGTGATCCTTTGGGACGTATCTCTTAGCCTTTATTATCTTTTTCTTTTTGTTAGTGAGGACACTGTTAGTTTTAAGTTTGGGGGTATATGTGTGGGTATATGGGTAGGCTCAGAGTTATTTTGCTTATTTTGGAGTTATTTTGCTTATTTTGATAGTATTCTTTGTATTATTTATTTTTATCTTTGCATATTTTAGGTTTTCGTTTGTTTTAGTTCTTTTAGTGTGTTTTAGCATATTTAACGACCGAGCCTTGTCCTTATGTACTAACATATTTGCATTCGGCAACATTATGATATGGTGACCATGATTATAAGCAGGAAGTCGTAAGTGGAAGACCTATCATTCCTGATGAAATAGGGGACCTTAAGGTTTGTTTGACAATTGGGGATTGCACACATAGTCAAGAATAACCATGTCTGTACGCCTTTTTCAGATCTCGAAATCAATTCGAGTAGTATCATGCACACGTGATCTCAGGTATGCTTTGACTCCAGTTCTGTGCGAGTTATGGAACCTTAGAAAGTTAAACACTGAGTGGGCAGGACTCATGAAAAGAGGATCGCGGGCTGATTGAATTGCCCAAAGTGCTATTTTGGGCCTATTCGATTTAGGTTTTGAGTGCTTTGCTTTCAATGTCCCGTATCGGTCGCTAATTGAGGTGTTCAGTCCGCAGTATCACTTATGCCATTTCGAGGAGTTATTTGTGGTTATTTTGCGGGTTTTGTGTACCTCGTCCACTAAGTTGAATTCGATATCAAGATGTCTTTGAACCATGAAGATTGAAACTATTTTGGCCATCAAAGCGTATCCAAAGTCGGTGAAGAAAGCGAAAGGCAAAGTGATAAAGAAAAGGATCACGATAGAATGCATTAGCATACTTGATGAAACGAGCTGACCCGAGGGAAATTTTGCTATGATTGCGAAAATTTAGCAATCCTAAGCGAGAGGTGAAATTCGCTAGGCTAGCGAAATTTCGCTATATAGCGAAAATCACTGTGCCTAGCGAAATTCTTCATTTTCGCTATCTCTCAAATTTTTGCTAGGCTAGCGAAATTTCGCTAACTAGCGAAATTCACTGTGCATAGCGAAAATTCTCATTTTCGCTATCTCTACTCACAATTTAACTAGGCTAGCGAGGAATTTCGCTAGGCTAACGAGGAATTTTAAGCTGCCGCGAATTTTCCTGCATAGCGAATTCCACTTAACACTGTTAAATTTGTGAATTAATGCCCAGACGACCAGTTTTGGTGTATTACCTCCTTGTCCTTATGTGAGCCAATATATTAGGCTTTCTTGTAGTTTCACACATTGGGTGGCCTATATAAGCCCCCATCATTTTGTAACCCTAAGCAATCTTTTGGCAACTTTTCATTTTATGTAAATATCTCCCGCAGCTTTCAATTTGGGAGACTTTCTCTTCTCTGCCATCTTTCTTTCATTTTTTCTAGGCTGCAAACACCTCTTGAGGATATGACTCAAGAGATGCCAACCTAGAATCTCATAACTTTGAAGAGGAGGTTGCTAGCTTAGTTTTGGGCGATTGCGGGTTGTCCTCATGTTTTAAATGCTCTAGTCTTTGTATTTATGGCTCGGCTTTTCAAATTAAGGTGAATATCATTTAATGTCATTACTTTGCTTGATACTTACACCATCTTTTAAGTGCAGTGCATATGTTAGATGCCTTTATTATTCTTGCTAGATAGCCTTCCCGAGCCCAGCTGAAATGAGGTTGAGTCACTAGGGTTCTGGCGAAAGAGAAATTTGTAAATGCATGTTGCTGTGTTGACTCAAGTAGGAAGGAGAATCATTTCTAGGGTTAGGTTTTCTAGTTAAACAAAGATCCGGTTATGGCTTAGACTATAGGTTGCTTGCCATGATGCGAGATAAAACCGAGACCTTATTGCCTATTATCAAATTTAGTGACCTAAACCTTCAAAGTTACCTTTCACACTTCACTTCCAGTTTTTACAATTAATCGACATCAACAAACTTCCCTTTGTTTTGAAACCGTCAAAAATCCAAATTAAAAGCCTCACCATTTTCAACAACGATGCGAGTCATTCATAGGATGAAAACCCATCCCGTGTTAGGCCACTGAACCCTTATCTGCATTAACCCAGCTCGAGTAGAGGAGGAACATAGGAAACAAATTTTGTTGATTAGCTCACCTGCCGTGCCACGAATCAAATGGCGCCGTTGCGGGGGATGGTGCCAAACTCGTTTGATAAGTTGAAGTCTTGTGATCAACGTCACAGAAGTGAGTGACCTTTAGCCCTTTTTGAATTTCAGTTCTTTGTAGCGCAAGTTTCACTACTTGGCGGTTATTGCAGCATTTTATTTTGCATCTGGAGTTAGTGTTATTTTGGCTAACAATAGCCTTTTGCAAGTTTGTTTGTGCTATTTCTTGTGTCTCGGTTGTATAGCAGTGTTTAGCTGCACCAGCTGGGAAGAGACATCAGGTAGACTACGAGAATCGTACACCGGACAGACGAAGTTGTGAAATCGGTGTGCCCGATAGACGAATGGATCTCTGCACGAGGAGCAATGAGTCTGACCAGGGTACCCAGTAGATCAGCTGACTTACGAATTCGATGGGGACCTGCCTCTGAAGTCGGTGCCCCATCTTGCATCATACCTGGCGAAAGAAGTAGCGGTGAGGCCACCTGTTAGTGCCCTATCTCCACATATCATAGTATGGAAAATGAAAACCCATACACACATATAAGGGATTTTGAGGAGTATGCTGTAACCTTTAAGGAAGGTATGATGGACATGGATTTACTTAAGATGAAAGCATTTCCATTAACACTAAAGGACCGAGACGAATTTAAACCTTCCGGCTGAGGCGGAACCATTAGAAATTGGTAGAGTATGACGAGTTTTAAAAAAATTCTTCGGGGCTCATAAGACCCGACAATTTGAAGAGACAAATTTACACCTTTGCGGCTCAAGATGGTGAGAGATTCTACGATCTTTGGGGATAGATTCATGGAACCATTGTGCTTGTCCACATCATGGTTTCATTACATGGATGCTTGTAAACCACTTCATAGTGGTATGTTTGCCATAGAGGCGGCTTTGACTATGTGTGGGAGATTTTGACAAGCACCACTGATGACCATGGTTCTTGGATATGTGGCTCAGAGCTTCCAAGGGTTGGGGATAGACAGGCAGAGAGAAATGGAAAAAATGAGGCCTTTAGCCAACCTAGGAGGTGGATGTATGCCTTTGTCGGAGGATATAGAAATGAAGGCTAGAATTTCAACATAGCTAGGAAGGTGGAGGCTAGATGAGGCTCCATGAAGTACGACCGTGGTAGAAAATCTGCCACGAGCCAATCCATGTACCAATTTCCAAGCCATTGCCCACCCTGAAGGACAGTATCCTATGGCCTTGATGAAGAGTTGATGTCGAGGAATGTCACCCAATCATTAGGTCGAAATAAGCCTCCACAACCCGATGCTCCATATGGAAATACCTCGAGTTCCCAATTGGAGGAATCACGCTAACCTCTCCTGGAAACCCAATCCTCCTACCTATGTACCTGGGTGCCAAACCTGAGTTTGGTTCCACCTCTGACCATGACCACCTCCATCCTCATCTCCTGTGGAACAAGCCATATTAAATTTGAGTAAGGTGGTGGGTAATTTTGTGGAAGAACAAAAAGGGATCAATGCACAGTTGGCACAAAGGATTGATCTTGTAGAGCTGAACAAGAGAATAGATGGGCTTAGGAGCAATCTTAATCAGAAAATAGACAACACATTATTCAATCACAAGATCAACAAAATTACGGAGGTATAGGAGGAGGGTTCCCTCCCGAACTTGTGCGAAATCAAAGGAGTCGTGAGTAGGGTCATCCGGCCCAATTCGAGGAGCGGATGAGGTAAGGCTATAATCACCACTGAGGAGTGGAAAGAGGTTGATCAACCAATGCCAAAACCTGTTGAGGAGACCGGAAAGAAGTAGAAATGGAGCTAGGAACACATTTTACGGGGAGGACTCAATGAAACCACGACATGCCACCCTCATTTCCCACGGGCACTTAGAGCGAAGAAGGCATCCCGACAAGCGGGTATCTTAAGTCCCTAGGCGGGTGAAAGTGAACATACCCTTTTGGACATCATCAGACAAGTCCTGCCTATGCCGAGGATTTTGAAAGATCTTTGTCTGATCAAGAAGGGGTTAGGCATTGAGAAGAAGGCATTTTCTAAGCTGAACAAGTCGGTGCCGTAATCAGCCAAGAACCAGTCAAATCTGAGGATCCACGGATCTCCACAATTTCAGTTAATATTGGTGGGAATTGTATGGAACGAATCCCTCCTTGATCACAGGAGCCCGGTGTGAACCTACGCCATACTCGGTGTATAGCGAGTTAGGTTTGGGTGAACTTAAACCTACCTGACATTACACTATCATTGGCGTAGATAGATTGGTGAAGATCCACTAAGGGGATAGTTGAGGGGATGTCTTGGTGAAAATAGACAAATTCTACTACCCGATGGGTTTTGTAGTGCTGAAACAACAGAGCGATTGCAAATGAGCCGATCATGTACCAATCATCCTTGGAAGACCATTTATGGCCACTTCCTTGATACGTCATCAATTGCGAGGAATGGAATCATCTGGCTGCGTTGGCGAAAACATGACTAGCTGGAGGTGAACATATTCCATTTGAACAACAAGCACAAATTCTTTGAAGATGAAAATCAAATGAGCGATGAAGTTGGTTCAATTGGTGACATGCGGAAGAAAATTTGATGTGAGAGATTGCAAGAAATGTGACGAGTTGAAGCGGAGAGTCTTGGTGGCCACCGCCAGTAACCCTTTGAGGGCAGTTGCTCGATTCAAAATCCATTCGGTGAGAACCCATTAACAATGAGGGAAATTAGAAGCACTAAGGAATCGACTCAAGCCCAGCTAGGGGTTGAGGAGATCCATCCTCACTTGACCCACCTTGAGTAATTTGTGATATTAGTGGTTTGGTGCTCAGCAAATTACCAGTTGGTAAATTTTGGTTTTAGTTTATTTTAGTCGATTTCTATAATTTTAGCTATTTTTAGTAAAATCATATCTTGTTTGCAGTTTTCCATTATTAGTATTTGTAATTATATTATAGTATCATATATTAAATTGAGTATGGTTAATCATAATAATTTTATGTATTTTAATTTTAATATAATGTTAGTTTTAAGTACGAAATCCTAATTTAGTGATGCGGAGTTTAACCAAATTTACATATAATAGCAGAAATAGCTCTTCGGCCCCTTGCCGACTTAATTAAACCGGGGAGGCCAAAAGTTTTCATTCTAAACTTTCCTCCTCTGATATACAAGGCCCTTCTTTGCAAAGCCACAGGCTACCCAGTCTTGCCGTCACGTCGTGCCTTGCCTTGCCCGGTGCAGTCTGAAACCTGATTACTCCACCGCACACATGCTTTGATCGCCATCTAACTGTATTTATCGGCACCGGCTTCACCTGTAAGCGCACTGTTAGCGTTCATAAGCGCTCTTTTGTTGCCTGCCTTGTGCACGTACACCTCCACCCCGCGCGACCTGCGCCGCCCGCCCTGGCTGCCGGCTCCCGTGCTTGGCTGCCGCCCGAAACCTGGCCCTGCTGTGCCGTGCCACGATCCTACACCCTTAGTCCCGGCCCCGATCCAGCCTTGCCACGCCCCAGTGTTCTTTTCCCTCTGATTGTAGTGCGTACGGGGTGGAGTCGCCTCAGAAACCAGGTCGGATCGATCTACCCGGCGAGAGGAGCGAGCGCCGGTTTCGAACCGTACCGGCTCCGGTCGGAGACGTCCGAGAGCCTCGGGGTTTAGGAGATATCGGGGCGGATGGGACCCGGGCCCGTCACCTGTGCCTCGAGCGGAGAATCTGGGAGGGCCCGGCCTCCCAGCGGGCAAATACTTTAGGCCGGGTGAGTCATCCTCATCTGAGCCTCGAGCCATCACCCGGCCACGTCGGCCGGGCGAGCCTCTTCGCCCCTCGGTCATCGCCCGACCTCCCGGGATCGGGGCGGGTGGCCCTGTTGGGCTGTATTAGAGGGGCAATCGCGCCGTTCGAGGGGCTTCCGCGGGGAGTCATTCTCTGACGTCCGACTCCAGTAGTGATCACGGTCGAGGATTCGATCACGTGATTGAGCACTACTCCTGCATTCATGAGGTGACGATGTGTACCGGGTAGTTGCGATTCTACCGTTCGATGACATCGGGGAGCGCTGGTCGCTCATTTCCGGTTCCATATCGGCGATCGCGGGAGTGCCCAGGCGGCCCGGACATATCGGCAGCGTTAGACTGCGAATCGCCGCCCCAGTCCAGGAGTTACTTCGAGACTGGTCTCACGACACACAGGAGATGGTCGCCGGTCTTGTCGAGACACCAGCTGCTTTGGACCCGCCATTGTCGGAGCGCTCTGCCTCGGATGCTCTGATCGATCCTGTTCGAGGACCAGCCTCTTCTGCTGTACTACGTGCAGCGTAGAGGCCATCTGGAGGCTCTGTCACCGGATCTTAGAGGTTCTGGTTGATCCCTCTGGTTGAGTGATGACCTCCACAATACACTTCGAGGATAAGGTCCATCGTAAGGGCTGGCTCGGCGAGAGTCTTCCAGCTGCGTGTCGAGACTATTATGCGGAGTCTGGGCCTTGGGCTCGGAGGGCCCAGATTGACGGAGATTTAGTACCCTCGGAGTCACATCGATGGGCGGCGATGGTCATGCCCATATCTTCTCCTCCGGCGCGGGACCGGGGAGAAGTGCAGACCGGGAGGCGAGACGAGCTCCCGCCGGGCGAATAGTCACGCCCCTGAGCCTGAGATGGAGAGGAGTCCACTGCCAGATCGTTCTCCTCCATCTCCTACTCTACTGGTGGAGTGCCCCGAAAAGTGCTATTTTAGACCTTTATATTAGATAGGTTTGGTAGTTTTCTCTTGCGCCTGTCCATGTCATTATACCAATTGAAGTGTTGAAGTCTTCTTAATAGCACTTATGCCATTTAGAGAGTATTTTTGGCTGTTTGCGAGTTTTGCGCACTAGAAGTTCAATATCGGGATGTATGATGAATCGTGAGTTTTGAACTCAAGAGTGGCCAGCCATCGGCTCCAGCCCAGAATCAATGAAAACTGAGAGCCAAAGTGAAGAAAAATTGATCTGGGTTGAGAGACGGGATGGAAATGCGTGGGGTCGACAAAGCCTGGAATTTTCCTAGAGTTGCGAAAATTTTACGCTAGGATTACTGAGGTATTGCAAACTATGTGAATTCGCAACCTTATGAAATCTCCAAATTTAATAGACCAAACCAGTTTCGCTAGGCCTTTGTTCTTAGAAAATTCATGATTCCTTCTCACATAAATTTGCATTAAAATTAGCGAAATTTCGCTAGCTAATTGAAATTGCGAGCTTTAGCGAAATTTTCTATTTTCGTATCATGGTGATTTCGCTACCTATGAAATTCTTCAGTCATGAAATTCAACTGCCTAAGTAATATTTTTGTATTACAATGCCTAACCGGCTCCAAATTTGGGTGTATTACTCTGTGAAATAGCTAGCAGCGAATTTGTAGGCTTTTGGTATTTTCATGTATTGAAATTGGCTATATAAACCCCTCCTTTTTGTAATCAATAGAGAGGATTTTGGGAGGCAAGAATTTGGGGAGAAGAAATTTTTATGGATTTTCATTTTTGTAAATAAAGTCCGTATTTTAATTAGGTTTTGCTTTTCTCTCTTCTCTCCTCTTTCTGTCTTCACTTTCTTGGCTGCCCAGGCACCCTCTTGGGGATAATGACTCGAGATGTAGCCTAAGCCTCCTTTCTTTGAAGGAAGGAAGTAGCTTGGTAGTGGGGCATATGCATGTTGTCCTCTTGTGTTAAAAGACCACCCAGTACTGTATTTATGGCCCTCATCTTCTCCAAATTAGGAGTTGAATAGCTTTGAATGTTATTGATTTGGCGATACTCTCCATGCTTTAGGATACAGTGCATACTTATTGCTAGATGCCTTTGTAGTTCGTTAGATGAAAATTAACTCTGGCTGCGAAGGATGATTTAATGCTAGGGTTCCAGACTGAAAAGGTCATAGCTGCGTGTTACCTGTGGTGACTCAAATAGGAGTTGTTGTTAGGGTGAAGTTTGCTAGTTAAACATGAATCAGGTTATGCCTTGGACTATAGGTTGCATGTCATAGCGGATAAAACCCGAGGACACTTGTTTGCCTAACTACCAAGTTAGTGACCTCGTCTTAAAAGTTAACTTTTTCACACTTTACTTTCGGTTTTACAATTCCTCCAATTTTCAAACTACTTCCAGCATTTTTGGAAAGCCGAATCAAAGTCGAATAGAAGCCTTACCTTTTTTACACTAATGTATCGTTCTTCAGGATGAAAACCCATCCTGTGTTCGGCCACTGGGCCGAGACATCTTTGCGGTAACCCGACTACGGCGGTAGTAAGGCTGGAGTGTATATAAATTTTGTTGATTTTAGCTCAGCTCTTTGTAGCGCGAATCAAATGGCGCCCGTTGCGGGGATGGTGCCAAACTACTAATGGTAGGATTGAAGTGTACTTGATCAACATCATAGAGTGGAGGTAACCTTTTTACCCTTTTTGTCGCTCCTCCGATTTGCGAGGCGCGATTTTCTTCACTTTGCGATACTTTACTTGCTTGTTTTTCTTACAATCAGTTTTAATTCTTGTAGTTAATGCCTTGCTTTGCAA
Organism: Tetrastigma voinierianum; assembly: GCA_016808115.1. Taxonomy (NCBI): domain Eukaryota; kingdom Viridiplantae; phylum Streptophyta; class Magnoliopsida; order Vitales; family Vitaceae; genus Tetrastigma; species Tetrastigma voinierianum. The sequence continues at coordinate 1,927,576 of JAEQBH010001275.1, read as the reverse complement.
ACTTTGTTGGTGCTCTTTGCTGTCTCTATAAATTTTGTAATAGGTGTTTATGCAACAGTGGGATAGAGACACATCGAATTAGGCGCATAGAATCGATTACCTGACGACTGGTCGGTGAAGTCGTGTACATGCGATACCATGGATCCCATACCTGAGGAACAACAAAGTCAACCCGAGAACCCCCATGAATCAATTACATGAACCATGAGGGATCACATCCACCCTCTAGAGTTAGTGCCCGTCACATATCATTCCTCTGTTGAAGATGTAGCAGTGAGGCCTTATTTAGTACCCACTACTCCCCACATATCATGGTATGGAAAATGAAAATCCATACACTCATATTAGGGATTTTGAAGAGGTTTACTACCTTTAAGAGTATGATGGACATGGATTTGCTAAAGGCCCGAAAGCATTTCCATCGACTCTAAAGGACAAGGCAGATGTAAACCGACTCATTGGGGCTGGGAACCATTAGAAATTGGGTTGTTTGCGACGAAATTCCTGAAGAAGTTCTTCAGTGCTCATAAGACCAACCATTTGAAGAGACAAATTTACACCTTTGCAGCTCAGGATGGTGAGAGATTTTACCAGTGTTGGGAAAGATTTATGGAAACCATCAGTGCATGCCCACATCATGGGTTTGATACTTGGATGTTGGTGAACCACTTCTATGGTGGTATGTCTCATGCCATGAGCGGCTCTTGCAAACCATGTGTGGAGGAGACTTTACAGGTAAACATCGGGACGAAGCCATGGATTTTAAATTACGTGGCTGAAACTTCTAAGGGTTGGGATAGGCTAACCACTGAAAGTGGAAAGGATGAGATCTGATTAACTGAGGGTGGGATGTATACCTTTGCGGATGAAATAGAAATGAGAGCTAGGATTTGACCACAGCCGAGAAGGTAAGAAGGCTTTGAAACTAGCGGCTCAGAGAGGTGCATCACGGTGGCCGAAAATCCTACCGCAGTCAATTCTTGCGCGATTTCCAATCCTGTACACCCGGTAGAGTCATGTCCTATGGCCTGATGAAGGATTTGATGTCGGAATGTGAGCAACGTAGGTGTCTATTACAGGCAATCCCGATGCTCCGCGTATGGTAATACCTCTGATTCAAATTGGAGAGAATCTTACCAACCTCTCATGGAGACCCAACCCCCTGTATAGCAGTATCCCAGTGCCAAACCTCGGTTTGGTTCCACCTGTGATCCACAGCAAACCCATCATCCTCTTCTCGATGAAACGAAGCCGTATTGAATTTGAGTAAAGGTGGTAAGCGACTTTGTTGAGAGCAAAAAGAATCAATGTGCCATTTGTACGAAGGATTAAATCTTTGTAAGTATGCTTGAATAAGAGAATAGATGGGCTTGAGCAATCTCAACGAGAAAATTGACAACCTACGATTCAATCACGAAGATCAACGAGTTCTTGGGGTACGGGGAGAAGGGTTTCCATCACAAGCACTTCCAAATCGAGGGAATTCATGAGGTAGGGTCATCCAAACAATTCGGGGAATGGATGAAGTGAAGGCTACTCAATTACGAGGAGTGGAAAAGAGGTTGATCAGCCTATGCCAAGGCTTTGTTGAAGAACCTAGGCGGGAGGAAGAGTGCAATCAGGCATATTCTCTGGGAGGATTGATGAAATACATACCACCTGCATTTCCACGGGCACTTAGAGGTGAAGGCATCTCAACAAGCGAGGCATTTTAGAGGTCTTGGGCAAGTGAGAGGTTAACATACCTCACTTTTGGACATAATCAAACAAGTCCCTGCTTGCCAAAATTTTTGAAAGATCTTTGCACAGTCAGAGGATTAGGCATTCGAGAAGAAGGCATTTCTCCTTTGAGCAGTCGGTCTTGCAATCAAGCAAATGCAGTCGAATCTGAGGATCCGGGAGCTCCACAATTTCAGTCAATATTGGTGGGAATTGCATAGACAAGTCATTGCTTGATTTAGGAGCAGTGTGAATCTAATGCCGTATTAGGTATACAAGCGATTAGGTTTAGAGTGAACCGACTACCCGACATCCTGCTTATCATTGGCCGATAGATGTTGAAATCACAAGGGATAGTTGAGGATGTCTTAGTGAGATAGACAAATTCTACTATCCATTAGATTTTAATGATGTGACAACAGACAATTAAGTGAACTGTCATGTACCACCAATCATCTTAGAAGACCATTTACGCCCACGACAAATGCAATCATAAATTCTTAGGAATGGAGTCATGCAACTAACCTTTGGTAACATGACCTTGGAGTTAAACATGCCATTTGAACAACAAGCAAAATTTATTTAGAAGCTGAAAATCAAATTTACGATGAAGTTATTTCAAATTGATCAGTGTGCGAGAAAACACGATTATCCGGGAAATGCGAAGTATCGGCCATGGAGATGAGGAGATATTGGTACGCCATCGACACCTCTTTGCAAACCAAGCTGCTCGATTCCGCGAGCCGTCGGTGAGGAAGCGGATCAACGTTAGTCACCCGACACCGTGGAATCAGCGGACTCTTGCATGGGTTTAGGAATCATTCTCCTTGACCCCCTTGAGTAATTTTGAGATTAGGCTGGTTCGGTGTTTCAAGCAGTGCGGTTCCACGATTTTATTTTATGTCTTAATTTAGTTAATTTAGTTAATTTGCGATTATTTTTAGAAAATTTTTAGCAGCGAGTTTTTCACTTTCTAGTAATTTAGTTTGTATAGTATAGTATTGTGTTTAAATTTTAATTCACAGTACACATATAGTGAATTTTATAATAATAATTCTTATTTTATATATTATTAGTGGTGAAATTTTGAAAATACGGAGTAGTGTACTGGTTTGAGCAAGGTCGCTCTGAATAGCGAAAGTTGGCGGGAAGACCCTTTGTTTGCCCATCTTGGTTCTATGAAGCCTCGGAGGGATAGCCAAATAGTCACTTCATATTACCTCACACTGGCGAGCCTCTGTGAAACATCTCCCATTCAAAGGCATGGTATCCTTTGTTCTTGTGGTTCCACTGAGCTTTCCCGACAGCCGATCAGTCATTGCCCTTTGCCAGGATTGGGCTGCGATTGGGCCTTCATAGCCGCCCGGCCTGCGCACGGCCATCAACGCGCCTGCACTGCGGCGGTGGCTGAGTCTGTTTGAGCATCCACCGCAGCGCGCGCCCACTCACGACCCGATCACGCGCCTCGGTGGGCGTCGCTGCAGGAACCTTGTTGAGCCTCCTTTGCCCGGTCTGGAGACGGTAGTGCCCTCGAGTTCGACTTTTTGGTGCCACATGCTTGTCTAGTCTTTTCACAGGCCCTTATTTGCGGATTCGGGACCCGATTTAATTTGTTGCCCGATGAGCCACAGTTCATCTGCTATTTTCGAGTGCCTCGATCGTCTTAGACCTCCGGTTTAGTTACTGCGGTGCATTAGGCATTTTACGTAGTCGGAGCTTTCTTCGGAGTTTTATTCATATTTGTTATGGTTCGTCCTCGGGGTGGGGCCAGCATTCGGCCTTGGTGAGATTGAGTACGAGGAGAGGAGGCTGACTCGGTCCGACTCGATCACCATCCGCCGGTCCGGCCGGTACTGAGGAGCCTCGGGGATTGGCGCTCTCAGGACCACGGATGGCCGTGCCCCATCCCTGTACCTCGGAGTTCGAGGCCCGGGCCCTCCGCGAACCGCACGCCAGACGAGCGAGTCATCATCTCTCGGCCGCGGTAGTCACGAATCCGCATCAACTGCGGAGCGACTTCATCACCTCGGTATCGCTGCCTGTAGAGGATTAGACGGCCCGTTGTTAATGGGAACCGAATTCAGGGATGTGCGACTCCATCGCGGAACCGTTCCATCGAATTAGTACTCTCTACGGCGTCCTGTGTTGAGGGTGATCCAGTCTGGGAGTCCATGAGATTGATCGAGTTATTCGCTGTGCCTTTCATGACTCAGGCGATGTGCTGCCCACGGTGGTCACTGCGAGTTCTACCACTCGATGACGTTTAGAGGATCAGCTAGTCGCGTGAGCCCGATTCGGTATTGATGATGTGGCGGAGTACTCGGGGCTGACCCATGTTCGTGACTCTTGGCTAAATATCACGCCGGCGATCACGAGAGATTCTGATTGGGCCCACCCACCTCATCGCGAGATGGATTCGACAACGGCCGAACACCCCTTTCTTTGGACGGTATTTTCACGAGGGGAGGTAGCTCGCCTCGGATCTTGTTGCTCGACCCAATACGATTCGGGGCCAGGCTTATTTCGGCTGCATTATGTGCGGAGGAGGGAACCATCTTGGGGCTCTTTCTGGGATCTCGGGGGATTTTGGTTCGATCCCTACGAGTGGTGATGGCACTCTCTTCACGGTCGAGGAGAGGTCCGGCCAGAAGGACTGGCACGACGGAGCCTTCCATTACTTATCTGAGACTCCCTGCCATGTTCTCGAGCATCTAGTTTCAATGAGAGCCAGGTTGAGATGAGGGTTGATGCCCCCGATCATGTCGATTAGACGGGTGATGACTATGCGTATCTTTCCACTTACGACCACGAGGACCGGGAGGAGTCTTTGGGTCGGGAGGCTGAGGACCACCCATCTGAATGATATACCTGCCCTTGAGGCCCGAATCTGTGATCAGGTTCCACGGATGTCACCTCCATCCCCTCCTCCACGGGGACTACATCGCCAGTCTGCAGCCGAGATGCTCTGGCCCCGTCCTGGCCCCAGCCTGCTTGAATTCGGCCGGGATCTGGTCGTGCGGCTCGAGAGAGATGGCTGGTGTGATGGATGCCTAATAGCGCCACTAGCGGCTACGCGGTGGCCCGAATCGGAGGTTGGTCGGTGCCATTCCATCTTTGACACAGTTATGACCCGCAGGGTGCATATGTTCTGGTCGTGAGAGGAGCCCACTGTGTAGCTTCTTTGGATGTGCAGGCTGCGTGACCAGGTTTAGGCCCGCCACGCGCCTGCACGGCGGTGAGGTGGTTAGGTTTCTTTACATTTTGTATAGTTATCGGCTTTATCAAGCGCCTCTTTGTTTGATTAGGATTTTGTGTAGCCATAGTAGCGTGTGCTGTATGTTTAGCTTGATATTCATTGTATTAGCCATTTGGTACATGTAGTTGTCGGTTTATATATATCTGACTTTTGTACATATCATGTTTTGTGCCTTTACCATGGGTATTTGTTTTTCTTTTCAATTGGACAATTGAATTTGCTGCGTTGGACAGTGAATTGCTTTTGTTGGACAATTGAATCATTTATGCCTTTATGTTAGAAAATTCCATGCTTGAAGCAGTTTTGGTCACTTACGGAGTTCCGGCATGCTTTCGACGAAATTTCTCCCTTATGCTAATTCACACCTTGCACTCCAGTTATTTCAATAGAATTGTGAATTTGTTTGCTTCCTTTCGCTTTGCATAAGCCCAGGCCTTAAGCATGTTGACGCCTAGGATAGGTTTGTGGTACCCGTACTTGAAGACCCGATGTTGTCTTCGAAAAAGAAAGAAAAGCAAAAGAAAAAGAAAAAGAAAGAAGAAAAGAAAAATAAAGTCGTGAAGTTTTGCCTTGAAACGAACCGCAGTCTCAGGGGTGTATGTAACCTTTAAACACGATGCCCTATGCCTTGTGGTTGGGAGTCATCGATTTAGTGTTCGTTACATGGGTGGATAGGTAGAGTCTAACGATTTGTAGGTGCTTGATTTTCGAAGTCATTCGGTGTCCGGGGTGAAGCCTTTAGAGTTAGTGGTCAGTGATCCTTTTGGCGATGCCGCTAAGCCTTAATTGGTTGGGAGTCATCGGTGAATCCCGTTACGGACTTTGGTGAAGTCAGATTTTAAGCATTGCATCCCTCTCTGAAGTGTAGTTGAATAAAGAAAGAAGTACGTAACTATCCTTATCTAGGTTGTTCAACAGCTTAAGGCCATATCAGTGCTAGGTTGGGGGGAGGGGACAAATTTTGCAATTTATTGGCGTAATCTGGTTATATAAAGAAACATTAGACTTAGGTGGAAATTCAAGTTGAGAATCATGGAACCAATATTGACTTGAAATTGTTCTTGTCATAGTTTAGTTCTTTCATATGGTTTTCTAAAAATTTGGATTCAATTTTCAATTAAAAATCTGCATTTTATATGTAGATAAACCTTTTTGAATCATAGCCTTTTTGAAAATCACCACATGCATCTCCTTTTTATTTTTGCATTGCTAAGGGACTAGCAACGTTTTGGTTGGGGTGTGATTAATTTACATGGTGCTATTTTGAACCTATATTTGAATAGTTTTACGAGTGCTTTTTCTACCAGCATTGTAATCATATCATTATACCAATTCAGTATTCTAAAATCTTCTTAGTAACGCTCTTATTACATTAGAAGTATTTTGCGTGTTTTACACAGTTTTAACACTTTAAGATTAATATGGGATCATGACAGATCATGAGTTGAAGGCTGAAGTGTATTATGATGGCCAGTCAATGAAAAATGAGAAGATGAGTGAAGAAAATTGATGGATTCAGAAGGCGGGATGAAATATGATGGAGATCGCTCAACACGGTACCTGAGTTTGAAAAATTTTACATTCAGTTCACGAAAAATTGCCTTCTTATGAAATCTAAATTTATTCAGACCAGAAATAGTTACTTCTAGAACCCTTTATTCTTGCGAAAATTCATAATTCACTTCCTCATAATTTTATTCAAACTAAGCGGTACTATTCTTTCAATAGTGCCAAAATACCAAATTGTCTATTTATTGCATGTGAGTGATTATTACCTGTGAAGTGTGATCTAAGAAATTCATTTGCTAAATCATGTTTTTTATATTTGTGCTGTGGCTCAGATGGTGTGTGCTCTCTTGTCCTTTAACTTGTGGAGATTTGTAGGCTTTTGTCTTTCATGTATTGAAAATTGGCCTATATAAACCCCTCTCTTTTTGTAATAAAGGGAGAGGGAGAGAATTTTGGGAAGCAAGAATTTGGGGGAGAAGAAATTTTGTAAGTTTTCATTTTTGTAAATAAAGGCTCGTATTTTTATTTAGGTTTTGCTTTTCTCTCTTCTCTCTCATCTTTCTCTTACTTTCTTGGCTGCCAAACACCCCTCTTGAGGATGACAACTCAAGAGATGCTTGGCTAAGCCTCCTTTCTTTGAAGAGGAAGGAAGCTAGCTTGGCTGAGGCATATGCATGTTGTCCTCTTGTGTTAAAAGGCACGAATTACTGTATTTATAGCCTAATCTTCTCAAATTAGGGTTGAATAGCTTTGAATATTATTGATTTGGCCAATACTCTCCATGCTTTAGGATACAGTGCATACTTATTGCTAGATGCAACGTAGTTCGATAGATAGTCTTTGAGCCTACGAGATGATATTTAATGCTAGGGTTTCAAGGCGAAAAGAATTAAGCTAGGCATGTTACATGTTGACTCAAATAGGAGTTGTTGTTAGGAATTGAGGTTTGCTAGTTAAACATAGATCTGGTTATGCCTTGGACTATAGGTTGCATGTCATAGAGGATAAATCCAGGGACCTTGTTTGCCACTACTTTGCAAGTTAGTGACTAAATCTTGAAGTTAACTTTTTCACTTTACTTTCGATTTTACAATTCCTCGATTTTCAAACTACTTCCTTGTTTTTGAAGCAAATCCAAAAGTCCAAATGAAAGCCTTGCAATTTTTACACTGTCGTATCATTCTTAGGATGAAAACCCGTCCGGAAGTGTTCGACCACAGACGGCTATACTGCGATGGCTTGACTCTGGCCCGGTGAAGTAGGAACAAGTGTATATAAATTTTGTTGATTTTAGCTCAGCTCTTGTGGCATGAATCATCTACCTCGCCCGGCCGCAGCCTGCGTCCTCACGGCCCATCATTTACGCCACAGCATTCTCAGAAACCTGTACCACGTCAGTTCGAGAGAGCTAGCCGCTGTTATGGATGCTGTATGTTCTTTGGCCACTACCCAGGCAGCACAGGACCAGAGGTTGGCTCGGGCGTGCCACTCCCCAGGTCGTCACTCCGTATGCGACGGATCATGACACATTTGGGTATTCCCGCGTTCTGACGGTGAGCCAGCTGCGGCGGCTTCTTTGGATATGTTGGCGTGACCCATTAGCCTCTGATTACCGCCACCACGGGAGTGAGGTGGTTTGGTTTCTTTTATGTTTTGTATAGTTACGGCTTTATCATTGCCCTCTTATTTTGTTTAGAATTCTTGTAGTAGCCATAGTAAGGCGTGATATTTTTAATATGTTTAGCTTTGATATGCATGTACTAGCCATTTTGGCTATGTAACCTCTGATATATATATATATTTAGCTTTCTACACCTTTATATCACTTTTGGCCTCCGCATATGTAACTTTTTTTGTCTTGATTTAACAGTTGAATTTGCTTTAGTGTGAATTGGATTGCTAATTGAAAAATTGAAACCACATTTGCCACCTTAATGTTAAGAACAACTCCATGCATGGTCGGTTTTAGTTAATTAAGATTCTAGTGTTTCAGCAGATATTTCCTATTTGAGCTAATTCACACCTTTGCCTTGATTATCTTGATAAATTTTGTGAATTTATATACCTCCCTTCACTTTGCAAAATCTGGCCTTAGACCTGTTGACGATCTATAATAGGTTTTGTATTTGCCATATATGAAGACCAATGTAGTCTTCGAAAAGGAAAAGAAAGAAAAGCAAAAGAAAAAGAGAAAAATAAAGTCGTGACACTTTGCCTTGAAGCAGAGCACGGTCAGAAATTTATGCTAATGAAAGCCTTTGAAGCTGATGCCCTAAGCCTTAATTGGTTGGGAGTCATCGACTTAGTGTTCATTACACGGGTGGATGGGTGGAGTTGGCGTATTGTAGGTGCTTAATTCTGCCGAAGTCATTCGAGTCGGGTGAAGCTGTAGAGTTTGTGGTCGGTGATCCTTTTGGCTTGATGCCTAAGCCTTAATTGGTTGGGAGTCATCGGTGGACCCCGAGATTACCACCGGACTTTGGTGAAATCGAGTTTTGAGCATTGCCCCCTACAATTTAGTCAAGTAAAGAAATAAGTGTGTAGCTAATCCTATTTAGGTTGTTTAACAGTTTAAGGCCATGGAATTAGCTAGGTTGGGGGGAGGGAATAATTTTGCAATTTATTGGCTCAATCTGGTTACATTAGGAACCATTTGATCTTTGTGGAAATTCAGGTTGATTACCATGGATCAGATGTTGACCTAAAAATTGTTCTTGTATGGGTTTTGCTCTTTCATGTCGGTTTTCAAACTTGGTATCAATTCTTCATTTTAAAGGTAATGCTTATTTGTACATACACCTTTTTGAACCATAAACTTTTTGAGAAAATCACTGCATACATGCCCTTATTATTTTAACATTGCTAAGGGACTAGCAACGTGTCGGTTGGGGGGTGTGATTGGAGTGCCCGAAGTGCTATTTTGAGCCTTTATTATTCGATTTAGGTTTGAGTGCTTTTTGCGCACTAATCGTATCAATTAAGCCAATTGAGGTGTTCAGGTCCACTTAGTATCACTTATGCCATTTCGAGGTTATTTGTGGTTATTTTGCAGGTTTTTGTGTACCTCGTTCACTAAGTTCGAATTCGATATCGAGATGTGCTGAACCATGAAGACTGAAACTATTTTTTTCGGCCATCAAACGTATCAAAATTCAGTGAAGAAACGAAGGCAAAGTGATAAAGAAAAGGATCTGATGGGAATGCGTACTTTGCTTGCAGTGAAGAGCAGACGGCCAGGGAAATTTTGCTATAGATTACGAAAATTTATTTGGGATTGAAAATTCATAATCATTGCGAAAATTTCGTAATCCTAGAGATTGTAATCCTAGCGAGTGAAATTCGCTAGGCTAGCGAAATTTAGCTATATAATAGAAAATCAACTGTGCCTAGCGAAAATTCTTCATTTTAAGCTATCTCTCAAATTTTTAGCTAGGCTAGAAATTTAGCTAGCTGCTTTAAATCCTTTGTGCATAAGCGAAAATTCTCATTTCGCTATCTACATGCAATTCGCTAGGCTAGCGAGAGATTTTTTAAGCTACAAACGAAATTTTCCCTGCATAGCGAAATTCCCTGCCCTGTTAAATTTGTGTAATTAATGCCAAACGACCCCGTTTTGGTGTATTACCTCCTTGTCCCTTGTATGAGCCAATATATTAGGCTTTCTTGTAGTTTCACACATTGGGTGGCCCTATATATTATCATTTTGTAACCCTAAGCAATCTTTTGGCAACTTTTCATTTTATGTAAATATCTCCCGTAGCTTTCAGTTTTAGGGTTTGCTTTTCTCTCTTCTCTCTCCTCTTTCTTTCATTTTCTAGGCTACTAAACACCCCTCTTGAGGATGACAACTCAAGAGATGCTTGGCTAAGTCTCATAACTTTGAAGGAGGGTTGCTAGCTGGTTTGGGGCGGGTTGCAGGTTGTCCTCATGTTTTAAATGCTACAGGTCTTGTGTTATGGCTCCAAACTTTTTGGAATTAGGGTTGAATATCATTTAATGTCATTCTTTGACGTCTTACCATGCTTTAGGGTCACGATCATACTTATTGTTAGATGCACTGTTATTCTTTAAATAGCCTTCTGAGCCACTGAAATGAGGTTAGTGCTAGGGTTTTAAGGCGAAAGGGGCTGTAAATGCATATTTACTGTATTTGACTCAAATAGGAGTGTTTCTAGGAGTTAGGTTTCTAGTTAAACAAGGGTCGATTATGGCATTTATAGGTTGCTTGCCATGATGAGATAAAACGGTGCTTATTACCCCCATGTTATCAAGCGCTAGTGACCTAAACCTTCAAAGTTACCTTTTCACACTTCCTTTCAGTTTTTACAATTAATCACATCCAAACAACTTCCTTGTTTTGAAACAATCCAAAAATCCAAATTAAAAGCCTACGCCATTTTTCAACAACGTGCGAGTCATTCATAGGATGAAAACCCATCCCAGTGTTCGGCCTAGACCCTTTATCTTGTGATGGCTTGACTACGACGATGGAGGAACATAGGAAACAAATTTTGTTGATTCCGCTCACCCTATCGTGGCACGAATCAGAGCCCCATATATATATATATATATATGTTTTTTCTTTATAAAAAAAAGTGAGAGAGAAAAGAAAAAGAAAGAAAATGGATCATCCAATCGGAATCCCAGGCATAATCCGAGGGGCTTTTCAAAGCCTAAGGCCCTAAGTCAACTGGTCGGGAGCCATTGACTTCACTTCCCACTACATGGGATGGAGGATGGATGATCTCCATAGTCTAGGACCTCGAGGTTTGGTTGAGTGTTCGGGGTGAAGTTCTAGGGGAACTGAATGCCCGGTGCCCTTAACCAACTGATGGGGAGTCACCAATGGATCTGCTATAGGAACCCTCACCTAAAACCTCTTGGTACTAGTACTCTTCCAAGTTTGTCTTAGAGTTAATCCCCTTAAAAGTAGTTGAAGTGAATAAAGTAGTGCATTCTCTTCATACATGTTGAGCTATTCCAATAGGCGAGTTAGATTCAAGTTTAAAGTCACGTAGTCAGTATCAAATTGGAGATCACACTTTAACAGCACTTAGACTCCTTAGGAAAAACTATTGAGCACTAAAAATGGGGGTTGACTTGGCAGTGTGAGACTAACTTGATATGGGTTCTTGAAGTTCAGGAACAATAGAGTAGTCCTGGATCTTTTGGCTGGTTCTTATTTGACCCCTTCTTGCTGGTATCATGTGTGCTAGGCCCATATCGTCGATTATTAGTGCGCTTTATCCTTGCACATGCCCTGGTTGAGTATGTTCTTACTTGAGGAAAAGTAAGCTAAGTTTAGAGTGTTGATCGAATGAATCATGCATACATTCTGATCTGATTACTATGTGTTTTTATGGCTCGCTTGCAAGATTCACATTTCATATTCAACGATATTGCGCACAATCCCCTATACCAATGTTTCATAGAACATGGCGATATCGGAATAAAAAAGGAAACTAACAATAGAAGGAAGGACGAAAAATGAGGCAAGAGAGTGTGGGCTTGATCACCAGTGCGCAACAACAAGGAGACCCTCGTTGCGTACGTAGCACTTCAGTGAAGAAGTGCACGCGTGAACCTAAGCATGAATTATAGTCGTCTCGGGTATCAAGTGGCGTAGCGGAGTCTCTTCAAGCGGAGCTCCAAAAAATATGACTTTCTAGGCCACTGCTTTTGTATTTCTTCCTCTAATTTGTGTGATGCTGAAAATCTTTCAGTTTGTAATGAAAATCACTATGAACTAACTTTTCTTTCTAGGGTTTTGTCAACCCTAACACACTTTCGTATGGATTAATGCTTTAATTGTGTTTTATTTAATATCGATATATGAATTTCTATAGTTTGTTTTACTCTGAATTTAATCACGTACTGTGTTGTGAATTATGGCATGCTGTGCTAAGATATGATGTCGAAGAAGATGACTCGTGGGCGTGGTGACAGCGGCAGTCGATCGAGGGAATAGAGATATCCACATTCCAAGTGTAGCTGGGTTTCCACATTCATGCATCTCTAAATCGGGTCGAAATAGAGATGCAATACACCCCTTAGCGAGATAGGCGGAGTTATATCTCGAGAGAGAATAACTTCGTAGGCACAATCGTAGCCCGCTAACATAAATCATATGAATATTAAATAAGAACACTATCTGTCTGATCAAATTAGAATGGTAGGTGAAGAAAAACCCTAGGTTTCTTATCATTATCTCTAGTAAAACTTTATTAGGCTTTCTTTAATTTAGCTAATTTATTAAGTAATTAAACTCTATTTGGATCGAAATATTGTCTAGGTCACTAAATCAGTACTTAGCACGCTTCTCTTCGTGGGAATGACACTTGACTCGCCAGCCTGCTTTGTGTGAACAGCGAGTATCTTTGGCGGTATAGTCACATTTTCACCACATTTTACACGCTCACTAAAAACCCGTCAAGTTTTTAGCGCCGTTGCCGGGGAGAAGTTTAGTGTTAATATTGACAACCGTGCCATAGATTGTACTTTGGATCAATTTTATTTTGTTTAGTTTTCTTTATTATTCTTCGTTTTAGGCATTGTGCCTTATTTCATCTATGTTGTGACTTGGTTTTGCCTTCATACCGGTGATTTCAGGAAAGCATGTAGTGTGCATGCAAAGACAAGATCCTGAGAATTACTTCCACGTTCGATCCTGAACCCGGAAGCGGACATTACATCGATTATGCAAGAAGCCTGCGTCGCGACCCACGAGTTGAAATCATGCGAATCGAGAGGATGAAGGACAATTCCAGGAAGGAATGAACCCGCGGTGAGCGGAGATAAGACGAGAATTTATAGAGATCGGGCCGCAGATCTTTTGTCTGATCGATAGTTGTTCAGTCAGCTATACGAAGACCACCCATTCAAGCAAACAACTTTGAATTGAAAGGAGTAACTATGCAAATGCTCCACAACATACAGTTACATGGGTTGCCTAGTGAGAATCCGAATGCGCATCTGACCAGTTTTATCGAAGTTTGTGACACAATAAAGTATAACGGGGTAATAGAAGAAGCTCTCAGATTACGCCTATTCCCACTATCACTTAGTGTAACACCCCAAAATACACCCTAGTCGTTTTCGACATGTTTAGGGTATTTTGTAAGCCTAATTTGACTGTTTCATGAGTCAAATGCGAAGCCGAAGCGAGGGCAGGAAAGTTACAAAACTGGGACCGATTTGTAATGGGTCCAAAGGAGGCTTAAAGTCCTAATGTAAGAAAAGATTTGAGGGCCAAAGAAGAAATAATAGGAATGGTTGTATAATTCCTAGAAGATGAGAAGGCAAATACAATAAGGAATTGAAATACAAATGGCGATAGTTGAGACAAAATGCAATTATGATAAGAACCAAATGGGTTTTGATGGCCAAACAAGGCCTTAACAAAATCTGGATTTAAAAGACCAAATTGGTCTCATTTGGGGAAGGAACAAGCGTGAAGGAAGGGGAAGAAGAAGAAGAAGAAGAAGAAGAAAGAAGAAGAGAAGAAGAAGAGGAAGGGGATCGAGCCCAGGTATGGAAACTCACCTTGATTATGAATTTTATGTGATTATGTATGAATTTCCATGCTTGGTTGGTTAGTAGTTGTCCCTAAACATGGGGTTTTGCTAGGGTTTCATCTTAACCCAAAATGATATAAGTAAGGTGGGTAAAACCCCATGGCACAAGCTCCACTGAAATCCTCTCTTTGAGGATGAATCCATGGTTAATGGAGAGTAATTGAGTTAGGGTTTAGAATAAAACCACTGAACTAATCACCTCATGTTTTGTTTGTGTGTAGGTTATAACCCATATTAGAAGGGTTTTGGAAGAAATCCATGATGGATTTTTGAAGAAATGAAATTGAAAGAGGAATTGAGAGTAGAAAAGAGATTCCAGTGAACTGGAATTGTTTTGATGTGTGTTTGAAGTGTAGAAGTGATTGGGGATCAAAAGTATGGAAAATGTGAGAAAACACACATTAAGGCATTCAGTGGCTTATGCGGTACAATTTGAGCATGCCAGTACAACTTCGGTTCTGGTCATTTTTGGCCAACTTGTACCAGTACAAGTCAACGTACCGGCTGGCAGCTATTCTGGTTTCCTGTTTCTACCCGGTTTTCAATGGTGGCCATGCTTGCTCATTCTTATCTGATTTGAGTGATTCAAGTGGCTAAGTAAAATAGACTTCAAGGAGAACAAAACTTAAAGAATAGGCATCGCCAAATTCTGATCCTAAGTGGCCTAAAATTCACTCAAAGTGGGACCATGTGCAAGCCAAATTCTGGTTCCAGCTTTGAACATAGAAAGAAGTCGGGATGTTTGGACGTGGCTTTCGGAGATGGTGCTCGGTGGGTGATTCCAGTTGGAATAGAACCCTTAGCACCTTAAATTTATAGGAGCACAAAGAACCAATGTCAAATATGGAGACAAGGCACTGGAAAATTAATATTGCAAACTGTTCCTCGGTAAAAATCGGTAATCGACTAGTTGGCATGAAAATGTCATAACTTGAGTTTAGATGATCAGAATTAGTTGTTCAATTCCTAAACGTAGATATGCCGAGGGAAAAGAATACATGAATGATGTGTGGATAGGCATCATATCGTACAAATATCGGAAATGCTGCCATAAGGAATAGGCATGAAACACAGCGAAGGCTGAAGCAGTTTGTGAACATGAATGTGAAAAACAGAGAAGTCTTTTTGATCACTGAAGTATGAATTAAGAAAGACACCGAACCACGAAGACATATGTGATCATATGACTACCTAGGACCAAAGAATGAATGAGTGGACGTCACGATTAGTATCGGTACTCTGATTGGATTCTTGGCACTCTGATTAGTACTTGATTACTCCTGATTAGTGCTCACGGCACTCCTGTTCGATACTTGGTACTCTTCTTTGGTGCTATGGCACCGTCTTTGTATCGATGCAGCCGGGTACTTATTATGCTGCGTCCTACTCATTTCTTATAATTAGTCTAGATAGTCGGAACGGACATATGATAAGACATTGAATAAAGAATAAGAGTAAAGATGCAGAGAATACCTGCGTATACGTTGCAGCCAGTACCTCGGGTACTCCTGTATCTGAATAAAGCTCTGTGGCCTCTGGGTACTCCTGTCTCTGATTAAACTCTACATGGATACCTCCTGGGTACTCCACATTACTGAGTAAGCTCTGTAGTACCTAAGGGTACTCCTGTATCTGATTAAGCTCTGTAGTACCTATGGGTACTTTCGTATTTCATCAGAATTACGTGATACCTATGGAGTCACTCCTTGTATTTGATTAAGTTCCTAAAGTACCTCACGAGTACTCACAATATCACGAATAAGTCCTACGATCTGATAGGATTAAGTAGTACCTAAGGGTGCTCTTGTATTTGAATCAAAGTCTTGTAGTACCTCACAGGTACTCTTGTATCGATAAGTCTGTATCGATAAGTACTATTATCTGATAAGTCTATTATCGATAAGTCCTGTATTTTATTAAGTTAAAGTACCTCACGGTACTCCACTGTATCTGAATAAGTCCTGATACGATAAGTTAGTAGTACGGAATTGTACTCTTGTATTTGAATAAATCTGTAGTCACCTCACGGGTACTCAATATCTGATAAATCCTGTATTTGAATAAGTCACTGTAATCTTTCACCTTGGGCCTTGTATCTGAATAAGTCTGATCGATAAGGATTCAGTGAGTACTAAGGGTACTCTTGTATTTGAATAAAGTCTGTGGTACCCTCGAATTTGCTCATGTATCTGAATAAGTCCTGTCTACAGTCCTGGTTAAAGTAATTTACCTACGGGTACTCTGGCCTGTCGAATAAGTTACGTCTGTGTCGATTAAGTTACTGTAGTACCTCTGGTGCACTCATATGTCTGAATAAGTGCATGCGCCTCCCGATTAAGTTACGTAGTACCTACCCAGTACTCTTGTATTTGATTAAGTTACTGTCTGTATCCTAATTGAGTTCTTACGTAGTACCTCACGGTACTCCTGTATTCGATTAAGTGCAACAGTACCTGGTACTCTTGTCCCGATAACATAAGTATAAGTTACATGGCTACCCTTAGGTACTCTCGTATCATTAATGATACACGAGTTAACAAAAGCAGTATAAGTCCAGTAGTACCTAAGGGTACTCTCGTATCCGTAAAATAATTATATGTATACGTTACGATGCGTACTGCTCACGGACTAATGTCGTACGATAATGTATGCGTATCGTCGATCGACCCAGTATGTGATCGATTATGATTAGTTCCGACTTATTGTACCTACGGGTACCTTACGCCGCAGATAAGTCCATTATAAGAATAAGTTATCTCTGTCTCGATCTCGTTCATGCATTTGTGATATCTCGAGTACCTCACGAGATAAGAGTAGCGCCGTGAAATATAAGGATAAGTTCACATAACTCCTCACGGAAGTCGAATGAATGTAAAGTGCGTATATAAGTAGAGTCTTTGCATAAGATAAGTTCTACGCAACTCCTACGGGAGTCCGAATGAATGTAAGTGCATTATAGTAGAAGTCTGCATAAGATGATTCCGTAGTACCTCTGGTACTCGATGTCGATGGAATAAGTATAAGTCATTAGTACCTAAGGTACTCTGGTATCAGAAAGACCGGTATAAGTTTTGTAGTACTTCTGAGTACTTCAGTATAAGAATAAGTTACGTAACTCCTAAAGTCTGAATAAACATAAGTCCATGATATGAATGCATGCAATTTACGATGTTGTTATGGTTATACACTTATTATAAGCTGTGTATATGCATGTGTTTATTATAAGAAATGTTTCCACTAAGCGTAAAGCTTAGCCGCGGGTTTTAATCCGTGTAGGTACGAGAGAAGACATGCGTGAGCATACGCATACAGGTTGGGCGACACATGAGGTTCACTTTACATGTAGGTTCCGTGCTCGATTTGTAATTGTAAAAGTACGGTTTTGTATTTATAAATGGGACTCGGTATATCTGATTTGATGGACACCACTCAGGTGGTAGTTCTTTGATTAATTATAAAGTGGGCCACTTACCCGCAGGTACGATCGGCTTTTTAAAAAAAAAAAAAAAAATCAGGTCAAGAGTCGATGTTTGGTCTCGCGTCTGAAGCCGGTTCGGATCCATGTCCAGGTCGGACCGGGATTCGAGCGTGACATAACGCCGGCTAAGCATTGGTTGACCCTAATGACCTGGATTCCATTACATAAATGGAATGACTAGTACAAAATTCACATTCAAAATTTTCCTACCCTTGAATCGCACCGATTAGTGCAAAGAAATTAACACATTCAGACAATTCGAGGGGGAGAATTGGTTGAGGCTTAAGAGAGATTTTATGAGTTATTGAGGATATGTCCACACCACAAGTTGACTAGGTGGATGCAGGTGCACACATTTTATAACGGTTTAAATGATTTAGGTAGGACAATCGTTGATGCCTCAACAGGAGGTGCCCTGATGAAAAAGACTACATATCAAGCTTACGAGATATTGGAGGATACAACCACTAATTCTAATAAGTGGCCTCGAGATAGATCAACACCCAAGAAGCCCTTAGTGGGAGTAAACATAGAAGTTCTCAATAATTTGGTAAACCATATCGCGTAGTTAACTAAACAGCTACAGCTACAGAAGCAACCAAGTATAGTGAATGCAATTCAGAATAATCCTTGGGAGAGCTGCGAGTCTTGTGGAGGGCAACACAGTACTATAGATTGTCAGTCAAGACGGATGTGATGGAAGCATAGTATGTGAATCAGCAGAATCAACAACAGCAGGGACAATATGGAGGCAATACATATCAGAACAGGTACCATAATCAGAATCAGGTCTAGGGTTGGAGAGGTAACCAGAATAATCAGAACAACCAGAATTATGGCTGGAGAAACAACCAGAATAGTATGCCACCACTTCAAGCGAGCAAGCCGCCACTTGAGAAGAAAGTGGATTTGGAAGAAGCCTTGGCTCATTTAATGACTTCCCATAGCACATTTATGAATGAGACGAAGGCCACATTCCCAAAATCGAGGCTTAAACGACTCTGGAACCAATCCACCCGGCTGCGAGAATCAAAGGGGCTGACTCGGGAAACACAGGAAGTGCAAATAGGTCAAATGGCCACATTGTTGACTGAGAGGTAGCATGGATCATTATCTAGCAACTCAAAGGTGAACCCAGAGCCGAAGGTAATGAACATGTTAAAATTTGTCACATTGAAGTGTAAGGAATTAGTATTAATTATAAGGCCGCCACTATAGTGAGGAAGAGGTAGAAATGATGAATGCTTCGGACAAGTCAGGATGATAAGATGGAAAGGGAACAACCCCAAGAGAAACGAGAGTGCAGGAAAGAAGGCGAAATGATTTCTGGTCAGTAGGCCAAGGCGAACCTGCATCCCGATTAGTACCTCGCTTGACTCGGGAAGAGAATAAATTGGACAAGCAATTCACTAAGTTTATGGAAGTGTTCAAGAAACTGCATATCAACATTCCATTCGCTGATGCGTTAGAACAGATGCCCAATTACGTAAAATTCATGAAGGATGTGCAGCCGAAGAAAGAAGATTGTCGGATTTTGAGATATTGAACTCAGAATGCGGTCATAATCTATAGAAAGCGCCACATAATTTGAAAGACCGATGATTTACTATCCCTTGTACCGCCGGGAACTCCATCTTTGAGAGGCTGTGTGACTTGGGAGCTAGTATAAACCTCATCTTGAATTATCCATATTCAGCGACTAGGATTGGGTGAAGCTCACTGACTCACAATCACACTCGAGTTGTGAAGCGAGTCCTTTAAAACACCCTGGGGGGGGGAGGGGTGATAGAAAGGCGTCTTGGTAAAGGTAGACAAGTTTATCTTCCTTGCAGATTTCATCATTTTGGACATGGAATAAGATAAAGAAATACCCGTAATATTAGGTGAGACCTTTTCTAGCTGCGGTAGGGCAATGATTGATGTACGATGGGGAGGTGAAATTGAGGAGTACAAAATGAGCGTGGTCAAGTTCAATGTCTTTGAGATTGTAGGACACACAGTAGAGTGACGCATGCTTTATGATAGAGGCAGAGTGGGACCATGTGTCTAGCCGTAGTAGTCCTACGGCCCTTTGGAATTCTTTGAGTGCAGTGAATCGGAAGAATTGGGAGAAGAGTCGAAGAGTATGTGAGATGGATGGACTCCTTCCCGACCAAATAAAAATCTTCTGAACCCACAAGGAAAATTTCTTAAATGTTAGTACCATTATTCGAACAACCACCTAAGATGGAACAAAAGCCACTACCCAGTCATTTGAGATATGCTTATCTTGGGGAACCCTCCACATTACCAGTGATTATTTCCACCTCTCTGATAGCAGCAGAAGAAAATAAGTTATTGAGAGTACTTAGGGATCACAAGGATGTGCTTGGTTGGTCAGCTTATTAAAGAGTTCGCCATACATGTGTATGCATCGCATCTTCTTTGAAGATGGTCATAAGCCTTCAGTGGAAGCACAACGGAGGTTGAATCCAACCATGAAAAGTGATGCGCAAGAATGCGAAGTGGCTAGATGTGAGTTATTTACCTATTTCCTAACAGTGCATGGGTGAGTGCAGTACGGTGTGCTAAAAGGGAGGAGCAAATAGTGATAAAGACAAAGAGATAATATATTTCTCCCTTCGGAGGCAGTCACGGGTTGGAGGAATTTGCATCGATTACAAAAATTGAATAAGGCTACGAAAGACCATTTTCCGCGCCATTTACGGATCGAGATGTTGGATAAATTTGGCGAGCATGAATACTCTTGTTTCTTAGGACGGGTATTTCGGATCTGACCAGAACACTATAGCCTCGGAGGATCAAGAGAAGACAACATTCACTTGCCCTTATGGTACATTTGCATTTAGGCGAATGCCCTTTGGGCTGTGTAATGTGCCAGACACATTCTAACGTTCTATGATAGCCGTATTCGGTGTGGTAGAAAGGAAACCATCAGTGTTCATGGACAACTTTTCAGTGTTGGGGAACTCCTTTGACAATTGTCTGGAAAACTTGAGGTCAGTGCTTGTTAGATGTGAAGAGACCAATCTTGTGCTGAATTGGAAAAAATGTCGTTTTGCCCATGGTACGGGAAGCGTAGTACTTGGGCCGGATTTTGAGAGGAATAGAGTCGATAAAGCTAAGATTGAGGCAATAGAGAAACTACCCCCACCATCATCAGTAAAGGGCATAAGGAGCTTTTTAGGACACGCAGGGTTCTATAGGCGGTTCATAAAGGATTTCTCTCGGATTGCAAAGCCCTTGTCCAGTTTGCTGGTTCAGGGGACACCATTTGATTTTGATGAGGAGCGTGTTCAAGTTTTTTCAATCCTGAAAGATAAATTGGTGTCGGCCCCCATAGTGGTAGCCTTAGACTGGGACCTTCCGTTTGAGCTAATGTGCGACGCCAATGACTATCTTGTCGAGTAGTCTTGGGACGGAGAAAAAAGGCAGGATGTCAATTGATTCACTATGCTAGCCGTACTTTGAATGATGCCCAGCTGAACTATGCCACCACTAAAAAGGAGCTACTGGCCATTGTTTTTGCTTATTACAAATTTAGGCCCTACTTGATCGGCAATAAGGTAATAGTGCACATTGACCACTCAGCCATTAAGTACCTAATGACTAAAAGGGCCTTAATGAGACTAATCTGATAGGTGCTCCTATTACGAGAATTTGACCTAGAAATCAAGGATAAGAAGGGAACAGAGAACCTAGTTGCAGACCATTTGTCACGACTGGAAGGGAACAGGGCGAGAGTACGAGGATAATGATGATTTCCCA
This sequence comes from Tetrastigma voinierianum, assembly GCA_016808115.1. Taxonomy (NCBI): domain Eukaryota; kingdom Viridiplantae; phylum Streptophyta; class Magnoliopsida; order Vitales; family Vitaceae; genus Tetrastigma; species Tetrastigma voinierianum. Next base: position 1,906,272 of record JAEQBH010001275.1, on the reverse strand, counting down.
GATAAGTAGCTTTTAGCAGTGGAACCTGAGAGCTAGTTCCATGGTTTGCCGTATGTGAGATTACCTAGTGGCCAGGTTATCCCGCGATTTTAGCTACCAGCGAAGAAAGAGGTTCTTTGGACACTTAAAGCACTATTACTAGGAAGAGCCTATTTTGTACAAACATTGTGCAAATCAAGTGATAAGGCGGTGTGTACCGGAAGATGAAATGTGTAGTATTTTAACTCACTGCCACACCTTATCATGTGGGGGACACTTTGGAGGCCAGAGGACAACAGCAAAGGTATTACAATCGGGTTTCTACTGGCCCTGGTTGTTGAGGATGCGCACTAGTTTGTATCTCTACTGTGATAAGTGCCAAAGAACAAGTGGCATTTCCAAGCCCAGGATGAACATCATCTTGTATGGTCCCCAGAGTTGAGTTATTTGACTTTTGGTGGATGGACTTCATGGGTCCATTTCCCTCTTCGATGATAACATAATTCTCCTTGTTGGACTACGTCTCGAATGGGTAGAACAATCACAAGCGCGAATGATGCCGTGTGGTAGTAAAGTTCTGTGACGGCGTTTCACCTGATTCGTTAACCCACGAGCATTGATCAAGGATGGTGGTACTCACTTCTGCAACAAGCTAGTTGATAAAGTCCTGCAAAAATATAGTGTGTGACATCGAACTTCACTCGCGTATCACTCATAGGCAAATGGACAAGATGAGGTGTCAAATCGGGAGATAAAGTCAATTCTGGAGAAAATAGTCAATAGTTCAAGGAAGGACTGGTCAAAGAAGATTGATGATGCACTTTGGGCATACAGGACAGCATTCAAAACCCCGTTGGGTATGTCGCCATTCAGACTAGTCTATGAGAAAGCCTGTCATTTGCCAGTGGAATTAGAACATAGAGCATATTAGGAAACTAGGCTTCTGAACATGGATAGTAAGGTAGCCGGAGTGAAGCGGATGCTTCAATTGAGTGAATTAGATGAATTCCTAAATGAGGCTTATGAAAATGCTAGGATCTATAAGGAGAAGACGAAAGCTTGGCATGACAAGCATATTATACGAAAAGAGTTTAAACCAGGTCAACAAGTCTTGTTGTTCAATTCGAGGCTGAAACTCTTCCCTGGCAAATTGAAGTCAAAATGGTCGGGTCCATTCATAGTGGTGCAAGTATTCCCCTATGGAAGTGTTGAGATAATGCATCCAGAGAAGGGACAGTTCAAAGTCAATGCCTAAAGATTAAAATTGTATTTTGAAGGAGAATTTCATGCAGGAAGATAAGACACCATTCTGAGCATGCACGGAGGCGAATTTGGTAAAGAGTGAGAAAGGTCCCCATCAGTTCAGTTATTTTTCCCGCTTTGAATCTGCACGTTGTAGGAATGTCGAGCTAACGACGTTAAACATAGCACTTCTTGGGAGGAAACCCAAGTATTGTGAAATCACCTTCTCTTTTGCACTAGTAGTATTTTCGATTTTGGTTTACTTTTCGTTTTGGGACTTCCTACTTTTGTTGGTTTTCAATGTGTTTTTGAGTTTTTCAGGGATACCAAAGTGTGTAAGCACAACCAATGAGGGATTTATGTGTTAGAGGGTGAAAATTCGTGTTTTAAAAACAAATAAACCCATGTCCAAAAAATTGCAGTCACCTTGTGTGAAAATCTCTTAATATTTACATAAGCGAGGGCACAATTTTTGTAGAGCTAACTTTTTAATTATAGTGCGTAACATCCTATGCATTTGCGGAAGCCTTGCCCACTTTCGGGTAGACGCTTGACAAAGGTCGCTCTACGTAGCTGGCGTAGACACTCTTCGCCGCGTGAAGTAGAAAGATATTTTAGGCCACTATAAATGCACGCGTGGTCGATCATTTCCCTCCAGCACGCCTTTTACGCATACCTTCCTCTCTCATTTTGCTTGCTATTTTTTGCTTTAGATCTACCCCGCAGTTGACCCTATGGCTCGAGATTCCCACATCAGCCAAGCGGTATGACTCGACTCACTTTGCAGTGACACCACCCGCCACAGAAGATCCACATCTGTTCGTTTCCCGGGACGCTAAACGGATCTATCACGAGTCACTTTTCAACCTCTCGTTTGTCCCGGAGCGTAGTTTTCCCACATCCAATGCGTTCTTCAATTTCACCATCTAGAGTCGCGGATGGACCTATCTTCCCAGTTTCGGTGGCTGGTATGCGGGAGTTCCACTCCAATCTTCCTTTCAAGGTTGATACCATGGTCTTCGTCCGAGGCAGATGGGTCGAGTTTGGTGCCCAGGCCATCAACCGGTTCTATCGGCTGATGGATGGCCAACGACATGGTATTATTTCTTGACACTAACTATAAGTACGATCACGGGGTAACTCACGGCTAGGGCTTATGGAGGCCTTGATGAGTGCAAAACTCATTTGATTTTAATCCATTTTCCCGAGTTTACTCTGAGAGATAATTGTTGATTCATATCCCGAAGCACAGGTAATTTGCTCGGAATTTAATTTTTGCGAAAATACGATAGAAGCGAAAATTCAGTAGCTGGAAGAATTCGACTGAGAACATAAAGGAAGTGTAACTAGAAATGAAAGTCGCAACGGGGAGCTCTTTTGTTCGATAATTTCCTGGAATCCTGACATCACGAGACCAGTTAATGAGGTTGCGACCAGAAAATGGTTGAGATGAAGAAACTATTCAAGGCGGAAGGCGGGAGTCGCGACATCATCTACGAGAATCACGACATGGAGGCCCGAATTAGAATCCGCAAACAAAGAGTTTTTGGGAGATTTACCTTTCACAAGGATGGAGAATCAGAAATGAAGTGTAACTTAATATTGAAGTCGCCACGAGAGCACGGTAGGCCAAGCGAAGTCCTAGTTAGGGAAATCAATGCAACCACTTGTTAATCAAGGACCACGAGGGAGTCGCGACCCGATCAAAGTCGCGACCCGATCATAGTCGCGACCTTAGAAACACTAAACATTACAAAGCCATGTCGTGACTAATATTGAAATTCGTAGCATTGAAAACTCACCAGCGAGTCTTTACGAGCAAAGGGGGCCGACCATAATCAGTCAAGAACCTAAAAGGGTCGCGGCCCGATCGCGAGGTCTCGACCCGATCAACGAAGATCGAGACTTTGAATACACTCTAAGCATCGACATCGGTGCGATCATGTTTAAAGCGGCGAGACAACTGTGACGAGAGAAAGACAGCGTGAGATCGACATCATATTGAGGTCACGACCTGTTTAAAAGCAAGGGGCTATCAAGCGATCGCGATAATTATTGGCGAGATTAGCGACATATATTCTGACTATATCAAGCGGGCGAAAAAAGGTCTCACAGCCTGAAAAAGAAAGTCACGACACGAGTAAGGTAGTAGAAGCAGAGGAAATGTAGTCGCAACCTAAAAGCGAGAATTAGCGATATATAACGTAATAAGGAAAGAAGTCTGACTCAAAACTAAAGTGGTGACAAGCTAAAGGAGGTTCTGACCTAAAATTGAAGTCATGATTGAAATTTACGTGAAGGGCGACAAGCGAGGTTGCGACGTGAGACTAAGGTCGCGACATAAATTCTTGAGAACAACTGAGCCAAAGAGGTCGCGACATAAATTCTTGAGAACAACTGAGCCAAAGAGGTCGCGACCATTAATCAAGCAGTGCGAGAAACTTAGTCACTGACCTAAAAAAAAAGAGAAACTTGAGTCATGGCCGAACTAGAGCAAATAAAGAGAATCGGTCGCGACATCGACGGTATGACACAGGAGCAGGTAATTTGGGTTTTTCTTTTAAGAATTCCACAGGTTTTTTTGGGGATCGACCCAGTACTTTGACGGAGTTATAAATAAGACGGGATGAGAATAGTAAAGTAGCTTAAAATCTTCCACTGCCAGAAAAAGGGGAACGGAGAGGAACTCAATGTATAGTTTAGGTAAATTTATTTTTTTCTTTTATTTTGTTTTCTTTCTTCTTCTTAAATTCTTTTACGGATGCGAATCACGTGAGCGTATTGTAGAAGCAGTGGAGGATGCAGTTTTATTTCTATTATTTTCTTCTTAAAATTCTTGCTGAAAAATTTATGAAATCTAGACAAATTTCTGGAATTCATTTCTTCTCAGTTTCATTGCGATTATAGTGGATGTACGTGATCGGTGCTCCATTTCTTTAGTGTAATACGATGGTGGAGCATTTCTAGTGGATTTGATATCTGATTAGATTCTGGAGTCTTTTATTTGCAAAAATATGGAGAGAAAATTATTTGGGTTGGGATTTACTTACTTGAGTGTCGTTTTTGAATCGATAAGTTCCCGATGGTAGTCACAGAATACCGGTTGAGAAGTGTATCTTGCTCTGATTTCCAGGATGCCCTCTGCGTGACACAGAGTTGGAGATTCCTGAGAGCTGAGAACATTCACTTATGGGTATGTTAGACTACCATTGATGAACTGCTGAGCTTTGAAAGTTCATTTTGATAAATCCCTCATTCGCTCATAATTGAAGTTGGAGGGGAGTATTTAACAATATAAATAATCAGAGAGTTCACCTTAGCTAAAAGGAAGCTCGACCACAATAATTAGCTAAGATCTAATCAAGGAAAGGGACGAACCAATGGATCTGGAGGATGAGCCACCAATTAAGTGGTAGAAATTTTTCAAAAATCATGAGCAGGAAAGCAAAAGATCTGCAGTCATCAAGAAATGGGTGTGAAGTATTGAGAAAGAAAAGTGCCCAGATCTTGCAAGAGAATTAGAAATACAAATGCATTTAGTTTGATATTGTCTTGAGAGAAGCAGGGCTTCAACCGGTGAATATGGAGAAATCGATTGCAATATTTAGGCAATCTTGGACAAATCCAGATCCATCAAAGACAATAGGAAAATGTATTTTAATGTAGAAATTGACAGTTTCATTGTATTTCGTTGATAGTTTTCGTTTCTCATAGGAAACTAATTCAGTCCAGTATTTTAGTTACCACTTATTTTTGGTCGTTTACTTTTTGTTTTGTTTTATGGCTCAGCAGGTTAGTCGATAGTACAGGATCTTTATTTTCCTAGATAAAACTTTCCTTTGTGAGTTTTTTAGACCAAATAGCATGAATTTACGTAGTTGGGGTAGTTGATCTAATTCTTGGCAATCTACGTAGGAATGATACTTGGACTTACATTGATTTACTACTTGCATGACACAATGCACTTGCGGTGTCATAGACTAGACCCATATTTTAAAACCCTGAACATTAAGAAAGAATTATTTAATCAAGCAAATTTATCCAAAGTGACATGGCTGCAAGAGAAATGTAACGCTCTTGTAACTATGTGAATTTGAGGAGTTTTTAGTCTATATGGAAAAAGGTAAACAAGGCGTAACCATGTTGGTTGTTTCACCACTTTCGGATGCACTCCACCTCGAAGCCATAGCGAGTCTGGTATAATTTTTTTGGTATAAAATCAAGCCTTCCTGCATTTGATCTGATTACGAAGGAACAGGGCAATCCTCGCATGCCGCGGTAAGGGGTTCAGTGGATTTTGATCGGGCCGTCATTCGTAAAGGTTTGTGAATCAATGGGTGTCACAGTTTCTCTTCACCTCCACCTAATACCTCCATCAGTAGCCATTTATGCATGTGGATCTGTTGATGAGCATCCTTGAATGAGTAGACCCGGTAGAAGCACAGTTAGGCTTACCTTGGGTTTGGCTGTTCATTGCATTACTTAGAAATGTATCCACCACATGGTAAAGTGTAGCAATGGTTCAAAATATTGTTCATTTCATCTTCGGGCACACATCTCGGATGCTTGGTCGGTGCAATGTACGTATAGAGTGAAACCCTCGATAGTAGTGTCTCAAGTGTGCGAAAAACCTCTTTTGATAGCTAAATTCAGAAGAGGATTACATGGCTACCAAATAATTCACGTAATCTATGAACCATGGAGCTTTGCGCTACATCTTCAATAGCTAAGAGCTGCTCATCGGGAAAGTCATCATTCATGAACCTCATCGCCCTTATACAATCGTGAAAGATGATGCGCAACTAGGTTCTCTTGTCCTTTCTTGTCTTTAATCTCTCACATTAGATTCTTGCGGCAAAGACCCACAGTTAGTCGAGGTTTTGAGCGTCCTTTTAGTCATCAAGTATTTTATGGCAAATGATCGATGTGGACTACGACTTTGTTGCCCAGTCAAATAAGGCTTGAATTTGTCAAAAGCAAGACAATGGCCAATAGTTCTTTTAATAGTGGCGTAATTGCGCCGAGGCATCATTGAGGTGTATACTTTCGCATAGTAGATTACCTGGAATATTCTTTCTCGTTTATGCCCTAACACTGCTCCAATCGCGTAGTCACTTGCATCACACATCAGCTCAAATGGAAATGACCAATCTGGAGCTACTACAATAGGAGCCGATACCAATTTATCTTTCAACACGGAAAAGGCACGCATACATTGTGCATCGAGCTCAAATAAGTCACTTGGACGGGAGATTAAACAACGGTTTTGCAATTTAGAGAAAGTCTTTGATAGGCGTCACATAGAATCCAGTGGCCTAAAACTTCTTATCCCTTTGCAGGAGGGTGGAGGTAATTTACCAATTACTTCAACCTTTTATCTTGTCTACCTCTATTCCTAAAGAATTTGAGGAATCGATGCGATACAATGCCCTCTTATACCATAAAATGGCACTTCTCCGATTGAGTACAAGGTTGGTCTCTCATCTTATCAACAGATCTCAAATTCTCAGACCGGTTGTCAAATGAACTTTGAAACCGAAAAATCATCCATGAAGACCACCAATTGTCTTTTCAACCATATCGAGAATATGGCGTCATGCATCGTTGGAAGGTGTCGGTGCATTCGCCTTGAAAAATCGCAAATGCGAATGTCCCATAGGGACATGTGAATGTCATCTTCTCCTGATCTTCAGGGGCTATAACAATTTGATTGTAGCCGGAGTATCCATCCAAAAAGCAATAGTATTCATAACCGGCTAATCGATCCAACATCTGATCCAGAAACGACAATGGGAAATGATCTTTTCTAGTGGCCTTGTTCAATTTCCGATAATCAATACAAATTCTCACAGTAAGCGTATAGAAAGCGTAATAATATGTTATTTTCCGTTCGTATGACAGTTGTTCCTCCCTTCTTAGGTACTACTTGTACTGGACTTACCCATGCACTGTCTGAGATAAGATAAATTACCCCTGTATCCAGCCACTTTAATACCTCCTTTCGGACTACCTCTTTCATAGTTGGATTCAACCCCCTCTGTGCTTCCGCGAGGTTGTATTCATCTTCCGGCAAAATCGGTGGCATGCATGGAAGGCGAATCCTTACTAAATCGGCTAGAGACCATCGGCGCATTTTGTGATCACAGGACTCTCGATACTTCTCTTCCTCACAGTACATCAAGGGGCCCGAAATGATCCTTTGGTAAGGTGGGTACATCTGAAATGCGCATACTTCCGTGGCCGGAGTAAAGGTTTGTTCCATCTTGGGTGGTTGTTCAATGATAGCCTTTGGCGTTTAACTTTCACCTAGAGATTTCAAAGTATTTCCTTCTATTAGTTGAAAAATCCATCATTTACATATTCCGCCTCTTCACCCGTATTCTCGGAATCCTTTCTGTCTTAGGCTGGCCTCGAAGGATCGGTAAGGACCACTTTGATAGACAATATGGCTCCACTATCTACGCGTGAAACATGTATCACTCTCTGCCGGATGTCTCGCGACAGACACGTTAGGGCACCTTCATCCTCACGCACTCTCGAAATTTTAGTTCTCCCCCTGCGAACATCAATCATTGCTCTGGGTTGAAAGCAGTGCAGAGATTATGGGTATTTCTTTATCCTCTTCTATATCTAATACAATGATATCTTTGGAAGATAAACTTGTCAACCTTCACTAAGACATCTTCTATCTTCTCTCTCGGATTCTTTAGGACACAATACTTGTTTGGTGTATTTGTAGTTGAATGAGCTTCACTATTTAATGATTTAAATATAGACAAGGCGTGAGATTAATGTCTACGGCATCCAAGTCACACAATGCTCTCTCAAAGATAGCATTTCCAATGAGTGCAAAGGATAGTGAAGCCTTTGGTCTTTTAGCACTGCGGCGAAACTCCTCTAAAGTATGGCACTCATCCTCGATTAGGTTAACTATTTAAATGTGCGGATCTTTGTTTGGGGTTAGGATGTGTGCTAATAACATTTCAAGCGCGGGCATCACGTTTGGGCATAATAAAGCAGATAACTGGATAATGCGATTTCTTGAGACTCTTCCATGAACTTGGTGGCCCCAGTATCGACTTATGCTTCTTTAGGCGTTATGGATCTGAGGTAGGACCATGGTTGTGAGTTGTCTTAGCCCGGTTGTGTTTCCTGATTGCCTACTTGAGATTATTCCCTATACATCATCATTGTAAGGCAGGGATGACTTTCTCGATCTCTACCTCCTACATCCTTTAGGGATTATGCATATCTCATTCTTTACACTTCAGTGTACTACTTTAACATGTTCATTCCCCTCTCTTCTAGGTTCACTTATGAGTTGTAGTAAGGAACCGGTTGCCTTTGTCAATGGGTGCATTTGACCCATCTGTACCTCTAAATTTCTCATTGCCTTTGCTTGATTGTTCGATTGGTGGCTGTTTGCATGTCGCCTTTGTCTCATTCATAAAGCGTATGTAGAGGTGGCTTATCGTGAGGAACATTCCAAGTCCACCTTTCTCGGGAGGTGGATTCGCTCGCTTGAAGGTGGTGGCATGTGTCTGATTGTTATCATCCATACCCCTTGACTGTTCTGATTATTGTTTACAGTTATTACGCCACCCCTTAGCCTTGATTTTGGATTACGATGATTGTTTCCCATGTGTCCTTATTCTTTGCTGGCTGACTGCAGTTAAACATAGAGCCGCATCTTGGGCACCTTTCTCTTTGTTTAGTTTCCCAGAGGCTGCGTCCCAGGCTGTTATCTTGTCCTCCACATAGTCATACAACTCCATAGGTTAGTACATGCTCTAGCGTGCGCGAGTACCTTGCTGTCACAGTCATTTGTTTGTCAGCTGCGCTGCGATGAGTCCAAGCTCTTAGATTTTTAATTCATTTTCTGAGTTTATTATGAGAATAATGTTGAATTATTTCTGAAAAGTGATAATTAGCTCAAATTTCAATTTGCGAAATAGATGAAAAGTCAAATTTTGCTTAAAAATCAGAAGAAATCGAGCCTGCAGCGATTGTAGTCACAGCGAAATTTAAGTCGCGACCAGGAAGCTCGATTTCGACAATTCCAAGTCACGGCGACCAACAAATTTGGCTTTGAAGCGACGTGAGCCAACAGTGAAGTCGCGGCGAAAAAGGAAGTTCACGACCTGAAGAAGAGCGTGGTGAGATTAAAGGAAAGCAGTCGAATGAAGAGAAATTCAATATCGCGATTTCATTTTGATGTCGCGGCCTTAACGAAAAATGATGTCGCATAACTCTGGGTGCGACAGATCCGCTCTGCGAAGCCTGAGAGATCTTAGCAAGTAAAAAAATTAACTAGTTTTTTAATTAAAAATTCGAGTGGAAATTAGCAACATGCTATGCAGGTCGGACAGTAAAAGCGAGGTGAAGCCTTAACAAGAAGAATGATGTCGCGGCAGTCATTCAGGTCGCATTTGAAGAAAAGCTGAGCGAGAAGAGAAATTGATATCATGACGCGTATAATTGAGGATGTGACTGGAAAAAGAGTTAGGAAGAAAGAAATCGGTGGCGTGGAGGCGAGGTTGCAACTGAAGAAAAGAAATCGACGAGGAAAGTCGACATCACCATGAGGTCGCGACATAAGTGAAGTTATAAAGGCAGAGAAAAACACCAGCGAGTGCGGCCAGAAATCGAGGTCACGACGCCGAAATTAAGTGTACAAGCGGCCGAGTGAGTGCGCTGACTACAAAACTAATCTTCGCTGACCGCAGTTTGGAAGAATAAAAGATAATAGTGTCCGACATCAGCGAGTTGCGACATCGGCGTGAAGAAATGAACAAGATGTCGCGACATCACTTCGATGTCGCGACCGCTAATCGCGGGATTTTGCAGAGACAAGCGAGTTTGCAGCGAAAGGAAAGTCGCGGTGATCGCACCCAGGCCATCAAGGGAATTCCATGTCGCGACATCAACTTGAGGTCGCGACATAGAACAGTGAGCTGGGCTTTTTCTTTGGATTTCCACCTAGAGTATTTTTGGGGATTCGGCCCAGATTCTTTTTCTTTTTACAGTATAAATAGAGAGCTTTCGAATAGTAAAGTAGTTTTCTCCTTCTTCACCACCCAACAAAAGGGAAAAAAAGAGGAACTCAGTGTATATTTTATTTTAGTTTTATTTTTTAGTTTTATTTTCTGGTTTTGAATCTGTGAACTGTGCAGAGACGATTAGAGCTGGATTTTTAGTTATGTTATTTTTCTTCAGTATTACTGCCTGGAAATTTATGAAATCTAGACAAATTTCTGGAATGCATTTCTTTTCAGATTTATTGCAATTACAGTGGTTGTGCGTGATCGGCACTCCATTTCTTGGTCGCAATGTGTCAGGCCTTGACTCATACGCGTATTGATTTACACTTAGTTCTGATCTTTCCTTCACAATTTACAAAAGAAATTAATTTGGGTTCGGTTTTACTTAATCGTGGTGTAGTTTTAATGGATAGGATTCCCGATAGTAGTACCTAGTACAGTTGAGGAATGTATCTTACTGCGATATCGGGATGCCCTCTGCGTGACACGAGACAGAGATTCACGAGAGTTGAGAAGCGTTCTTTATGGGTATGTTCGACTACCATTGGCCAGAATCTGAGCTCTGAGAGTTCATTTTGATAAATCCCCCATTCGCTCATAATTGAAGTTGGAGGGGTGTTAACAATATCGATGTCAGTTCACCTTAATCCTCTCTGAGATGCATCCCGATCCACGAAGTGTTAAAGCAGAATCTAATCAAGGAAAGGGATAAACCCATAGATTTGGAGAGTTGAGTACCATTTAAGTAGTAAAACTTAGCTAATATCTTGAGAAGGTGAAGTAAGTTCATTGCCAATGTGAAATGGTGGAGTATTGAGAAAGAAAAATACCCAGATCTTGAAAGAGAATGTGGAATACGGGTAGCTGGTTTGATCTTGTCTTCGAGAGAAGCAAGATATTAAATCGCTGAAAAGGGAGAAATCCACCCCAATAATTAGGAAAATTCGACAAACATCGATCCATACATAGAACAAAGTAACGGATATACCCGAATTGACTGCTCCATTGTATTTCATTGATAGTTTTTGCTTCTCACAGTAAACTGATTCAATCCATTCTTTTATGTACAATTTATTTTTAGTCATTCACTTTTGTTTAGTTTAATTTGAGCATATTCAATAGTATAGATTTTAATTTTTTTTTTTGTTTGATAAAATTTTCACCATGAGTTTTGAGTCCAAATAGTATGAAATTTTAGTAGTTGGGGTAGTTGACTCAGAATTCGTTATCAATCTCGCGAATGATACCCGGACTTCACATCCGTATTTACTACTAGGATGACTGTGGCATTCTGCAAAGGTCACAGATCGAACCCTTATTTTTAATCCTAAACATTAAGAGAAAATTATTTTAGTAGCCAAATTATCCAAAATGACATGGGTATAAAAGAATTGTAAGGCTCTTGTAGCTGTGTTATTTTGAGAGGTTTTAGTCTATATAGAAAAAGGCGAACAAGTTTATGTCGTCACTGTGGATTGAGAATTAATTAGATCGATATCCCCGACAAAAGAAGGAAAATACTAATTTGACATTTTTAAGAAAAGAACAAAAATAGCTTTTTCAAGCAAGGGCTACACCAAAGCCACTAATTTTTAACAAGCCATGTTGGAAATATTTGTTTAGTTCGATGAACCTATTAATCCGAGTATGCTTTGATTTCAAAGAAAACCTTTAATGCCAGGGAACAGTGGTTCCTAATTCGATTCCAAGAGACACCTAATTAGAAAGAACACTCAGGAGCTTAAGAAAGACAAAAAAGGCAGAACGCAGCTATGCGTAAGAGAGACATGACCAAACGTAGGAACGAGGACAAGAAATTTAAGGCCCCCCATTACCGACACAATGGAGGATTTCTGGAGGCCTATTATTCAAGAAGAATATTCGCAATCGGGACAAAATTTACCGTGGATGCAATAATTTGAATCCAAAGCTGCCTTTTAATTATACGGTTCAAAGAATATCACAGCGATCGTGGTCATCCCACCAAGACCAAATGAACACCTGGAAGATTTCTTGATGGCAAATACGTTGAAGCCGAACTGTGAGACCGTATGGTGATAGAACTACATCTCTTCCATTTTCTTTTGAGAGACATAGCAGCCACATGGTGAAGAATCATTACCATATGGTTCTCGTGGATACTTGGGAAGAGTTGGTAGAAGCTTACTCAGTAGATTCTTTCCCCACCTCACTCGTAGAGACGAAGAGAGTAATAGTATTCCAACAAGGAAGATGAGAGCCTATATGTAGCTCGGGAAAGATTCAGCAGAGGTTGTTTAAAAGAAAGTTCGATGCATGGAATAGATTTGAAGACCTGTGATATATAGTGTATCGCGCTTTAAAATGATACATCTAAGGGCATTATCGATGCTTCATAGCCGTGGAGCATTCAAACTAAAAAGGCCAGTAAGCAAGAGATCTCGATCGAAGATTTAGCAAAATGCAATATGAAAGCTCCATCCGAAGCTTTCAAGAGGAAGCAAAGAAAGGAAAAGGGGTCATGGAGTCGAGCAAGATGACACCATGGAAGCAAAGTCGATGCCATAATACATAGGATGGACAAACAAGAGAGAAGATGCACACGCTTCTACGAAATAGGAGCAGCTGAAAGAGAACTAATGAAAGTTAAGTGTCGACGTGGCCAATTTCAAGAAGATTCTTATGGTGCCGAGGAGGTTGGCATTTGAACTGAGCAAAGAGCACTACTAAGCCAATCCTAACCTCGCAAACACACTAATCCAAAGATCGAGGAACCATGAGAATTTCTCATAGCTATGGAGGGCACATAACACGCCAAGGCGTGGACAACATCCTCAACAAGGATATCAACAAATCACCAAGGTTCCAAAGAAGAAGACCAAGGAGTTGAAGGCGTAAATGAATATTGTGGTCGAGGAGAACCCAACCATTTGAAGAATGTGACTTCCGCAGCTCATGGGGGATAACAAGAGGCTATTACAATTCCATGAACAGAAACTATCCCACTTGAAGCTTCAAGTCCGAGACACTACATGTTTCAAGAATGCTAGTGCCTCACCGAAAATTTAGGAGACACAAGTAGGGAAGAATCGTCCCGAATATGCCAAGAGAGAGCAAGGGCACATTCCCAGTGACACTCAAGAACCCAAAAGACCGTGATGTCAATTCGGGGCTAAGAAGTGGGAAGATTTGAGTGTAAAACAAAAAGATGTATGGGAAAGAAGAGACTAAAAAGGAAAAAAGAGAAGAAATGTACTCGCATTGAAAGCAGAAGGAAGTAATGACAGAAAAAGAAGGAAGGAGTACCAAAGATATACACCGCAGTTACTCCCACAAAGACTTCGTCTGCGGAAGAGAAGAATACGCTTTCTAAATTCTGGATATTTTCAAGAAAATAGGGAAATAATATCCCATTTGCGCAGGTGATCGCCCAAATGCCTCTTATGCAAAATTTCAAGGAGATATTGAGCAGCAAAAGAAAGATAGCCGAGGAGGGTATAGCTAACTTGATCGCATCCGCAGCGCCATTATCCAGCCAGGCTCCCAAAGAAAGCATGAAAGATTCCCGCGCTTCACCCATTCCTCGCTCCATAGGGAAACACACCAAGAAAGCTTTATGTACTCGGCGCAAGTATAAATTTAATGCCTCATCACAGCAGAGACTAGAGGTTGTAAATTACCCCAACAAAGAATTACATTACGTATGGTCGATAGATCAATGGCACAATTAGAAGGCATTCTAGAAGATGTACTTGTCAAGGTTGGGAAATTCATTTTCCCAGTGGATTTTGATATCATGCAGATGGAGGAAGATACCCAAGTTCCTTTATTGCCGAAGGCCTTTCAAAGAACAGAGCGCCTGGAGTGACGCACGTAAAGGTGAACTGACACCGTAGTCGGGATGAAGCAAAGGCAAATTTAATATTAATAGGCAGTCCGGAACATCCTAATGTAGAGGCATAGCTGTATGGTCAGAAGTGAACAATAGCCTTCTCAATGGATGAATCAATTGATTGTATCACTTAACACTCTATCAATGAAATTGAGATGAATTTCTTTCGCACTGAGCTTGATTGTGAAGTATTACCTTCAATTGTGTTTAACAAGGAAACAGCCTCTAGTATAAATGAAAATAGTCAAGATGAGGTAAGCAATTAAACAAAGCAAACTCATGAGCGTGAAACTAGTGCAAGTATGGGCCAACATTTGAAAGAATTGCCTAGTCATTTAAAAATATGAGTTTTTAGAACTTAAAAGAGAAAACCGGGCTATCATATCACCGCATTGACCAGAAATAAAACAAAAGTTGCCGGTACTCGAGGAAATACAAGGAAGCAATCGTTGGTCCATCAAGATCCGCGTACTGGGCCCCATTCCAGCGCACAAAATATTGTCGAAGATAATGCAAAAACTTCATTGAGCATCAAAGGAGGTCAACCTAAAGTGATTTAAAGAAGTTGTTAGAAAAGAAGTTCAAATGGTTAAATTTTTTGTTTTATATATGCTATATCGATAGTTCTCGTGCTTCAAGACATGTGGTTCCTAAGAAAGGTGGATCTACCGTGATCGAAATGAAAAGAATGAACCGATTCCTACAAGAACTGGGTGATGTGGATGGAGGGTGTGTATTGACTTAAAATCAATCGCGAACCTAAAGGATCATTTCGCCTTTCATTGATCGTATGTCGGATAGGTTGGCAGACACCTCATTTTTGTTTCTTGATGGATACTCCTATATAAACTAAATTGCTATTGCACTCCTAAGATCGAGAAACCACTTTACATGCCCATTTGGTACTTTTGCTTTTGTGAGAATGCCATTCGTTTGTGTAATGCCCGGTACCTTCCAAAGATGCATGATGTCTATATTTTCGATCCAGCGTATAGTTATGAGATCTTCATGGATGATTTTACAGTTGTATGGATCCAGCTTTGAACAATGCCTCGTATAACCTGGGATGCGATTTCAAAGGTGCAAAGACAAGAACTGGGCTCGAATCAGAAAAATGCCATTCTTATGGTTACGTAAGGAATTGTCTGGGGCACATGATTTCGCAGCAGGGCTTGAGGTACTGCAAAGTTTCAATTATAAGAAACCTAATGCCACCCACTACAATCAAGGGAATCGAAGTTTCTAGACATGCCGGATTTTATAGAAGATTTAATGAGACTTCAAAAATTGCTGTGCATTCACTATGCAGCATTGTCGGAAAGATACTAAGTTCTCGCTTTATTAACTCTCGCCATAAAGCATTTGAAGAAATCAAATCCAGATTAGCTTGGAAGCTCCCATCATGGCAAACTAGATCGAACAGAGAATTCGAAATCATGTGTGATGATTTTGCAACGGGAGCTATATTGGGACAAAAAGATGAAATAGTGTTCAAGGCCATCTACTATGCTAGCAAAACCTTTAATGAAGCATAAGAAAATTACTCTACTACTGAAAAGGAGATTATGGCAATAGTATTTGCATGTGAAAAGTTCAGGCCATACATTTTGGGGTCCCATGTTGTTATACAGACCGACTATGCCATTAAATTAAATATCTAATGGCGAAGAAAGAAGCAAAGCCAAGATCGATCAGCGCTATTATTGCGTGAATTTGACTTAGGAAATAAAGACAAACAGGGAAGTGATAATGATAGCCGATCACGGTCAAGAGAGAGAACCACCGTACAAGAAGAAGGAAGAGAAATAGTTAAAATTTTCCTGTGATGAGCAAAGTATTTCAACTCGCTACCCAATCACCCCGGTATGTTGATATTGTGAATCCTCTGAATTTGTGGAATTATGCCACCAGAATTCACACAACAGAGAAAAAGCTAAGGATCGAGCAAGTAGGTACTACATCCGGGATGACCTATTATTGTTTAAAAGAGGCGCTGAATTTGATAATAAGGAGAAGGGTACCTGCATGGTGAGCAAAGCAAGATTTTAAAAGAATGTCATGCATCACCCATTGAGACACTATAGAGATAAATAGCCCATAAAATTCTCCAGTTAGGATTCTACTGGCCTACGATTTTTAAAGACTGTTTTGAATGGGTAAAGTTGTGTGATCAATGCCAAAGAATGAGAATATCATGTATAAGAGATGCCTTAAGGTATCCCTGTGGTGCAATTGTTCACGATGAAATGGATTTTATGGACCTTTCCGCCATTTGGAAATATATACATACTCCTAGCCAGGATTATGTATCAAATGGGGTAGAAGCAAGAGTATGTCCAAAGAATGATGCCAATACGCTTGTGGGGCTTTACAAAGAAATATCAGCAGAGCCTGGGGACACCTGTAACTATACTTTGCGACGGAGGAAGCCATTTGCAATAAGGTGTTTGACAAACTCAAGGGAGCATAGTAAGACTGAATACATTATGGTTTCTGGCTTATCATCCTCAAACAAATGGGCAAGTCAAATTTCCAAATGTGGAACAAAGGTACCGAAAAGACTGTAAGCCTGCCAAGGTGAGAGATTGGTCTTTGAAGCTTGACGATGCACTACGTATTACAAGATCGCTTTTAAAACTCCCATCGAATGTCTCCCATACGCACTTGTCTTTGGAAACTGTCACCTACCTCTGAGCTAGAATATAAAGCTATAGGGCCATTAAGAAGCTTACTTGATTTTAAAGCTTCTGGGCAAGATAGGTTACTCGAATTAAAATGAATTGAAAGAGTTGAGGAATGGTGCTCATGATAAGGCTTAATCTACAAGGATAATACAAAAAATGGTATGATCAACGAATTTTGAGGAGGGAATTCAAGGCAAGAGATCGTGTCTTGTTATTCAACCTGCATCAGCACTTTCCCAGAAAGTCAAATCCAAATGGAGGGACCATTTACAGTGGGTATCAAGCACACAATTATAAAGTGTTGACACTTAGAACCAGCAATCATGAGGAGTTCAGTTAATATCGTGAGATTAAAGCATTTTGGGAAAAGCAATTGGAAGATAAACCCTTAGTTTTAAATGAAGAAGATTGAAGAAACATAACAATGGCAGCAGAAAGTCCAGCTAGAGACTACAAATGGAGCAGCTTTGTGGAAGGACAATGAAGATTGTGCAAAAGGAGAGCATCTGCATTCGAACATCTATCAGCATAAGAGACCAAAAAGGGGTAGTTTTTCTTCTTCCTCTTGATTTTTTTTTTTTTTAAATTTGTCTTTGATATGGCATGATTGAAAGTTTGGGGGAATTTTTATCTTGTTTTGATGCTTAACTGTTGAATATGAAGCATGATAGAAGCAAGCAACTTTGCATATGATATAGATGAGTCAGAGTTGTAGTTGTTTTGAATAAGTGAAATATATTGAAATTGTTGTGAAATGATGTTATGTTTTGGATCAACATTAATTCAAAAGTGGCAACCAAGAGGCTGATGTGAAGAATAAAAAGTGAAAAAGTGTCAAAATAATAAACTGAGGTCACAACCGAAATACACAGAGGGAAAGAACATTTTTATGTTGCAACACAATTTTCCTTGTCGCGGACTTGAATTTTCGTCACGACATAAAATTTGAAGTCGTGACCACAAAAGCCCGAGAAGAGTAAAACCTCTAATTTTAAGGCCCAGAGTTAAAATAAATAACAAATAAATAAAAAGCTTCATTGGCAATCATTGATTTAGTGGCCCAATAGTTAATGTCTTGACCTCAAGGCACCGTCGCACATTAACTCGCCGTTTCATTCTGACTTCCTTGACCAGTGAACCATGATCAACCCAACCTTTCCGGGCTTCAGATTCATCTTTGGAATTTTGAAACCCTAGAACCGTAGTTCGGGGCGAATCCCCTCGTAAACTTCAATCATGGCAGCAACCGGCGATGAAGTCAACAATCTAAACAAATGATCGACGTAATCACGCGATAATGTCGGCAAAGATTGAAACTCAATGAGACTCAACTCAAGAAGAAGTAATGGCCAAAAAGGAAACCAAACAGAGGATAGAGTGAATAAACCATAGAGCAGTAAAATGTAAGAAGAAAAGACTTCATTTCATAACAAGCCAAAGAATTGTGGAACAAGGTGATGTATGATAAAGACTTTATTTGCGAAAGAGGTTTTGGCAAAGTAATGATTTTCCAAGTAATAACAAAGAGGTTGGGAGTTCATAACACAACTGCGGTCGTGCTCTTCCAAGGGAATCTCTATGCAAACATGGTAGGAATGAAGGATGATTCTGCTGTGAGAGGTGCTCGGGTGCCCTTCGACGATAGAAGCATAAATGAAGCAAAGCAATGGTGAGGGATTACAAGCATGGTCTAAATACAAACAAGGAGCCCAACGGAAAAATATTAGTGAACTCGTTGACCTGGAGGAGAAGGAAAGTGGGAAGTGACGAAGAAGAATCCCCATCATGCCATTCAAAGAGGAGCTCTCACAGAAGAGGCAAAGGTTTGGTTTTATTTTATATGTTCTGTGATAGTGCCTACCAGACACCTTAGCATAGTCAAAGAACATGAAGCTATCCTGTTGTATGCCTTTTTGAAAGGATAGAAATAAACATAAGGAATGCGTTAATTGAAGAATCAATCAAAGGGTAATAGCAATAAAGAGGATCCATCTCTCACCCTTCCACTATTACTAGACTCGCTTCCAAGTGTAAGTAAGTGGAACTGATAAGAAGTAAGATGTCCCTGTCCCTTCAACTCCTTACGGAGTGACATCTGGGGCCTAAAGGGTAGTTTGAGAAGTGATGGTATTAGGAAGAAGAACGTATCGATAGAAGAGAAGTGGAGGTGATGCCAGACAATATCTTTCCAGAAGCAGAGGAAGAACCTCTAAGGATAAGCCCAACATCTCCTTTATCTCCAGAAGTACGGGAACAGTTACCAGTTCAAGCAGAAACCTCCAAGAGCATAGAAGGAAATGTCGAGATAATGGAATGTCGAAAACAATGAAAAGGAAATGGAGGGAGAGAACTAAACAAACAATAACAAAGGATCTGTGAGAAGAATTCGTGGAGGCTACAAACTGGTCAAGGAACAAATATGGGAAGAAAATTTGAGAATAAGAGAAGAAGAACACAGAGAAGAGTTGAAAAGACAAGAAGAGAAGATGATGGGCGCACATGCATGCATGCAAGCTTCACAAATAATCAGTTCAAGATGCTGGAATCTGCTAAACATCATGAGTTTATATGAGAAAGAAATGAAAATAGCATGCTAAGAAAGATCGATGGGTTCAAACATATATAAAGGAATTTGTTCGAAAAGAGTTGAGAAGATAATGAAAGAAAGAGATCAACAAAACTTGGAACAAATTGATGAGGAGTAGAAGGAAATTGTGGTTGGAAAGCATGGACCTAATCAACCGAATTTGATCCAAGCCGCCAAAATGTACTTCCGGCGAGAAGAATGAATCGCGGGGGGGAGGCAAGGAGCACGCTTATTCGTATGTGCAAATCAAGAATGAAACATCTGAAGGGCAAAATAACTCCCCACCTTAGAAAAGCAGTTACTAAACAAATTCTCTGTTGCTCCCACGAAGTCAGCTGATGTAGACCAAACAGATACAACGTATGAATTAAGGTTAGAAGAAAGGGAAATTGAAGGTTTTAGGCATGTTATACATATATACATTCCCAAAAAATTTTAATGGAAACTGATTTAGTTCATCCTAATTGTCCCCTTGTTTGATTGAATTCCTCATTTTATAAGTACTTTTTGCTTATTAGATGTTTCTCACTTGTTGAATGAAAAATGATCAGGATAACAGACTAATTTGGTCTACGTTCATGATCTCGAATTTGCTTCGTGTCCTTTTATTTCGCTTAGGAATCACAATAATTCATTCTTTCTCAAGAACATAAATTTGGAAAGAAACTGTGGCCTAATAATTAAAACTAGAAATTAGGAGTATCACTCATTTATTTCAATTCGCTTAGTTTGCAAAATGGAAAATCACAAGGGCTACCGGCGGTCAAAACATCGGGCTTCAAATAATGTAAGTAAACAGTAAATAAATACAAGTCTTGAAGAAATAATACACTTAGGTCAACAAACTTATGAAACTTTGACAAAGAATTAGGAAATATCTTCCTGAGATTCAGGATTTAGAGTCCATAGTCCTAGAACTTGCTCAATATTGATTGAGGCGAAATCCTAGGTGAAAATAGCCAACAAGAAATGATAGAGGCCATCCTGGCAATTGAGCTAAGCCTTACCCAAATATGCTTAAGCACATTCTCTAGTTCCTGATTTGGTTTTTAAATAAGCCTTATTTCTTCAATAAAACAAAGAGTTTAAAACCAAAATTCCCTTCCTTGCAATAAACCTACAGCAAAGAGCCCAAATTATCCAGTTTCCAATTCAGAAAAAGTTTAGTATAAAGGAAGAAACTAGTTTGGGGGAACAATATTTCCAAATTTTGACAATGAAGGAGTTGAAGAGGTAAAGAAGGCAAATTAGTGAATAAGGAATAAGTTTGTCTTGTGGCCTATTTCCCTTGAACAATTAAGCCTCGTAGTGTTTTAACACCTAGCACCCTAATGCCAACTCGGTATGGGAGTTGCTAGCCCAAAAGTTCTCTATGAGTAATAGAAAGCCTAAGAAGACAAAACATTGCACTTATTCCAAATCTTAGGAAGAATAAATGCAAAGGAGCGAAAAGAACAAAGGAATATGCTCGACCAATTATATATGGAAATTAAATTCCATAAAAGAATTCAAAAAGATAACCAAAGCTAAGATTGAGGAGAATCAAAAGAACAAAGAAGAAAAAGGGTGAAAGTTGGAGGCAAACAAGTGTAGAGAAAGATGGAAATCGGGTAATTTTCAACCTAAATTTTTCCACATCTACCCAATTACCTAAGCCCAACATTAACAAGCACGAAGAAGACCTCATTGATTTTGAAGGTTGAATTCACCTACATTAGTGAGATCAATATGAAAAACAAGCCTATGGGACTTTGACAAGCAGTCTAAAAAGAAACTCCCGAGAAGATTTTAAATTCAACATGAAGATAGAAAAGGATTGATGACACGCACACACACAGAACAAGACTTGTAAAATAAAGCATTTAAATACATTGAACATCAAGAAATTTTGTGTTAGAATTATACCATGTCTTGTTCTTGCATGGCGAAATTTAAATGTTGTACGAGAGGAGCGATTAGAAAATTTGGATTGTTAGTTCTGTTGTATTTTCTTCGATGTGCGCTTTGGAAATTTATGAAATCTAGACAAATTTACGGAATTCATTTCTTTTCAGTTGTACAATTCACGGTGGTTATGCGTGATCGGCCTCCATTTCTTAGTCGCAATCACGTGTGGGCGCAACTCATTTGGATTTGATTTACATTTAGTTACAGTCTTTCCTTCACAATTTACGAAGAATTAATTTGGGTTCGATTTTTACTTAATCGGTGTCGTTTTTAATGGATAAGTTCCCAATAGTAGTACCTAGTACCAGTTGAGGGAATGTATCTTACTCTGATATCCAGGATGCCCTCTGCGTGACACGACGGAGATTCACGAGTTGAGCATTCTTTTCTAGGTATGTTATTACCATTAATGACTGGTGAGCTCACGAGTTCATTTTGATAAATCCCCGTTCGCTCATAGTGAAGTTGGAGGGGGTGTATTTAACAATATCAATGTCGGAAGAGTTCACCTTAATCTACAGTGCGTCCCGATCCGTGTTAGCTTAAGATAATCAAGGAAGGATAAACCCTTAGATTTGGAGGTTGAGCCACCATTTAAGTAGTAGAACTTAGCTAATATCACGAGAGGTGAAGTAAAAGTTACCTTGTCAACGGGAAATGGGTGTGAAGTATTGAGAAAATACCGCAGTCTTGAAGAGAATGTGGAATCTGGTATTGGTTTGATCTTGTCATGAGAGAGAAACAAGGATATTAAATCAGTGAAAAGGGAGAAATCCAATTCCAATAATTGGGAAATCTTGGACAAACATTCGAGATCCATACATAGAGCAATGGGGATATAGTCTTTGGAATTGGCCAGTTCTGTAACACCCGAAAGATACCCTAGTTGTTTTCAACATGTTTAGGGTATTTTGTAGACATAAATTAAAATTTTCGTAAATTAACTGCGAAAATATAGAAACTTAAAAACTCGGAAGTTGTACAAATTATAAGGGCAAAACCGTAATTTGTCCAAAGAGGGACATCAAAGACATGGGTTATATAATTTAGAGGCCAAAGTATAAATAATAAGATTTGTAATGTTAAAAGGAAGTTGGAGGCTCAAAGCTAAATAACCAAAACTGTTATAAATAGTTGTAGGGGCCAATGCGTGGTTGGTCTCCCGAGCAAGGAGCTACGGGAAGGAGGAGGAACGAGGAAGGAAGAGAGAAAGAAGAAGAAGAGGAAGGGGAGCAAATCCAAGGTATGGATGCTTGCACGTGAGTATGGAGACGTGATTTTTATATGGAACTATATGGTTTTGTATGGGTTTCTTGTCTAGTGTATGGTTAGGAGCTTGCTCCAAACCTAGGGATTATTAGGATTACATCTGACAAAGTTTCTTGAAAGTAGGGTCTTCAAGAATTTTAAATGGCACAAGATTGGTATGAAATCCTCATTTTGAGAGGGATTTATGGTAATTGTGTTAGGGTTTATAACAAACCCTACATAACCTTTATAATTGGTTTATGTATGGGTTATAACCCATAATATAGTTGTTTTGGGGAGGTATTTATGATAGGTTTTTGATCTATGGATGATAAGGCATGAAAAATGGGAGAAAATACCCGATACGGAGCATTTCGGGATTGAATACCCGGTACAACAGGCTTGTACCAGTACAATTCAATCTTAGTCATTTTGGCCAAGTTGTGCAGAGTGACTTGAAAGCTTGTCTGCGTACAACTGTTCGGTTTCTGTTTCGGCCCAGTTTCGTATTTTGGCCATAACTTGCTCATTTCTTATCCGATTTGAGTGATTCAAGTGGCCAATTAAAATAGAATTCAAGGAAAACCAAACATATTTTATAGGTATCTCCAAATTCTGACTCTAGATAGCTCAAAAATTAACTCAAAGTGGAGCTATGTGCAAGCCCATTTCATGCATCAGTTGATCATAGAGTAGTCCGAGTTGTTTCGGACGTGGCAGTTCGATTGCTGCGAATGGGGTGATTCAGTTGGAATTATAGCACCTTAACTTTAAAATAGTGCAAAGATATAGTGCCACATATGAAGTTAAAACCTCGGAAAAGTGAGTATCTCAAACTGTCCCTCGGGTAAAAATCGGTAAAATGACTAGTTAGCATGAAAATGCCATAACTTCAATTTGGATGATGGAGTTAGTTGATTCAATTCTGGGTAAAGTAGATTCATTGAAAAATATGAATACATGAATAAGGTGTGATTACATACGCATCATACCTTACCAGTCATGAAACTCGATCTGTCAGGAACACATAAGGGGCTAAGAGTACCCTATTATATGATAGTAAGTTATTGAACTCATATAATTATATAAATACCTGAGACCAGTTGTTAACTGAAATAACACTCCTGTTCTGATTAGTACTTAGGTACTCCTGTTAGTGCTCCGGCACTCTGATTGAATGGTAGCGGTACTCTGATAGTGCTCGAGCACTCACATTTACGATTAGTACTTGTTACTCTGGTAAGTGCTACGGCACTCCTGTCCTGTTAAGTGCTACGGCACTCCTGTCCTGTTAAGTGCTACGACACTCCTGTCCTGATTAGTGCTATGGCACTCCTGTTCTGTACTCTGGAAATCCTGCTTAGTGCTACGGCACTTCCGTACTGTATAGTATCTTTGGATACTTATTATGATGTGTCTTACACTTTTATTAGTACTGGTCTGGGTATTCCCGTAATTATATGATAATAACCTGAAGAATATAAGAGGACATGAAGGTGTCTTAGTTACGATGCATGTACGTACGGGTATTTCTGGATATAAGTAAGCTCTGTAACTCCTACGGGAGACCTGAATAAACATATAAGTCCAGTAGTACCTACGGGTATTTCCGTATAATGAACCTGCGTAGTACCTACGGGTACTTTTATATAAGAATAAGCATAAGTTCGTTGTAAGCATAAGTATGTTGTAAGCATAAGTCCGTAATAAGCATAATTACTTGTATAAGTTCATTATCTGAATGCATGAAATTCTGATACCTGTTATTGTTATATGCTTATTATAGCGTATCCTGCATATTATATATGTTTCCCACTAGCGTAAAAACGCTTGCGGGTTTCAATCGCCTTAGGTGCGGGAGAAGGCGTCCAGAGAACTTCCGCATTCTTCGAGACGACCTACGAGTAGGGGTTCATCAACATGGGTTCCTCACTTTGATCGGTAATTGTAAATGTATAGTTTTGAATATGTAATGGGACTCGATCACGTATATATGTGACAACAATAAACACCACTACGATTGGTAGTGTTATTTGGACTTTTGTATATGATGTTGATATATTATAAGACTTGGATATACCAATGTCTAATTCTTGAGTAAAGAGTCCGTATATGTTCTCGCGTCCGAGCAGTTGGATCCCTTGTCAGATTCGGGCCAGGGATTTAGGAGTGTGACAAGGTTGGTATCAGAGCCTAGGTTTAGGCGTTTCTGGAAAGAGTCTAAGATTTCTGATGCACCTACGTAGAATGTGTTGGCCTAATGCGGATGTCTTTGTTCTGTTTA
Organism: Tetrastigma voinierianum; assembly: GCA_016808115.1. Lineage (NCBI taxonomy): Eukaryota > Viridiplantae > Streptophyta > Magnoliopsida > Vitales > Vitaceae > Tetrastigma > Tetrastigma voinierianum. The sequence continues at coordinate 1,881,389 of JAEQBH010001275.1, read as the reverse complement.
TTGTCTAGAATGGATCCACCTCGGGAAATTTGATGGAAATGGCGAAGCGTGAATCCTTTGGATCCATCCTTCCCGGTCGTCCGAGGTCAACGAGGAATGAAAATGCTTCAAGCCCCGAAGCATTGGTAAAGTCTCTCGAGGATATGGCGGGTCTTAGATCGCGACTCACCGCCATGAGCTCCGAGTGATGCAATCTGAAAGCATGGAGTGGAAGGAATTCCATGAGTACAGTATGGAAGAATCAGATAAGCTAGAGTTTTGGCTTGAAAAGAAAACTTGAAAGGGTTTTAGATGAAACAAAATGTCCAGTGGACCAAAAGGTCACATGTGCGTTTCATTCTTTTAAGGTGCGACTTATGATTGGTGGTAGTTTTGAAATCCACTAATCCCGAGATCCGATTACATGGGACTACTTCGTCATAGGGTTTAATCTGAAGTAACTGATGATTACAAAATGGAAGAAATTCTTGACTCTAAGACAAGGGAAAATGGCAGTGGCCCGAATATGAAAAAGAATTCGACCGCCTCGATAAATATACCTTAGGAATGGATTCTTACGGAAAAATTCGAGATGTGGGCGGTTTGAGGAGGGCCTACATGAGTCTATCAAGGTACCTCACGGGCATTGCCGCTACAATTTGTCGATTTTTATCGGTGATCTGACGGCTATAAAAAGTGAAAAATGAAAATGAAAAGTCAGAAAGAAAGAAGAGAAAAAAGTTCTCAGAGGGGTTCCTCTTCGGGGGAAAAGACTGAGAGTCCACGAGTTGATTCGATCCCCGAGGTCAGCTACGAGGGTAGGAGACAAGGACCTACCATTACACAAAGTTCGGTCGAGGAGTATCTCAATGGGACAAGAGGAAAACATGTATGCCCACATTGCCACAATTATCATAATGGTATTTGGGCGATAGCGGAGAGTTTGTTTTCGATGTGGGATCTGAGCACTGATGGCGTCCGAGAGTTGGGAAGTTAGAAATCCTCGAGGAAGTGGTAGAGGAGGGGTCGAATGTACCTCCACAGGACTCGGAAATGGGGGTAGAGGGCCGAGTGGCTCCTTGAGGTAGAATTAATGCTTACGGGAATGATAAATCGTCCACGCTACTACATTTGACCACGAGCTTATGCGATGAGGCTCGAAGATCCGGACATATCGGGGGGGTTATTAACGGGCCCATTCACTCTCTTTTGATATTGATTTATATGCTTTAATTGATCAGGGCTCTACATTCCTTATATATGCATGGAACAAATGAATGACAAACTCTGGCGGTGAAGTATTAGATTATGACCTACTTGTTACATAAGTCCTCTAGGGCATAGTGTTGAGTCAACACGTCTGCGTATAAAATTGTCCCTTAATGGTCCATGATAGGGAATTCTCGGTTGATCTAGTGCTTTGCCTTTTCATGAGTTGTTTGATCTTGGGAATGGATTGGTTATCTAAACAGGGCCATAGTTAGTGTGATAAGAAAATAGTCACCTTAAATGTCACGACCTCGGAAGTAAGAATCTGAGGTATCGATGCGAATCGGCTACCGAAAGTTATGTCGGCTATGAAAGCCCGGCGTTTTACGAGAAAGAGTTGTGAAACCTTTTGGCACGATTCTTGACTCCAAAGAGAGCAAGTAAATTTAGAAAATATTCCACAGTGATTGAGAATTCACGATGTGTTTGAGGGGATTCACCTGGAGTACCACACGAGCGAAGTGGATCTCTCTATTGAAGTTGTAGGGCGACTCCTATTTTGGACACCTTCTGTTATGGCTCCAAGCGATGAAAGGGTTGAAAGCACTTCATTTACGAGGAGCTATTGGACAAGGGGTTCATCCTACCTAGTGTTTCACCTTGGGGTGCGCGGGTTTTATTTGTTAAGAAGAAAGATGGCACTCTTCGGATGTGCATTGACTACCGGCAAATAAACAAAGTAATAGTTGAGAATAAATTACAGTTGCCAGAATAGAAGATTTATTTGATCAATTGAGAGGAGCGAGTGTCTTCTCGAAGATAGACTACGATCGGGATAATATCAACTCAGGGTAAAGGAGTTGATGTCCAGCGACTTTGAGCAGATTATGGCCACTATGAGTTTTTTGGTCATGCCATTTGGGTTGACTAATCTTTCAGTTGCATTTATGGACTTGATGAATGAGGTTTTCCGCCCCTATTTGGATCAATTTGTTATGGTCTTTATTGATGACATCACAATTGTATTCTAAGATGCACAAGAACATGAACACCATTTGAGGATAGTGTTGCAAACTTTGAGAGAGAATCAGTTGTTTGCCAAGTTAAGTAAATGTGATTTTTGGCTTAAGGAAGTGTCATTCCTAGGTCATATTGTGTCTACAGAAGGTATTAGAGTGGACCCAGTGAAAATCGAAGCAATTGTGAATTGGAAACCTCCTCGAAATGTAACCGAGGTGAGAAGTTTCTTGGGCTTAGCAGGTTATTATCGGAGATTTGTACAAGGATTTTCAGTTATAGCATCCTCACTTACAAGATTACTCACAGGAAGAAAGGAGTGAAATTTGGCCCCAGGATGATAAGTGCCAATCCGATTTGAAAAATTAAAGGAAATGCTAGTTTGGAGCACCAGTGTTGATTCGACCTTCTTTGCGGGTGGGATTACACGTTATCTGATGATGCCCGAGGATAGGTTTGGGATGCGTATTGATGCGGGATGGGAGAAAGTGGTGGCTTATGCTTCGGGCAATTGAAACCGCATGGCAAAACTATCCACACATGATTTGGAGTTAGCATTTGTAGTGTTAGAAAGCTTTGAAAATTTAGAACACTATTTATATGGAGAAAAGAAAATGTAAATTTTCAACGATCATAAGAGTGCGAATATTTGCTAACTCAAAGATTTGAACTTGGGGCAACGTCGGTGGATTTGGAATTGTTGAAAGACTATGGTATTTGTATAATTGATTACCACCCCGGGAAAGCAAATGTAGTAGCAAATGCCTTAAGTAGGAAAATGATTTCTGCTCTGACCTTGAAAGATTATGATTGGAGATTTGCACTTGATGGAGCCTTGTTGGCTCAATTGAATGTGATACCGGATTTAAGACAAATGATAGTGAATGCTCAGAAAAATGATGACAAGTTACAAGAATTGGCTTCGACTGGTCGATCTTTTGGAGACAAGGCTGATTTTATATAGATGGAGTGGAGGTTTGTTGTATCAAGGCTGATTATGTGTACGAATGATATGGAATTGAAAGAAAATATTATGTAAAGCCACAATCTTGTTTTCACTATGCATCTGGAAGTAATAAAATGTACTAGGATATGAAAGCAGTCCTGCGGTGGCGGATGAAAAGGACATTTAGGTATGTGGCTAGAAGTGTCTAACGTGTCGGCCCAGTAAAGTGAACACCAAGTACCATCCGGTTTATTGAATCCCCTTCCAATTCCCCAATGGAAGTGGGATAACATAACTATGGATTTCGTATCCGGTTTTCCCCTCACCCAAAAGAAACATGATGCAATCTGGGTAATAGTGGACAGACTGACCAAGTCTGCTCACTTCTTACCGATTCGACTTGACTACTCCATGGATCGTTTAGCGGACCTTTATGTGAATGAAATTGTTAGATTACATGGCATTCCCGAATCGATAGTGTCAGAGGCCCAAGCGTTTTCGATTTACGTCAGGTTTTGGAAAGAGTTCTGATGTCGACTTTTTGATGCGAGATTGAATTTTAGCATTGCTTTCCATCCACAAACTGATGGACAGTCTGAAAGAGTGATCCAGGTATTAGAAGATATGCTTCGGGGCTGTGTATTAGATTTTCCGGGAAGTTGGGATAGGTACATTCCACTTATGGAATTTTCCTATAACAACAGTTATCAATCTAGTATTGGTATGGCCCGTGTGAAATACGTATGGAGGCGTGTAAGAACTCCTACGTGTTGGATAGAGATGAATGAGCATAAGATTATCGGACTGAATTAGTAAAAGAGACACGGAAGAAAAAGTTCGGATTATTCAGCAGAGGTTAAAAGCTGCCAGTCAGTGATAGACAAAGGTCTTATGCTAATTTGAAAAGATATAGAGTATGAAGTCGAGGAGATAAAATTGTTTTTGAAAGTATCTCGGAGTGGAAAAGATACTCAGTTTTGGAAGGAAAGGAAGCCGGTCACGATTCATTGGCCTTAGAGTTTTAGAAAGAATTGAGCGATTAGGCGTACGTATCGTTTTGCTTCTCGGGGTTAGCAAATTACATGATGTATTCCATGTCTATGCCGTAGATATCGTTATGACCCATCGCACAAATTACAGTTCAAGATATACAAGTCTGAAGATTTCACCTTCGATGAAGTAAAAGCTATTCTAGATCGTGAAATAAGACTGTTACAGAACAAGCAAGTCCCTTTGGTAAAAGTGCTTTGGCAACATCATGGTATGGAAGAAGCGACATGGAAACTAGAGTCGACAATGAGGGTACAATACCCTCGACTTTTTAGTTCAGGTAATTTCGAGGACGAAATTTATTTTAAGGGGGGGAGAATTGTAACACCCCGAAATATACCCTAGCTGTTTTCAACATGTTTAGGGTATTTTGTAGACATAAATTAAAAATTTTCGTAAATTAACTGCGAAAATATAGAAACTTAAAAACTCGGAAGTTGTACACAAGTATAAAGAATGGCAGTAATTTGTCCGAGGGACATCAGACATGGGTTATATAATTTAGAGGCGAAGTATAAATAATAAGATTTGTAATGTAATTAAGGGAGTTAGGCTCAAAAGCTAAATAACCAAAACCTTTGTTATAAATAATAGTTGTAGGAGACGAAAATACATTAATTTGGTCTCGAACAAAGGCTACGGGAAGAAGGAGGAGGAACGAGGAAGGGGGAAGAGAAAGAAGAAGAAGAGGAAGGAGGGGAGCAAATCCAAGGTATGGATGCTTGCACGTAGTATAGAACTTATTGATTTTTATATGGAACTATATGGAACTTGTATGGGTTTCTTGTCTAGTGTATGGTTAGGAGCTTGCTCCAAACTGAGATTGATAGGATTACATCTGGCAAAGTTTTCTTGAAAGTAGGGGTGCTAAAATTTTAAATGGCACAAGATTGGTATGAAATCCTCATTTTGAGGAGGGATTTATGGTAATTGTGTTAGGGTTTATAACAAGCCCTACATAACCTTTATAATTGGTTTATGTATGGGTTATAACCCATAATATAGTTGTTTTGGGGAGGTATTTATGATAGGTTTTTGATCTATGGATGATAAGGCATGAAAAATGGGAGAAAATACCCCATTACGGGCACCGGAGGTTAGTACCGGCTGACTTGAGCTTGTACCCAGGTTCAATTTCGATCTTTGGTCATTTTTGGCCAAGTTGTGCGGTACAACCATTCGGTTTTCTGTTTAGGCCGGTTTTATTATTTTGGCCATAACTTGCTCATTTCTTATCCGATTTGAGTGATTCAAGTGGCCAATTAAAATAGACTTCAAGGAGAACCAAACATATTTTATAGGTATCTCAAAATTATGACTCTAGATAGCTCAAAAATTCACTCAAAGTGGAGCTATGTGCAAGCCCATTTCCTGCATCAGTTGATCATAGAGTAGTCCGAGTTGTTTCGGACGTAACTTGAGTTTCGGTGCTCCGAATGGGGTGATTCCAGGTGGAATAGAACCCTTAGAACCTTAAATTTAAAATAGTACAAAGATATAGTGCCACATATGAAGTTAAAACCCCGGAAAAGTGAGTATCTCAAACTGTCCCTCGGGTAAAAATCGGTAAAATGACTAGTTGGCATGAAAATGCCATAACTTCAATTTGGATGATCCGATTGGATTGATTCCAATTCCTGGGTAAAGTAGATTCATTGAAAAATATGAATACATGAATAAGGTGTGATTACATACACTCATACCTTGCAGGTCATGAAACTTAGATAATCGAGAACACGTAAGGAGCTAAAGTACCTTTATTATATGATAGTAAGTTATTGAACTCATATAATTATATATAAATACACAGAGACAGTTGTTAAGCGACACACTCACATTCGATTAGTACTTGGTGGTACTCTGTAGTGCTTTCCAGGCACCTGGTACGATTAGTACCCCGGTACTCGATGAGTGCTTTAGGCACTCTGATTCGATTAATTGCCCGGTACTCTTTGTTAAGTGCTACGGCACTCTGTCTGTTAAATTCTGGAACTCGTCTGTTAAGTGCTCGGCACTCTGTCTGATAAGTGCTACGACACTCACATCACGATTAGTGCTATGGCACTCACATTACAATACAAATCCTGCTTAGTGCACTCACGGCACTTCGTCCTGTATAGTATCTTTGGATACTTATTATGATGTGTCTTACACTTTTATTAGTACTGGTCTGGGTATTCCCGTAATTATATGATAATAACCTGAAGAATATAAGAGGACATGAAGGTGTACCGTTCTGATCTGTAATACGTACGGGTATTTCTGAATATGAGTAAGCTCTGTAACTCCTACGGGAGACCTGAATAAACATATAAGTCCAGTAGTACCTACGGGTATTTCCGTATAATGAACCTGCGTAGTACCTACGGGTACTCTTATATAAGAATAAGCATAAGTTCGTTGTAAGCATAAGTAAGTTGTAAGCATAAGTCCGTAATAAGCATAATTACTTGTATAAGTCCATTATCACGAATCGCATGAAATTCTGATACTGTTATTGTTATATGCTTATTATAGCGTAACCTACGCATATTATATATGTTTCCAGCTAAGCGTAAAGCTTAGCACGGGTTTAATCGGAGTGTAGGTACGAGGAGAAGGCGTGTCAGGGGCAAGCATTCTTGAGGCCACACAGTGGGGTTCATCCTTTGTAGGTTCCGCACTCTGATCAGTAATTGTAAATGTATAGTTTTTGAATATGTAATGGGACTCAGTACTGTATATATGTGACACTGTAAACACCAGCTACGATTGGTAGTGTTATTCTGGACTTTTGTATATGATGTTGATATATTATAAGACTTGGATATACCAATGTCTAATTCATGAGTAAGAGTCCGGTATATGTTCTCGCGTCCTGGAAACCGGTTCGGATCCATGTCGGGTTGGGCCAGGGATTTGGGAATAATGACGAGTTCCATTGTATTTAAATTGATAGTTTCGTTTACCGCGATGGCGATTGTCCGTTAACATGTACAATTTATTTTTAGTCATTCACTTTTGTTTAGTTTAATTTGAGCATATTCAATAGTATAGATTTTAATTTTTTTGTTGTTTGATAAAATTTTCACCATGAGATTTGAGTCCAAATAGTATGAAATTTTAGTAGTTGGGGTAGTTGACGTAATTAAGCTATCAATCTTATTAGAATGATAACTAGACTTACATTCAGTTACTACTTGTATGACTTTGTGCACTTGCGGTGTCATAGGCCCGAACCCATATTTTAATCACGAACATTAAAGAAAATTATTTTAGTAGCCAAATTATCAAAGACATGGGTATAAAGAATTGTAAGGCTCTTGTAGGCGTGTTATTTGAGGGTTTTAGTCACATATAGAAAAAGTGACGACTACATGAGGTAACCCGGATTATTTGAGAACCTCATTGTACGTACCGCCTCACGGCACTTTGCGGTGTAATCTTATCTCTAGACTGCGGTTGTATTAGTATTTGCATCTTGAATTTCATATGCTTGGTCAAGGTGGTTTTCTTCATTAGTGCCCCTCCGACGAGGCATGATCACTTTCTAGTTGCATTCCTCAGACCATTATAGAAAGTATGGACCTGCATCCATCTGGTCAGTCTGTGATGTGGGCACTTCCTCAACAGTTCGTGAAATCTATCCCATGCCTCTGCCAGGTTCTCTCCCTCTAGTTGTCCAAAAGTATTGATCTCTTGCACAAGTTGTGCAATTTTCGAAGGTGGGAAGAACTTGGTCAGGAACTTCTGCACTAAGTCGTTCCATGAAGTGATGGAATCCGGTGGCTGACTTGTTAACCAATGCTTGGCTCTATCACCTAATGAGAGTGAGGTATCTCAGCTTTGAGTGCCCTCTTCGAGTGACCCGTTATACTTGATCGTGTCACAGACTTCGAGGAAGTTGGTCAAATGCATATTTGGATTCTCATTGGGTAATCCATGAAATAAGATGTTCTGAAGCATTTGTAAGGTTACTAACTTCAGCTCGAAATTGTTTGCCTGAATAGGTGGTCTTCGGATGGCTGTCTGAACAATTGTAGGCGGTAGGGCAAACTCTTCTAGCAACATGAATGGATCATCGAGCTGTATAAATGGCCTGGGTGCTTGATTCCTTCCGTTATTCCCATTTCGACCCCTCTGTGGCTCGTTTTGCTCAATGCTAAGATCTTGCTCTTCATTGTTCTCCATGATTGCTAGATTTCTAGTATGTTCTGTTCTCTGTTCTCGGCGTATTCTGTGTAAAGTTCTTTTTGGCTCAGGATCAAACGGATGTAGGTGTTTGATCCAGCCGCATGCGCTCCTTTGTAACCTTGGCTGCGATCACGCACGAGCAAAGAAGACCAAATTACCTGCGCGGCAACAAATGAAAACAAAATTCAGTAATATCTAATTGCCTTGTTGTCAATATCACACTAAGCTTGTCCCGACAGCGGCGTAAAAACTAGATAGGGTAGCGTGATGTGTATATATGTGCTTTGTGTGCGCGAGTGCATCGCCTCAAATAATATCAGTGTGCACAGAGATACGGATGTCGATCCACGGGGGACCAAGTGTGTTGAATCTCAGAGATTGGCCTTTGAATATTATACGGATGTAGCTTCAAGTGACCAGGTTCACGATACGGATTTAAACTGAAAACTAATCGTTCTTAATGAATTGCGTGTTGTGGAGACTAGGCATGTCTCCCACGCACTCTGATGGATTATTTCCTAGAGATTACTATTCGATTTATTTTATAACTTGTTGATAGGGGTGATCGTGCCACAAGATACCCTACTCTCGAAGTGTATCCGCTATCTACGCTAGTAGAGTTAAGTGTATCTCTACCGCAACTCGATACTCCGAAACGCTTAAATGTTCTAACCTTAATCGCCACCCTCGGGATCGGAATATCTCTATTTACCGAATCGATCGAGGGCTGCTCTATTCAAATCCCTGGGCATCCTCATCTCTCGAATCTCGGATATCCAACACATTCATGCCAATGTTGGCCAGACATCACCATGTAGATAAATCTCAGATATAGAGCAGATACTAACAGGTCATAAACAAGCGAATAATATCAATTACAGAATCTTTAATCCCATGCAATCGTGGCGGGGTTCAACAACACCCTAGATATGGATGCAAGAACATCTTGAATGTAGTACACAAATATTTAATCTATAAAACATCGATTACTTTTATCAGAAAAAGAAGAGAATATAAAAAGCGAGGTTTGCTGGCAAAGATCTAGGTTCACCCCATTTGCTCTACGTTCGTGCCCTCAACCATTACGATCACGATGCCTCGGAGTGCAGTCCCCTTTTGCGCAATGATGGAGAGCCAAGCTTCGCGGCGGCGTCGTGGCGAAGTCGCGTGTCAGCGACGTTGAGGCGTCGCTGACGTTGCGGCGATGACTTCTTGTTGACCCAACGTCGTGACGTTGGGACGTCGCGATGTTGGGATGTCGTGACGTTGGGACGTCACTACGTTCCAGCCAGCTTTATGTACTTCTACCCTTTGCTCCAAAATGCTTCCGAAACTCCGTTCCACACAGCGGTTCATACAATACAAAAAATCGGATGTCGGCTATAGAAATACTTAGTAAAAAAGCATCATCACAGGAATAATAGAAACAATAAGCATGCAGTGTTTTCCGACGCCGTCAATTCCCAGGTCTGAATCTCACTGCCCATATCGTTGCCCTAAGGCCCAGTTTAGGGCCGGGCGGTCGGGTGGGGGCCGATGAGGATGCGCAAAACTGCCACACCCGATGCGAGGCGGCGACCTTGAGGCGGCGACCACAGCCTCGGTTCAACTTTCGGTCCCTTAGCAACCCGATTCATAAACACCGCTGGAGTTTGATGCTGATGGGGCGATTCTCGGGAAGCAGGGTTACCACGAGTGTTCGGACATGGGCAGCCATCATATCTGAGATGGCCACCATTCGCGCCAGCTAGGACCTTACTACGCAGTAGCTGGCTCAGCTTCTCTCTCTTCACACCCCGTCGCCGCCACCACCGCAGTGATGCTCTAGGACGTATCTCTTAGATTTTATTGTCTTTTTCTTTTTGCAGTAGGGACCTTTATTAGTTTTAAGTTTTAGGGTATAGGCTGGAGTTATTTTTCTTATTTTGGAGTTATTTTGCTTATTTTGATTGTATTTTTATCTTTGCATATTTTCGTTTTATTTGTTTTAGTTGTTTTAGCATATTTAAAGACCGGGGCTTGTCCTATCTTTGCTTTATATTTGCATTCACTTAACATTATGATATGGTGACTTCTAGATTTAGTTTTAATTGTTCTCATCTTTAGTTGACCATGATTATAAATAGGGGAGTCATAGAAATCGCAGAAGGCCTGTGTTACAATGAAATAGGGGACCCCAAGGTTGTTTGACAATTAGGACTACTTTGCATAACGTTGAGAATAACCATGTCTGGCCGCCCCTTTTAGATCTCAAGAAATCAATTCCCGAAGTAGGCTATCATGCACACACACATGTGATCTCCGGGGTATGCTTTGACTCCAGATTCACAATGCAAGAGTTCTACGAACCTTAAGAAGTTAAACACCTAAGTGATGGGACACCTTAGAAAAAGAAGATCGCCTTTGAGCCCCAAATATATATATATGTTTAAAAAAAAAAGGGAGAGAGAAAAAAAAAATGGATCATCCAATTGGAATCCCGGGCACATTCCGAGGGGCTTTTCAAAGCCTAATGCTCTGAGCCAACTGGTCGGGAGCCATTGACTTCACTGGCCACTACATGGGATGGAGGATGGATGATCTCCATAGTCTAGGACCTCGAGGTTTGGTTGAGTGTTCTGGGTGAAGTTAGGGGAGCTGAAGAGCTGGTGCCCATAGCATTGGTGGGGAAGTCAACAATGGATCCAGCTCTGGGGAACCCTCACCTAAAACCTCTTTGTACTAGTACTCTTCCAAGTTTGTCTTAGAGTTAATCCCCTTAGGAGTAGTTGAAGTGAATAAATTGGTGCGTTCTCTTCATTCTGTGTTGAGCGATTCCAAATAGGCGAGTTAGATTCAAGTTTGGGGGTACTGCAGTCGAACTATACATTGGAGATCACACTTTAACAGCACTTAGACTCCTCGGGAAAAACTATTGAGCACTAAAAATGGGGTTGACCTGCTTGGTCAACTGAGACTAACCTAGTGTTGATTCTTGAAAGTTGAACAACCAAGGTAGTCCCTGGATCTTTTGAGCTGGTTCTTGTTGACCCCTTCTTGACGGTATCATGTGTACTAGACCCATATCATCAGTATTAATTGCGTTTTATCCTTGCGTGCCCTAGTTAGAGTATGTTCTTACTTGAGGACAAGCAAGAAGCTAAGTTGGGGTGTTGATCGGGTAGATCATGCATACATTACAATACAATTCCTATGTGTTTTTATAGCTCAACTTGCATGATTCACATTCATATTCACTGATATTGCGCTAATCCCTTATACCATAATGTTTCATAGAACATGGCGATATCGGAATAAAAAAGGAAGCTAACAATATAAGGAAGGGACCAAAGAAAAAAATGAGGCAAAGAAGTACAACAGACAGTCTCGGGTATGAAGCAGCGAGGAGACCCTAGCTGCAGTGTAACTCTTCACACTAGCGAAGGGGGTCTACACCGTAGCGAACCTAAAGGCAAGATTATGGTCGTCTTGGGTACACCGCAGCGAAGCTCCCTTGGCCGGGGCGTAGCGAGGTCTCCCATTCCAAAACGAGAGCTCCAAAAAATTGACTTTTTAGGCCATTGATGGGCCCGAATTCCGAGATATAAAAAGGGGGTGATTTAGAGGCAGAGACGGAGGGGGGGAGATCGGAGACAGACTAAAGGAAAGCAGAGATGGATAGAGGGAGATTGGTGAAGGAAGACGGAGTCGGAGATCGAAGACCGGCGCTTTTGTATTTCTTCCTCTAGTCGTGTGATCTTTGGAAATTTTAATTTGTAATGAAAATCACCATGAACTAACTTTTTCTTTCTAGGGTTTTGTCAGCCACCAACCGCACCATTATGGATTAATATACTTTAATCGTGTTTTATTTAATATCGGTATGAATTTCTATTATGGTTGTTTACTCCCTGAATTTAATCACATACTATTTGGCCCAATTATGGCATCTTAATGCTAGGAGTCGATATCGAGAGAAGATGATCGTAGGGACATCAGGTAGATCAACGCTTGGTGTTCGGGAATAGAGATATCTCACATTCCATGTGTAGCACAAGGGTTTTCACATTCATGCATCTCGGAGTCGAGGGGTCGAAGCAGAGATGCAATACACCCCACTAGCGAGATAGGTAGTTATATCTCGAGAGAGAATAACTTCGTAGAGCCACGGTCAACATTAACATAAATCATATGAATATTAAATAAGTGCACTATCTGGTGAAATCCATTAGGTGCGGTGAGGCGAGGCAAAACCTAGGTTTTCTCATCATTATCAAATAGAAACTTTAATATTAGGTTTTCTTTAATTTAAGCTAATTTATTCATAATTTGCTACAAAAATTTGAATCGAAATATTGTCTAGGTCACTAAATCAGTACTTAGCACGCTTCTCTTCGTGGGAACGACACTTGACTCGCCACTACACTGCGTGGACTAAACGCGTATACTTGCGCACACGGGTTTACATTTTCACCACATTTTACACGCTCACTAAAAACCCGTCAACTCTTTCGTCAAAATCTTCTAATCATGCCACTTTTTAGTCTTATCTTTGTAGATTCTTGCATTATCATAGGCTTCATTTCTCAGCTCTTCTAGTTCATTCATTCGGAGTTGTCTCTTCTATTTAGCAGCTTTGAAATCACAGTTCATTTTCTTGATGGCCCACATAGCTTTATATTCAAGCTCAAGAGAGAGATGGCAAGGTTTTCCAAATACTATCCTGTATGGGGACATTCCAATAGGAGATTTTTAAGCAGTCCTGTAAGCCCACAGTGCATCATCTAGCTTGACTAACTAGTCTTTCCTATTGGTGCTTACCGTCTTTTCCAAGATGCTCTTTATCTCCTTGTAGGATATTTCTGCTTGTCCATTTGATTGAGGGTGATAAGTGTTAACCAAATTTCAGTCACGATTACCAAGGACTAAACTAAAGTCCCCGACAACGGCGTAAAAAACTTGTTGACCAAACTATGTATATACAAATTAATGTCGCTATGACCCAAGGACTATTATCTAATCCACGGAAACGACGCCAAAAACTTGTTAAGACCATAAGTTGTGCATATTCAAATTTATGAAACCATTACTAGAAAACTATAAATTAACCCTCGGCAATGGCGCCAAAAACTTGATAAGACCCTAACTGATATATATATATATATATATATATATATATATATATATATATATATATATATATATATGCTATATAAAAACTTGATAAGACCTAGCGATATATATATATATATATATATATATATATATATATATATATATATATATATATATATAGCACACACACAAATTTATGACACTTGCAAAAGGATTATAAACTAAGTGACTAAAATCAGGCGGTTCCAAAAACTTGTTAAAACCAAATATAACTTTTATGCTCATAAGAAGAATAATTTTGTTACTAAACTCAATTAAAGATTTAATTTGGTGTTAAAAACTGCAAGTGCACAGGTCGTACAAGTAATAAAGTGGACCTATAAGTCTGGATATCGTTCCTACGGAGAATGAAAAGAATTTAAACTTCAACTACCCCAACTACTCATGTTCTACACTATTTGAACGTCCAGTTTAGAGAAAATTTAGTAACCTAATAAGAATTTTAATAACTGGAATCCTACATTTAAAATAAAGGAAATTTTTAATCTAAATATAAAGCTGGGTGAAGACAAATTATTCTTGAGTAGACAGAGATTTCAACTATTTGTGAAATTATCAATTTATATCATAATCTAATTCTATTTTCTTTTGGTTGGAATACGAATTTGATAAGAGGCAAGGTAGTATAGTTTGGATTCCTCCTCTAACCATACTTTTCAATGAGTAGAGACTCATGTTCATTTTTGAATCATGATTCTAATCAATTACTTGTAATTAGAATTTCTCTACAAGATCTAGGTATTTTTCTTTTCCAATACTTCATACCCATTTCTTATGACTGCAGATTTCTTGCTTCCCAAGACAAGGCAATTGCTAGATTTCTACAAAATGAATTATGTCTCATCCTTAAGATTTGAAAGAGTTTTCCCTCTCCTTGATTAGATCTTAGCTAACACGGGATCAAGATCATTCCTCCAAACCAAGGAGAGATCTCTAATGAATGGTGACATATCACTCGACCCTTCTCAAACCATGAGCAAATTGAGGATTTATCTAAGTAACTTAAGAGCTCATTGGTTCTTCAATATTAGTTTAGCATACCCCCAGTAACTAATCTATGCTCTACGGAATCTCCATCTACGTGTCCTCGAGAGGGCCTCTTGAAAATCGAGCTAGGCAAATAGTCATTTCATGGTGTGCTTCTGTATTAGAGGTGATTAATTTCACAACAACACCATCCAAATAAATTCAAAATCCTCAACTCTCGGAAATTTTTTCTTACTACTCATTATCTGAGAAAAGACCATAACTAACATCATATCTTTCAGAAAAAGTCGTATTCTCAGCGAATTACAGTATACCTTGAAATACTAATCAAGAAAAATTCACTTTATGGCTATGATCAGCGAAGAAATGAGTTCCATTTTTGCTTGGAGTTCATTAATTCAAGCGACAATAAATAAGTAATTTCGAGGATTTAAATTCAACTTCAAAATTTATGGACAATTTACTGTTTCAGATCCAATAAACAAATTAAGCAATCCTACTATAAATCTAATCTACAAAGAAAAGAAAAATAAGAAAAGAAAAGAAAAGAAAAAAATATAATACAAAAGAGTCCTCAGCTCGTTAGGCACTCTGGTTCATTCGATCTTAGATTGTTGCCCTGCTTCTGCTGATCATTTCTTTTATAGAGCCACAAATTTTGGGCCCTAATTGAGGAGCTATGTGTGAATCCCTAAAAATTATGGCCCAGTTTGCCTTCTACATGCTTTGACCTAGAAGTTTTGTCGTGAGTTTG
Source organism: Tetrastigma voinierianum (assembly GCA_016808115.1). Lineage (NCBI taxonomy): Eukaryota > Viridiplantae > Streptophyta > Magnoliopsida > Vitales > Vitaceae > Tetrastigma > Tetrastigma voinierianum. The sequence goes on along the minus strand of JAEQBH010001275.1, from coordinate 1,866,120 downwards.
TGTCTTTGTTGTAGGTATGCAATCGTTTATCGCGACTTGAAGATCTTGTGCTCCTTCTTGCTTCAGTTGCGACAAGCGTATTTTTGTTGCTACAGTCTTCTTTTTTTCAGTATGATAACTCTATCGCGACAGAGTTTCCTTTGTCACGACAATATTTTGTGCATTCCTCAAACAGTTATGTCCTAACATCGATAACCATGTCGCAGCTTACAATTTTGGTCTGCGACTTACGCGAGTTGGTGTCGCGACCCAGTTTTCATGTCGCGACAACATCTACGATTCGGGTTATGTTTGCAGCAGCATCTTATATTATACGCATTTTTTTGTCGCTACCCAGAAAGTCTATCGCGACAAAGGCTTGTTGCCACTGAGCTTGACTTCTTGTTGCAGCCTTGTTCTGATGTTGCGACATGACTTCTTGGTGTTGTCAATATTTACTGTCGCGACCCAGTTTGTATGTAGCGACAAGACCTCTTGGTGTTGTCAATATTTGCTGTCCGACCCAGTTTGTTATGTCACGACAGAACTTCTTTGCATTGTGTTGAACCTTTGTTGCGACATATAAAAGTCTGTCGCGACCTCGTTTCTCTCTGTTAAGCTCACTTTTGTGTTGCAACATTAAGATCCATGTCACGACATAGATTTATCTCCTCAGCTTGAAGTATGTTGCAACGTTGGGTTCCTTTGTTGAGACTAGGCTAGTTCAACAAGTAAGCGTCACCAGTCGCGACATAAATTTTCTTGTTGCGACTGAGCTTCTTCTTTTAGTGCTCTCTTCTGTCTCAACCAGCTCCTCCATGTCGCAAGAGTCAGTGTTGTGACAGAGTAGATTCTGTCGCGACATAGATTCTGCCTTATGATCTTTCATTATGTGGCAACATAACTGATCTTTGTATTAGCTGGCTTCTTCCTATTTCCTATCGCGACATGCTTTGTCTTTTGTTACCAACCTTAGCTCTTCTACTTAATTTTAGAACTTGTGTTAGGCAGGAAAATGTTGTTGCGACATAGTTCTCTAGCCATTTTCTTAGACGTTTGTCACTACACACCGAACTCTGTAGCGACAGAGACTGCTGCAATTGCTGTTTTTCTCTTCTTTCTTGTTGGAAATCTCTCCTTTTTGAATTAACTCCAACAAAACACAAAGTTTGTAAATATTCCATAATTTGGCATTAAAACAACTCTGTAAATACTAAAAACAAACCAGAAAAATGGATTAAAAATAGATGAGTTTAAGACTCATCAATAAGCCAATCCCATAACATGTTTGATTCCATAATTGCTCATGAGTTTGCAAACGGCTTCTTTGCAAAATGGCTTCCCTCATCACTGACGATTGTCCTTGGGGCTCCAAATCTACTCAAGATATTTATTTGAATAAACCCCACTACAGTATTGGCATCATTCCTTGGACAAACTATAGCTTCCACCCATTTAGATACATAGTCCACAGCAAAGAGAATGTATTGATTTCCAAATGAGGGTGGGAAAGGTCCCATAAAATCTATCCCCCATACATAAAAAATCTACACCACCAGGATTCCCTACAGGGGCATCTCATTTCTTTTGTTTATATTGCCCATTCTCTGACATCTATCACAATGTTTAACCCATTTAGCATAGTCTCTGAATAGAGTAGGCTAGTAAAAACTTGATTGGAGAATTTTCTGGGCTGTTCTTTCTCCTGCAAAGTGTCCTCCATATGGTGATGCATGACATTTATCAATTATTCCACCTTGCTCATCTTCTGGCACACATCTTCTGATGATCTGATCTGTGCCCCTCTTCTAAACAACATTGGGTCACCTCATAAATATACTCTGGCATCAGTTCTCAACTTCCTTTTCTACTGGTAGCTGAAATATGGTGGCATGATTCCACAAGCTAAATAATTAATAATATCATCATACCAAGGTAATTGGATTGACACTTGAAAAAGTTGCTCATCAGGGAAATTTTCTTCTATTTCTATCCCTCTTTCCTTTTTCAGTAAATTTTTCCATTCTTGATAAGTGATCAACTATTACATTGTCACTTCCCTTCTTGTCCTTGATTTCTAAATCAAATTCTTACAAATACTTGGTACTTTTGATCAGTCTTGAGACAGCATCTTTCTTTTCCATTAGATACTTAATTGTTGCATGATCAGTGTGTATGATGACATGGGACCCCAAAAAATATGGTCTAAATTTTTCACAAGCAAACACCATTGCTAGCATCTCTTTTTTTATAGTTGAGTAGTTCTCTTGTGCCTTATTGAAGGTTTTTCTAGCATAATATATTTCTCTGAAAATTTTCTCTGTTCTTTGTCCCAAAAGTACTCCCATTGCATAGTCATTGGCATCACACATGATTTCAAACTCTTTGTTCCAGTCTGGTGTTGCCATGATTGGATCTATAACCAATATGATTGTTTATTTAATCTGGATTACACATGATTCATCAAAGATCAAACTTTGCATCACTGCTTGATGCGCATAATGGTGCGGAAATTTTGAGAAGTCGCTTTATAAATCTTCTGTAAAATCAGGCATGTCTGGAAACTTCTTATCATTTACTATTGTAGGTCAGAGAAGAGTTTTGATGACATAAACCTTAGCTTGGTCAACTTCTAGCCCAGCTACAGAAATTTTGTGTCCCAAGACAATTCCTTTTTGTTACCATGAAATGACATTTCTCCCAATTCAAAGCTAAATTCTTGTCTTGGCACCTTTGAAGTACAGTCTCTAAATTTTTCAGGCAATGCTCAAAACTGGATCTATAAACTGAGAAGTCATCCATAAAAATTTCCATAGCCTTTTCCACCAAATTTGAGAACATGGACATCATACTCCTTTGGAAGGTGGCAAGAGCATTACATAATCCAAATGATATCCTTCTAAAAGCAAAGGTGCCATAAGGACATGTAAAAGTAGTTTTCTCCTAATCCTCAAGGGCTATGGAAATTTGATTATAATTAGAATATCCATCAAGAAAACATAAGTAAGGGTGTCCAACCAACATGTCCAGCTTTTGATCAATAAAGGGCAAAGGATAGTGATCATTTCTAGTTGTTGTGTTCAGTTTTCTGTAATCAATGCACACCCTCCATCTTGTCACAGTTCTTATTGAAATCATTTCATTTTTCTCATTTATGATGACTGTGAATCCACCATTTTTGGGAACCACATGAATTGGGCTCACCTAAGGGCTGTTTGAGATTGCATAGATAAATCCTGCATTCAGCCATTTTAATACCTCATTTCTAACAATTTCTTTCATCACTGGGTTCAGTATTCTATGATGTTCAATTGATGTTTTTGCATTCTCCTCTAGGAGGATTTTATGCATGAAAATTAAAGGACTGATCCCTTTTAAGTCTTCTACTAACCAAGCAATGGCTTCTTTATATTTCTGAGGAGTGCTCGGTTTCTACTTATTTTCCAACATCCAAAGTCAGTTGCTATGATTACAGGTTGTGCTCTTTCAGCTCCTAAGAAGGCATATTTAAGATGTTTGGGTAATTCCTTAAGAACTAGCCCTTCATAACTTTTTTCCACTTCTTGTCCCTTTTCTTCATTGTAGCTTGACTTTTCTACACTGATTTCTTTTAGATTGAGTATTGTTTCTCTAATTTCAAAACTAGAATTTAGATATTCAACATCATGAGCCTCAATATACTGGAAATTCATCTCATTCTCATTCATTGAATTATGGTTTTTACAATCATTGATCAGTTTGGGACTTATGAGAACAAATTGTTCTACAATCTTACTTTTATCATTATCATATAGAGCCATCCCAAATTCAAAATTCCCTATGGTGCAGGGGATGGTGAAGCATCTAGGATCCTGCATCTTCAAAGGAAAATTCTTAATTACTTCACTGCAGGTGGCCAAGCTCACCACTCCTTCTTCAGCAAATCTCTTCTTCTTACTTAGTATATCCTTCAAAAAATTTGCATAATTAGGAATCTGAGCTAATGCCTGAGCAAAATGTATGTTTATCTCTATCTTCTTGAACATGTGTAAGAATCTAGAGAACTGCTCTTCCATCTTTGCTCTTTGCAGCATCTGAGGAAATGGAATATAGGGCATATATGCTTGCACCCCCTCTCTCTTCTTCAAGTTTATTTCCTCTAGTGGCTGTTCTTGTTGCACCTTTTTCTTTTTGCTCTCTTCAATCTTTTCTGAATTACCCAGCCTGATTCCTTCTTCAATTTATGCTTGCTTTTCTTTCTCACTCTTCCTATTTTCATATTGTTTTATGTTTTCAAACTCTCTACCACTCCTTAGAGTCACTGCCATACAGTCCTTAGGATTCTTCTTGGTATCAATTGGGAAGGCATCCTTTGACTGGTTTTTCATTTCTAGGGCCAGCTGCCCCACTTGTGTCTCCAGATTTTAAAGAAAGGCATTAGTATTGGCTTGAAACACATCAGCAAACTTCTATTCATGAATGCTCAGTAGTCTTTTGTTCTTTCCCATGAAGCTTAACATCTGCTCCTTAAAAGACTGGGACCTCATTTGGCCCTAATTCTCAGCTCTATGGCTGCTGTGCTGCTGTTGTCCCTGGAACCTATGAGGAGCATACTACTATTGATAGTTTTGCACAGGTCTTTGGCCTTGCTGTGCTCCACCTCCATATGAGAAATTCTTATGGTTCTTCACTGCTGGTGTGTAGTGGGTTGGAAGATTATTGTTGGGCTTGAAATTTTAGCTTATGTTTCCACCCACAAATCGAGCCTTCTCTACTTGATAAGGACCCTCATGAGCAAGTCCCTCAACAGTGATACTCTTTTGCTCATTTACTTCCACTGTTCCCACTTCATGCACTGAATGCATTCTTCTCTCCTAGTTTCCCAACTTGTTCATCAATGCATCAAGCTTTTCCTTTATAGCAGTCATCTTATTCAGCTCTATTACACCACCTCCTCTTAGTCTACTGCTCCCTGAAGTCTCAAATGGAGCTCTATAGTTTCTTTTGGCCAAATCTTCAATAAGCAGGTTGGCCTTTTCAGCACTCTTTCTCTTAAATGCTCCATAGAAGGCTGCATCTATGATCCCCTTAGAGGTGTAATTCATGGCACGGTAAAAGATGTCCATTTGTGTGGTCAGATCTATGATAAGCATTGGGCATCTCTTCAACAACCTCTTGTATCTTTCCCAGGCACTGTAAAGACTTTCATCTTCTCCTTGCTTGAACACAATAATCTCTTCTCTCCTCTCTAAAGTGAGAGCATAAGGGAAAAATCTACTCATGTATGCCTCCATCAGCTCCTCCTAGTTGTTCACTGATCCATAAGGCAGTGACTCAAACCAAGTTGTTGCCACATTTCTCAGTGAAAATGGAAAGAGTTGCATCTTTATCACTTCAGGTCTCACCCCATTTAGTTTCATTGTGTTTGCCATTCTTTAAATTCACCCATATGCTCATCGGGTCTTCACCGGGATGACTGCGATATCGGGATGTCGTCAGCACCATCGTGATAAGAGCTCAGCTTCAACTCAAATTGTCGGGCTCCTACGGTAGGTGGCCCCACATTAATATTCATCTCTAATGACTCCGATCTCTTCAGAAAATCTTCCATCTTCCTCTCGCCTCGAGGGCTCATCACCGCCGTGCCGGGATGTTTTGATGTGTTTCTTTGCTTTCATGCCATGATCAAGGATTTGAAGACTTCATCTTATTTCAATCCTGATCCAATTTAGTGTCTAGTGGCAGCATTTTTGCTTTTGGTTTTTTATGCATGTGATAAATTCCTGAAATGGAAATACACTGAGATCAAGTGAGATCAATAGATAACATAAATATATTATGATATGCTTTCATAAAAGATCAGTAGCTAAGTCAGCTACTGTAGTTAAAACTATTTTCGAAATTTTTTTTATAAAAGTTAAAAGAAAAATGTCCAAACTAGCAATTTTCTCTTTGGTAAGAATATTGATCTTTAAACTTTACTTTCATTTCAATACCCGAGAACGGCGCCATAAACTTGATTATTATGCTAATAACTTTGATTTTATCAACATAGACAAAAAACGGACTGAGTTATAGCATAAAAACCAGAAATTATTCAATCCTTAACAGTCATGCCAAAAAACTTGTATGAATTGATCCTCTTTTAAGATCTGACCATATTTTAAGTATTTCACAAACCATTCTTTAGGATCGGAAATTTGGCACTTCAAGACATGATAATGCAAGCCTTTCCGAATTCACTGTATCTCAACCGCCACTTAGACAAGAATTCCTCTCCCCTTGATCAGAATCTCTACTAACACTGGTCAGATCGTTCTTCAACCGAGGTGAAACCTCTCGCATCACTAACCACTAGGATCGCAGGGTGGATCATATCCCTAGAACACACTCCTTCTATCACCTGGGGAAGGAACCTCGGGTTGAGGTTGATCATCACTTGTATGCTATGTCAAAAGTAATCCTAAAAGTGCATTAGTTCAAATAATATCGTTGTAATTTACCCCTTAAGGATCGCTTCTTGCTCTCGTGTAGTCCATCTCCGTGTCACTTAGAGGGATTCCCAGAGAAACCCAGCAATGATACTTTTCTACGTACTCAAACACCGATATTTAGAACAAGCCAATGTGTGAGTAATACTAGCTTAAATCACTATAGTTTTCATACCCAAAACATCATTAAAATATTATAATCAATAATCCCAACAACATATTCTTCCCAGAGTCAGCCTAGCCTTTCAAATCTAGATCACAAATGACAATGACTAGTTGATCAAACAAATTCATTGGGATTGTAATCAAAACTGAAGATAAATGAATTCTAGAAAATTCCTGCATTCCATCGGGTTCGTATTACAAATAGAAGATTGGAATACATTCATCCAAATGAATCCCAGTTCAAATCACTACTCTAATACGAAAACTAAATCCAAAAACAAACTATATATATATATATATATATATACACACACACAATGAGACTTTAGCTCTCCTAAAAAGCAAAAAAACCTGATAAAAAGTGGATGGAAGCTATGCACTACTGCCCAAAAACTTCTATTTATAGGCTCAGGTCTTAGGCTCTAAACACGAGGCGATAATTACAACGTTCGAAAATCCTAAGAAAAATCTTGCCCTAACACTGCTGTCATGGCGATGTCGCGACATCATTGCTACGTCAAAACTGCTACATTGTGGGTTGACTTTGGTGTCACGACATTAGCTCATTATGACTGAACTTTGATGTCATGACACTAGACCTGTTGTTTTGATCATTTCAGCTGATGTCACAACATTGCTAACCTAGTGTTGCGACATTGGTCAGTTAAGTTCATCTTGACCACCTTAAGCTGATGTCGCGACATTGAATCTCGGCGTTCAAGCCCGGCTTAATGTCGCGGGCCGATGTCACGATATCACGGGTTTGATGTCATGACATTGAGTTGGTCTCACCACCTTGGCTACTTTGGTCCGATGTCACAACATCACTGATCCGATGTCGAGACATTAGATGTTTAGATCTCTAATGTACAAGTCGTGAAGCCGGCGTCGCGGGTGATGTCGCCGACATTGCTAATTTTTTTCTTTTGGCAATCTTATTATGATGTCGCTATCGCCTACCAGTCCTCAAAGTATCGCATGCTCGCACATTACTACTGGATGTCTCAACGATGTTATGGTGATGTCGCGACATTGGTCCGTTAAACTTCACCTCTAGGCTGCTTTGATTTGAAGTTGTGACATTGCTTTAATGTCACAACATTGTTCAGCTAATGTCTTCACTGGTTAAGGCTTTGTTTTGATGTCGCCACGATGTTGTGGTGATGTCGCAACATTGGTCAACTGATAATACCACTTGACAATCCTTGCTAATGTCGTGACACTGAGTTGTGATGTCGCGACATTGAACATTTCAATTTTTCTCACTATAGCCAATGTCGTAGTCATGTCGTAGCGATGTCGCGACATTAGATGTTTGATGTAGTTTGGCTGCTGAGATTGCTTTTGATGTCGTGACATTGGCATATCTTTGCCTTCCATCTTCAACTGATGTTGCGGTTATGCCGTGACATTATAGTAGTGTCATGACCTTCTCCACACGGTGTCGCGACATTAGCCCTTTTTCTGCACAATGCCGATTTTTTGCTATTTTTCTACTGAATTTTGCTTCTTTTCCTTAATTTCCTGCAAAACATAAATATGGGTGAAACCTCCATAATTTTACATTAAACTGAACTTTTAAGCCTGAAATATACTTGAAAAATGGGCTTTAAAATATATGAGTTTTAAACTCATCACATAGTTACCTCCTAGATCTTGAATGTTGTTTCACGAGAGATTAAGGATAGCCTACTTTATATGGACACAGCTCAAGATGTTTGGCTTATTCTTCATGCTTAATTCCACTAAAGCAATGCCCCATGAATTTTTCAGATGAAACAACATCTCAATGCCCTCACTCAAGGTGCCTTAGATATTAATACCTACTACACACACCTCAAGATCCTTTAGGATGAGTTGTAAAATTTTCAATCAATATCGGTTGCAACTGTGGTGGAATGAAGAGTTGGATGGATTACCAACAGCAAGGGTGTGTGATGCAACTTCTAATGGGTCTTAATGATTCCTATGACGTTATGAGAGGTTAGATTTTGATGATTGAGCCCCTCCCTACCGTTTCTAGAGTCTTTAATTTGTTGATCCAGGAAGAACATCAATGTTCCATTGGCCATCCACCACCTCTACCATTTTTTTCTTCTTCTGCTGACAACCATACCTTCCATTGCAACACTAATCTAAGCTCACCTATGGTTGCTGCCGTTGCAACCAATTCCAGCAAACCCAAGAAAGACAGACCTCTTTGCACTCACTGTGGCCTTACTGGTCACATTGTTGACAAGTGTTATAAGTTTCATGGATATCCTCCTGGTTATCAGTCGAGAAGCAGGGGCCCTGCTCCTCAATTTGCTCAGCTTCATTAGAGCCCCATTCAATCTAAACACCCTTTGGCTAATCATGTTGCATCTGATCCTTCCCTTATGCCTGGTCAACATCCTAGATCTCTCTCACCAACACAATGTCAGCAACTAATTTCATATCTTAACACCCAGCTCCATCAAGAATCTCTCGAGCAGTCCTTCAATCCACCCATTCCCAACTCATCTAGACCATCAGTCTCAAGTATCGTCGGTATTATCAATCCCTATTGTTTTTCTTGTTCTTTACCACTTGATGCAAATTACTGGATCTTAGACAAAGGTGCCACACACCATGTTTGTTGCACACTGTCCAAATAACAATCATCCACCATGTTGACCAATGCCTATCTACATTTACCTAAAGGGCATCGTGTTATAATACACTCAATTGGATCTATCACATTGCACAAAGATCTCTCTCACTCTTGCTAATGTCCTCTATGTGCTTGATTTTAAGTTCAATCTCTTGAGTGTTAGTGCTCTCTCTCTCATCCCCTTAACTGTGTTGTGTTTTTCTTTATTAATCATTGTATTATCTAGGACCATATTTGGGGTTCAACGATTGGGAAGGGTAGGAGAGTAAGAGAACTCTATTTTTTAGATTTAAACAGTCCTTTGGTTGACATTGCTAGCATTTCTAATGTTTGTTCCTCTGTTATTAGTTTTGTTTTGTCTAATTCTGATTTGTGGCACCATAGACTAGGCCACCTATCCTTTGTAAACCTTCGTTCTATGAATAAAGAATTACAATTTTCCGCTGTTGATTCTAGTCAATCACGACATTGTCCTATATGTCCTTTAGCTAAGTAACATCATTTATCTTTTCCTTTTAATAATAATTTGTCTCCCAAGCTTTTTGATTTAATTCATGTGGATATTTGGGGAGCTTTTCTGGTCCCAACTGGGTCAAGGCACAGGTACTTCTTAACTATTGTGGATGACTCTACCCAAGCTACTTGAGCATACTTGCTGCATTCCAAGTCAGAGGTCATAAACATATTCCCTACTTTCTGCAACTTTGTTATGATTCAGTATAACACAAAAATCCAGGTTATTTGATCAGACAATGCACATGAGCTTGCTTTTCTAGACTTGTGCAGACAACAAGGCATTTTCATTATTTCTCTTATGTTGAGACGCCGAAGCAAAATTCAGTTGTTGAGGGAAAGCATCAACACATTCTCAATGTTGCATGTGCTCTTCTTTTTCTATCCCATGTTCCCTTGGCATATTGGGGAGATTGCATTCTCATTGTCATACACTTGATAAATAGAACACCTTCACCCTTACTTAGTCATAGAACGCCTTTTGAAATGTTGAATAAGGTGGCACCATCCTACTCATATCTACGGAACTTTGGTTGTCTTTGTTATGCTTCCACTCTAGCATTAAGAAGAACAAAATTCTCACGAAGGGCCAGAGCTTGTGTCTTCTTGGGTTACCCTTCTAGATACAAAGGATATAAGCTTCTTGATCTTGCTTCCAAAAAGGCTTTCATCTCTCATCATGTGGTCTTTCATGAATCTATTTATCCTTTTGCCTCATCTACTCATGCACCTCCTTGCTTGGACATTTTTTATAACAGAGTGTTTCCTCGTGCCTCACATGATAATGAACATGCCATTGTTGAAGACTAAGTACGTCAACTCAATGTCCATGAGCCTACATCACCTATACTTGCTCCATCTATTCTAGCTGATTTAGTAAATGAATCCTCTCAAGTCAAACGATCCTCAAGAGTCACTCAGAAGCCGAGCTACCTTTCAGATTATCATTGTTATCTTATGCAGCAACCTCATATTAAGTTAAGCACACATGGCTCCACCGCACACCCTCTGTTTGATGTGCTCACTTATCAGAAATTGTCTCCTTCATTCCAAGCTTATACATTAGCCATCTCTCTTACAAATGAACCTACTTCCTACTCCCAAGCTATTGCTCTTTCTGAATGGAAAGAAGCCAAGGAAGCTAAGTTGGAAGCTCTACACAACAATCAACAACAATCACACTTGATCTGTAGTTTCCTTACCACATGAAAAACACTCAATCGGTTGAAAATGGGTCTATGAAACCAATTTCATGCAGATGGAACCCTTGAGAGACACAAGGCACGCTTAGTTGCTAAAGGATATACCCAACAAGAAGGTGTAGACTTTTTAGACAACCTTCTTACCCATGGCCAAGTTAGTCATTGTCAAAATTCTCCTTTGCTTAGCTTCTATACATGGTTGGACCTTAACACAACTAGATGTAAACACCGCCTTCTTACACGGCGACCTCACTGAAGAAGTTTACATGACTCTCCCTCCTGGATATCTTGGTCGAGAGGGGGAGCCTTTACCTCATAATGTAGTTTTGAAGTTACATAAATCACTATATGTCCTTAGGCAAGCCTCACGGCAGTGGTTCTCAAAATTTTATAGTGTACTTTTAAAGGAAGGGTTCAAACAGTCACAAAATGATCACTCATTGTTTGTCAAGTTTGTTGATGACATTTTTTTGGCAATCTTAGTCTATGTAGATGACATTATAGTGGCAAGCAATGATCCAAAGCCAGTTACAAAACTAAAGGAGTTTCTCAATGACAAGTTCAAACTTAAAGACTTGGGAGATCTTAAGTACTTCCTTAGCTGAGGTGTACAGGTTGTCTGGTTGCCCTATTTTTTTAGGTCAGTATATATTTCCTGCCTTTATTTTCTTCTAGGGTTGAAACAGATGAATAAAATGTTTGTTTCCTTATTTCTCTCTTCCTTTATATTCTAATATCCTTTCAGTTTGTAATGTATAACTCTTCTGAGGGGAACCTTTTTTCAAGTTATGTCAAAAGGATGTAGTTTTTTCAAGACGGGGGACTTTGTTAAATGGTTTCCCTATCATCTGACTGCCAATTTGAATTCTGGTTCCAGCTAAGTATTGGCTAAATGTTTGGAAGGCTAATCATGGAGCTAGAATCTTCATTTTTGTGTAGCAAATTGTTCATTGAACTCTTCAACTATTTTCAAAAGATATTGTATGACATTATGCAATCTGTTGGTGTAGAATGACAGAAAGATCAATCAAATAGAAGAGAAAGAATCATTAGGTACTTTTATATATCAGATCCCACTATACTCCCCTGTTCTGCCCTGTTCCAGACTGAAACACAAGATCAAGCTTCAGGTATCACATATCATGCAATTGTTTTGTCCTTCTGTTCACACTGATGATGATATACCTTCTTCTCTTTCTGCAACACTAGTAAAACAGTAATGGTTTTGCGCATTATTAATAGCTTCTTTAATTATCTAGCCAATATTCCAAATGAATTATCCACAAAAACAGAATTAGAAAGCTTGACAAATCAGAATGGGTAAGTTTGCTAATTTTGCATGGTATACATGAGAAATAGTTCCAATATTTCTTCTCTGTAGCTGAATTGAAACTTGCAGAGTGAGAGAGGTTAATAAGGAGATGGGGGTGAGCTTTGTCAGCGTCTCATCTCAACTGAAAGGAATAAAATCTCTGGGAATGAATGGCTACAATATTCCTCACTTTCTACAGTTTCTTTCTCGGAATGTCGGCGGCCTCCGGTCACAAGAGCTGGATTTGAATTTGAAATTCATATATGGAACACTGTGATGTGAATGAGGCCAGCAAACACCACCACCGGAAGTCCCCCATTCCTTACCAGTTACCTCTATGGGACGGCCTGGCCCTCATGCCTCATGCCTCATGCTATTACTCATTGCTCTAGCATTGGTGATCCTCCCTTACTCCAACCGAAGGTCCGCCGCCAACTCATCCGCCCATGGTGAAGAAAAACCGGCGAAGGATGTGGAGAAGCGGCCTGACATGCCCGGAGACGACAACCCAAGCTTCTGGCGAAGCCGACGGACCTTCGGAAGGAGTAGGGAAGGATCACCAATGCTAGAGCAATAGACCTTCTCGTAGCATGAGGGCCAGTCCGCCAAAGAGGTAAGGAATTGGCCGAAGTTATCAAAGGTTTATTCAGGGTGTGGGAAGGGAGAAATTTAGAGGAAGATATAGGCAATCATGCAAGAGATTGCTTCCATTTTCTTTCTCATCATTTTCTTTTATTTTACATAGGCAAAATAACAATTGTATTACAACTAAGCAGGCACAAACATAACTCTTTCTCTTTTTCTTTCTCTTACTCATGATTGATTAACTGGTTAAATCTATGTTTCCCTCATTTTAATTGTTGCAAAACCAAGAACCAAATACGGTATATGTTTATATGCAAGCACCACAATTTTTATATATATTTTGGCCATGTAACCCCTCAACTTGCAACACATTATGGTAGAGACAAATTTTAGGGCGGTCAATTTTGTGCATTACTTATGTTTTATGCTAATTGTTAAGACCGTAGCCAAAATGAGTTTGATATACATCATTAATCCACCATTTCCAAACATTTTAAAATTTTAGGTAATTGGTAGCTTCATTTAGTGTCAAAACCTTAGTTAATTTACAAGATTTCAATTTTTATTACCATCATTTATCTTGTAAATATTTTGAAAGGGAAAAATCTACTTGTCATGGAAGGTGCCTACTACATGCAGACTGGGCTTGGTACAACAAGTTATGGATTACTATAGGAACAATTAAATTCTGATAGAAATAAAAAGGCACAAAAATAAATCAACATAAATGTAGGGACACAAGAGATTGGTTACACAGTTCGGCCTAGCCTACGTTCGCGAGGCTGAGCCTAGATGAAAAGGATTTCACTATATATCAATTAGGTAACAGTTAGTCTTATATGAGACAAAGCTTCCCCTTTCTCTAACGCTTCCTTCACCTAATTCTCTTATAGTGAAACATAGAATGAGATCCCCTCATTCCCCAAACGTCATCTAGACTCCTACGAGCCCAAATAGCATCCTTTAACAAGATGTATAAATACCTCCCAACAATAAGAGAAATTGTGCGATACCTACAACAGGTATTAAACTCTCATAACCACCTTCTTTGCACGTACTTCTACATTTTTGTGGAGTCTTTGCAACAAAACGTGTCCCCTATTTATCATCCTACAGGGAAATCAAACCATAATATTATGGATCACATGTTTCTTATTCTAACTCAATCAAGCCAACTGAATATATGCCTTCAATTGAAAGCCCATCAATTAAGCCAACTAATTTCCTTACATATTTACCATTGAGGAAGCATATCTGCCTTCCATAGAAAATCTTCAAATATGATCAAATCTAGAAGATTTGGTATGCCTAATATTACCTTATGTCTTGCCTCATCCGTCTCACATCATATCATCCTCTGATCTTTAGAAAATCCTCTCCGGACTCGGTTTTTTCAAAATATGGCAAGTCTTGCAATCTAGCTTGGTATACTAACCTGTGCCCCAACCTTGAGACAACTCATGTTACATCCTTATAGCTTCAATCAAACAACTGAAACATGCAACACAATTTTGCCTAAGATTATGACAATAAATATCTCCATCAGATTTCAATTTCATTATTTAAGATTGGGATTAGGTTAGATGGAGGAATTTCCACAAAATTCTATATGCTTGCGGATGGGTTGCAACAAGAGACAAAAAGAAAAGAATATCTGGTTGAGAAGTTAAGGGTCACAATCTGGATGGTTCATGAAATCTCTTCAACTATGATTCTGAGCCATACTTTTTTAGCTTTTTCTACCACCCATTTGGTTAATTAATTTTTTTCTGTTTCGATCTATAAAGCTATCACCTATCTACCCATCCTTTGATTTTCGGAGAATTTTCTCTTTCACCTTTATATTTATATTTTGGACATATCATATATCATATACAATCCATCCCAATCACAATAACAATTTGTTATTTTCCGGTATTTAGGATGTGATTATGGCGATGAAATTGTTTCAAGAATTCCAAGGCCAAGGAATGCAACAAACAAACCACTCACAGGAGGATAACATTAATCTTACTTGGGTTTAATGAGGCAATATTTTTCATAGACTCAATCCAAAGGCTGTGGACTCGATTAGAAACCTAATCTGGACTAGAAAAATGAGCATTCAGGAATGCATTTTAGCATTGAATCAGTTCCTGTTTTCAAGCATTTCCTACATTTTAACAAATAATTATATTAGAGAGAATTCTTCTGTTCAGGAACTGAGGAGATCATAGAGTTACCCAAAATGGAACACAAGGTAGTTTCAGTGTAAATATCTCAACAGCAGGCCTAAAAGCATGGGAACATTGGCAGTTGGAAAGCACCCCAACCTTATTGCTCAGCACATGTTCTGATGTCCATGCATGCATGTGCCTTCTCTTTTGTTTTGGCAGTTTAGGGTTTTTTTTTCATAATATCATTGTGAACCTACCATGCAATTTTATGACTGTTTGAACTTTCACTACTATAATACTTTCCATTGAGATCAGATCAGAATCAGAATGATTAGAAATGATTCCTCAAGTTTATATTTAGCCCATTAGTCCTTATAAGCTCTACAAGCTAAAAACATCAAGCAACCCAAGAAACATTTTTGTGGCTTTCTCATGTAAAGACTAAGTATATATATACTTTCAGCTCCTGATGTGTTATTTTATTTCAACTGTGTCTCATAGTAATATATTTGTGAATTTCATTTTAAATTTGAGTTCTGAATTTGACTCAGGCAGCAAAAAGTAAACTGGTTAAAGGGGAAAAAGAAATGAAAAATTGGAATCTCATAGTAGTTAGGTGTTGGAGCTGCAACTAGAAGATTCCAATTTTTCTCTTTCTCCTCCTATAGTTTCTTGGCGATCAACAGAGCATCGAACACTTGGTAAATTTCTCTAAATACAAGAGAAATTACAGTCTAGAGCCAAAGTAAAATGGAAAACTAATTTCCATTCATGCAACAAATTGGCAATGATCTTCATTGTTTACATGAAATTAAAGAGATAAAAAACGAAAAGAGATGGGAAAAAAGGAAAAAGAAGAAATGGATAAGTTGGACTAACCATCCATTCAACTTCCCACTCTCATGATTCTTATGATATTTTTAGTGCAAACCCTGTGAAGGGCAGATACCATTATACTAATTTCTTTTTTCTTTCTTTCTTTTTAATAGTAATAGTAATAAATTATTATTGTGGCAATCTAAAAAATTCAGAGGAAAGAGTGGGAAATGGGATATGGCCTTCTGTGCTGTGTTCTGTTCCATCTGTCACTCAAAAAACTAGAGCAACTAAAGCCAAACTAGTACTGTTTGAAGATTTTGCTAAAATCGAATTCTCAAAATGAGTCTATGTCACTTCTTGATGACATTTTAAACCTCTAAATTAAACCCAAGATAATTAAGATAACATTTCAGTTTCCGTAATTTCAAATTAAGATCTAAACTTTGACTCAAAGGTAGTCCTCAAACTCATGTACTGTAGCAAATCAAAAGAAAATATACTCTTATATCCATTGATAGAAGATAGAAAAGAAATAAAAGGGAAACCTAATTTTATTACTCATACAAGTCAAGTACATGAATCTCTAACCTCCATGGGGAACGGGTAAAAAGAAAATAATCTAACAGAAAAGAAGTAACTAAGAAGGTTTTAACGACTCATTATAGCAATGTAGTAGGCTTCCATTTCCAGATATGATAAGGTGAAATTGGGAATGAAAATTGAGGAGGTGGTTCCCAAACAAGTATCAAAGAATTTAGAACACCTACCCATATATCCTAAATTCAACATTCCCAATTCTTACCTAATGATCATATACAAATGGTAGCCATGCCCAGCCATGTGCAGTACTAAATGATGGAAGAGGAATTTAGAGAGCAAGCTCTAAAAAAAAGCTCAGGCATCCTTGGAGTGTTTCTTCATTGAATATGTACGTCAATAGAGAAACTAGAACTCCAGTACTGCCGCCAATAGCTCTTAGTTGTATCAAGACCACCAATGTCAACAATTTCCTAACAATATCATTTGGCAGCTGAAACCAGACTTCCAGGTTAGAGAGCTGTGGAATATATGCAACATATATATATTGTGGAGGATTCAGTAGCTATACGCCCTTAGTGGGCAAGCCAAGATGAATCTCATCCCTTTCTTTGTTACCATTACCATCGGTGATGGTGACCGGAGACCGCAACAGGCAACATAAGATCGTAGATTTCACATAAATCTTTGTAAGAAAGGAAGGAGAATAGGAGGAGAAGGTGAAGAGTGAAGGGCATTGCTGGAGAAACACGAACATGATGAGTGTTTTTCAACACTTGTAGGAAGAATAGGATTCGAGTTTCCATAAGAACAAAATATCACAAAGGTGTAATGCAAAGTGAATAGATGTCAACAAAGAAAGAGAAAGACACTCCATCAAACTTCTCACACAATGGAATCTCTCTCAACCATCATAAGTACTATACACTGCAGCAACCTCTCTCTCATGGTGCTCCTCTCTACCGAGGAAGCACCCCCACTACTGCTACTGCTGCCTCTACTACACCATGCCCAAGTCCTCTTATTTATATACATATATCCACCACAGAAGGAAAAGTAGGTGACGTTAAAGCCTAGTTGTTCAACCCCAACAACTTTCTAATATCACTACAATTTCTCATTAAAACCAATTCCTATTTTAATTCAGCCATGCATGGGTTGGGTGGGTACAATTTCAGACTCCAAAAAGTTGCATATCATGCAAGCCAGAATTGGCACGAGTTTTAGGCCAGAATTTCATTAATATATATGTTATATATATATATATATATATATATATATATATATATATAGCCCAAACCTATTTTCTATATGTTGCAAAGAAAAAAAAGTTGTTGAAAACATATTTTCAATATGTTGAATTCATGATACAGAAACCACCTTTTATAACAGAGATATAGGTAGAGAACCATAAGCAAATAATCATCTTTATAAATTTGGAAACCTCCCTAATTACTGTGGAATCATATTTATGTTTTACCCAATGCTTTCTATAAGAACCAATTTTGATCATATGATCTCCGAGAGGCATCTACCGCGCAATGCGAACCCCGCAAAAAGGCGATCCAACGACTTCCGGCAAGGCTCATTTCACCCCATGACGTATTAAGTCAAGAATCTATATACAAAGGCTTATGCCGAGATAGTTTGGAATTGCATACCTTTTTCTATGGGGGATCTTCCCAATTTATAGGGTTCGGTTCCCAAATCTCCTCGTCTTATTTTAGGAATAATATATGTTTTTCCTATTAAGGATTATCCTTTTTTATGTGTGATAAGATATACTTTTCTTTTATCAAGGATTATCCTTTTTGCGGATAAGATCTCGCTTTTCTCTCATCAAGGATTATTCTTTCAAATAAATGATTTAGAAATTAGAAACAAAGGATAATATCTACTGCATATTTTCCCATAACAAATTTCATATGCGTGAGATGGCCACTAGGGGGTCTCTGACCCTAGACTCCGGTTCTAGATCGCACCGTCTAAATGGGTTCCCGTGTGGTTTTAATACGCGGCCGCCTGGGCCGCTCATGAGGTGGGTTAGGCAAAGGTCACCTACGCGGCTCGGCCTATTGGAATGCTGTCCGGGTCTAAAGTCATGGTACCCACAATGCCCCCTTTATCCAAAGTTGAATGTCGTACTTCTTCTTCACGGAAAATATGGTGCTTTTAAACCTCGAGCGGAGAAAGCTGAAGGGATCGGTGAATTAATGCGTGCATTGAACGTGTGTTTGATATAAAGCACGGTGAACCACATGTTTTCTCAACATCGGGCCGATGGCTCGAGATCACTACAGAGGGAGCGCAACAGCTCCTTTGTTCGTGAAGAACTCCAGAGTTAGCCCATCCCTTTCCTTACATAGCCCCGCCATACCCCTGCCTGGCCGTCAGAGAGGTCGCTGGGGTGAACATTTTGTTCTTATTTGATCTAAGTCAATCTCAGTAGCTCTTCCCAAGCTGGTCACCTCGAGAGCCTCAAGTCGAGATTGTCAAGCGGGCCTTAGTTAGCTTTGTTCGTCTCGATCATTTCACCTGAGGAACAAGACTCATAGGTTGCCCCTCAAGTGGTAAAGAGAAAGAATGCACAGGTTGAGAGCCATCATAGTTTAAACATGGGCCAATCCAAGTTAAATCTAAAGTCCTGGTCTTTTAACTGGTCAGCAGAGAGTCAATCCGGCCTTTGAGGTGCCACGGCTAGAGCCGTAAGTCCGCATTAAAAGTGTCATACGCCTGGAGCCACAAGTCCTGGCCTTTGAAAGCGCCGACGACTTGCAGCCACAAGTCCGGCCTTTGAAAGTGTCGACGGCTTGAATAAGGCTGATATTTTGAAAGTGCTAGACGACTTAAAGCCGAAAGTTTGGCATTAAAGATGTGTCAGACGACTTAAAGCAGAAGTCTGGCATTAAGGAAGTGTCAGACGGCTTAGAGCCTGAAGTCTGACATTAAGAAAGTGTCAGACGGCATAGAGCCAAAAGTCTGGCATTAAGAAAGTGCCAAATGGCTTGGAGCCAGAAGTCTAGCATTAAGAAAGTGTCAAACGGCTTAGAGGCAGAAGTCTGACATTAAAGAAGTGTCATACGGCCGAGCCACAAGTTCGTCTTTTAAAGTGCCGCACGACTTGGGAGCCACAAGTCCGGGCTCAGCGTCGACCGCCAGCGAAGTCTCGGGTATTTTGAAAGTGCTAGACGACTTAAAGCCGAAAGTTTGGCATTAAAGATGTGTCAACGACATGTGAGCCGTAAGTCCGAATTAAGGAAGTGCCGTAATTACTGAGAGCCAAAAGTCCGCATTAAGGAAGTGCCGTATGGGCATGCAGCCGTGGTCCGGGCATTAAGAAAAAGTGCCGCACGACTTAGAGCCAAAAGTCCTGCATTAAGAAAGTGCCGCATGGCTCGAGCCACAAGTCCGGTCTTTGAAAGTGTCGATGGCTTGCAGCCACAAGTCCGTCTTTTAAAAGTGTCAACAAATCCGGGCCAGAGCCGTGTCCGCACAAGGATGTGCTAAACGGAATAGAGCTAGAAGTCTGGCATTAAGGAAGTGTCAGATGGCTTAGAGTCGGAAGTCTGACATTAAGGAAGTGCCAGACGGCATAGAGCTAGAAGTTTGGCATTAAGAAAGTGCTAGACAGCTTAGAGCCAAAAGTCTGGCATTAAGAAAGTGTCAGATGGCTTGGAGCCAGAAGTCTGGTCTTTTGAAAGTGTCAGACGGCTTAGAGCCACAAGTCTGGTCTTTTGAAAGTGCCAGACGGCTTAGAGCCAGAAGTCTGGCATTAAGGATGTGCCAAATGGCATAGAGCCAGAAGTCTGGCATTAAGGAGGTGTTAGACGACTTAGAGCCAAAAGTCTGGCATTAAGAAAGTGCAAGACAGCTAGGAGTCGGAAGTCTGACATTAAGAAAGTGTCGACGGCCAGAGCGTAAGTCCGGCCTTGAAAGTGCTGCATCGCTTGTAGCCACACCGCATTAAGGATGTGCCAAACGACATAGAACTAGAAGTCTTGCATTACGGAAGTGCTAGACGGCTTAGAGCCAGAAGTTTGACATTAAGGAAGTGCCAGATGACATAGAGCCAGAAGTCTGGCATTAAAATAGTGTCATACGGCTTAGAGCCAGAAGTCTTGCATTAAGAAAGTGCTAGACGGCTAGGAGCTAGAAGTCTGACATTAAGAAAGTGCTAGATGGCTTGGAGCCACAACTCTGGTCTTTGAAAGCGCTCTACTCCGCTAGAGCCACACTATGGTCTTTCGAAAGTGCCACACTCCGCTTGTATTTCTGCAAGTTTGGCATTAAGGATGTCAACGGAATAGGAGCCGGGAAGTTCAGCACAAGTGCTGTAGCCAACTTAGAGCGCCTAAGTCAGTGCATTAAAAGTGTCGACGCCTCGGGAGCCAAAAGTCCGCATTAAGAGGGGGCGTGTCGACGACTTGAAGCCACAAGTCCTGCCTTGAGGTGCGCGACCACTTAGAGCCAGAAGTCCGCATTAAGGATGTGTCGACGCTTTAGAGTTGAAGTCCGCATTAAGGAAGTGTCATACCTAAGATAGCGAAGTCCGGCATTAAGAAAGTGCTGCATGCCTTGGGAGCTAAGTCCGACATTAAGAGTGATGCATTCCGCTTGAAGCCACAAGTTTGGTCTTTTGAAACTGTTAGACGGCTTAAAGCCACAAGTCTGGCCTTTTGAAAGTATCAGACGGCTTAGAGCCAGAAGTTTGACATTAAGGATATGTCAAACGGCATAGAGCCAGAAGTCTGGCATTAAGGAAGTGCTAGAAGGCTTAGAGCCGGAAGTTTGTCATTAATAAAGTGCCAGATGGCTTGGAGCCAAAAGTCTGGTCTTTTGAAAGTGCTAGACAACTCAGAACCACAAGTCTGGTCTTTTGAAAGTGCCAGACGGCTTAGAGCCGTAAGCTCAGACATGACGTGCTAACGGCATGAGCCGTAAGTCCTGGGCATTAAGGAAGTGTCAGATGGCTTAGAGCCGGAAGTTTGGCATTAAGAAAGTGCCAGACGGCTTAGAGCCAAAAGTCTGGCATTAAGAAAGTGTTAGACGGCTTGGAGCCACAAGTCTGGTCTTTTGAAAGTGCCAGACGGCTTAGAGCCAGAAGTCTGACATTAAGGATGTGCCAAACGGCATAGAGCCAGAAGTCTGGCATTAAGGAAGTGCCAGATGGCTTAGAGCCGGAAGTCTGGCATTAAGGAAGTGTCATACGACATAGAGCCAGAAGTCTGACATTAAGAAAGTGTCAGACGACTTGGAGCTAGAAGTCTGGCATTAAGAAAGTGCCGTGACTTACTGGAGCCATGCCAAGCCCGCCCTTTGAACCGGTCTGGAAAGCATCGCACGACTTAGATCTAGAAGTTTGGCATTAAGGATATGCCAAACGCAAGATAGAGAGCCTAAGTCCGGCATTAAGGAAGTGCCGACCACTTAGAGCCCAAGTTTGGCACAAGAAAGTACCGCATGGCCTCGGGTTCCTAAGTCTGGTCTCGAAAAGCGACGGCTCAGCCACAAGTCCTGCTCTTTTGAAAGTGCCGTGACGGCTTCTAGAGCCACAAGTCCGGTCTTGAAAGTGTCGACGCTAAAGCCGGGAAAGTCCGACATTAAGGAAGTGCTAGGACAACATAGCCAGAAGTCTAGTATTAAGGAAGTGCTGCATTCCGGCCGAGCAGGAAGTCCGCATTAAGGGAAGTGCGAGATGGCGTAGAGCCGTGTCCGACATTAAGAAAGTGCTAGGATCAAGAGAGCCGAGTCCGGCATTAAAAAGTTTCCCGACGTGCGAGTCAAGTCTGACATTAAGAAAGTGTCAGATGACTTGGAGCCACAAGTCTGATCTTTTGAAAGTGCCAGACGGCTTAGAGTTAGAAGTCTGACATTAAGGAAGTGCCGTGACTTCGCATAGAGCCGTAAGTTCGGGCACAAGGCAGTGTCGACCAAGATAGAGCCATAAGTCCGACATTGAATGGAACTAGTGTGGCATTAACCATACCGGGCCTGATAAGACATTTCCGAGTTAGCAATGTGGTCCAGCTGGGCCTCCACCACATGCCGAGCCGGGACAAAGATAATAAATGGGCCATCCGCACTTTGTATCGCCGCTAGGGCATTAGTCATGCCGGGTCGATGCGGCATTTAGACCATCCGACTTTAATATGAGCCGGTCGCATTAGCCATGCCGGGTCGTGATAAGCGCATTTAGCGCTATCCCAAGCTGCGGACCACGCTAGGATGTTATCTATACCGGGCCGGGATAGGTCATTTACTACGCCTATCTGGCTTTTAAGTGATCGTTAGATGTTGTCTATACCGGGCCTGACAGCTATTTATCAAGGCTATCCGAGCTTTTTGGCTGACCGGCTAGGAAGTTATATTTACGGCCGGGATAGGTCATTTTACTGCGCCTATCCGGTTTTTAAGTGACCGCCAGATGTTGTTTATACCAGTCGGATAAAGTCATTTTATCGCGCCATTCGCTTTGGCGGGACCGTTAGATGTTGTCTATATCAACGGACATGTCATTTATCACTACTATCCGGAGCTTTTAAGTTGACCGCTATAAGTTATCTCTATCTGGGCCGACAGTCATTTTATCACCCATTCGGCTTAAGTGACTCTGCCGGGGATGTTGTCTATACCGGGCCGGATAGGTCATTTTATTGTGTCATCCGGGCTTTTAAGTTGACCGGCTATAAGTTATCTTTACCAGGCCGAACATGTCATTTTACTGCGCCATCCGAGCTTTTAAGTGGTCCGGTTAGATAATGTCTGTACCGGGCCGGACAGGTCATTTTACTACGCCATTCGGACTTTTAAGTTGACCGGCTAGAAGTTATCTTTACCAGGCCGGACAGGTCATTTTATTGCGCCATCCAGGCTTGTAAGTGGACCGACTATAAGTTATATTTACCGGGCCGGATAGGTCATTTTATTGCGCCATCCGAGCTTTTAAGTGGACCGGTTAGATGTTGTCTATACTAAGCCGGACAAGTCATTTTACTACATCATCCGAGCTTTTAAGTTGACCGGCTATAAGTTATCTCTATCGGGCCGGACAGGTCATTTTACTGCGCCATTCGGGCTTTTAAGTGGACCGGTTAGATGTTGTCTATACCGGGCCGGATAGGTCATTTTACTGTGTCATCCGAACTTTTAAGTTGACCGGCTATAAGTTATCTTTACTGGGCCGAACAAGTCATTTTATCAAGGCCATCCGCTTTTAAGTCACCTGCTAGATAATGCGTCCAGATCGCCTGACAAGTCATTTTACTAATACGCCATCCGACTTAAGTTGATTGGAATATGGTTATCTTTACCGGCCGGAAGGTCATTTATCACAACATCCGGCTTTTAAGTGGATCGGTTAGATGTTATCTTTACCGGACCGGACAGGTCATTTTGCTGCGCTATCTGGGCTTTTAAGTGGACTATTGCAAAGATTGATAGAGAATGCTTTAAAGAAAGCTTTATTGATAATACCTCTTTCAGGTTCGCGACTTTCTCCGATCCGAGTCCGCAACTGGTCATTATTTCGCTGTGAGCCTTCAACATGACTTTGCAACTCCTTTGTAACACCCCGAAATATACCCTAGTCGTTTTCAATGTGTTTAGGGTATTTTGTAGGCATAAATTGAATTAAAGAATTGTAAAACAATAAATATGGAAATTGGAGAAACCGAAAAATTGTATTAAGACATATGACAAAAGTGTAATTTGTCAAAAAGGGGCATAAAAGTCATGAGTTGATAAAATTAGAGGCCAAAGTGGAAATAACATAAATATGAATGCAAATAATAGAATGAAGGAGGACTAAAAGGCAAATAAAAGAAAGTTTAACTATAAAAAGGGGAGGGAGACAAAAATAACTCATTTTTTGGTCTCCAAACAAGAGAGCTCATACGGGTTGGGAGGAAGAGGAAGAAGAAGAAGAGGAAGAAAGAGGAGTCAAGCAAAGGTATGGAAATTCTAAAGTTTTCAGATGATTTATATATGATTGCATAAAACTACTGGGTATGAATTGCCAGGGCTTTCTCAGATATTAGCTTTGTTCCCTTTCTGTGTTTGTTAGGAATACATCTTAACTCTAGATTTATGGGAAGTTGGGTTGAAAATCCGTAGTTGATATCAATTAGATATGGAATCCTTCATAATTGTATGGTTTTGTAAAGTTTGGTGAACTTCGTATAAATCCTTGACTTTTCGGGTTAATTAAAAGTGTTTCAGGAGTTGTTCGAGGGATTCCATGTTATTTTTAATGAAGGATGGAATAGAAGAGAATTATGGAAGAAAAGTGAATGAAAAGGGTGAATTCGCCATTTCCGGCGTAATCTAGTCGGGTACCTAAGTATTCTCAAATAGTGGCAATTTTTATCACCGACGCAGTAGGCAAAATGGTACCGGTAACATCCAAAGTGGTACCGGCATCACTTCCCTCCGTGACCGGTTCGTACCGGTATTCAAACATAGTGGTACCGTACCACTAGTTCCCCGTGAACCTGTTTTTGTATTTTTGCATGGGCTTAAGCTTAGAATTTGCATACAATGAGTATTAACTCATCAATGATTAACTGGGTCGAGATAAGAAAGAAATTGAGTGAAAAATGTATCGTACCGCGCCCCGGCTTAATCTCACATGCGGGAAAACTTCATGCCTTATAATAAGATAGGAAGTTTCTGAATACATATAATTGTCGGAATGCCAAATACTAGGTGTTAAATGACACGACACTCCTGCTAGTGCCACGCCACTTATTACGCGGTGCTACACGATAAGACTTCCTAGATCTCTCCGATTAGTGCGACGACACTGATCGTGCTTCTCAACACATCAGTACTCTAAGACTGGGACAAGGCGACCAAGACTTCCTCCGGCCGGGCTGCTCTCAAGACTTGCCTTGTGCTACTCAAGACTTCCGCATCGTATAGTATCTACGAGTACTTCTGAATAAGAATAAGCTCTATAACTCCTACGGGAGATCTGAACAAGCAATAAGTTGCTGTAACTCCTACGGGAGATCGGAATAAGCATAAAGTTACTATAAGTACAAGTATGAGTCATATGGGAGATCCGAATAAGCATAAGTCTATTAGAAGCATAAGTAATTGTATAAGTTCATTATATGAATGCATGAAAATTCTGATATCTGTTATTGTTATACGCTTACTATAAATGTGTATATGCATATTACTCCATGTTTCCCCACTAAGCGCAAAGCTTAGCACCTGGGTTTTTAATCCGTGTAGGTACGTACAAAGAGACAAAGATCTTCCGCATTCTCGCTAGGCCGCGACACGAGTAGTGGGATTCATCACCGTAGGTTCTACGCGCTTCCGATCGTAAATGTAAATGTATAGTTTTCAGATAGGTAAATGGACTCAAGATCGTATGTATGTGACATCGGTAAACACCACTTACGCGCGGAGTTTTATTTTGTGTTTTGTATACGATATGTTGATACGCTTATAAGACTTGGACACACCAACGCCCGATAAAGGTGTAAAGAGTCTCACCTCAGCCTCACTTCCAGTTGAGATATCCTTCATCTTTCTTGTTTGTTCCTTCATTTCCTTTCTCCATGCCCCGATCCCACCGAAGTTAATTGATTTTCTCGATTAACCGGGTCATCAAGCTGCATTGACATTGCGACCGGGGCCCGACGAATAAGATGTGGAATGGGATCGACCGGTAGCCTAGGTGAGGGCCATCGATGCAGCTAGCTAGAGCTAAGCTTCGCTACAATCGTCTATGAAACTTTTTGTTCGATTTCCCACAAACTGGGCCAATGTAAACTGAATTTGTTCGTCTGATCCTCCTGCATACTGTCATGCACGTGAACCCATAAAAAGTATTATCCAACGACAGGTATGCCCACGCTCCATGATTATGTCAAGCAATTTTTGAAACAGGCTGAAGAAAGAGCGTTTGAGAGATAGTTGGAATTGCATTACCTTTTTCCTCGTGAGGGATCTTCTCCCAATTTATGCGGTTCTGCTCCCAAATCTCCGTTCTTATTTTAGGAATAATATATGTTTTTCCCTATTAAGGATTATCCTTTTATGGATAAGATCTCTGCTTTTCTTATTTTGATTTATCCTTGCTGATAATATATGTTTTTCCTTATTAAAGATTATTCTTCCAAATAAATGATTTAGAAATTAGGAAATTCAGGGATAAATATCTACTTTACGTATTTTCCCATAACAAATTTCCTATATGCGATGAGTGATGGCCAATAGGGCTCTGGATCTCGTGACGGGTTCTAGGGATCGCACTGCCTCGGGTGGGTTCCCGTGTGGTTTGAATACAGTGAGCCGCCTTGGGCTACTTCATGAGGCGGGCCAAGCAGTTGGCCTACGCGGGTGCCGAGCCTATTAAACAGTGGGTCTGGGTCTAAAAAGCCATGGTACCCACACTTTCCATGTTTTCCTTCCAATTACTTGATATTTTCTAATTTTAGTTAAAATAGAAATACACGATTGAGACATGGGGGTAACAATCATATTTGTAAAGACTACTTTCTATAACAATTTAAACATACTTTCATTTTAGACATCTCATGGAGTTAGATTAGCTTAGTTGTTACTTGTTAGGTTGTTAATGGTTTGTTGAAAAGGGTGTATAAATACATACAATTCTCATATACATTATGTAATAGAATGCTTCCATGTCTCTTTAATGGTTCCCCTTTAGATGACACCATTTTATTCTTCGTTATTCCAAAATATTTATATAATCTTAAAAAAAAACATAATTTTAAATTTATCTCTCTCTCTCTCTTTATATATATATATACAAAATTATAGTTGTAAAAATATATATAATACATTCTTTTGAATTTTGAAAACGTTTTAATTTTAAAATATTTAATAAATACTTGTAGCTAAAAATATTTTTAAGGAAAATACATTTTAAAAACAACAAACCCTAGGGGTGGGCATGGTTCGGTTAATCAAATCGTCACACAAAATAAAAACCTACCGTTGGTTATATATATATATTAAATATTCGGTTGGTTAACCGAAACCGAGACGGCGTGAAACAAAACCAACCAAATGCCCTATTCGATTAACCTATTTTTCGGGTTCGACCACTTGTTTAATCTGGGCTTGATTTTTTAGGTTTTTTTGCCCACCCTTAACAAACCCTATCAAACTAAACACTCTTTTTAGTATAGCGCGTGAAAAAGAGGAAAACAACAAACCCTATTAAATCAAACACTCTTTGAGTATAACATATGAAAAAAGAGAGCGATTCGACTTGATCACCCTGAACAAAAAGGGCCAAAAGAAAAAAGCAAAACGAAAATAACCATAATTTCGAACTTTATTATGCAGTTAACCATCACCTTCATACACGTGGAACGTAGCTGTCACATTCTTAAACCAAACAAGGGCGGTGAGAGGAACACTGTCGCCCCCTCTGCATTTAAGTAAATAGAACAAACACTCAATATATAAGACTGAGGGGCAATTAATTAAACAAATTAATTGCAAATGAAGGTGGTTTCACAAGGAGTACTGTTTGGTGGAGTTGAATATAACATGGATGAGAAGAGAAGTTTGTAATTAATTGCATGGTGGATGCCTAACTATAACCCTTCCAAATACCAAATTGATCATAATCAACTTTTAGAAGCCGAAGTGGAGAAGCATGCATGTTTGTAGTTATTGTACTTTGCTGGGACCATTTAATTACTCTACAATTATTGAATGAAACTCCTTGAAGCCATGCATTAGTTACCGTCTCTACTTCCAATGCAGCCCACGGTGAACGAATATGTGCAGGTGCATGGGGGTCACACAGTTACTTAATTTGCTTGTCTCTGCTTATGAGCCCCCATTGAAGGATTTACCTTACATTCATACTATAACAAACAATTAATGCCCCCATGTAATGAAGTAATCACTAATCATCAACAGTCTAACTTCTTCACCCAATTAAACAATTTAACCGCGGGCTATGCATGGGGTGCAGCTGATCAACTCTTTAGATCTCACCACCATTAATAAGTAATAACCAACTCTATGTATGGAATTTTTATATCTCACTTAATTAAAATTGGGGTCAAACTAAATTAACTTTAATTTTAAAATTAAAATAAATATCAACTTCATTTTTTTAGAAAATACTAGTTGTTACAAATTATTAAAAATAGTTTATTTTAACTTTGAAATTTAGTTTATTTTTACCCACCTGATAAGCCAATAAAACGAACTTATGCTTTTTCTTTGACCCTTTCTACCACACCAAGCCATTCGTATTTCTTCGTCATCAATGTGTTTGTTTTGGCACATATTTTATATTAAATTCATACTTCAACCCAACCTAGTGTATGAAGCAAGAAAATTTGAATTAGGTATTTTAGCCATGACAGTGGAATATGTATTTAATTCTAAAATGTACCTGCTGACTTGTATGTCCAAGAAATTCTTGCATGGTCACTTGTTTATTATCTATATATGCTTTCCTTTATTTATTTGTTTTTATATGATTGGAAAATTTTCTAGAATTTACAGTCTCAAGAATTCATCTTATAGCAAATAAATGACAAGGAAACCCAGACAATTATATAAAATGATTCTCAAATTTTCTGTTTGACTTTGACCTGCAGATATTTAACTCTAGATCATGAATCAGATCGATTGGTGAATTTGGGATTTGAAGATGACAGAAGGGAGGTGTTTGACCACTTCAAAGCACACAAGGGAGGTGTTTGACCACTTCAAAGCCCACTAAGATTCATAATTTTGCTTGAAGTACTGCTTTGGTAAAACCTGTAACTCTTGATTTTCACAGTAAATTATGACATGCCAGCAGAGATAGAAAATTATGTTCACAGGAGAATTTTGAGTTACAACATCAGAAAAGCATGGCAATTGCCAGTTCTAGGAGGGATTAATTATTTTGTTTCTGGGGATACAGAGGATAATTTTTTGAGTTCTACAGTACAAGACGGTGATGCATATTTGCATGTTCATCAATCTGGTCATTGCTTGCTTCATGTTCTTGTAGATTTCAATAAATTGGCAAGAAGTAGTAGTCATTCCAGTTGTTACTCAGTGTGATGAGTGATTACTAGCTAGATTCACCTATTTTATTCAATAGCATGTTGCTATAATACCTGAATATTTCTAGGGATTGAAATTAATATCTCAAATTATCCTTTAAGCTTGTGATGTATTACTCTTCTGAGGGGAACCTTTTTTCAAGTTATGTCAAAAGGATGTAGTTTCTTTAAGATGGAGACTTTGTTAAATGGTTTCCCCTTCATATCTTACTGCCAATTTGAATTCTGGTTCCAGCTAAGTATTGGGCTAAATGTTTGGAAGGCGAATCATGGAGCTAGAATCTTCATTTTTGTGTAACAAATTGTTAATTGAACTCTTCAACTATTTTCAAAAGATATTTTATGACATTATGCAATCTGTTGGTGTAGAATGACAGAAAGATCAATCAAACAGAAGAGAAGGAATCATTTAGTCCTTTTATATATTAGATCCCACTATACTCCCCTGTTCCGCCCTGTTCCAGACTGAAATACAAGATCAAGCTTCAGGTATCATATATCATGCAATTTTTTTGTCCTTCTGTTCACACTGATGATATAGATTCTGCTCTTTCTGCAATAATAGCTTCTTTAATTAGCTAGCCAATATTCCAAATGAATTATCTACAAAAACAGAATTAGAGAGCTTAACAAATCAGAATGGGTAAGTTTGCTAATTTTGCATGGTATACATGAGAAATAGTTCCAATATTTCTTCTCTGTAGCTTAATTGAAACCTGCAGAGTGAGAATGGTTATTAAGGAGATGGGGGTGAGCTTTGTCAGCGTCTCATCTCAACTGAAAGGAATAAAATCTCTGGGAATGAATGGCTGCAATTCCTCACTTTCTGCAGTTTCTTTTCCGGTATGCCGGCGGCCTCCGGTCACAAGGGCTGGATTTGAATTTGAAATTCATATATGGAATCCTGTGATGTGAATGAGGCCAGCAAACACCACCACCGGAAGTCCCCCATTCCTTACCAGTTACCTCTATGGGGCGGCCTGGCCCTCATGCCTCATGCTATTACTCATTGCTCTAGCATTGGCGATCCTTCCATCCACCCTGCCGAAGGTCCGCCGCCAACTCATCCGCCCAAGGTGAAGAAAAACCGGCGAAGGATGTGGAGAAGCGGCCTGACATGCCCGGAGATGACAACCCCAAGCTTCTGGCGAAGCCGGCGGACCTTCGGGAAGGAGTAGGGTAGGGAAGGATCACCAATGCTAGAGCAATAGGCCTTCTCCTAGCATGAGAGCCAGTCCGCCGAAGAGGTAAGGAATTGGCCGAAGTTATCAAAGGTTTATTCGGGGTGTGTGAAGGGAGAAATTTAGAGGAAGATATAGGCAATCATGCAGGAGATTGCTTCCACCAATCACCATCACTTTCATGCATAAATTAATGAACCTTTTTATGCTATCTCACCAACTACACATTTTCAGGATGTTAGGTTTTACTGATGGAATCTCCCTCCATTTGTGATGGTTTGCGTTTTTTTGGCGTAAGCAGTTGATGTGTTGGCATACACAAACAAGGATGTTGCAGTTCCATCCAGTTGGATTGAGAGTGACTCCAAACTGATTGCCAATATCCATAGATGGTGAAACTCCATGCATCATTTTGATACCAAGGTAAGACTTGATATATATACAATTGATTCAATTGTTAATCCATGTTCCACTTAATTGTTGTTGGTGTTATGGGAATTGTGTTTTTGTTGTTAAGTTGTTGTGCTCTTGGGTTTTAGATCCATTTCTTTCTCATCATTTTCTTTTATTTTACATACGCAAAATAACAATTATATTACAACTAAGCAGGCACAAACATGTCTTTCTCTTTCTTTTTCCCTTTCTCTTACTCGTGATTGATTAACTGATTAAATCTAGGTTTCCCTAATTTTAATTGTTGCCAAACCAAGAACCAAATACGGTATATGTTTATATGCAAGCACCGCATTTTTTTATATATATTTTGGCCAAGTAACCCCTCAACTTGCAACACATTATGGTAGAGATAAATTTTAGGGCGGTCAATTTTGTGCATAACTTATGTTTTATGCTTATTGTTAAGACCGTAGCCAAAATGAGTTTGATATACATCATTAATCCACCATTGCCTAAAATTTTAAAATTTTAGGTAATTGGTAGCTTCATTTAATGTCAAAACCTTAGTTAATTTACAAGATTTCAATTTTTATTACCATCATTTATCTTGCAAAGATTTTGAAAGGGAAAAATCAGCTTGTTATAGAAGATGTTCTGCTTGTTGGCGCACCAGTTGATACAACAAGTTATGGATTATTATGGGAACAATCAAATTTCAAATAAAAGGCATCTGGAATAAATCAACATAAAATGTAGTGGACACAAGATTGGTTACGTTTAAATTTTACCACATTCATCGGGCTGGAGCCCAACGGTGGCTGACACTATATATCATTAAGCGTTACAACTGGTTTTATACGGCGCGCGCCCCTTTCTCTCTAACGTCACCTTCACTTAATTCTCCAACAGTGAAACATAGAATGAAATCCCCCATTCCCCAAACGCCATCTAGACTCACACAAGCCCAAACAACATCATTTAACAAGATGTATAAATACCTCCAAATAATGAGAGAAATTGGGCAATACCTACAACAGGTATTCCATCCCCATAACCACCTTCTTTGCACGTGCTTCTATATTTTTGTGCTGTCTTTGCATCAAAACGTGTCCTAAGATTATGGCAATAGATATCACCAACAGATTTCAATTTCATTATTTAAGATTGGGGTTAGATTAGATGGAGGAATTTTATTACCATCATTTATCTTGCAAAGATTTCAATTTCATTATTTAAGATTGGGATTAGGTCAGACGGAGGAATTTCCACAAAATTCTATATGCTTGCGGATGGGTTGCAACAAGAGACAAAAAGAAAAGAATACCTGGTTGAGAAGTTAAGTGTCACAATCTGGATGGTTCATGAAATATCTTCAACTATGATTCTATCTAAGCCATACTTTTTCAGCTTTTTCTACCACCCATTTGGTTAATTAATTTTTTTCTGTTTCAATCTATAAAGCTATCATCCATCCACCCATCCTTTGATTTTCGGAGAATTTTCTCTTTCACCTTCTTAATTATATTTTGGACACATCATATATCATATACAATCCATCCCAATCACAATAACAATTTGTTATTTTCCGGTATTTAGGATGTGATTATGGCGATGAAATTGTTTCACGAATTCCAAGGCCAAGGAATGCAACAAACAAACCACTCACAGGAGGATAACATTAATCTTACTTGGGTTCAATGAGGCAATATTTTTCACAGACCCAATCCAAAGGCTGTGGACTCGATTAGAAACCTAATCTGAACAAGAAAAGTGAACATTCAGGAAAGCATTTTAACATTGAATCAGTTCCCGTTTTCCAGCATTTCCTACATTTTAACAAATAATTATATTAGAGAGAATTCTTCTGTTCAGGAACTGAGGAGATCATGGAGTTACCCAAAATGGAACACAAGGTAGTTTCAGTGTAAATATCTCAACTGCAGGCCTAAAAGCATGGGAACATTGAAACTTGAAAAGCACCCCAACCTTATTGCTCAGCACATGTTCTGATGTCCATGCATGTGCCTTCTCTTTTGTTTTGGCAGTTTAGGGTTTTTTTCATAATATCATTGTGAACCCACCATGCAATTTTATGACTTTGTTATTATAGCTGAGTTGATGATGAAATGAGGGCTGGTTTTTTAGGGTCTTGTTTCGCTTTTGCATGCTGTAGGAAAATTGATGGAGATATTAACACAGGAGGATGCGTTAATATAGCTATCCCTCCCACTCACCCCTAAAAAAAAAAAGTTTGAAAACATTTTAACATAGGAGGATGCGTTAATATAGCTATTGTGTTGTGGACAAACTAGCATGAAAGTGACGCAACGTGTATCACGATTGATCATATGAGTAGAATAAGAAATAAAATAATATTCCAAAACAATAATAAGAAATAAAATAATACTCCTAAACAATAATTGGAACAAAGCATCACCCAAAACAATAATGTTAAATAAAAAGATAATATCACCCTGCAGACTCGTCCCACATGTCAGTTCTCACCATTATCACCCAGATTCTGCCTCAGAGCCACATTACCATCTACGACCTCACCATCACCTGCAACATTGCCTCCCAATGATGAGACCATGATTGACCTTATTTCAGACTTGGGTGCATGACCACTTAGGCAAATTTCGCTACCCATCGTGAACTCCTCGACTGCCCACGACGCCTCCTTCAACTCCATAAGATCCATTTGAGATCGCATATGTCCTCTATGTATCATCTAAACAGATATTTGGTGATCCCAAGAGTAAAGACAAAAACATCTATCATGCGACTCATTCACGTTTCATTTATATACGTGATATATTTTTATTTGTATTATATTGTATATATATTTTATATGATTTGATTTATATACAACATCAAATGTTGTGTATCATTGTCACTTTATTTTAAATTTTATTGATTTGGATGAAATGGTTGTAATGTAGGTGAGTGAATTTGGTTGTATTTAGATACATGTAATTATTTAATTTGGATATGCTGTTAATTTGGATGAAATGTTTTGTAATGCAGGTGTGATGAATTGATTGTATTTTTGGATAGGTGTATTAGGCTATAATTTAGGCATAATATGTAATTTCAAATTGTCATTTTTAACAAAATATCCAAGTCGTAATAATAACTACAAAGATCGATTCAGAAAGCTTCTTTTGAATGCCATAAATACCACCTGGCATCAGAATTTTTTAAAGTTTAATGTTGTAGTCATTTATTGCGGTATTAACTTAAAAAAAAATTACAATGCCATAATCAATGACTTAAGAATTATTTTCATTTTAGACTTATTTTAGTAATTTTTTCCTTTAAATAACCTAAATATGTTCAAAACACTCTTCCATTCTTTGAAGTGAGTAGTCTTTTTGTATGCCCAATATGCCCCTCCTCTTCTCGGTGGACCCCATATCCACGTTAGAAAAATTGCCAAAAATAAAAAACATTAAAAGCAACAAATGAAAAAGATTTTACCTCACCGAACCTGAGATATGAAGAAAAAAGTTCTCGGTTTCCTCTTAACATTTCCCAGTCTCTTTTCAAGAACAAATTTAGTAAATTGGATAAAAAAAATAGAGGCAGAGTTGTGAAGAGCACCAGTTGAAAGTAGCCTTTTCAACAATGTAATTATTTAATATTTCTTGTTATAAATTTGTCCTAAAATTTTCCACAAGTCTTGCTCTTGATCAGATTTTAACACCTAAGATAAATAGCTGATCTCAATGAATGTGAGATATGAATATGCAATAACTCACTAGAATATGAATGGAATGAATACTTTTCCTTCTCATATATTAATTCTTTTTCTTTCATTTTCCTTTTGTCTATGATGAAATGCAACAACAGGGGTACAGACAGATGCAAAGCCGCCTTGGCCGATCTTATTTGCCCAGCTGAAGTTATCTGTAGCTGCAGCCAGAGAAGCAGAAGCAGAAGCAGCAGCAACAAGAGCAACGACTGAATCTGAAGTTTCTTTTGAGGAACTTTCATGACCTAATTAAATCCACTTAAGATGATTAAAAAAAAATGTCAATATTGAAAGAAACTGACTGCTGTTTGAACTGTCACTATTATAATACTTTTCCATTGAGATCAGATCAAAATCAGACTGATTAGAAATGATTCCTAAAGTTTTTATTTAGCCCATTAATCCTTATAAGCTCTACAAGCTAAAAATATTAAGCTACCCAAGAAACATTTTTGTGCTTTCTATAAAGATCTAGCGGCGTTTGTTTTTTACTAAACGCCGAATGTAACTTTTTAAATTTAACATCGAATAACACTTAATAAAGATCGAGCATTGCCTGTTTGTTTTTAATATTGCGTGAGCTCGAAGAGGACGATACGCATGGACATTTCTCGGCTCTCATCCCACCTCACTTTTTAATTTTTCGACGAAGCTAGCTTTTAACCGTAATCGTTTTTAATGGGGTTTGATTTATTTTCTTAAACTGAGACCAGCTGCATGGCCTGTGCATTGCATTCTCCTTGTCTTATATTATATTTAAAATATTTTTTATTATTTTATTTTATACTTTAATATAAATAATAATAATAATAATACTAGAATGTTTTTAATAAATAAATTTATAAAATTCATAATATTTTTTTATTTTTATGAAATATATCTGCCTAATATAAAAAAAGGTAACATAAAAAAAAAAAATCAATAAACGGGGCGGGCTTGGGAATTTATCCCCACCTGCTGCTTAATTTTTTAAACGAGATAATGCGTAAGACCGAAAAACAAACGAGCTGGTCGTGACGTAGCCACCCAAATCCCAAACCTCCCATTGTCATCCCTGCAATGAGTCATATTAGCCTTATCCCGTTGGGGACAACGATCGAGCTTTTTCTTATTTTATGAAAATGATTTTTTCCGAATGTAAAGTTCAAACATTTCACTTTTCTATTCAGAACTTTTCAAAAAATTTCAAAGAATAAGTCATGAAAATTTTAACAAAACAACTTAACGCTAAAAGCTATTCAAATCTTTCAACATTGCTCAAAAACAAACAACCCTGCAAGATATATATATATATATATATATATATACTTTCAACTTTTGATGTGTTATTTTATTTCAACTGGGTCTCATAATAATATATTTGTGAATTTCATTTTAAATTTGAGTTCTGAAGTTGATTCAGGTAGCAAAAGGTAAACAAATTAAAAAGGAAAAAGAAATGCAAAATTGGAATCTTATATTAGTTAGGTGTTGGAACTACAACTGAAAGATTCCAACTTCTCTCTTTCTCCTCCTATAGTTTCTTGGCGATCAACAGAGCATCAAACACTTGGTAATTTCCCTAAATGCAAGAGAAATTACAGTCTAGAGCCAAAGTAAAATGGAAAACTAATTTCCATTCATGCAACAAATTGGCCATGATCTTCATTGTTTACATGAAATTAAAGAGATATATAAAAATCGATAAGAGATGGAAAACAAGAAAGAAATAGGAAGAAATGGATAAGTTTGACTAAAAGACATTGTTAGAAAATTGTGAGTTGCTACTGCTTATTTTTGAGCCCAACCATCCATTCATCTTCACACTCTCATGATTCGTATGATATTTTTAGTGCAAACCCCGTGAAGGGCAGACATGATTCTAATTTCTTTTTTCTTTCTTTTTTTTATTAGTAATAGTAATTAATTATTATAGTGACAATCTTAAAAACTCGGAGGAAAAAGTGGGAATTTTTAATACTGTTTGAAGATTTGACTGAAATCGAATTCTCAAAATTAAACCTAAGATAATTAAGATAACATTTCAGTTGCCGTAATTTCAAATTAAGATCTATACTTTGACTCAAAGGTAGTCCTCAAACTCATGTACTGCAGCAAATCAAAAGAAAATACTCTTATTTCCATTGATAGAAGATGCAAAAAGAAATAAATGGGAAACGTAATTTTATCACTCCATGGGGAACGGGTAAAAAGAAAATAAGTTAACAGGAAAGAAGTAACTAATAAATTTTAACGACCTACACATACAGCCATGGGCAGGGCTTCCATTTGTATACGATAAGGTGAAAATTGGGAATGAAATTGAGGATGGAGGTGTTCTCAAACAAGTATCAAAGAATTTAGAACACCTAGCCATATATCCTAAATTCAACATTCCCAATTCTAATTACCTAATGATCATATACAAATGGTAGCCATGCCCATCGGTGGTGGTGACCGGAGACAGCAACAGGCAACATAAGATCGTAGATTTCACATAAATCTTTGTAAGAAAGGAAGGAGAATAGGAGGAGAAGGTGAAGAGAGAAGGGCATTGCCGGAGAAACACGGACATGATGAGTGTTTTTCAACACTTATAGGAAGAACCGGATTCGAGTTTCCAGGATAATAGAATACCATAAAGGTGTAATACAAAGTGAATAGATGTCAACAAAGAAAGAGAAAGCCACTCTTCAACAAACTTCTCACACAATGGACATCTCTCTCAGCCATCATAAGTACTATACATTGTAGAAGCCTCTCTCTCATGGTGCTCCTCTTTATCGAGGAAGCACCCCCACCGCTACTGCTACTGCTACTGCTGCCTCTACTACACCATGCCCAAATCCTCTTATATATATATACATATACTCACCACAACCCTAACAACTTTCTAATATCAGCACGATTTTTTATTAAAATCTATTCCTATTTTAATTCAACCATGCATGGGTTGGGTGGGTACGATTTCAGACTCCAAAAAGTTGCATATCATGCAAGCCAAAATTGGCACGAGTTTTAGGCAAGAATTTCATTAATATATATATATATATATATATATATATATATATATATATATATATATATATATATATATATATATATATATATATCCCAAAACGTATTTTCTATATGTTGCAAAGAATAAAAGTTGCTGAAAACATATTTTCTATATGTTGAATTCATG
Source organism: Tetrastigma voinierianum (assembly GCA_016808115.1). Classification (NCBI taxonomy): domain Eukaryota; kingdom Viridiplantae; phylum Streptophyta; class Magnoliopsida; order Vitales; family Vitaceae; genus Tetrastigma; species Tetrastigma voinierianum. The sequence goes on along the minus strand of JAEQBH010001275.1, from coordinate 1,828,192 downwards.
ATACAGAAAACCACCTTTTATAACAGAAAGTCAGCAAATTCATGATATGCTTGTAAAGTCCAAAGAACGCTTCGACCACACCAAGCATCTACAAGAAGTCTTTGAGCTATTGCGAAGGAAAGACATGAAACTCAATCATTGAATGTGCCGAAATAATTTTAGGCAAGTTTTTAGGCTTTATGGTGACCCAAAGAGAGATAGAGGCTAATCCTATTCAACTCAAATATATAATGGACTCTCAAAATCCTACCTCTAGAAAAGGAGTGCAGCAATTGACTGGTCGGCTGACAGCTCTCAGGCGATTCATATCCTGTTTCATAGATCAATTAAATCCATTTTTTATCAATCTGGGGGGAGCCAAAAGGGTCGGCTGGAATAAGGAATGCGACCAAGCTTTCGTGGCAATTAAATAATATCTTATCGAACCGCCAATTCTGGCTAGCCCAGAGGTAGGCAATAAACTTTATCTTTACCTGGCGGTGTTAGAAGCCTCAATAAGTGCAGCTTTGTTCAAAGAAGACGAAAACCGAAAACAAAAAAAAAAAATTCTTTGTAAGTAAATCTCTATCTGAAGTAGAAACTTGGTATACCTGTCTCGAACAAGCATTACTCACCCTCCATGTCGTAGCTAAGAAGCTTCACCCCTACTTCCAGGCACACCTTATTGTCAGGTTGACTAATCTCCCTCATACACCATACATAAGTCACTCCATCGTGAAGGATGGGTCGGTGGGCAATTGAACTATGAATCTCGATATTCGCATAAACCTATGGCACTTAAGGGACATATATTAGCATATTTTTTTAGCAAAACTACCCCAACCAGATGTGGACTAAGGTGATGCTGACTGGTGGATCCTTAATGTGGACGGCGCTTCTCGCTAAACAGGAGCTAGAGTTGGCTTGCAACTTAAAGCCCTAACTTGGGATAGAATAGAATAGGCCATACGGCTAGACTTCCCCGTGTCCAATAATGAGACTGAATATGAAGCAATCCTAGTTGGAATCGACCTCACAAAGTCTGTATCCTTAGAAAAACTCTTCATACGTAGTGACTCTCAACTGGTAGTGGGACAGGTAAACAGAGAATACAAAAAGCGAGACCAACGTAAGTCTGTGCATACTAGTTTACCAATCAATGATTGGAGAGTTTTATACTGAAGCTTCGAGCATATCCTCAGAATTCGAATGAAAAGACAGATGCACTGGTCGCAGTAGTTGCATCCCTCCCAATAAAAGAAACGATATTCCTCCTTGTCTATCAACGGCCGACATCATCAATTACTACCAACCAGGTAAATGAAATAGATGAAGCTTGTTCTTCTTGGATGACTCCAATAGTGCACTATTTGAGCTCGAGAGAATTACCAGATAATAGGATTTAAGCCCACAAGATCCAGGTCTAGGAGGCTAGATTCTCCCTTGTAAATAGGCAATTATATAAACGGTCTCTAGATGGGCCCGTGTCTCAAGTGTCTCACCAAGCAGGGGTAGTATGTATTGGCAGAACTCCATTAAGGAATATATAGAAATCATCTAGGCAGTAGAACTTTGGCTCATAGGGCCCATAGGCAAGGTTATTATTGGCCAACCTTGAAAGCAGATGCAACCATCTATGTTAGAAAGTGTGACCGCTGCCAACGACAAACTCCCATCTCAAGATTTAACCACCATCACGAGCCCTTGGCCTTTTCCTTAGTGGGGAATTGATATAGTTGGACCACTGCCTACCGCCCTAGCTTAGAAGAAGTTATTGTTGGTTGCCACAGACTATTTTAGCAAGTGGATATAAGTTGAAGCCTTTACCTCCATCAAAGATAAGGATGTCGCCTAATTTCAGGTGGAAGAATACTGGCCTCCGCCGGCTCAAAATACCTCGCCGATCATAACTGACAATGGGCGATAGTTTGAAAGCATGTATATAGAAATTTCTTCCACGAGTTGAAAATCATAACCTATACTCAACTCTACTTCGCACTCCACAAGAGTAATGAATTTGCAGGCATCTAACAAAACCTTCTTGACGGCTCTGAAAAAGCGTCTACATTCGACTAAGGGAAAGTGGGTAGAAAAGCTACCCGAAATTCTTTAGGCCTATAGAACAATGATGAGTCCAAAATCTCATTTGATTTTTAATCTATTTTTCTGGGTTTATTACATTTTAATTGTTGATCATATACAGAAACCTGGGTAATTTGCTCAAATTTAATTTTGCATAAAAATACAGCATAAGCGAAAATCCCAGCAAAAAAACCTAGAAGAGATCAGCCTACAAGTAGAAATGAAGTCGCAAATGAAAATTGGAATCGCGATAGGAAGCTCATTTGTTCAGTCATTTCCAAGTCACGACATCACCAAGATTAGTCTTTAGGAAGAAATAGAAGACCTTAGCATGCGAAGTCGTGACTTGAAGTTGAGTTTGCGACCAGAATGACCAGAGCAACAAGTGAAAGAGGTTACGACAAAGGAAGTGTGGTTGAGACTAAAGGAATTATTCAAGGTAGAATCTTCGGTCGCGACACCACGCTGATGTCGAGACGCCAATTGAAGACAACTGAGGTCGCGACGTGGATCCGTAAATGAAGCCACAAGGAAGGTCTCTGCAAGAAAATGAAGTTGCATCTGCTTTAAATGAAGAGTCCCATTTGAGGTCGCTGATGTGCGCTATGGTCGCGACATGAAATGGTACGGAGTCTCAATAGAGAGATTGAAGTTGCAACCAAACTAAGAGTTGAAGAACAAAAGGGAGGTCGCAACCTGAAGCGAAGCCAAACGAAGTCCTTGCCAAGAAATTGAAGTTGTGACCACTTAATTAATCAAGGACCACAAACAATGTCACGACCACTCATTCAGGTCGCGACCTGAAGAAGAACTCAGCAGAAGAAATCCAGGTTGCAACTACTTTTGAGCAATTGGGACTACATGCGACCAGAAAAAGAGCAACATGAGGTCGCGACTTGGAATAGAGGTTGGAAGGAGGAAACTGGTTACAACAAAGAATTGAGGTTGCTACCAAAAGAAGGGAATGAACATCAAAAGAGGTCGCAATTTAAAAAGGTTGCTAACCTGTAACTTAGGCAGTTGAAATAGAAATATAGTTACAACCTAAGACTGAGGTCGCGATGTGCAGCGCAACAAGGAAGAGGAGTCCTGACTTAGAACTGAGGTCGTGACTCAGAATGCAGAAGGAGGGAAAGACAACGAGGTCACGACGTGAAACCGTGGTCGCGACATCAACTCTTGAGAAACATTGAGCCAACAAGGTCGCGACCACAAACGATGTCGCGACCATTAATCCTAGCACCTGCAAGGAACCCGCCAATGTAAGTAACAAGGTTGCACCGAACAAGAGAAAATAAGGAAATCTGTGCCGTGATATCTACTGAGGTCGCAATTTGTGACAAGAACCGGGCTTTTTGGAATTCCACTGGAGCTTTTGCATTAGGCCCATTTTCTTTTCGAAGGCTTATAAATAGACAAGGTTAGGGAATAGTAAAGTAGCTTCCGTCTTCACTACCTGCAGCAACCCAGAGGAACTCAAAGGTATAGTTAGAGTAGAATTTTATTTTTTATTTTTTATTTTATTTTCTTTATTCTTAAATTCTTTCTCGGATCTCGAACTGTGAACTGGGTGCGTAAATGAGTGTAGCTGGATTTATTTATGTTATTTTTCTTCTTAAACATCGCTTTTGAAAATTTATGAAATCTAGACAAATTTCGAATCTATTTCTTTCGCTCATTGCGATTATAGTGGATGTATGTGATCGGTACTCCATTTCTTTAATCGTAATGCAATAATTGGAACGCAGCCTGGCTGATTTGAATTAGAGTTAGTTACAGTCTTTTCTATAAAAATCTGGAGAAAATTATTTGGGTTGGGATTTACTTACTTGGTGTCATTTTTGAATTGACAAGTTCCCAATAGTAGTACCGAATACCAATTTAAGGAGTGTATCTTACTCTGATTTCCAGGATGCCCTCTGCATGACACAGAGATGGAGAATCCTGAGAGATGAGAGCATTCTCTTATGGGTATGTTAGACTACCATTGATGAACTGCTGAGCTCTGAAAGTTCATTTTGATAAATACCCCATTCACTCATAATTGAAGTTGGAGGGGAACATTTAACAATATAAACAATTAGAGAGTTCACCTCAATCTAAAGACAAGTTCCCGACATTGTGTTAGCTGAGATTTAATCAAGGGAAAGGATGAATCAATAGATCTGGAGGATGAGCCACCAAGTAAGTGGTAGAACTTTTGCAAAAATCCTAAAAAGGAAAGCAAAAGATCTGCAGTCATCAAGAGATGGGTATGAAGTATCGAGAAAGAAAAATACCTGCATCTTCGCGAAGGTGAAAGGGCATATTGCTGTTAATCGGGGTTCGATCTTGATTTCGAGAGAAACAAGAACTTAACTAGTGAATGTGGAGAAACTAACCGCAACATTTAGGCAATCTCGACAAATCCGGTGATCATCAATATAATAGAGCAATGTACTTTCATGCAGGAATTGACTGTTTCATTTTAATTCACTGATAGTTTTTGTTTCTCACAGGGAACAGATTAGATCCAGTATTTTGTTCTTTATATTTTTCGTTGATTTCTTGTTATTCCAATTTGTATTATTAGTTAATAGTCTAGGATCTATCGTTTTAGACAAATTTTCAATATCAATTTCTTTTAGTTTAAATAGCATAACTTCGTGAGGTTGCAGAATCGATTCTAATTCTTTTCAATCTTCAGGGGAATGATACTGACTTACATTCAGATTTTACTACTTGTATGACTGGTGCACTTGCGGAAGCACATAGACTAAACCCAATTTTAAAATCCTAAACATCAAAACAGATTTATTTAAGTAAGCAAATTTATCCAAAGTGACATGGGTAAAAGAGAAGTGTAAGGTTCTTGTAACTATGTGCATTTGAGGGGTTTTTAGTCTATATAGAAAAAGGCAAACAAGTTTTATGGCGCCGTTGCCGGGGATTGAAAGGATTGAATAGATCAATATTCTAATAAAAGAGGGAAATGCTAATTTGGACATTTTATAAAAGAAAAGAACAAAAACAACTGTACAAGCAGTGGTTGTACCAACCACTGATCTTTAACAAGCCATGTTGAAAATAATTTTTTTAGTTCTACTAATCCTATTAATTTGAGTTTGTTTCAATTTCAGGAAATCCTTTAATGCACAGGAAACAGGATTCAGACCTGTTGCCAGCAGACACTGAATTGGAAAGAACACTCAGAAGCTTAAGAAAGACTAAAAGAGCAGAACGCAACTATGGCATGAGAGACATGACTTATCGTGAGAAGCAAAGGAAAGGCCCGGTCTCCTATTATCGACAATGGAGGATTCCTGGAGGCCTATCATTAAGGAAGAATATTCTACAATCAGACAGCCTACTGTGGATGCAAATAACTTCAAACTAAAGACAACTTTGATAACAATGGTGCAGCAGCATCAGTTCACTGGCCACCTCACTAAAGACCCCAACGAGCACTTTGGTAGATTTCTCAGGATGGCAAATACAGTGAAGCTGAATGGTGTGAGGCCAGAGGTGATAAAACTGCATCTCTTCCCATTTTCCTTAAGAGATATAGCAGCCACATGGTATGAGTCAGGCGCCTCATGGTTCAGTTGATACTGGGGAAGAGCTAGTGGAAGCCATACTAAGGTGTTCTTTCCCTATCTCACCTTGGAGAGAAGAAGAGAGATAATAGTATTCCAACAGGGGGAAGATGAGAGCCTATATATAGCCTGGGAGAGATAAAAGAGGTTGTTGAAGAGGTGCCTTATGCATGGAATTGATTTAAAAACCTAGATGGATATAGTGTATCATGCCTTAAATGATACATCTAAAGACATTATCGATGCTTCGTGCTATGGAGCATTCAAAAAGAAAAAGGGCCGGGCGAAGCTGAAGATCCGAGAGAAGACCTAGCCAAGTGCAATATGAAGGTCTGGCCCGAGTTTTCGGCGGTAACAACAGAGGAAGAAGGCTGGTCATGGAGCTGAGTAAAATGACATTTATGGAGGCAGTTAGATGCCATCATGCACGTGATGGACAAACAGAAAGAATGCACACCGTCTGCGAGATAGGAGGAAGGAAAGAGAAGCAATGGAGAAGAAGTGATGTAAATACCAATAGAAGAGGACGCTTATGAGGCTGAGGGAGGTTGGCACGTGAATGAACCAAGAAGCATTGGCTTGCCAAATCCTAATCTCGCCACACATTACACCAAAGATCGAGGAACCATGAGAATTTCTCATAGAGGGGCATTATGGCGCTCATGTAATGGACAAGTGAACTCAACAGGATATCGCCACTCACCAAGGTTCCAGCAGCAACATCAAGGGGGTGAAGGCAGGAATGACTATCAGGGCCATAGGAGGACTCAACCATTTGAAGAACAAATGCTACAGTTCATGGGGGACAACAAGAGGCTAATACACTTCCATGAACAAATCGTCGACTGAAGGCTCAAGTCTCGGGACACTAAGTATTTCGAAGAATACAAGTGCCTCATATTGAAAACTGAGACATGCTGAGGGCAGCCGGCCCTGAATATGCCAAATCAGAGCAAGGGTACATTCCCTGGTGACACTCAAAAGAATCCAAAGGATCGTATGCGTCGCTAAGAAGTGGGAAAGTATGAGCACCAACAAAGAAAAGAAAGGTTAAGAGATCGATGTAGAACAAAAAAGAAACCGGAAAGGAAGGAGAGAAGAGCAAACCTCGGGAAAGACTCATGGCTAAAGAAGAATAAATGTACCAAGGAAATAGTGTGAGCGTAAAAATGCATAGGAGAGTACTCAAATTATACACTTACGTTACTACATTTCCTAGAGGCTCGTATACAAAAAGGGAAGAGTAGTTTTCTGATTCCTATATCTTCAAGAAGATAGAAGTCAATATCCCATTTGCAGAGGTAATCAACCAAATGCCTAACTATGCAAAAATTTGATGGCTGAGGACACTGAACAAGAAAAGGAAAATAGCCGAGGAAGGAATAGTGAACCCGACCAAGTACCACAAGTTATCCAAGAAAAGCTCCCAAAGAAAACAAGACCCGTGCGCTTCAACAACCCCCGCTTCCATAGGAAATATGAACACAAAGGTCTTATGTGGATCTGTGCTAGTATAAATTTGATGCCTTCATCAGTGTGCAAAGACTAAGTTTGAGGAAATTACCCCAACAAAGAATCACATTGCAAAATGGTCAGACAGATCAATGGCACAAACTGCATGTTCTTGAAGATGTGTCATTAAGCAGGGAAAATTCATCTTCCTCAGGATTTTGCTATTATGAAGATGGGAGGGAATAATCTAAGTTCCTTTGTCGTGAAGACCCTTCTTAGCAACTGGAGCTGCCTTGATAAATGTGCAAAAAGGTGAATTGACACTAAGGGTGGGGAAATGAAGCAAAGGTACTTTAATCTTAATAGGAGCCTGGAACACCCCGACGTAGATGCAGTTGTGAAGGCCGTAGAAAACAATAGTCTTCTCAAGGTTGAGTTGGAATTCGACCGTACTCTTCAACATTATATCAATGAAATTTAGATGAATTTCAAGACTTTATAGTATTAATTGTGAAATGTTGCTTCAAATTTATAACAAAGAAATAGTTCAAGCATGAAACACGCTTAAGATGATACACTTGTGACGTAAACTAATGAAAGGTGAAACTAGTGTAGAAGGGGTTACATTATTGAAAGAATTGCCTAGTCATTTGAAATATGAGTTCTAGAAACTTAAAAGACATCATATCACCGTGACGATCGAATCAAGAAAAGAAGTCATGGAAACAGAAAATACAAGGATGCTATCAAGCTGGGTCAATCGAGGATCTGGAAGGCACGGGCCCCTCCATTTGCATGCACAAAATATTGTCAATGATAATGCAACACTTCTATTGAGCATCAAAGGAGGTCGAACCCCGTGATGAAAGAAGTTGTCGAAAAGAAGTTCGAAATGGCTGGTTCGCGTTTTATATACGCTTATATCGATACTTCAGAGCCCAATACATGTGGTTCCTAAGAAAGGTGATTCACCGTGATCGTAAAATGAAAAGAATGAACTCGATTCACAAGAACTGTGGATGATGGAGGGTGTGTGCTGACTATAGAAAACTAAATACCGCAACAAGAAAGGATCATTTTCCTTGCCTTCATTGATTAGATGTATCGGATAGGTCAAGGTGACACCCTCACTTTGTTTTCGATGGATACTGATATAACTAAATTGCCATTGTACCTGGTGATCAGAGAAAACCACCTTTACATGCCCATTTGGTACTTTTTTTGATTTTAGAAGAATGCCATTTGGTTTGTAATGCTCCTAGTACATTCCAAAGATGCATGATGTCTATATTTTCTCCGATTCAAGCGTATAGTTATGGAGATCTTCATGGATGATTTCACGTTGTATGGATCCAAGTGAACAAGGTCTCGCATAACTGGGGGACAAAGACTTCAAAGGTACAAGGACAAGAATCTAGCTCTTAATTGGGAAAATTAATTTTATGGTTACGTAAGGAATTGTCTTAGGGCACATGATTTCTCGCAGCAGGCTAGAAGAGACCAAGCAAAGTTTCAATTATTATAAGAAACTGACACCCACTACGCCAAGGGAATTAGAAGTTGGGACATGCCGATTTACGTAAGATTTATCGTAGATTTCTCAAAAATTGCTAAACCACTATGCAGATTGGCCGGAAAAGATATTAAGTTCAATTTGATGATTCGCTAATTCTTTCAAGAGATCAACCAGACTAGTTGAAGCTCCTATCATGGAAAACCATTGGAACAGAGAATTTGAAATCATGTGTGATGCTAGTGATTTTACATGGGAGTCAGATAAAATAAAAAGTCAGAAGGTATTCAAGGCCATATACTATGCTAGCAAACCTTCAATGAAGCTCAAGAAAATTACTTACTAATGGAAGGAGATTGGCACATGATTGGTATGTAAAAATTTAGCCATACATTTTGGGGTCCTATGTTATTATACACACCGATCATGCAATACCAAATATCTAATGCAAAGAAAGAAGCAAAGCCAAGATTGATCAGTGGGTATTGGTTACAGAATTTGATCTGTAAATAAAAGACAAGAGTATAGACAACGTTGATAGCCGATCACTTGTCAAGAGTGGAAAAACTCAAGCAGGCTGCCAAGATGAAGAAAGGGAAATAGTAGAAAATTTTCGGGATGAGTGCTTATTCCAATGTCACTCCAATCACCTTTGTATAAGGAGCACAGAACTTCTTAGTCAGGAATTACGCCACCAAACCCGCCACTGCCAGAGAAAAGCCATGACTAACAACAGGTACTACATCTGGGATGACCCACTGCTATTTAGAAGAGGCGCTGATATGAACATTAGAAGATGCCAAAATTTAAGGTGAGCAAAGCAAGATTTTACGTGACGGCCAGTGCATCACCATATGGAGGACATTTTGCAAAGAGACAAAACAACCCATAAATTCCTTCACCGATTTTATTGGCCTACTATTTTCAAGGACTGTTTTGAATGGGTGAAGCTATGTGATCAATGCCAAAGAATGGGAAATATAAGCAAAAGGCATGAAATGCCCCTGCAAGGTATCCTGGTAGTGCAACTATTTGATGTATGGGGAATAGATTTTGATGGGCCTTTTTCCAAATTTATTTGAAATATATACACACTCCTAACCGTGGATTATGTATCGAATGTAGAGGCAACATTGTCCCAATGAATGATGCTACACATAGTCAGGATTTTACAAAGAATATTCTCGCAGATTGGGGACAATCTTAACTATAATCTGATGAAGGAAATACTTTGCAAAGAAAGTTCACAAACTTATGGGCAAGATATGGTATCAAACATTATGAGCATGGCTTATCATCCTCAAAACAAATGGGCAAGTTGAAATTTTAACAGGAGATAAAGAAAATTCTTGAAAAGACCTGGGAGCTCCAAAGAGATAGAGATTGGTCTCCTGCTTACGATGCACTCTAGGCATACATGACTGCTTTTAAAACTCCTATCAATGTCCTCACAGGCTGCTTTGGAAAACCTTGCCACCTTCCTCGAAGCTAGAATATAAAGCTATAGGCCATCAAGAAGCTAAATTTTGATTTCAGCAAGAAAAGAGGCTACTCCAGTTAAAATGAATTGGAAGAGTTGAGGAATGAAGCCTATGTTCTGCAAATCTGCTGTAAAGACAAATAAAAAAATGGCATGATCGTTAAATTTGAGAGAGAATTCACCAGAGATCAAGTCCTCGTTATTCAACTCGTGACTAAGACTCTCCCTGTGGAAGCTTAAATCAAAATGGAGTGGACCGTATACAGTAGTATCAAGTACAAATTTTATGGCAAAGGACACTTAGAACCAAGAATCAAGTGAGGAATTCAAAGTTAATGGTCAGAGATTAAAGCACTACCTTGGGAGAATGCAAATGGAAGAGTGACTCTTAGTTCTAAATGAGAAAATTTGAAGAAATAGAAATATGGTAGCAGCAAGTCCAACTAAAGACTAAAAATTGAGCAGCTTTGTGGAAGGCAATCCACATCAGTTTGTTTTAAGTTTTTCCTGTTATATTTTTTGTGTTAAAATCTCTAATAGCTTTGTGTAATTTTATTCATAACTGATTGAAAAGTAAGTAATCATTTTTTTTAGTTTTGCAGGACAATAAGAAGGTGCAAAGGAGGAACATCTACAATCAAACTTCTAATATGCAAAAGAGACAAAAAGGGGCAGTATACTTTTCTTGAACTCATTTAAATTTTGTCTCTGATATAGAATGATTGAAAGTTTGGGGGAATTTTATTTTATTTTTGTGCTTAAATTTTGAATCTGATGCATAGTAAATGGATTGGTTGAATATTTGAATGACAGAAGATGAATTGAATCGTATCTGTTTTGATTTGATATGGTGGATTGAAATTGGCGGAATTTGATTGTTCAGGAGACCTAAAAACTTTTCTCTCGGTCGCAACAACATTCATATAAGTCACTCAAGAATGTTGGACGCCAAACAATAAAGTAGAAAAGAAAGTCGCAACAGTGAAATTAAGGTCACGACTAAAATAACTAAGGAAAGAAAAGAGCAGGTCGTGACATCAATTCCCCTGTCGTGACCACATCATAGGCCGCGACAAAATCTTTAGGTTGCGACCAGAGTTGTCCAAATCTCAATAAAAATAGGTTTTTAAACCTTTCATTTGGGCACTCCAGCATTAAAAATAGAAGTCATTGAAAATCATTAATTAAGAGGTGTCAAATAATGTCGCTAATTTCCATATTTGCCACAATCATGATATTATCTAACTCATTCACTTCATTCAACTTTAATTCATCTCAACCTTTCCACTTCTACATCCATCGTTTTGAATCTTAAAACCCTAAAACCAGAGAGCGAACCAAGCCGAAATCACAAATCTTCACTCATGGCAACAAATCAAGATGACATCACAAATCTTAATAAATTGATCAACGAAATCATGTGTGAAAATGTCGAAGCAGTGGAAGAGGTTCAGTTGGAACCTCAACCTGGGGAAGAAATCAATATCGAACAAGTAGCCCAGCCAGAGGAAGATGAGCACATAGAGAAAGAAGCAATAGAAGATGACAAAGACTTCGTTTCAAAAGAAGCTCAAGAATTGTGGAACAAGGTACTATTTGACAAGGAATTTGTGTGCGAAAGGGGTTTTGGGAAACTGATTTCATGGAGAATAGAGAAATTCTTCGCGAAAGCATAAGGCGCTGCGCCGTGATTTTCGCCACGTGAAATTTTATGCAAATATGGTGGGTACGAAGGAAGATTCAATTTATGCGAGGGTGTTTGGGTACCTTTCGAGATAGACGGATAAATGAAATGTTTGGGTCTGAGATTTAAATCACTGTCATAAGAAGCAGAAAATCCAACTATGAAAAAAGATACTAAACTTGTTGACTAGAGGAGAAGGAAAATGGGAAGTCACGAAGAAGAACCCCCACCACGCCATCAAAAAGGGAGCCCTCACTGAAGAAGTAAAGGTTTGGTTTTACTTCATTTGTTTTGTAATAGTTCCTACAAAACATCTTTTGCTCAATGTGTGGAACAGAGGCCATCATTTTATATGCCTTTTTGAAAGGATATAAATGAACATAGGCATCCCGGACAAGAGTCCATCGCAGGATACCACCACAAAGAACAAGAGAGGGAAGATCCCTCACCCTACCACTATCACCGACTTTCACCCGGGCAGGCAAAGGAATGTGGGAGGAAGAAGAGAAATGCCCTCGGGTCTCCCCTCTGACCCTAACTGGAGTGACAAGGGGACCCAAAGGAAAAAGGCATAAAGAAATAATGGAGGTAGACACTGAAGCATAAACAATACCAACTGAGGAAAATGAGACAAGAGAGGATGAGGCACTACCACATCCATCCATAGTAGTGTATAAGCACATTTCAGATGAGCCCTTCGAGCCATTCATATCCTAACGTACAAGAGCACTTTACATGTATGCTGAAGGATCAAGGAGCAGAAGATAGCATAGAAATTATGGAAATGCTCGGGACGATGAGAGGAGGCAGAGAGGCAGTAAATAGAAAGACATCAAACAAATCGTAGAAGATTCTTGTTGCAACTAGAAAGAAGGAGCAGATGTGGAGCAAATTGAAGCTCGTAGAAGAAGAGGAAAGAGGAGAAATACAGAGAAGAGAAGAAAAATGCTTGAAGATGAATGGAAGATGGAAGCATTTTACAACAATCAATTTAGGAGAGATGCATCTTCAACATACCGCAAGGAAGCGTAGTTAGGCTAAAATGCCTGGCTAGGTATTTAGTCAAACATTCTATAGAGAAATGGGCTTCAAAGAATTGAGAAATTAATGAAGGATAAAGATCGCAGCTGGAGGACAATGATGAATATAGAAGAAAAATCTGCTCGAGAGCTGGAATTTGATCAACTAACACTGTTCAAACTCGCGAGTGTATTTCCGAAGAAGGAACAAAGGGAACCAAGTGGGGAAGAAGCAAGACACACTCATCAATGCAGTGCAGCTAAACAGTGAGATATATGCAAAAGGCAAAGAAATTCCCTCTGCATTCGAGAAACAGAAATATGAGATGAAATTTCCCAAGTTTGATCCCAGCATGGCCAGTTTTGATATAGATCCTCCTAACATTATACCCCCAAAATCCTACAAAAGAAGAAAGGAACCTAAAAATTTAGCATGTTCTCAATCTATACATTCCCAAAATTTAATAGAAACCATTTTGTTCATCCAAATTGTCCTTGCTTTTAGCTGCATTTTTCATTCATAGTTACCTTCTTTACTGCCGATCGGTTTGCATTGTTGAATGAAATTTGATCGTGGAATAATTATGTGATGTTTAATGGATGAACATGACTGGAGAAATTTTGTGTTTGTGTCATTTACTGTTAATATGCCACGGTGAAAACCTTGCTCGGTAAAAATGAACCAATTGCTTTTTTTCTCCCTAAGAATTGCAAAATTATGTGAAAATAAGAGCATGACTAATAAACCGGAATTAGGAGTCAGAGCTCCATAAATCTAGTTTAGACAATATAGCTGATATTACATGTTCTAACTTGCTGAAAGTGTGTAAATAAACAGTGAATAAGTACAAGTATTGAAGAAACAATACACTTGGTCAACAAAATTCATGAAACTTTGAGAAAAATTAGGAACATCTTCTGGGAAATTCATGATTAAGAGTCCATGGTCCTAGAACTTGTTAGATTATTGATTGAGGCGAAATCTTAGGAAATGCCCAACAAGAAGTGATATCCTTTGTTAATGAGCTCTAAGCTCATCCTCAATATATGCTAAAGCATACCCTAGTTCCATGACTCAGCCAAACAAGCCTTAATTTCAAATGACTAATTTAAAACCTAATCCCCTTCCTGCAATAATCCCAAAGAAAGAACCCAAATGATCAGCTTCAAAGACATAAAGGTCTATCAGAAGGAAGAAACCAAGTAGGGAAAAAATTCCAAATATTACCGTGTAGATGGTAAGAAATAACCCGAAGATTCGGGAAAAGAAGCGTAAATTGATGAAAATGTAATGTGTTTATTCTGTGGCCTATTTCCTTTAAATAATTAAGCTCGTAGGGGTGTTTTAACACCTAGTACCCTAATGCCAACTGTATGGGAGTTGCTAGCCCAAAGTTCCTAAGGTGATAGAAAGCCTAAGAAGACAAAACATTGCACTATTCTATCCCAGTGCCATAAGCAAAGTGAGCTCAGAACAAGAACTGGTTCAATAAAGTGTAAGTGGAAATCAAAATGCCATAAAAAGAATTCAAAAGATGAATCAGCCAAGATTGATAGAACCAACAAGTACAAAGAAGAAAAAGGGTGAAAGCTGAAGGCAATAAGTACAAAGAAAAAGTGGAAACTAGGTGATTTGCAACTTAAATTTTCCCATTATCTACCCAATTACCTAAGCCCAACATTACAAGCCTGAAATACCTCATTGATCTTGAAGGTTGAATTTACCTACATTAGTGGAGATCAATATGAAAAACAAGCCTATGGGACTCGACCGCCTTTTCAAGGAGACTTTAAGATTAACTAATTTCAACATGAAGATGAAAAGGATTGAAGACCCACACACACAAACGGTAACAAGACTTGTTGAATAAACTGCTTAAATACATTATTTCATCAAGGAATTTGTAGAAGTGAAACCATCTTTCTTGAATTGAAACTAAGGAAAATTTAAATGATTTATAATCCATTTCAAGCAGAAGGTGAATAAGAAAGACTGGTGTGAATCGTAAAAATGTCCTTAAAATTTAAGCTTAATTGTTTGAGGACAAACAATTCTTTCTTTTCTTGTTTGGGACAAGCAAAATTTTAAGTTTGTAATTCTGATGAGTCCAAAAACTCATTTGATTTTTTAATCCATTTTTCTGTTTTTATTACAATTTAATTGTTATCTGGTACATACGTAAACCCTGGGTAATTTGCTCAAATTTAATTTTGCAGAAAAATACAGCATAAGTGAAAATCCCAGCAAAAACCAGAAGAGATCAGCCTATAAGCAGAAATGAAGTCGCAAATGAAAATCGGAGTCGCGACAGGAAGCTCATTTGTTCAGTCATTTCCAAGTCACGACATCACCAAGATCAGTCTTTAGAAGAAATAGAAGACCTTAGCAAGCAAAGTCGTGACTTGAAGTTGAGTTTGCGACCAGAATGACCAGAGCAACAAGTGAAAGAGGTTACGACAAAGGAAGTGTGGTTGAGACTAAAAGAATTATTAGTTGCAGAACTTCGTCGACACCATACTGTGTCGCGACGCCACCAATAACCGAGGTCGACGTATCCTAGAATGAAGCCACAAGGAAGGTCTCTACAAGAAAATGAAGTTGCAACTAGTTTTTAAATGAAGGGCTCCATTTGAGGTCGACGTGCGCTAAGGTCATGGCTAGCATGAAAACGGAAAATGGGAGTCTCAACAGAGATTTCAAAGGTGCAATCCAAATTAAGAGTTAAGAACAAAAGAGAGGTCGCAACCTCAAGCCGTAAGCCAAACGGTCCTTGCTAAGAAACCAAGGCGACCACTTTATTAATCAAGGACCACAAACGATGTCGCGACCACTCATTCAGGTCGCGACCTGAAGAAGAACCGAGCAGAAGAAATCCAGGTCGCAACTACTTTTGAGCAATTAGGACTACATGAGACCAGCAAAAGAGCAAGATGAGGTTGCAATATCACCTGAGGCGCAACCCGAATTTCAGAGGTTGGCTATGAAATCAAGCACCAAAGAATTGAGGCTATACACATGAGAATGAATAACATCAAAAGAGGTCACGACCAGAAAAAGGAAGTCACAACCTAGAGTCCTGTGCTGAAATAGAAATATAGTTAACCTAAGATCGAGGTCGTGGACGCGTTAAACAAGGAAGAGGAGTCCCGACCGTGAATCGTGGGCCGGATTTCTCTGTAATGTAGAAGAAGGGAAGGACAACGAGGTTGCGACGTGAAACTGTGGTCGCGACATCAACTCTTGAGAAACAATGAGCCAACAAGGTCGCGACCACAAACGATGTCGCGACCATTAATCCTAGTACCGCAAGGAACCCGATCAAGCGTATAACAAGGTCGCCACTCGAATAAGAGAAAACAAGGAACTGGCGCCGACACGCCGAGGTCGCGACCTAGGCAGAACCAGCTTTCGGGGAATTCCACTCGAGCTGCATTAGGGCCCATTTTCTTTGACGCTATAAATAGACAAAGGTTAGAATAGTAAAGTAGCTTCCGTCTTCACTACCTATAAAAAGGGGAACGGAGAGGAACTCAAATATAGTTTAGAGTAGAATTTTAGTTTTTATTTTTATTTTATTTTCTATCTTTAATTCTTTCCTCGATTCGAATCGCGAACTCGTGCGTAAATGAGTGGCCGATTTCGATGGCGTTATTTTCTTAAAATTATCGCTGAAAATTTATGAAATCTAGACAAATTTATGGAATTCATTTTTCTCGCCATTGAGATTATAGTGATGACAGGATCGGTACCACTTAATCGTAATGCGCATCAACGCAAATTGGCCGGATTTGAATTAGAGTTATTACGCTTTTTCTGCAAAATCGAGAAAATTATCTGGGGCTGGATTTACTTACTGGGTGTCGCTTTTCTAATCGATAAGTCTCTAACAAGAAGTACTCAAATACCGCTTTAAGGAGTGTATCTTGGCTCGATTTCGTGATGCCCTCCGCATGACACACAGAGATGGAGATCTCCCGAGAGTCGAGAGCATTCTCTTATGGGCATGTTAGACCCGCCATTGATGAACTATTTAGCTGAAAGCTCATTCTCATAAATACCCCATTCACTCATAATTGAAGCTCTGAGGGGAACATTTAACAATAATATAAACACTAGAGAGTTCACCCCAATCTAAAGACAAGTTCCCGACCTTATGTTAGCCTAGAGATCTAATCATGGAAATGATGAATCAATAGATCCGAGGACGAGCCACCAAGTATGGTAGAACTTTGCAAAATCTTGAAAAGGAAAGCAAAAGTGATTGCAAATATCAAGAGATGGGTATGAAGTATTGAGAAAGAAAATACCCGCATCTTGTAAGCAGAAAGGCATACAAGAACTGCTCAGATCTTGATTTGAGAGAAACAAGAACATCTAACTAGCAATGTGGAGAAATCCAACCGCAACATTTAGGCAATCTTGGACAAATCCGCATCCATCAATATAATGTGAGCAAATACCAAGGTAGAATTGACTGCTTTCATTGTAATTCAACGTTAGTTTTTGTTTCTCATAGGAATGACAGATTCCAGTATTTTGTTCTCTTTTATTTTCGATTTCATGTTATTCCAATTTCTATTATTAGTTAATAGTCTAGGATCTATCATTTTAGACAAATTTTCAATATCAAATTCTTTTAGTTCAAATAGCATAGAAACATATAAAGTCTGGCGGCCAAACGGGGCCAATTACAAAAAATGGGAGAGGGGAGAACTTAAATGTTCCAACAAAGTCCTCATAAATGAGCGCTTCTCTCTGGTTCCTTTGTCTTCTCTTCCGTTTTGTTTTGCTTTGCCTCAGTTGTTAGGCCTCAAGAGGCTCAGTCGGGGGCACCGAAGAAAACCTGGGAGGAAGGGCCTGAGGAGCCTGGGCATACCATCTAGAACCTCTGGCTTGTCTCCACAAATTTTGTCCTTGACCAAGGCTTTGTCTAAGGCCTAGTGCTTGGAAATGACCTACCAAGCATACAACCGCGGCTTTTCGACATCAACCAGCCTATGGTGAAGCTCCCTATGCTAGCACACCACGTTCCAAATAGTGGTGACAACCTACAAAAGGAGAAGTGTTATGAGGGAATCACAATGTAAAACCCACGCTCAAATATTAGAAGTCGGGCCATACCAACTTAGCCGTCTCGTCAAAGTCGTGGTTGCAAATAAACATCCCATCCTCAGCCACATGTGGGTAGG
The DNA here is from genome assembly GCA_016808115.1 of Tetrastigma voinierianum. Taxonomy (NCBI): domain Eukaryota; kingdom Viridiplantae; phylum Streptophyta; class Magnoliopsida; order Vitales; family Vitaceae; genus Tetrastigma; species Tetrastigma voinierianum. The sequence continues at coordinate 1,810,218 of JAEQBH010001275.1, read as the reverse complement.
ATTTCTCTATCCAGCGTAGTGTGGAAGGGATGAATACCCTCACGAGTCACCCCCAGATAATGAGAGATCAGCAGATCATAAGATGTGTGTGGTAGAAGAGTCCCTCTTGTTGAAGGGGTTCTAGCGGTCAATGATTGACCGGGCTTCATTTGGACTAGGAGTCAAGCGCGGTCCACCACAATGGACTACTTCCACTCCATCGCCTTAACATACGAGCCTCCAACATCGCCTAGTCAGGGCCTCGCTCTCGGCCCGAGAATCACGTAGTCTAGGATCGCTTAGCTTACAACAACCGACCAATGGTTGTCTCTACAAAGAGGCCCCGCTTACATCTTGATCGGGCTGGGAAGTCCCACGGCCGGGAGCCCCATCCTCCGGGCCGAAGGCACAAGCCTCCTGGAAGCTGCCATGCACCCTCCAATCACACAGGCATTGGGAGGTCACTACTGAGAGTCCACAAAAATAACTGTCAGGCTCTTTTGAGCCTCTTCATTTGGACCAGACTATTTTAGGCATTTTCTACTTGATGCTTCAGAGCCGGGGCTAGTCTCCGATTGAGCGCTCGCAACCCACTTGCGCATCCGAGCAACAAATCCAACCGCAAGGCTAGACATATCACCCTCCCTCTCCTCGGCCGACTCACTAGAGATTGGATCCACCAAATCCACAAAGCCTTCTAATCATGCACCAACATCCTTGATCTATCCAACCTTCTTTGTTTTCTTTCTCTTATTCTTCTCTACCGCTTAGGGGGCAGGCTTCTGACCAACTCGTATTCTTATTTTGTCTCAAGCCAGGTTTTAACCGGGCCCCCGCTGTAAGAGCTACCCGGGATCACCAAAAGGTCGAGAACGAAACACTGCGCCCCTGTCAGCTTTGTTAGCAACGGGCGGGATGAATCATGTAAGGGAAAAAGGGTCGGCTCTCACCCCGTAGTTCTTCACAGATAAGAGGAGCTCGTGGTCAGCGCCCCTCAATGATCTCTGTGGTCGTCTACTTCTTCCAGACCGCTCTTTCTACTCAAACACCACTAACCCCACCCGTGCCTACCTATAAAAATTTCGTAAAGAAGGGCATGTCAAAACACGACGCCTAGGGAGTACTGTCTACAAACGCCACAACCGTTAAACTCCGGGAACGAGACCGGGTTCAAATTAAAGGAGGTCTTAAAGATTGAACGCCTGTATCACTGCACTTTAACCAAAACGACCCCTTTCACTTCATTCTTAGGGGAGTCCGAAAGCCCAGTTACAAATTACAGCCAGGGACTATGAGCCAAGATAGATAGGCGGCCCCCAATCCTAAGCTTCTTCCAAAGTAACAAAACAAATCTCTCACCAAATAACATCTGAATTATTAGTGAGAGAGTTTAAGACACCACAACCCATCGAATCCAAAAGACATTTAGATGTATGAGTGTGAGGTGTTCATAAAGTGTAGAAACTGCTTTCACCAAAGAAGGACTCTGGAGGAAAGTCCAAGAACAAACCTGCCTCCCGTAAAATAAACGACGTTATCTACCGCTCCTATGGTTAAGGTAGCAATGTTGTCTGACACCTCCAATCTGATGGCGACAGGAACTTGTCTAAAGGACCTCAAGTCCTCTATAGACATAGCAGCAACTAGGCTGCTTATCGTGGGCGTTTCCCAGGGGGTCCCCCTCCTACGCCCAGCCTGACTGGTGGAAGCCTCTTTGTGACCTCTCGCCATTTTATAGGCAAACAAACAGATAAAGGGGGATCAACTTAAAAACCCTTAAAAGAAAAAATAAATCCCCCTCTGAAGGTTTAACAACCCGCTAGCTACAAAACCTAAGAACCCCACCGACGAACGATGTTCGCACCCTCAGGAAGAAACGAGAACTTTCTAACCCAAAAATACCTAACGAACAGAGCCACAAAAAATGCAAAGAAGGCGATACAAACGAGTTTAAAAATATATATATATACTCACCGAAAAATCGAAAGTTGTCAAGGGGTCTATGACGATTCCTTTAAAAGAAAAGTTCGTAGAAGCAAGGGAAAAAGAAATTTGCAATGGGCAAAGAGCTTTGTGAGTTCATAAAAGAGGAAAGCACTCAAAGCCTAACCCCTATATAAAGGGGTAAAACATCAACACACCTGGGATTAAACAAAGCCGTCAGACATCATGCCCCTCAGAAACACAGTCAAAATATATGCCTCACTCGCCTTATACCTAAACACCACACTTATTCAATGTATCGTATTAATCTCCTCCTAGAACCTTCAACTTTCCACACCGAATATTTAAACACACAGTACTTTCCCCCATCTGAAAAAGCACCAAATTATAGTTAGTGAAAAATGGGGCATTGTGAGTAACATAATATTTATACCTAGTACTCGAGGCCCAAGGCTCACTTAGCCCGCACTGTGAAACGGCCCAAGCCCACTTGTCGTATTAAGACTAGGCTGGACTATCCAAACGGGAAAGTCTTTAAGCACATTTGAGAAAGCCAGAGTGTCTCCCCATAGACTACCTTCAGGGTGGCCTGTCTAGAGTTTTAAGTCCCTCAGCCGACCATCCTACCGCATATGGGAAGTCCATTATGGATAAGTACATGAAATCGAAAATACGCAACAAAGATATTTATCAGCGAATTTCCCAGTTTCCAAATCCCTTACTGCTTGGAAGGCTAATCCTTAATAGGAAGGAAGAGATTTTATTCCTAAAATTAAGAGATTTTATTCCTAAAATAAAGGGTAGATTAATGAATCACGCCCTATAAATCGGGAAGATCTTCCACGAGGTAAAGGCATTGAAACTGTGCAAAAATCTCTACTTTTTCTTCTCCATCATTTGCTGACTTAATCATTGGAGAGGTGGCAGACAAACCGTTGTTGGATCACCTTTTTGCAAGTTCAAGTTGCGCTGTTGATGCCTAGAGGATCCGACGATTAAGGCCCTAACAAAACCCACTCACAGGAAATAATTACAACACTTGGAGTAAGGCTATGCTTATGGCCCTCAATGCTAAGAATAAACTTGATTTTGTCTATGATACCCTTTTAAAACCCCTTTCTACTGATTCTTCCTTTAGTATTTGGTCCAAATGCAAAAACATAGTGATTGTTGTGCTGATGACTTTGATTTTATCAACATAGGCCAAAAACCAACCGAAGTTAGAATACAAAAACCAGAATTATTCAATCCTCTACGCCATGCCAAAACTTGTTTGACTGAATATATATAAAATTTGTTTTCTGTTGTTTAGGTAATAATTTTCAATTTAAATTGGTTTTGGTCTAAATCACTGCAAGTGCACAGGTCATACAAGTAATAAAGTGGATTTTTAAGTTCAGATATCATTCTCATGAGGATTGATTAGAAAATTTATTAATTAACTACACTCACTACTTAAGATCCTCACTATTTGAACTTCCAAATTTCAGGATAGATTTAACTTCTAAAGTAAATTGAATCAAAGAAACAATGAAATTCTAAAATACAGGATTAGAGAGTTTACTAGAGTGAAATAACACTAGGAATGAGAACAGTGTTGTGACTATCGCTTTGCAAGTTCCAAAAAAAATATAAAGTATGGGACATGAACCTTGGAATTGTCTAAGAGCAAATTAATGTAGCAATGGATTTCTCCTAACACCACACATTTCACTCTCCAACTTACCACAATTCCATCTCTAAAGAATGGGTCTAAAGAGTTACTTGTATGAATTGATCCTCTTTTAAGATCTAACTATTTTTCCTTTTCAGTACTTCATAGCCATCTCTTAGGACTAGAAATTGCTTGCCCCCATAGACAGGATAATGCAAACCCTCTCCAATTCAATTGGTATCTCAACCATCAATTAGACAATAGTTCCCTCTCCCCTTGATTAGAATCTCTGCTAACACAGGGTTGAGATTGTTCCTCTTCAACTGAGGTGAAACCTTTCTGAATTAAACTGCTAGATCAGTATGTGGATCATATCCCTTGGGAACACACTCCTGCTGTCACCTAGGAGGAAACCTTGAAATCAGAGATTGGATCATCACCTGTGATATATCAAAGTAATCCTAAAAAAGTGCATTAGTTCAAATAATATCAATGTAATTTACCCCTAAGCAACTGCTTTTTGCTCTCAGGTAGTCCTTATCTGTGTCACTCAAAGGGATTCCTGAAAATCAGAGAAATGATATAGCTCTTTCTAGGTACCAAACAACTGATGTGGAAACGATTCAGTAAGATAATACAGTTAGACTCGCTCAGTTTTCATACCTAAAACATCATTAAAATATTATAATCAATAATCCCAACAACATATTCTTCCATGAGTGAGCTTAGCCTTTCAAATCTGGATCACAAATGACAATGACTAGTTGATCAAACAAATTCATTGAGATTGTATTAAAGTCAAATAAATGGTCGAAAAATTCCCAAATTCCATTGAAGTTAAGAAAAAAATAGAATGTTGAAATACATTCATCCAGCTCGGAATCCCAGTTTAGATCACTACTCTAAGAAGAAAACTAAATCCAAAAACAAACTAAAAAAAAGGGAAAATAAAAAGAAAAATACATACAATGAGACTTTAGCTATCCTAAAAAGCACAAAAACTTGATGAAAAGTGACTGGAAGCTGCGCACTACTCCCCGAGAACTTCTATTTATAGGCTCAGGTCTTAGGCCCTAAAAACGAGGTGACAATTACGGGCGTTTGAAAATCTAAAGAAAAATCCAGCCTTAACACTATTGTTGTGGCAATGTCGTGACATCATCGCAACATCGAAACTGCTATATCGTGGGTTGACTCTAGTGTCACGACATTAGCTCATTATGACTGAACTTTGATGTCATCTTGTGTCAGCGACCTTGGACGTGTTACGATCATTTGTTTGATGTCGCATCATTGCTAACCTAGTGTCACGACATTGGTCAATTAAGTTCATCTTGACCACCTTAAGCTGATGTCGCGACATTGAATCTTAATGTTCTAAAGTCGTCTGTCAATGTCATGGCTGATGTCGCAACATCACTAATTTGATGTAACGACAATGGATGTTTAGATCTCCATTGTTCAAGCCTTGGTTGATGTCGTAGCGATGTCGCGACATTGGTAATTTATGCTCTTACAGTCTTGCTTTGATGTCGCGATATTACTTGTTAGTCCTACTGTTGATGTCGCGACATTACATTGATGTCTCAACGATGTCATGGCGATGTCGCGACATTGGTCCATTAAACTTCACTTCCAGGCTGCTTTGATCTGATGTCGCGACACTGCTTTGATGTCGCGACATTGTTCAGCTAATTTCTTCACTGGTTGAGGCTTTGTTCTGATGTCGCCATGATGTCGTGGTGATGCCACGACATTGGTAAACTAATAATACCACTTGACAATCCTTATTGATGTCGCGACATTATGTTGTGAAGTTGCGACATTGAACATTTCAATTCTTCTCACTGCAGCTAATGCCATAGCCGTGTCGTGGAAATGCCGCGACATTGGATATCTGATGTAGTTCGACTGTTGAGGCTACTTCTAATTTTGCAACATTGAGTTATGATGTCATGACATTGGCCTTTTTATGCACAATGTTTTTTGTTGAATTTTGCTTATTTTCCTTAATTTCTTGCAAAACATAAATCTGAGTGAAGGCTTAATAATTTTACTTTAAATTGAACTTTTAAGCCTGAAATATAATTGAAAAATGGGCTTAAAAATATGTGAGTTTTAGACTCATCAAACTCCATAAACTTAAAGTTTTCCTTGTCCTCAAGAAAATAAAAGGCTAATTGTTTGTCCTCAAACAATAAAATTTTATTTTTAAGGAAATTTTCACTTTAGTCATCTTATCAACCAGATCAGCATTTAGGCCTTAGTAGTATTTCAGTTGTGACATCAATTCTAATTAAGCTTCATTTTCAGAATCTTGAAAATTTCAATTTAGATCATTCAATATAGCATGTAATTCATAGTTAATAAATAGATACATTCCTTGACTTTGTGAGTCTATGTTGGTCTTCCCTATATGACTAATTTGCAGATTAGTTAGCTTTATGAGAATCACTTTGTAGACTGGTATTCTTTTAGAGCAATTTAGGTCTCATAGGCTTGTTGACCATATTATTCTCCACTAATGTAGGCATTACACAACCTTCAGAATCAAATAGGACTTTTGAGCTTGTAATGTATGGCTATGGTATTTGGGTAGATAACTGGACCTAGGCTGAGTTTACCCCCGAGGCGCATACATTTCTCAACATTTTTCCTTTACTCCTCTTCCTATTTTTTTTTTGCTAAAATAGCCTTTCAAACACCAGCAAACTTGTTCTAGTGCATTTTTATGCATTTTCTCCTCTAATGGCCTTTTCCCTTGCTATTACCAATTCTGCTCCAGCTCTTTTAAGTCATTTGTTTTGACTTTGGAGTGGTGGAGTGTTTTTACCTTTAAGCTTTCTACTGCCTTAACAAGCTTTGGGTTAGCACTCCTTCCAGTTAGCATTAGGGTCTTGAGTAGAACACTAAGACTTTAATTGCTCAAGGTAAGCAGGTTACAAGGTAAACCTCACTCCTCCTTTAATTTGTCATTCTTTTTTAGCTACTAAATTTTCTGTTGTGCACCCCCTTTAGCACAAATTTTCTCAATTGTTTTCCTTCCATATCTTTAATTCTCCTCATTCATTTCAATTCAAATTTGTACTCCCCCAAACTTATCCTCTTGATCATTTCTGCATTGATCTGCAATTTTGGGTAAATCCAAGGTTCTTTACTGTAAGGTGAGACTTAATGAAGGTTTAAGGTTATTCTTTGTGGTTCTGATGATGAAACTGGCATTAGGCTCAAAATAGGTACTAAGGTATATGCATATAGCATATCAAATGGTAGGCTTTTAAATGTCTCAAATTGTCTAAGGATGCCTAATTCATTTTCTACTGGTTGTAATGCCTAGGATTTCGCCTTGAATAATAATGCATCAAGTTCTAGGACCTTTTGATATTTACTAATAGTAAGTCCCATAAAGTGTTCCTAACCCAAGCACAATCAGTTTTCAAGGTACTTAAGACCAATGTGTTAATTTAGTCATTTTCTGAACTGTACTGTTCAATTTGACTAGAATTAGTAGCCTTATTAGCTTTGATTTCAATTTCAGTTTTTCAAAATCTAAAAATTTAGCTTATCTATCCTTGACATCACAACTGAAAACCCAGTTTTAATTTTTCAGTCCATTTGCATTTTAGGGCTTTGCTTTGTTTGGTTTAAAACAGATTGTTGTGTTATTGTTCAACTTTACAATTCATTTTGATTAATCAATTCAGTTCATTTGATCAACAGAAATACACCAACATCTCAACAGATTCCTCACAGTCATCAAACAAGAAATCCCAGCTCTCTTCAGAAAATATGCAACAAACATCCAAAAATTTTCAATCACAGTTCAACTCTACAACATCCTTACATTCAACACACTGGATTCTAATTTATTCAGAAAAACAAACACAAGCTCATATTTATTATAATCTTAGACATGTAAAATTAAAAGAAAATAAAAAAAAAAGTACGAAAATTATGCACACAAAATTCAGAAACTACCTTTTTATTTATAAAGAGAAGAATTACAATGAATGGATTACAAGATAGAGCAATACAGAGAAAGATAGAGATAGATGGAGGGATAGAGATATAGAGATGAGCTTCTTTTTTTTTCTTCTTCGTATTTGAGGGCACGAAGTTGATAGGTTGAGCTTATAGGCGGCATTAGAGTGGTCGAGATTGGGGTTTGGGTTGCAATTGAGCCACTTCCTCCCTTGTCAAAGAGATACCATTCTTGTGTTCGAATGTGATGCTTGATGAGCTCATTTTGCCTTTGCCCAATAGAATTCGAGGATTGCTAAAACTCACCTTGGGCTTGATACATTTATCATATTACAGTTCTGAGTGGCCTCTCACATCTGATTTCTCCTTATAGTTCAAGGTGGACTCTAGCTTTTCATCCATCTTCTGGATAGTAGCTTTGATTTCCTTCTGGTGTTCCTTGTAGAGGTACCCAAAGACTTCTACCTTCTGGAGCAGGTTCTGTTTCCTTTCTTTTTCCCTGATCTCTAAAAGATTGATCAGCTCCTGATATCTCTTCAGCTGATCAGTGATAAAAACCCTTTCCCTCTCTTTCAGCTTAGCTTTTAATGCTTTATCCCTCTGTGCTAGCTTTTCTTTCCACTCCTCATCTCTTTGCTGGAGAAGTGTTGCTAAGTTTTCTACGGCTTGATTCTCATCTCTCCATCTCAACTCTTCCTTGAGCTACTCATCCCTCATCTTCATTTATTCTCTCATCTTTGTTAGTAGAGAGAGTAGCTCAGAATTGCTGCTCTCTTGCTCTTCTGCTATTCTCTTCTCTCTTTCTGCTCTGTTCTAAGTATGCACTGTTTCTTCAAGACTAGGGAAGGCGGTTTCTCTGATGAGTCTCGAAACCTCACTATCTCCCCTCTTCAGTTTTTAGCTCTTCCTCAAATATAGGGGTTACCTCGCTTGGCAATTCTGCAGTTTCTCTCTTTCTCTTTCTTGCTTTCTCTACCTCTTCATCCTATCTTTGGAAGTACACTAGCTGACGGCAGCCACTGGGCGCTCACTTATAGTAGTGACACCACCCTCGGGAAGATCCATCGGTTCATTTTTCGAGGGAAATTTGAGCGGATCTATCACGACTCACTTTTCAACCTCTCGTTCGTCCCAGAGCGCAGTTTTCCCACATCCAATGCGTTCTTATATTTAACCATCCAGAGCCATGGATGGCAAACCCTATGCGCTTCCCCTGTTCTCGGAGTAGCCTCGATTTTGCGGGAGTTCCACTCTAATCTTCCTTTCAAGGTCGGCACCACAGTCTTCGTCCGAGGTAGATGGGTCGAGTTTGGTGCCCAAGCCATGTCAGTTCCTCTTGGCGCGGATGATGGCGGACGAGAATGCAGTATTCTTGACAACGACTAGGAATGCTTAATCACAGAGCTCATTCTGGCCGAGGCGTGTGGGGCGTAACCATCGACTAGTGATTTCACCACTTTCCAGATGCACTCACTCACGCTCATGGCCAAGGTCTGGTATAATTTTTTTTGTGTTAAAATCAAGCCTTCCCTGCATTTGAGTACAGTTACGAAGGATAGGGCGATCCTCCTGTATGCCATGACCAAGGGGTTCCAGTTTGACATCGGTCCCTCAACGACCAGATTCATGCGCTTACCACCTGGTTTGACGCCTATTGGGACGAGTCTCAAGAGCACCGGGTTACCCTGAGTCAGGACATGGATGCCATCAGAGCTGAGATGGCCACCATTCGCGCCAGCTAGGACCTTATCACGTAACAGCTGGCTCAGCTCCTCTCTCTTCACACCCCGCTTTCACCACTACCGTAGTGATCCTTTGAGACGTATCTCTTAGCCTTTATTATCTTTTTCTTTTTGTTAGTGAGGACACTGTTAGTTTTAAGTTTGGGGGTATATGTGTGGGCATATGGGTAGGCTTAGAGTTATTTTGCTTATTTTGGAGTTAATTTGCTTATTTTGATTGTATTCTTTTTATTATTTATTTTTATCTTTGCATATTTTAGGTTTTCGTTTGTTTTAGTTCTTTTAGTGTGTTTTAGCATATTTAAAGACCGAGCCTTGTCCCTATGTACTAACATATTTGCATTCGGCAACATTATGATATGGTGACCATGATTCTGAGAGTGTTAGAGTGCGAAGGCTGTATTCTGATGAAATAGGGGACCTCAAGGTTGTTTGACAATTGGGATTGCTTTGCATAAAGTCGAGAATAACCATGTCTGGTCGCGCCTTTTAGATCTCAAGAAATCAATTCCCGAAGTAGGCTATCATGCACACACACACGTGATCTCCGGGGTATGCTTTGACTCCAGGACTCACCTACGAAGTTATGCAGACAGCAAGTTAAACACACAGTGTTGGGACACCTTAGAAAAAGAGGATCGCCTTTGAGCCCCAAATATATATATGTTTTTTCTTTAAAAAAAAAAAGTGAGAGAGAAAAGAAAAAGAAAGAAAATGGATCATCCAATCGGAATCTCGGGCCTGATCAGGGGCTTTTCAAAACTAGGCCACAAGTCAGGCTGATCGAGAGGCCATTGACTTCCGCGCCTTACTACATGGGACGGAGGATGGATGATCTCCATAGTCTAAGACCTCGAGGTTTGGTTAAGTGTTCGGGGTGAAGTTCTAGGGGAACTGAATGCCCGGTGCCCTTAGCCAGTTGATGGGGAGTCACCAATGGATCCCCGCTATAGGAACCCTCATCTAAAACCTCTTGGTACTAGTACTCTTCCAAGTTTGTCTTAGAGTTAATCCCCTTAAAAGTAGTTGAAGTGAATAAATTAGTGCATTCTCTTCCTTCTGTGTTGAGCTATTCCAAATAGGCGAGTTAGATTCAAGTTTGGGGAATCTTGTGAGTCGATTCTCAAATTGGAGATCAAACTGCTGACTTAGACTCCTTAGGAAAAACTATTGAGCACTAAAAATGGGGTTGACCTGCTTGGTCAACCGAGACTAACCCAATGTAGATTCTTGAAAGTTGAACAACCAAGGTAATCCCTGGATCTTTTGAACTGGTTCTTGTTGACCCCTTCTTGCTGGTATCATGTGTACTAAACCCATATCGTCAGTATTAATTATGCTTTATCCTTGCATGCCCTAGTTAGAGTATGTTCTTACTTGAGGACAAGCAAGAAGCTAAGTTTGGGGGTGTTGATCGGAGTGAATCATGCATACATTACAGTACAATTACTATGTGTTTTATGGCTTCGACACGAGATTCACATTCATATTCACTGATATTACGCTAATCCCCTATACCATAATGTTTCATAGAACATGGCGATATCGGAATAAAAAAGGAAACTAACAATAGAAGGAAGGGATCAAAGCAGAAAATGCGGCAAAGAAGTGCAGCAGACGGTCTCAGGTATGCAACAACGAGGAGACCCTTGTTGCGGCGTAGCACTTCACAGCAACGAAGGGGGTTTACACTGCAGCGAACCTAAACGCAAGATTATGGTCGTCTCGGGTATGCCGTGGCGTAGCGAGGTCTCCCATTCCAAAACGGGAGCTCCAAAAATATGACTTTCTAGGCCACTGCTTTTGTATTTCTTCCTCTAATTCGTGTGATGCTGAAAATCTTTCAGTTTGTAATGAAAATCACTATGAACTAACTTTTCTTTCTAGGTTTTTGTCAACCCTAACCGCACCATTATGGATTAATACTTTAATTGTGTTTTATTTAATATAAGTGTTAATTTATGGATGTTTCACTCTGAATTTAATCTGCAGCACTGGTATTTGGCCAATTATGGCATGCTAATGCTAGGAGTATGATATCGAGAGAAGATGACTCGTAGGGACATGGGTAGAGCAATGCTTGGTCAATCAGGGAATAGAAATATCCCACATTCCAAGTGTAGCATAAGGGTTTTCACATTCATGCATCTCAGAGTCAAGGGGTTGAAGCAGAGATGCAATACACCCCACTAGCGAGATAGGCAGTTATATCTCGAGAGAGAATAACTCGTAGGCACAATCAACCCGCTAACATAAATCATATGAATATTAAATAAGTGCACTATCTAGGTACAATCCATTAGGTGCGGTAGGCGAAGGAAAAACCCTAGGTTTTCTTATCATTATCTAAAACCGAAACTTTAATATTAGGCTTTCTTTAATTTAGCTAATTTATTCGTAATTCGCTCTATTTGGATGAAATATTGTCTAGATTCACTAAATCAATACTTAGCACGCTTCTCTTCGTAGGAATGACATACAGCTCGCACTGCTAGCATAGACTTGTGAGTTTGGAGAACATGGGTCTACATTTTCACCACATTTTACACGCTCACTAAAAACCCATCAAGTTTTTGGCGTCGTTGCCGGGGAGAAGTTTAGTGTTAATATTGACAACACTGCCATAGATTGTACTTTGGATCAATTTTATTTTGTTTAGTTTTCTTTATTATTCTTCGTTTTAGGCATTGTGCCTTATTTCATCTGTGTTGTGACTTGGTCTTGCCTTCATACCGGTGATTTCAAGAAAGCATGTAGTGTGCATGCAAAGACAAGATCACAAGGAATTACTTCCATTCGATCCTAAACCAGAACGGACATTACATCGATTATGCAGAGAAGCACGTGCAACCCAAGTTGAAATCATGCAGAATCAAGAGGATGAAGGACAATTCCAAGGAAGGAATGAACCACAGGTGGGCGAATGAATGAAATTATAAGTCAGGCCACGATCTTTGTCTGATCGATAGTTCGGTCGGCTATACGAAGACCCTGCATTCAAGCGAACAACTTTGAATTGAAAAGGGTAACTCACACCGTCTCCACAACCTACGGTTCATGGGTTGCCTAGTGAGAATCCCGAATGCACATCGACCGGTTTATCGAAGTTTGTGACCTATGATAAAGTATGCGGAATTAACCGGAAGAAGCTCTCAGTTCGCCTATTCCCACTTATCATATGTCGAGCTAAGCATTGGTTGACTAGCCAACCACCAGATTCCATTACCTCATGGAATGACCTAGTGCAAAAATTTCTAACCAAAATTTTCCTACTCGCAAAGATCGCACAATTGGTGCAAGAAATTAACACATTCAGACAATTCGAGGGTGAGAATTGGCTGAGGTTTAGGAGAGATTTCATGAGTTATTGAGGATATGTCCACACCACAAGTTGACTAGGTGGATGTAGGTGCACACATTTTATAACGGTTTAAACGATTTAGGTAGGACAATCGTTGATGCCTCAGCAGGAGGTGCCCTGATGAAAAAGACTACAGATCAAGCTTACGAGATATTGGAGGATACAACCACTAATTCTAATAAGTGGCCTCGAGATAGATCAGCACCCAAGAAGCCCTTAGTGGGAGCAAACATAGAAGTTCTCAGTAATTTGGTAAAGCATGTCGCGTAGTTAACTAAACAACTACAGCTACAGAAGCAACCAAGTATAGTGAATGCAATTAAGAATAATCCTTGGGAGAGCTGCGAGTCTTGTGGAGGGCAACACAGTACTATAGATTGTTAGTCAAGACAGATGACAGTAGAGCAAGCATAGTATGTGAATCAGCAGAATCAACAACAACAGGGACAGTATGAAGGCAATACATATCAGAACAGGTACCATAATCAGAATCAGGGCTAGGGTTGGAGAGGTAACGGAATAATGGAACAACGAATTATGATTTGGAGAAACAACGGAATAGTATGCCACCACTTGAGCGACGACCGCCACTTGAGAGAAAGTGGATTTGGAAGAAGCCTTGGCTCATTAGCACATTTTTGAATGAGACGAAGGCCACATTCCAAAATCGGGGCTTAGCGACCTACGAGACAATCCACCCATTTGTATTAGAATCAAGGGCTCAACTCGGAAACACGGAAGTGCAAATGGGTCGAATATGGCCACATTGTTGGTGAGAGGTAGCATGGATCGATATCTAGCAACTCAAGGTGAACCCGAGGCCCGAGAAGGTAATGAACGCATGTTAAAGGCATCACATTGAGAGAGTGAGCGAGATTAGTATTTTGGGGCCGCCACAGTGGCGGAAGAGGTAGAAGCGATGAAGTAACTTTCGGACAAGTCGGGATGATAAAGATGAAGGAACTATTGAGAAGCGGTGCACTTGAAGAAGAAAGCGAGGCTAAAGATCGGCCGACCAAAACTGAACCCTCTTTGTCCCGATTCAGAGTACCTGCTTGAGGCGAGAAGAATATTGGACAAGCAATTCACTAAGTTTATGGAAGTGTTTAGAAAGCGCATATCAACATTCCATTCGCCACTGGATGCGTTAGAGCAGGATGCTCAATTCACGGTAAAATTCATGAAGGATATTACGTCGAAGAAGAAGATTGTCGGATTTTGAGATAGTGAACCTCACCAGGAATGCGGAGTGCCCGTCTATGGGAGCGCCCGCAGTGAAGACCCGAGGCGGTTTTACTATCACTGTACCATCAGAACTCCATCTTTGAGAGGGCTGTGTGACTTGGGGTAGTATAAACCTCGTAATAGTTATCCATATTCAAGCGGCGGGATTAGGTGAAGCTCACCCGACTACGATCCGCAGCTCCGAGTTAACGAACAGGTCGCTGAAACACCCGGGAGGGGGGGGGGGGTGAGTAGAAGACCGTTCTGGTAAAGGTAGACAAGTTTATCTTCCTTGCATATTTCATCGTTTTGGACATGGAATAAGATAAAGAAATACCCATAATATTGGGTAGACCTTTTCTAGCTACTGGCAGGGCAATGATTGATGTGCAGTGGGGAGAGCTGAAATTGAGAGTACAAAATGACATGGTCAAGTTCAATGTCTTTGAGGCTGTTAGACACCTAGTAGAGAGTGACGCATGCTTTATGATAGAGACCGTGGAGGCCATAGTGTCTAGCCATATTAGTCCTACTGACCCTTTAGAGACTAGCCTGGTACAGAGTGAATCAGAAGAATTAGGAGAAGAGGTCAAAGAGTATGTGAGATGGATGGACTCCTTCCAACCAAATAAAAGGAAATACTACGAACCCCTAAGGGAAATTTCTCAAATGTTAGTGCCATTATTCGAACAACCACCCAAGATGGAACAAAAGCCACTACCCAGTCATTTGAGATATGCTTATCTTGGGGAACCCTCCACATTACCAGTGATTATTTCCACCTCTCTGACAGTAGCAGAAGAAAATAAGTTATTGAGAGTACTTAGGGATCACAAGGATGTGCTTGGTTGGTCCCTGGCTTATTTAAAGGGGATTCGCCCTTCTATGTGTATGCATCGCATCTTGCTAGAAGATGGTCATAAGCCTTCATTGGAAGCACAACGGAGGTTGAATCCAACCATGAAAGAAGTAGTCTGTAAGGAAGTACTTAAGTGGCTATATGTCGGGGTTATTTACCCTATTTCTAACAGTGCATTGGTGAGTCCGGTACAGGTTGTGCCTAAAAAGAGAGGAACAATAGTGATAAAGACAAAGAATAATATATTGCTCCCTTCCAGAACAGTCACAGGTTGAAGAATTTGCATCAATTACCAGAAATTGAATAAGGCTACCCGAAAAGACCATTTTCCACTGCCATTTCTGGATCAGATGTTGGATAGGCTGGTAGAGCATGAATACTACTGTTTCTTAGACGGGTATTCCGGATACAACCAGCTTGCTATAGCCTCGGAGGATTAAGAGAAGACGACATTCACTTGCCCTTATGGTTCATTTGCATTTAGGCGAATGCCCTTTGGGCTGTGTAATGTGCCAGGCACATTCTAACGTTGTATGATAGCCATATTCTCAGACATGGTAGAAAAGACAATTGAGGTGTTCATGGACGACTTTTCAGTGTTGGGGAACTCCTTTGACAATTGTCTGGAAAACTTGAGGTCAGTGCTTGTTAGATGTGAAGAGACCAATCTTGTGCTGAATTGGAAAAAATGTAATTTTATGGTACAGGAAGGCATAGTACTTGGGCACCAGATTTTTTCAAGAGGAATAGAGGTCGATAAAGCTAAGATTGAGGCAATAGAGAAACTACCCCCACCATCATAAGTAAAGGGCATAAGGAGCTTTTTAGGACACGCAGGAGTCTATAGGCGGTTCATAAAGGATTTCTCTCGGATTGCAAAGCCCTTGTCCAGTTTGCTGGTTCAGGGGACACCATTTGATTTTGATGAGGAGTGTGTTCAAGTTTTCAATCCCCGAAAGATGATAAATTGGTGTGGCCCCCATAGTGAGTAGCCTCAGGCCCAGGACCTTCGTTTGAGCTAATGCGGCCTTGACTATGCGTCGGAGTAGTCTTTGGGACGAGAAAAAGAGCTGGATATTCCAGGTGATTCACTATGCTAGCCGTACTTTGAATGATGCCCAACTGAACTATGCCACCACTAAAAAGGAGCTACTGGCCATTGTTTTTGCTTATGACAAATTTAGGCCCTACTTGATCGGCAATAAGGTAATAGTGCACACTGACCACTCAACCATTAAGTACCTAATGACTAAAAAGGACGCAAAGTCAAGACTAATACGATGGGTGCTCCTATTGCAAGAATTTGACCTAGAAATCAAGGATAAGAAGGGAATAGAGAACCTAGTTGCAGACCATTTGTCACAATTGGAAGGGCCTAGAGACGAAGTATAGGTTAATGATGATTTCCCAGATAAGTAGCTTTTAGCAATTGACACAAAGACCGTTCCATGGTTTGCCGACTATGTGAATTACCTGGTTACTTAAGAAAGAAGGTTATCCACCGATTTTAGCTACCAGCGAGAAGAGGACTCTTTGGACACTTAGCACTAATGCGGGAAGAGCTTTATTTTAATACGACATTGTGCAAATCAAGTGATAAAATGGTGTGTACCTGGGAGAGGGCCAATCATGTAGTATTTTAACTCACTGCCACACCTTATCATGTGGGGGACACTTTGGAGGCCAGAGGACAACAGCAAAGGTATTAAAATCGGGTTTCTACTAGCCTAGTTTGTTCAAGGATGCACACTAGTTTGTATGTACCTGTGACAAGTGTCAAAGAACAAGCGGCATTTCCAAACGGGATGAACCACCCATGCGCACAATTCTAGAGGTTGAGTTATTTGACTTATGGGGGATGGACTTCATGGGTCCATTTCCCTCTTCATTCAGTAACCTATATATTCTCCTTTACCTTGGACCTAAATCTCCCAAATGGGTAGAGGCAATACCGTGCATACGAATGATGCGGTGTGGTAGTAAAGTTCTGTACAACCACATTTTCCGCATGGTTCGATTACCGCGAGCATTGGTGAGATGGTGGTACTCGCTTCGACAGAAGATGGTTGATGATCCACCGTAAAAATATGGTGTGCGACATTGAACTTCACTCGTGTATCACCCATAGGCAAATGGACAGGATGAGGTGTCAAATCGGGAGATAAATTCCATTATGGAGAAAATAGTCAATAGTTCAAGGAAGGACTGGTCAAAGAAGATTGATGATGCACTTTGGGCATGTGAGGACAGGTAGCCCGTTGGGTATGTCGCCATTAGGCTAGTCTCTATGGGAAGCTTTGTCATTTGCCGTGGAATTAGAACATAGAGCATATTGAAACTAGGCTTCGAACATGGATAAACTACAAGGTAAGCGGGAGTGTAAACCAGATAGCCCGGTGAGTGGAATTAGATGAATTCACAAATGAGAAACATAGAAAATGCTAGGATCTATAAGGAGAAGACGAAAACTTGGCATGACAAGCATATTGTACGAAAAGAGTTTAAACCAGGTCAACAAGTCTTGTTGTTCAATTTGAGGCTGAAACTCTTCCTTGGCAAATTGAAGTCAAAATGGTCGGGTCCATTCATAGTGGTGCAAGTATTGCCCTATGGAAGTGTTGAGATAATGCATCCAGAGAAGGGACAGTTCAAAGTCAATGCCTAAAGATTAAAATTGTATTTTGAAGGAGAATTTCACGTAGGAAGACAAGACACCATCCTGAGCATGCCTGGAGCAGGCTAGTAAGGGTGAGAAAGGTCCCCATCAGTTCAGTTATTTTTCCCACTTTGAATCTGCACGTTGTAGGAATGTCGAGCTAACGACGTTAAACATAGCACTTCTTGGAGAAGCAAGGCGTGAAATCACCTTCTCTTTTGCACTAGCAGTATTTTCGATTTTGTTTTACTTTTCGTTTTTGGGACTTCCTACTTTTTTTGTTGGTTTTCAATGTGTTTTTGAGTTTTCAGGGATACTAAAGTGGCAACCGCGACTTGATGAGGATTTGCGATGTTAGAGGGTGAAAGTCGTGTTTTAAAAACAAATAAACCCATGTCAAAATTGGTACAATGACGAAGGTCTGTAGCGTACATAAGCGAGGCACAATTTTTTCGGGCTAACTTTTTGGTCCATAGTTGCGTAGCATCCTACGCCGCTACGAAGCCCCTTGCCCACTTTCGAGATCTGACGGCAAAGGTTGCTACAGAATTCGTAGACCTCTTCCGCGCAGCAAAGTGGCGGGAATATTTTTAGGCCTATAAATACCCTTAGTCTGATCATTTTCCCTCAAGCGCGCTTTTTTACGCATACATATACTCTCATTTTGCTTGCTATTTTTTTGTAGATCTACCCCACAGATTGACCCCTATGGCTCCCAGGAAGTCCACACCAGCCAAACGGTAGCAACTCGACTCCACTTTGCAGGCAACACCACCTCTTCTAGAAGATCCACATCGGTTCGTTTCCTGAGACGCTAAACGGATCTATCATTAGTCACTTTTCACCTCTCGTTTGTCCCGGAGCGTAGTTTTCCCACATCCAATGCGTTCTTCAATTTCACCATCCAGAGTCGCGAATGGCAGACCCTATACTCGTCCCCTGTTCCCGGAGTGGCCCCAATTATGCGGGAGTTCCACTCCAATCTTTTATACAAAGGTCGAGCACCACGGTGCCGTGCAAATGAGATGCGGTCGAGTTTGATGCCAGGTAATCAACCCGGTTCTACCGGCTGACAGATAATGACGGGGATGCGTACGGGGCGTATTTGCGACACTAACTATGAGTGCACGATCACGGGTAACTCCGCGAATTTGGGGCTTGTGGACCGTGATGGAGTCTAAAAACTCATTTGATTTTTAATCCCGGTACTTACGAGTTTACTAGAGATAATTGTTGATTCATGCAAAAACCTGGGTAATTTGCTCAAATTTAATTTTACCATCTCTGAGTAAATGAAATTCCAGTAAAAAATGGGGAAGAATTCGACCCTAAGAACATAAAGGAGAGATTGACTAGAGTAAAGTCGCAGCGGGGAACTCTTTTGTTCGATAATTCTAGATGCAGCATCACGAGACCAGTTAATGAGGTTGCGACCAAGAAAATGTGGTTGAGATGAAAGAAACTATTCAAGGCAGAAGCTGAAGTTGAGGTCGCGACATCATCTCGAGGTCACGATATGGAACTGAATTGGGAGTCACAACAAAGGAGATTTAGGGTTTACGCTACAAGAGATGGAGAATCAGTAGTAGCAGCTTAATATTGAAGATCATGACAGAAACACGAGAAGGCGAGACGAAGCGAAGTCCTAGTTAGGGAAATCAATGCAACCACTTGTTAATGTCGAGGACCCCCGAGGGAGGTCGCGACCCGATCAAGGAATTGCGACTAAAGAAAACTTGAACATTCACGAGGAACATGTTGTGACCTAATATGAAATTCGTAACATGAAAACTTCGCCAACAAAGTCTTTACCAAGCAAAGGGAGAAGCCACGACCATGTCAGTCAAGAACCTAAAAGGGGTGCGACGATCAAAAATTAAGCGACCTGGGCTACCACTCTAGCGCTCGACATCCGGTGCTGATCATGTTTAAAGCAAGCTGAGACAACTCTTGACCCGAGAAGAGCAGCGTGAGGTGTGACATCATTTTGAGGTCAGGACCTGTTTAAAAGCAAGGGGCTATCAAAAGCAGTCTCGACCAATTATTGAGGTCGCGACATATATTCTGGCTATATCAAGCAAAAGACCGAAAAGAAGGTCACAACCCTGAAAAAAGAAGTCGAACGAGGTAAGCGAGTAGAAGCAGAAATAATTACTTCAACCTAAAGAAAGTCATTTCGAGAACTAAAGTGGTGACAACTAAAGGAGGTTGTAACCTAAAAATTAGTCGTGACTCAAAATTTCAATGAAGGGAATAGCTGAGCGAGGTTGCGACGTGAGGACTAAGGTCGCGACATAAATTCTTGAACAAAGGCAGAGGTTCTGGCCGTTGTCAGAAGCGAAGCTGCAAGAAACTTGGTTGCATCTAAAGAAACTTGGTCGCAAATGAACTAGAGCAGATAAAGAATCAGTGCGACATCAAGCCGAGTCGCAGCTTTGGGAAACGATGATTGGGCTTTCCATTTGAGAATTCCACTTGGAAGTATTTTTAGGGGTTATTTAATTGCTTTTAACCGATTATAAATAAACCCAAAGGATGAGAATAGTAAGTAAGAAACTGATCTTCACTACCCGAGAAAAGAGAATGGAGGAACTCAGTGTATAGTTTAGAGTAGAATTTTATTTTTTTTCTTTTATTTTTGTTTTCTTTCTTCTTCTTAAATTCTTTTCTGGATATGAATCTGTGAACTGTGAAGAAACGAGTGGAGCTGGATTTTTATTTCTATTATTTTCTTCTTAAAATTACTGCCTGAAAATTTATGAAATCTAGACAAATTTACGATTCATTTCTTCTCGTTTCATTGCGATTATAGTGGATTATGCGTGATCGGTGCTCCATTTCTTTAATTGTAATCACTGATGAAATTGGAGCATAGGCTGCTGCTGGTTGATATCTGATTAGTTCTGAGTCTTTTAAATGCAAAAAATATGGAGAAAATTATTTGGGTTGGGATTGCCGCGGGTATCGTTTGAGATGGATAAGTTCCCATTGGTAGTGCGAATACCGAGTTGAAGTGTATCTTTGCTGGGTTCGAAGGATGCCCTCGCGTGACACGAGTTGGGATTCTGGTAGAGCATTCACTTATGGGTGTGCTTCAGGCTGCAAGCGTGGAGTGGCTAGCCGAGCTCTGAAAGTTCATTTTGATAAATCCCCCATTCGCTCATAATTGTTGAAGTTGGAAGTGTTTAGCCATGTAAATAATCGAAGTTAGCGCAAATACGAAACCCTGACCACAATGTTAGCTAAGATCTAATCAAGGGAAGGGACGAACCAATAGATCTGGAGGATGAGCCACCAATTAAGTGGTAGAAAATTTTCAAATATCCTGAGAAGGAAAGCAAAAGATCTACAGTCATCAAGAAATGGGTGTGAAGTATTGAGAAAGAAAAGTGTCCAGATCTTGCAAGAGAATTAGAAATACAAGTAGCTGGTTTGATCTTGTCTTGGCGAGAGGAAACGGGCTTCCAACCGATTAGATATGGAGAAATCAATTGCAATATTTAGGCAATCTTGGACAAATCCAGATCCATCAAAACCCGATGGAAAATGTATTTTAATGCTTAAGTGGCCGGTTTCATTGTATTTCGTTGATAGTTTTCGTTTCTCATAGGAAACTAATTCAGTTCAGTATTTTAGTTACCACTTATTTTTGGTTGTTTACTTTTTGTTTTGTTTTAGCTCAACAGTTAGTCAATAGTCTAGGATCTTTAGTTTTCTAGATAAAACTTTCACTATGAGTTTTTAGTCCAAATAGCATAGAATTTCTGTAGTTGGGGTAGTTGATCTCTAATTCTTTTCAATCTCTGTGGGAATGATACCTGGACTTACATTCAGATTTTACTACTTGTATGACCCTTGCACTTGCAGTGTCATAGACTAGACCCATATTTTAAAATCCTGAACATTAAGAAAGAATTATTTACTTAAGCAAATTTATCCCAGTGACATGATTTGCAAAGAGAGAAATGTGAGCTCTTGTAACTATGTGAATTTGAGGGGGTTTTAGTCTATATGGAAAAAGGCAAACAAGACACCAACCATCGACTGGTGATTTCACTACTTTCCAGATGCACTCACTCAAGCCCGTGGCCAAGGTCTGGTATAATTTTTTTGTGCTAAAATCAAGCCTTCCTGCGTTTAGTACGATTCACGAAGGGCGGGGCAATCTCACCTTCACCGTGACAGGGGTTCAGGTTTGACATCGGGCCCGTCATTGAGCGAGGGTTGATTGAGTCGACCCAAGGGAGATGCACGGGAGCCCTGATACACCCTTCCCTTATCACACAGTTGTGCCATATGGATTTGGGCCCCCCAAACTTGGCTTCCTTGCCGTCCCCGAAGCAGACCGGCTCGCCCCGGACACAAACCCTACATAATAACCTGCCTCTTTGCGAAACCATCCACGTTGATTATCCGGATAGTGATGCACATGTTGATAGATAGAGGATCAAATTGGACCGACTCACACTTTTGCCGTTTTGTTCAAAGTTCAGGGGATTTGCAAGGGTGTTCGACCTTCGAAAGAATTAGATTGAACTCGGTGTAGTTGAAAAATGCCTCAACCTCCAAGGTATCCAATAACCTTTCCCAAGGACCCTATGTGCGTTGAATAAATGACCTCTAGTTATACACAGGTTCCCGGCCCCCAAACTTGAGTTCAACTCACTAATTGGAAAATCTAACTCTAGAAGAAGGATAGGAGCGCCTTTGTTAGGCTTTCACGGCATACCTACTCATAACAGAAAACAAAACTAGTGCCTGTAAGTTTATGCTAAGTGTTCATGTAGCGGAGATCAGTTGGTGACTCCCCGTTGGTTAAGGGCACCGGGCATTCAGTTCCCCTCGAACGTCACCCTGAACACTCAACTAAACCCTCGGGCTAAGGCAATGGGGAAACTTCATCAGCACGTCCTGCAGCGGGCGGTGGGTGATGACTCCCAGCCCGGGTTATTCGGGCATTGGGCTTTGAAAGGCCACATCGATTTAATGTCAGGGATTCAGTGGAAGATCACTTATTCTATCTCTATTTTTCTTTTCTTTTTTTTTATTTATTTTTAATTTTTTAATTTTTATTTTATTTTGGGGCTCGAAGGCAATCCTCTTTTATTCACGGTGTCCCATCTCTTTGGTGTTTAGAGACTCCCAGGGTTTGTTGGACCTTAGTATCCAATCTCGGCATCTAGGCATACCCTAGAGGTCATTTGTGTGTGAGTGTAATAGGTTCATTGGGAAATAGTTTCTTGAATATCTGGAGGTGATTCACTATGCCTCCCCACCTATTCAATCTAATTCCTGAGCATCAAACATCCTATGAATCCTTTCTGGAGTTATACACTGTTTTCCATGATAATAGTGGACTCGGCCAAAAGTGATCATGACTCAAACATGGCCTCACACACACAAACTACTAACCACAGCACCTGCTAAACATAGAGATGATCTACCACAAGCAAATAAAGCGGGAACTAAACCGCAGACTACGGCTTGACTCGAAATGAACAAGTAGTAAACTGAATTCAAAGCACATGCGAAAATAAAAACTACCATCACGTAACCATGCCCAATCTCCTTAAAGCCCGATCACCACCAGTTTGAAACAAAAGTACCGGTGTCCTAACCAGCAATAAAAAGAAGCAGACGGGGTGAAGAATTTCCCGGTGATCGGACAGGTCATTGCGGCGGTGTGAGTATTGGTGGTGTGATGCGGCTAAGGCGAGTGGGCTGGAGGGGCTAACATTTGTTGGAGAATAGTGGCCTGGTTGAGCTCAGAGCGTTATGTGGCGGCGAAGAGCCTCCATATCCTGTGTGAAGAGGACTCGGTGCTCCTGGGTCTCTCATCAGAATCATCAGCGATCCCGGTAAGGGCAAACATCGGGTCCTCAAAGTCGGTGGAGAAATTTGGATGGGGTCGCCGTTGAGAAATTTGTTGTGGTTGGTAGGGGTGGTGGGTGAAGAGGACTGCCCAAAATGTCTGCAGGGATCGCCCAGGAGGCCAAAACGGGCCTGATAGTCATGGAGCTCCTCCTTGTCAGGGGCGCTCGTAGCCGAATCATGAATCCCACCGGTCGTGGGACACCGGTTTGTCGGCAAGCGATATACGCCTTAATTGGGTGTAGCCACTCCTTGTTGTCATCTAAGGGCACCCCGGCTCGTTTGCATAGGCCGTATATAAGGAAAGGGTGCCCCAAGTTCATCTTAGCGTCCCGGTTATGGAGAATGGCATCCTCTATAACCTGCCCAACATCGAATGGAATATCCTGAATGATAGCGTAGTTGAGCGAGGACACGCAGCGTGCTTTCTCACACACGTTTGTCGTCGGAATGAGATGCGACGTGATGAAGTGATGCCAGACTTTGGGGATATAGGCCAAATGCTTGGCCTTGAAGTGGACGGCGTGCCCATCATTGTTGAGCTTCCACTCACCCCGCCCATTTGTCAAGACCCGAATGACCTCGGGGTAATCGGGCCGCTCGTAGAGCCCGTCGAGAAGGCGACTCCGGGGGCGGATCAAATCTGGCGGTTGATGGGCGCTCGCTGAAGTCTACGGCCACACCACACCGGACCTTCTTGACGTGGGGCGAGTTTGGCGTCGAATTCTCGCACCCGCTCATCAGGCTTCGAGAAGAAGTCGTCGGGGTGGTGGAAGCCCTTTTCTTTGATAAAGGACCGGTTCTTGCAAATGGTGTCGAACCGATCGACGGCACCCTCGTTGACAAACCGCGTGACATCAAAATTTGGGGTCGGATCCTCACTGGCCCGACCCCGTTTAGTAGGCAACTTCTACCTCTTACCCGACATTGGTGCAAAAGGGAAACTAGATGGCCTAAGGTCCTGAGTGGACAATGTAGCCTAATGGCACCAAAGGGGCCACACCCAGATGGGCTAGTTAATATGTCGAGCACTGGGTGCACTATGAAAGTCAGAATGGCCCAGTGAGGGGACATGAACTGAAGCCCTAGGACACTCACCAGGAACCTGCCGAGGTGCAAGAGCTAGACCGAGACATGGAGGACTAGACCTACAAGATCGAGCTAAACCTACTTAGGAGTCAAGGACACTAAAGTGGGGGTGTGGAAGGGCGAGCAGTCGATGTAAAGGGTGATTCGTGAATGGTGGTAGCAAAGTTGGCGAGGTGGTCGGAGGGCAAAACAATGGCCTCCGACGGCAGTGGGAGTGGATTCCGGCAAGGATGTGGTGGGGAAGACAATGGCGATGTAGTAGGGTTCAGATAAGGAGGGAAAAAAAATAAGAGCAAAATGATGGGTTTTGGCGCTAAGCGAGGGCAACCTCGCGGCGATCTTGATGCAAGCGTCATAACGTGCTGAAGAAGGAAGCGACCAATATGACGTTCGGAAGAGTGGTTAAAACCAGCGTCGCGACGTTGAGATCAGCGTCGCGACATTCAAGAAGTATAAAAAGCGGCGTCGCGGCGTTGGGATCAACGTCGCGACGTTCTAGAAACTCAAAAAATGGCGTTGCGGCGTTGGGATCGCGTCTGAAATCCCCAATCGGCGTGTGACGTTGAGATCAACATCCGCGACGTTCCAAGAAGAGGTCAAGCGGCGTCGCGGCGTTGAAGCCAGCGTCGCGACGTGGCTGAGAAGGCCCAAAATCACGAAAATATTCAGCCAATGGTCTAAGGTAGAGACAAGCTACTTGTGGGCTAACCCGGCGGATCCTCCCGCAATGCTGTCGCGGGTCACAGCAGACATCAAAAGGAGATCACGATTACGGGATACTCAAATAAACCAAACTTAAAATAAACACAAGAAAAAAAATTAAACCATAGAAAGAAAAATTTGCAAGAAAAAGGTGGGTTGCGCGCCAGAAGCGCTGTGTTTAATGTCGTTAGCTCGGCGGTACGGAATACCGATATTAGCAGGGGGCAGAGCTCCATGATAACTAGCGTAGCCGTGCGATGCGGTCGATGGAATGTTACGCATCGCGTGGAACTCACCCCAAAATACGGCTTCAGCGGGTTGTGTGTTAGCGTAGATGTTCCTTTCGGGATGCGTAACCTCGCCCCTCCATGTGGAAAGACGCCTTGGTCCTTTGTGAAAGGTCCAGCCATCCCCAGACTTCAATTTCCCGAGAAAAGGACGGGAATTAAGCAGAGGACACAATTGCCCCGTCTCGAATTCCTTCCTGGTAATATGTTTATCGTGCCAGGCTTTTGTCCTTTCCTTGTAAATGCGGGCATTTTCATAAGCTTCGTTCCTGAATTCGTCTAGTTCACTGAGCTGCAGCAGTCTCTTCTCACCAGCTAAATCTTTGTCCCGTATTCCATTTGCTTAGGAGTTGCCTAGTATGCTTTCGATGCTCGATTCATTTGGCGGGTGGCATGCTTTGCCATAAACAATTAGAAAGAGGCGACATAATGGTGTTTTAGCGCCGTTCGGTATACCCGAAGTGCATCCTCTATCTTTTGAAGCCCGAGTCCTTCTTTGGAGGCTGAAGTGTTTGCCTTTTTCTATATAGACTAAAACCCCTCAAAATAACACAGCTACTAGAGCCTTACAATTCTCTTATACCCATGTCACTTTGGATAATTTGGCTTGCTAAAATAATTTTATCTTAATGTTCAGGATTAAAAAATAAGGGTTCAGTCTATGACACTGCAAGTGCACAGGTCATATAAGTAGTAAATCTGAATGTAAGTCCAAGTATCATTCCCATAGAGATTGATAGCGAATTATAGGTCAACTACCCCAACTACTAAAATTTCATACTATTTGGACTCAAAACTCATAGTGAAAATTTTATCGAAACATAATAAAATTAAATCTATACTGAATATGCTCAAATTAAACTAAACAAAAGTGAATGACTTAAAAATAAATTGTACATAAAGAATGGATTGAATCGGTTTGCGTGAGAAAGCGAAAAAAACCATCAATGAAATACAAGTAAGACATTCGATTCGGCACTATAATATTATACGTTCTACTATGTATGGATCGATTTTTGTCAAGATTTCTAATTATTGGAATTGGATCTCTCCGTTTCACTGATTTAATATCCTTGCTTCTCGAAGACAAAGATCAAACCGACTACCCATTATTCCACATTTTCACTTTTAAGATCTGAATTTTTCTTTCGATACCTCACGCCCGTTTCACGTTGACAACGAGAACTTTTACTTCGCCTTCTCGGGATATTAATGTAAGTTCTACTACTTAAATGGTGGCTCGAGTATAGATCTATGGGTTTATCCCTTTCCTACATGATTAGATCTAGCTACTTTGCAGGGGATTGGAACCTATCCCTTAGATTAAGGTGAACTCTCGATGATTTATATTGTTAAATACACCCCTCCAACTTCAATTATAAGCGAATGGGATTTATCAAAATGAACTCTCAGAGCTCAGCAGTTGTCAATAATAGTCGAACATACCCAGAAAAAATGCTCTGAACTCTTAGGAATCTCCGTCTCTGTGCCTTGAGAGGGCATCCACGGATATCGAGTAAGATACATTCTATATTTGATGCCCCAGAGTACTAATATTGGGAACTTATCCATTAAAAACAACAGATTAAGTAAAAAGCCGAACCCAAATTAATTCTCCCATAAATGTGCGAAGACGCGTAAGTATAAAATATAAGAAATCAGATGAGTAACGCTCTGATTACTTTTATTCTGATGAAAAATGGAGTGCCGAATCCACTTGCAAACTATGTAATTAAATAAATCTGAAAAAATGAATTCAGTGTCTAGATTTATAATTTCGACGATATCTGAAGAAAAATATATGACTAACAATCCGGCTCTAATCGTCTGCACTTTTGATTGTGATTCAAGTCCAGAAAATAAAACTAAAAAAATAAAACTAAAATAAAATCTACTCACAAAATATACATTGAGTTCCTCTTCTTTTCCACACATTTTTGCTGGGTAGTGAAGGAATGAAGAAAACTGCTACTATTAGAAATCTCTCTATTTGCATCTTGTATCAAAAGGAAAGAAAGCTGGGCGAATCCCAGCTCGGTGGAAGTCGGTAAAAGCTTTGACACCTTTGTTTCATGGCGACCTGGTTGATGTGTATTGCCAGGCTCCACCTGGAGATGGCTCATGATCGTCAGCGACCTCTTCCTTTTTGTTGCAACGAGTTTGTCTTACAAAATCGCTTGATTAGTGAGTGGCGACATCGGAAATCGTCATTGCGACATCTTTTGTTTAGTGTTTCTTCTAATCTTTGATGTTAGGCCTCAAGTTGATGCGACACTATTATCTTCTAACCTTATTCGGCACGTGTTCAGACATCAGTTTTAGGATTGCGACCACTTTTCTTGTTTGTGAGGCGACGTATTTGGCGGAAGCCTTGATTTCAATTGCCAATTACGGTGATGTTTTCTTGTCTTCATAGCTTTCAACAGTAACAGACCTGATGATGTCTGACCTCATACGCTCCATTTTCTCTTTTCTTGGGGCTCCACCACCTCGAGTTCCGTTGCAATTTGATTTCATCTTTCAACTGTTCGCCGGAACCGACATCAGAAAGTGACTGTATCCTTTATTACGCTCGACTCTTCTTTGGTCGCGACACGAATGAGTGGATTGCGACATCCATTCTTCTTGTTAAGGCTTGATTCCTGTTTTCATGTCGCGACACATGGCATGTCGCGACTTTAATTTGACCCTTTAATTAAAAACTAGTTAAACTTCTTTTGCTAGGGTCTCTTGGCTTCATAGACGGATCCTTGTGTGACCTCGAGTTATGTCGACATCATTTTTTGTATTTTGGCGTGCCGCATGAAATGAGAATGTGACATGATTTCTTTCATTCCATTTGTTTCCTTTAATCTGACCACGTCTTTTCTTTGTACTTAACCTTTTTCAAGTCAGACTTCCACTTGTTGCGTTTCGAGTTTCTTCTTTGGCTTGAATTTGTTCTTTGTCGTGACTTGGAAATTATTTGGAAGCTGAGGCTTCAGTCGCGACTTAAATTCTCGTTGTGACCTCCAGTGCTGCTGAGTTGTTCTTCGATTTTGCTAAAATTTGATTTTCTCCTGTATTTTTGCAAATTGAGAAATTTAGGAATTAAATTATCTTTTATAGAAAACGATTCAACATTAATCTCATAATAAGCTCAGAAAAATGAATTAAATCATGATTTTTGGACTCATCAGTTCTTAAATAAGTAGCCATTACAAGCAAAGAGAAAGGATTGTTTGTCCTCTAAACAAATAAGCTTAGAAAAATTTAAAGTTTTTTGATTCATTCTGATCTTTCCCATTCCA
The DNA here is from genome assembly GCA_016808115.1 of Tetrastigma voinierianum. Lineage (NCBI taxonomy): Eukaryota > Viridiplantae > Streptophyta > Magnoliopsida > Vitales > Vitaceae > Tetrastigma > Tetrastigma voinierianum. Next base: position 1,781,579 of record JAEQBH010001275.1, on the reverse strand, counting down.
CCTTTTTGAACTGGAATTAAGAGATACCAACATTATTTTAAATTTCAGTTTGATGCAAAGACAAGACGCTGTAGCTACAGCTTTAATTTCTTGATAAGCTAATGTATTTAAGCACGAGTTTATTTTCTGAGTGCTTGTTACGTATTATTGTGCGGGTCATCAATCCTTTTCATCTTCCTTGTTGAATTTAGTAAATCTTTTGAAATTTTCTGTTGTTTGTCAGTCATAGGCTTGTTTTTCATATTGATCACTCCACTAATCTTGAACAATTTAACCCAAATCAATATGGTCTTTGAACCTTAAATGTGACTGGGCTTAAGTAATTGGGTGAATAATGAAAATTTGGTTGAAAAGGCTGCCAGTTCATCTTTTCTCTGCTTGTTGCCTCCAGGCTTTGCCCTTTTCTTCTTTGTTCACTGCAGTTCTCCTCAATGTAGCCCATTTATCTTTTGTAAATTATTTGTGGGTTGCTTAATTTTCAATATCATAGTGATCTGGGACAGGTTGCCTGTGTAATGTTTGCTTTGGTGTGTATAGATTTGGGGAATAGTGCAATGTTACGGCCTTTATTTAGGCTTTCTATTGCTCTTCTAGAACTTTTGGGGCTTTGTAACCATACCGGTTGGCATTGAGGTGCTGGAATTAAACACCCTACGAGGCTTAATTGTTCAAGGGAAATAGGCGCCAGACCAAACTTATTTCCTTGTTTCACTGCTTACCTTCTTTACTAACTAACTCCTTCATTGTCAAAATTTGGAAATATTGTTCCTAATTTGTTTCTTCCTTATACTAAACTTTTACGAGCCCGAGCTAGATAAATTGGGCTCTTTCTTTGGGTTTATTGCGAGAAGGGAATTTCGGTTTCGGTTCTTTGTTCTTTGAAGAAATAAGGCTTGTTACGACAAATCGAGACTAGAGAATATGCTTAAGCATATTTTGAGGGTAGGCTTAAGAAGCTCAAGTACATAACAGGGATGGCTCTATCATTTCTTGTTGTTTGTTTTGCTGGGATTCGCCTCGATCGATAATCGAGCAGGTTCTAGGACTAGGACTAAATCTGAATCTCAGATGTTCCTAATTCCTGTCAAAGTTTCATAAGTTTTGTTGACATAAGTGTATTATTTCTTCAAGACTTGTATTTATTTACTGTTTACTTGTCTATTTTAACTTGATTATTTTGTTCCATCGACCAATAGTAATTTTCCAATTTTCATTGTGAATTTAAATAAGCGACACGATAACTCCTAATTTCAGGTTTACTAATTATTCGGAGTCCCCATTCTTTCAAATTTAATTTCTTGAGGAAGAACATAATTATTTATTTGATTAAACAGAAAAGAAAATGACATGAAACAAAATTTACGATATGTGAGCGATCGATCAATTTGTAAGTCAAGCGAAATTTTATTTGAATATTAAATATTTGAGTATTGTACAATGCTTTCTTTACAAATAGAGCGTAACTAAATTCAAAGAAAAACTCTCTTTTATTTCTTGATCTAAATCCTATCTTTATAGAAAGTTAAACTCTTGAAAATTTTGGTTCACCCAGACCTTGAAGGCTCACTCCAGAGGTGAATTCGGCGATTAACAAGGTCGTTCAACAGTTGAAGGGCTTTTCTCCCTTTTCTTTGAGAGCTTTCCTGCATTTGTGACCAGTTCATTCAACCTTGCTTCCAATTCCCTTCCCTTCAACCACTCATCTTGATTACACCACATTTTGTGTGGAGCTTGAAGTAGATTGGTTTGTTTAGACTCAAAATTCTCATTTCCATAAAAATCTGTGTTCATGACCTTGAGACTCTTCTTTTCTCTCAGTCTCACTTTTTTCCATTCTCTTCGTTTTATTTTCCTTGTTCTCTCATCCTTTTGTGATGAATTTGAGTCTCTTGGGAACTTACAAGGCCATTTATTCTTTCTTTAAATTCTGATGAGTGGATTAAATGAGGTTCCTCAATTTTTGCTCTTCTGATATTTCCAACTTAGATTTTTGGCCTTTGATTGAGAATTTTGATCGTTTTTCTTGAACTTATTAACTTCCCTCTGATTATTCTCCTCGACACTGAGCATACTAAACAAATTGGTTAAAATCAAGAAATGAATTTACGTTTTACGCATAAATAACCATTTGTTTTGAAACAAAATTTGAATGAATGTTGCAAAAGCGAAAGGTTTGGGTGGTGGGTTTAGTGGATTTTGAATGAGAATATCTGGCGGGTTTAATGTCATAGCCAGTGCCTTGGGAGTCAGACATTAACTGTTCCAACTAAGAAATCGTGATTTGTCAATGACTTTTTATTTTGTTACCAACTCTTTGGACACCCCAAAATTAGAGGTTTATCTTCCTTCTTTTTGTGGTCCGCGACTTCAAAATTTTATGTCGTGACACGAAAATTTGGAGTCACGACGGGAAAATTGTGTGTTGCAACATAAAATTGTTCTTTCCCTCCTTTATTTCGGTTGTGACCTCAATTTCATTGATTTTGACTTACTTTTTACTTTTATTCTTCACATCAGCCTCTTGGTTGCCACTTTTGAGTGTCTTGCGATCAAAAAACATAAACACTTAATTTCACAACAATTTCAATATATTCACTTCTATTCAAAACAGCTTCCACAACTCAACTCATACATATCCGCAAAAATTTACTTGACTTCACATCATGCTTCATATTAACTTGATTCGCATCAAAACAAGATAAAAATTCCCCAAACTTTCGGTCATACTATATCAAGATAAATTTAAAGTGAAATCAAGAAAGAAGAAGAAAGCGCCATTTTGGTCTTTATAGCGATTGAAGTTTGATTTTCAGATTCTCTACTTTTACACAATCTTCATTTGTCTGCAAAAAAAAAAAAAATAAAATAAAATAAAATGTTACTACTCTTTAATCAAAAATTAGTAAAATCTAAATAAAGCTATTAAAATTTAAACTGAGGAAATTGTAAACTATAACAAGAAAAATTAAAATCAAACTGATGTGGATTGCCTTCCACAAAGCTGCTCAATTTTTAGTCTTTAGCTGGACTCTCTGCTGCCTTTGTTCTGTTTCTTCAATTTTCTTCATTCAGAACTAAGGGTTTATCTTCCAATTACTTTTTCCCAAGATAATGCTTTAATCTCTGACCATTAACTTTGAACTCCTCATGATTGCTGGTTCTAGGTAATCACGCCCCAAATTATTATTATTAGCCGATACCACTTTGTAAATGGTCCACTCCATTTGGACTTCAGCTTTCCTAGAAAGAGTCTTAATCTGGGTTGAACCAGCAGGACCTGATCTCACTACCTTGCTTCACTCATAAAATTAGTTGATCATGCCATTTTTTTGTTTTTATCCTTGTAGATTCTGGCACTATGCATAGGCTTCATTCCTCGACCTCTTCCGATTCATTTTAAGCTGGGTAGCTATCTTCCTTAAGCGACTTTAAAATCAAGAATTAAGCTTCTTGATGGCCACATGGCTTTATATTCTAGCTCAGAGGTGGGTGACAAGGTTTCCAAGAACAAGTCTGTGTGGGGACATTCAATGGAGTTTTAAAGCGGTCCTGTGTACGTAGTGCGTCGTCAAGCAGACCCGATCTCTCTGGCGGGGCTTTGGTCTTACTTGAAATTTTCTTTATTTCCACTGTTGGAAATTTCAGCTTGCCCATTTGTTTGAATTAATCGCCAAGCTCATAATGTATTTTGATACCATATCGCTCATGAGTTTGTCAAACACCTTATTCTGAAAATGGCTTCCTCAAAATCAGCTTCACTTATAGTTAAGGTGTCTGAATCTATTTGAGAATATTTCTTTGTAAAAAAACCCACGCGGTGTATTGGCATCATTCTTTAGACATCTTTCTTTGCTTCTACCATTTTGATGCATAATCCATTGGGCATCTCATGCCTTTGCTGATGTTATTCTTTGGCATTGATCACCTGACTTTTGCGATTGAAGGCGTTAAAATTGAAGCGTTAGAATCTGGCTGGAGGCATGCGGGCTGTTTATCTCTACCAAAGTGTCCTCCATAAGGTGATGTGACAGTGCCCCATCTTGCTTTTGCTGCCTTCATTTTATCCTTATTATCAAATCAGCGCCTCTTTTAAACAATGGAGTGGTCCGGATGTAATTTTCCTTGCTTGTCGAGTCCTTAGCTTTCTCTGTTGGTATGGCCCCGGGTCGAGTGGCATAATTCAAGCTAAGAAATTACTGTCATCAACGCACCGGGGTGATTAGGGTGGCATTGAAATAGCACTCAGCAAGGAAAATTTACCATGCTATTTCTCTTTCACTTCTTCTTGTCTGATGGTTTTCTCTACTGTGGCCAGAGTGATCCCGACTATCACGTGTCTTCCCTTTTGTCTTTTATTTCTAAATCAAATTCCTGCAATAATAGCACCTGATCAAATCTTGACTGCCTTTCTTGTATTAGATATTTAATTCTTTGCATGATCAGTGTAATATATGACATAGGACCCAATGTATATGGCCTGAACTTTTCACATACAAATACTATTAAAATCTCATACTGATGATGAGTAATTTTCAGCTAAATTAAGGTTTTATAGCATAGTGAGATGGCCTTAGACTTTTTCATCTTTACGTCCCAGTGCGACTCCATTACAAAATCTTGGCATGCGCGCCAGTTTAATTCTCTGTTCAATCGGTTTTACCACATGATGAACTGACTAATCTGGTGATTTCTTTAAATGCATTACAGCGAGATTCATCAAACGAGAACTTAGTATCTTTTTTAAACGTCACGCCGAGCAATTTTAGCAATTTTTGAGAAATCTCTGTCACGTGCCTGCCAAAATCGGCGTATCACGAAACTTATGATTCCCTTGGCGTAGTGGGTGGCATTAGGTTTCTTGCTAATTGAAACTTTTTCTTTGGTCTACCTCAAGCCTGTAGCGAAATCATGTGCCCGAAGACAATTCATACATGTATAAATGGCATTTTTTCCCGATTGAGCAGTTTTTGTCTTTACACCTTTGAAATCTTGTCCCCGGGTTATCTACGAGCATTGTTCAAAGCTGAATCCATACACTTTGTAAAATCATCCATGAAGATCTCCATAACTATACGCTATAGATCGGAAAATATATACATCATGCATCTTTGGAAGATTACTAGGAGCATTACACAAGCAAATGGCATTCTCACCAAATCGAAGTACCAAATGGGCATGTAAAAGTGGTTTTCTCACGATCTTAGGTGCAATAACAATTTGGTTATACTCACGGAGTATCCATCGAAAACAAAAATGAAAGGGTGTCACGCTTGACCTATCAAGCGTCGATCCGTGAAAGGCTGGGAAAGTGATCGCTGCTTCAAGTTTAAGTATTCGATTTTTTGTAGTCAATACACACCCTCCATTCTGTCACAGTTCTTGTAGGAATCAGTTCATTCTTTTCATTTTAGATCTCGGTGAATCCACCTTTCTTGGGAACCACGTGTCTTGGGCTTACCGAGAACTATCGATATAGCATATATAAAACGCATTTAACCATTTTAGAACTTCTTCGACGACTTCTTTCGTAGCTGGAGTTCAACCTCTTTGATGCTCAATAGAAGTTTTGCATTATCTTCGGCAATATTTTGTGCATACGAATAGAGGGGCCATACGCCCAGATCTTCAATGGACAATGATTGCTTCATATTTCCTCGAATTACTAGCAACTTACGTTTTGACCCGAGTCAATGCGGCGATATGATACTTCAGTTTTCTCTTTACGGTTCTAAAACTCATATTTTAAATGACTAGGCAATTCTTTCCAATGTTAGCCATACCTGCACTAGTTTCACAGCTCCTTGAGTTTCTTTGTTTAAGGCACTTACCTCATCTTGTTTTCATTTATCACCCAGAAATGTTTCCTTGTTAAACACAAATGAAGTCAATACTTCACAATCAAAGCTCTCAAGATGCGAAAATTCATCTCAATTTCATTGATAGAGTGTTGAGTGATACAATCAGAATTCAATTAAATAATTGAGAAGGTATTGTTTCTTCTGACCACTCCTGGCTATGCACTCACATTAGGATGTTCAGACTCCTATTAATATTAAAAATTTGCCTTTGCTTCATCCCCAACTTTAGTGTCGAGTTCACCTTTATCAATACGTCTATCCAAAGAGCTCACATTTGCTAGAAAAGGCCTTCCAGCCAACAGAAAGGAACTTGGGTATCTTATCAGATTTGCATGATAACAAAATCCCTTTAGGAAAATGAATTTCCCAGCCTTGACAAGCACATCCTCTGGGCGGCTTACAGTTTGTGCCATTGATCTATCGACCATACGTAATGTAATTCTTTGTTGGGGTAAAGTTCCCCCCCGAACTAGATCTCTACACTGCTTGATAGAGGCATTAAATTTATACTTGCGCGGAATCACATAAAGCTTTCTTGAATTATTATTTCCCTATGGAAGCGGGAATGGTGAAAGCTATGAAGTCTTTCATCTTTCTTTGAGAGCTTTGGATAATATGTACTTGCAAGTATGATCAAGTTAATATACCCTCCTCGGCTATCTTTCTTTTCTTTCTGATATCTCCTTCAAATTTTGCATAAGAGGCATTTGGCTGATCACCTCTGCAAAATGGGATATTTATTTCTATTTTCTTGAAAACCTCCAAGAATTTAGAAAAATTGTTCTTCTCTTCTTGACTTAAGTCCTAGAGAAAAGAAGCGTTTGTGCAGAATGGCACTGCAGGTGTATATGCTGGTACTCCTTCCTTCTTTTTCTGGTCATTACTTCCTTTCTGCTTTTCAATCTGGTTGTTCTTCTCTTCTTCCTTTTCAGTCTCTTCTTTCTCTGCCTCAGTCTCTTCTTTCCCTTCTGTCTTTTTGTTGCTGCTCAAATCCTTCCCTTGTTATTGAATTGCCATACACAATCTTTTGGGTTCTTCTGAGTGTCACTAGGGAATGTACCCTTGCTACGGGATTGCCTTTTACTTGTGTCCACAGAATTTTACCGGTGAGGCACTAGCATTCTTGAAACATTTGAGTATCGAACTTGAAAGATTCAAGTCGGATAGTTTACGTTCATGGAATTGTAATAGCACTCTTCATTATCCCCATGAACTTTACAACATACGTTCTTCAAATGGTTGGGTTCTCCTTTGATTTGATATTCATTTAACCTTGACTCCTTGGTCTTCTTCTTTGGAACCTTGGTGGCTCTGCGATATCGCTGGTGAGGATGTTGTCCCTGCCTTGGGCCGTGTAATGCCCCTCCGCCCATATGAGAAATTCTCATGGTTCACTCGATCTTTGGATTGTGGTAATGGGCGAGGTTAGGATTTGGCTTGAAATGACTAACTTCTTTGCTCGTTCCGTACTTAACCTCTCGGCACCATAAGAATCTTCTTACGTTGGCACGTCGGCGCTTCTCATTAGTTCTCTTTCGGCTGCTCCTATTTCATGAACGGTGTGCATCTTCTCTCTTGTTTGTCCATCCCCATCACATTATGTCATCTAGCTTTGCTTCCATCATTTGTCATCTTGCTTCGACTCCATATGACCCCTTTTCCTCTCTTTGCTTCCTCTTGAAAACTTCGGATGGAGCTTCGTATTACATTTTGCTAAATCTTTGTCCAGATCTCGCCTCTTGACACTTGCCGTTTAGGCCTGCCTCCACCAGCCTGCAAACATCGATAATGCCCTTGGATGTATCATTTAAAGCATGATACACTATGTCCATACGGGTGCTTCAAATCTATTCCATGCGTCGGGCACCTCTTGTGAAACCTCTTGAATCTTTCTGAGACTACATATAAGTACTCATCTTCCACTTGTTGGAATACTATTATCTCTCTTCGTCTCTACGAGAAGTGAGAGATGGGGGAAAGAATCTACCCAAGTAAGCTTCTACCAACTCTTCCCAAGTATCAACGAAGAACCATATGAAGTAATGAATTCATACCATGTAGGCGCTATGTCTCTCAAGAAAATGGGAAGAAGATGGTTTAATCACCTGCGGTCTCACAGATTCAGCTTCAGCTATGTATTTGCCATCACGAGAAAATCTTCCAAGGTGTTCCATTTTGGGTCTTCGATTAGGATGACCCAGTAAACTGATGTTCTTTGAACCATTGTATTAAAATTTGGCTTTAGTTCAAAATTATTTACATCCGCAGTAATTTGTACGATTAACGAATATTCTTCTGAATAATAGGCCTCAAAATCTCCATTATTTATCGATAATAGGGAGCCTTAACTCTTTGTCCTGTTCCTCTGTTTGGTCATGTCTCTCTTACGCCATAAACTGCGTTCTCTTGCTCTTTTGTCTTTCTTAAGCTCTTAGTGTTCTCGATTTAGTGTCTCTTTGGAATCAGGTCGAGAATCTATTTCCTATGCATTAAAGGTTTTCCTAAATCAAGCATACTCGAATTAATAGGATTAGTCAAACTTAAACAATTATGTCCAACATGGCTTATTGTTAAATCGATGGTGATGTAACCAGCACAGCGAAAAAAATATTTTGTTCTTTTCTTAAAAATGTCCAAATTAGTATTTCCTTCTTTTGTCGGAATGTCGATCTAATTAATCCTTTCAATCCTAAGCCTGACAGCGTAGCAAAAACTTGTTTGCCTTTTTCTATATAGACTAAAATCCCTCAAAATAGCTACGAGAGCCTTACAATTCTCTCTTATACCCATGTCACTTTGGATAATTTGGCTTGCTAAAAATAATTTTCTCTTAATGTCGAGGATTAAGGGTTCGATGCATGACCTTTGCTGGTCATACAAGTAGTAAATGCGAGACAAGTCGGTATCATTCCCACACAGAAGATTGATAGCGAGTGCAGGTCAAGCTTGTCCCAACTACTAAAATTTCATACTATTTGGACTCAAAACTCATAGTGAAAATTTTATCGAAACAACAAAAATTAAAATCTATACTATTAGATAATAACAATTAAACTAAACAAAAGTGAATGACTAAAAATAAATTGTACATAAAAGAATGGATTGAATCAGTTTACTGTGAGAAACGAAAAAAAACCATCAATGAAATACAATGGAACAGTCAATTCCAGCACTATGTCCATTACTCTGTTCTATGTATGGATCTGATTTTTGTCCAAGATTTTCTAATTATTGGAATTGGATCTCTCCGTTTTCACTGATTTAATATCCTTGCTTCTCTCGAAGACAAGATCAAACCAGCTACCCGTATTCCACATTTTCTTGCAAGATGCGGGTATTTTTTCTTTCTCAATACTTCACACCCATTTCCTGTTGGCAATGAGAACTTTTACTTCACCTTCTCAGGATATTAGCTAAGTTCTACTACTTAAATGGTGGCTCGACCTCAATCATGGAGTTTATCCTTTCCCTTGATTCATAGATCTAAGCTAACACGATTGGAACCTATCCTTGAATTAAGGTGAACTCTAATGATTTATATTGTTAAATACACCCCTCAACTTCAATTATATGAAGCGAATGAGATTTATCAAATGAACTCTCGGAAACTCGGCGATTCGTCAATAATAAGTCGAACATACCCGAGAAAAAATGCTCGACTCTCGAGAATCTCCGTCTGTGTCCTGTGAAGGAGCATCCTGGGTCCGAGAGTAAGATACATTCCCCTCAAGCGGTACTAGAGTACTACTATTAGGAACTTATCCATTAAAAAACAACACCACGATTAAGTAAACCGAACCCAAATTAATTCTCCATAAATGCGAGAAGCGTAACTAAATGTAAATGAAATCCAGATGAGTTGCTCTCTGATTACTGCATTGCGAATCAAGAAATGGAGTGCCGATCACGCACAACCACTGCAATTGCAATAAATCTGAAAAGAAATGAATTCGAAGTGTCTGAATTTTGCATAAATTTCGAGGAGTAGTAATCTTGAATAAAATATAGCAGAACAAACAATCCGGCTCTGTCGTCTCTGCGCACGGTTCGCGATTTAAATCCCGAGAAAATAAAACGCTAAATCTACTCTAAAATATACCTTTGAGTTTCCTCTTCTTTTTCCCTTTTACTGGGTAGTGAAGAAGGAGAAAACTACTTTACTATTCAAAATCTCTCTATTTATCTTTTGTCAAAAGGAAAGAAAGCTGTGAATCCCAAAAAATACTCAGTGGAAATCGGATAAAGAAAGCCCGTACCTTGTTCTATGTCGAATTTGTGACACCCCCGATCGGGAGTCCGTTGACTACCCGTCAACCCGAGGAATACTCGTGAATGTCGGGTGACCCGACATTTTCACAAAAATCGGTCTCGCTAATGCGAAGGCTCTACCCAAATCACGAGACACGCATAAACATGTCCCAAGCAGGTCAATATAACAATTTATGATTTTAAAGCGGCCACTTGGGGCCATAAACAATACTCAATATACATGCCAACTATGAATCCAACTATATACTCAATAGTTACAAGTCAATATGTTTTACTCTTATACAATACATACATTAAACTTAAAAGTTCTAATACATGTATACATCAAAGCCCTGACCGCTTTCTTCTAATCCTCGGTCTCTAGAATGAGTCTCGTCCCCCCTCGCCCGCACGCTCCTGTGCACAGTAAATAATATCCCTCGACGAGAGTGAGCTAATGTGATAGTGGGAATCACCTAAGTGGGCTACTCACACCACCTAAGTGCGGTGCAATGTTCAATGAAAACACACATTCAAAGCGAATGCATGATCTTTATTAATACACGCATGACCCCGAAGACTCGGATCGAGTCTCGTGGAGCTCCACCTCACGCTCGCCTAAGCCTCGTATGAAAAATTATTCTTTGTTGAACATGGACAACCCTCCGATGTGTATTTATATCAATTGGAAAAACTCAAACTTAATTGATATATTATTTGTTTGTTTGTGGACAACCCTCCGATGTGTATATATCAATTGGGCCGCTCCGACGATTGATATATTATTTGTTTGTGGACTACCTCCGATGAATATCAATTGGGTCGCTCCGACGATTGATATTTTTTTAATTTGGACTACCCTCCGATAATTAATATTTTTAGACAACCCTCCGAACCGTTTTCTCTAGACTCATCTCATTCACTCACTCCTATAGTCCTAGGGTGTTTCAGTGCATATGGAATGCATGTATGCCAATTCGATATAATGTGTTCACGGGTAAATATATAAACATGCATATATTACAAAAGTTTAGTCACACAATCATGTCATAGCAAATTAATTAATTCATACATCAAAATTAGCTCACTTGGGCCAATAGTCATCCCGACAATTTAATTTAAATCACTCGACCAAACACACATTTTCACAAAAATATATTTTTAGAACACTGCTTCGGGAATAGTGAAACCCTCGGTTACTATTCCCGAAAAATCACAAAATCATCGGTTCACTTAGTGAACCCGCAATTCACGGCCATTCCCGGCCTCATCCAACCCATTACATGATTTATCACAAAAGCACAATTAAATCAACCCAAAACAGCCCAGTGGCGTTTGTGCGGTACCTTTCGGAATTTGGTTTCAAAAATTATCAATTTGGTCCCAAGTTTTGGAAAGGACCAGATCCAACGACCCTGCGGCCTCATTCGATTTCGAGCATTGGTAAAACACTTAAAATGGGGAGCTAAAAATCAAGTAGGGAGAAACCCCTACCTCTCGAGTTTGAGAAAACTTCCCATCCAGATTGCCCACCTTGAAGCCCTCTCTACGTCGAGCGAGTTCTCCTTCTTGTCAGAAGGCTGCTTGACGGTCGGTCCTTCGTATTTCTGAGAAGGGGATTTCTCTCTTTAAAGAAATCTCAAAAACTTGGCTACTGGATCTCCCCAAAATGCATTTCACGTTTTTTTGGCTCATTTTTGTTGGAGAAGAAGCAATATTACAACTTTTGTCCTTTAGTGACTTAAAAATCAAATCCCATAATGACCATTACGTCCCTTTATTTCCCACTTTTGACATTCGGCTCTATCTCGGCCGTCCATTTTCATCATTTCTCTACTCATGCTACTTATGACACATGAGTACTTGTTATATATGACTTTCGTCGCATCGAAGTTCGTTTTACGGCACCAGAAACGCGATGCCTCGAAAAACGTGCCGACTCCGACTGTCTCAGAATTCGACGAAATTTTACGTGCTAGCTAGTTTTCGCGAGAAGATTCCAACGGTGAAATTCGTTTCGTCATCTGAGATATAGAGAATTAATTACAGATTTTTAACAGAAATTATAAAATCGTAACCGAAATTACGATTTTGCCATTTTTCCAAAAATTGGAATTTCTCGGGTCTTACATTCTCCCCTCCTTAAAAGGAATTTCATCCCAGTGAAGACGATCATAATCACTCATGCATATGCAACGTGCACTCTATCATGCATGTAAACAGTCATTTAAATCTTAAACGACTAAACTACGTACCTTCATTCCTAAACAAGAAGGGATAGGTGGCCCGCATCGTGTCCTCGCGCTCCCATGTGGACTCCTCCACTCCATAGTGCCTCCATAATACCCTCACTAGCCTCATGGTCTTCTTTGTCGCAAAACACGATGCGGCTAGCAACAATGCACCTTTGGTCCTCCTCGAAGGTCCATGTGTCAGCCTCGATCTGTCCCCGATCCACCACATGAGCTGGATGCGGAGTATATTTCCGGAGCATGGGGCGTGAAGCGCCACCGTGGACACGCGACATCTTTGGGCGGTAATGCTAGCCGTGCGCAGCGATTGCCGGCCCTCGAGTATCTCGAAGGGTCAAGTTCTCGGCGATGGCCCACGGCTTTACTTAGGAATCGAGGCCGCTCCCTGCTTGGGCATCACCTTAGAAGGCGTGATCCCTGACCTCGAACTCTAAGGGTCGGCGTCGCACGATCGCGCCAGCTCATGCAGGCTCACGAGGCCGTGAGAGAGAGCGTCGTATCAAGCTCACCTTCTCGGAGGTGTCTCTAATCAAATCGGGACCACGATTGATGGAGCTTTCTCTCCGCCTCGGTCCAACAATCAGTGACTGCATGGCCTCCCCATACGGTGTCTCATGGACACCACATCTGTATACTACGCTGATAACTATTGTTGTGAGGCCCGAGTCCACCTAGAACCGTCTCTCCTCCCAGTTGCCTTATGATCAGGCCTTATGCTCGTAGCATGTCCTCTAACACCTATATAGTCCTCTCGAGGCCCGACCATGTTTGAGGGTGGAGCCTGTACTCATGGTCGTAGTGTGCCATAGCCTTTGGAAACTCTTCCAAAAGTGCGCCGTAAACACGGGTCCCTATCCGACACTATGGATACTGGTACTCCATGTGGCCAGGACTATCTCTCAAATGTACAGGCGGCGAAGAATCTCTCGAGGCGAAGGTCGTCCGCACGACTAGAAAATGCCGACTTAGTGAGCCGGTCCGCTATCACCCATAGCGTCGTACTTCTGCGTCAGTGGCAGTGGGTCTAAAGTCCATCGTGACGTGCTCCCACTTCCACTCGAAATACCTCCAATGGCTGAAGTAGCCTGGCGGCCGGTGCTCGGCCTTAACATGTGACATGTGAGACATCGTCGACAAAGTCCCTGCGTGTCTCTTGCGTCCAGCCGATGATGCGAGCGGCGAAGATCACGGGTACATCTTCATGCCACTGGATGCAGGAGCCGTCGAGCGAGTGAAACTCCCTGAGAATCTCCTCTCAAATCGGTCAATTGGGGAACCACTACCGAGTCCCACATATCGAAGACTACCATCTATGTGAGCGGTCCGACCCTCGTCGCCGTGCCCATTGTACTCGGTCCACATTGAACACTATCTCTAGATCCACACTTGGCAGGATTCAATCCACTGCGCTCCACGAGGCGGTGTAGCCACTAAACTCCCCAACGTGCCACGATGCGCTCGTCTTGTAGCCCTGGCTTGTCCCACCGAGTCTCGAGGCATCGCCACTCCCAGAGAAGCTATACTAGCCAATGCTCCTCGTGACTTCCCGGCCGAGTGCATCGGCCACGACGCATTTGCCACAGGATGGTAATGCAAAGTAAAGTCATAATCCTCTAGAAACTCCATCCATCTGCGTTGCCTCATATTGAGGTCCATTGCGTGGCTCATACTTGGACTTTTATGGTCGAGTCGCCTCCGAACTCCTCGCCGTATAGAGTAGTGGCGCCAAATCTTCAAGGCGAGACTACGGCCGCCAACTCCATGTCGTGTGTGGGAGTAGTGCAGCAAGTGATTCTTGGCGAGAACCATAAGCTACTACCTTCAGGTGCATCAAAACACATCGTCAGAGGCCCCTCGAGGAGCATCCGCAATCTGGCTGTGTACCCACATCCCATGGGAACTATCAAGATGGCCGGGCAAGTCTCCCTTCTTCAACTCCCGAATGCCTCCCGCACGGTCATCCCGAACCAAACCCCACCTCCTTCCAGTCAATCTTAGTCATAGTCGCTTATCCCCGAGAAATCCTCAATGAATCTCCCGTATCTACCAATCCCAAGAAACCACAGATTCAAGACTGACTTGGCCTCTCCTAACTCATCACCACTCGACCTTCCCGTCAATCGATTTACCTCGATGTCACACCACGTGTCCCTGTGAATTCTCACCGCAGTTGTGAACTTCGATTATTTGACCATATGGTTGCCATGACGTTTCCACACCCAAACATCCCAAAACGCTCCGATCCGCTCGATCCACATCAAAGACTGTCCACAACATCAACATAAACATTCAACACAACGTCCATTACAAAGATCGAGTCACGCACACATCCCATAATCAATAACAACTAATGCCCGAACGCGCTAACGTTATATTCCAAGAATCATCTCATCTTTCAGAATGGTAACATCACACCTGATCTCAGAGTGATCAGCTCATCCGACAACAACATTAATTCCGCGGTCAAACGACTTCCGATCAATCTTCATCTGTCCATCAACGTTATTTGAAGGTCTGGTCTGCAAACACAACTGGTTCATACAACGTCATTTAAATCTTTGTCAGAGGTCAGGTCGATCTCTGTCTTTAACTAATCAGCTCATCTCATTTAACACACACAGATGCAAGTGTCAAGAAATATCTTCAAATCATTACCTTAAATCAATTATTCGAAGATTCATATATCTTTATATTTGAAAGGATCAATATCTCCACTTCCAAGGTGTTGAATATCCCGACCCTCTGATACCCAGATCTACAACTCAGATACATTACTGCTTTTACTTCTAACACAACACTCTCAAGTTAATCTCCCTTCATATCCATAACAATCTGTTGCCGCTTAATCCATCCAACGACATATACCCATTTTACAGTCGCTACATCTCATCGCCCATGAGTGAGAGCCCGATCTGCAATCAGAATCCGCATCCATCTGAGCCCTCTTCATCCCAGAGAACTACATACAGAAACTTCAATAATCGAACTTGTCAGTCTTCCACTATTACTTAATTGATTTAGTTGATTTGTTGAACTTCGGATTCATAATGCGAGAGGCAATTTAGTAGTTTCAACACTGATCGGATATCAATAATTCATCATTCGACTCTTCAATACTTATGGATGACTTCAGTCTGAGTTTATTAGACTTCCGCTCATTCTATACTATTGAGATAAGGCTGTCACACACCTTCACCCACAGGCTTTTCCCCCATCGCTGACTGCACAGCCCACTCACCTGACTTCTCACACGCCCATCCCACACCACCAGTTTAATCAAGCTACCAAAAATAATCTTCACATATCCCACAAGCAACATCATCATGTTCCCAGATACTAACTATATACATAAATTGCTAGAGAAGACATTGTCTCAGATGTATATAATGCAAGGTAACACTATAAGATTAAAGACGATTAACAGTAATTTATTTTTGGAAAATTTTTATTTTTCGAAAATTTCATTTTTCCAAAATTTTGTCTCATTTTAGTTGATTTTATTTTATTTAATTAAATTTTTTTTTGAAATTTATTTATTAATTTATTATTTATTTTTCACTTCTTTCCATGCATCGGAAAACACCAAAAATTTATATACAATTCATTTTCTAATTCTTTTTTTTCATTTTCCAAGATACTCAAATAAATTTATAAAAATTTATTTTCTCTCATTTTCTTCAGTTTTATACCTTGTAAAACCTTATAAAATAATTTTCTTCACCTCTAAACCAAATAAATATATAAATTTTATTTTATTTATTTTTTTCTTTTTATTCTGGACCATGTTGTCCAAAACATTTCTCAAAATCTCATGATCCAACACTAAACCTAGTGTTCACCTTAAAATTTTATTAAATTTTCATTATCTCTTCAAACTAAAATAATGACTATAATTTATTTTCATTTCAAGCTTATACACTAAACTTAAGATTTTTCTGTCGAGCACAAGTGCAAATTACTCTGTGGCACCCAAACATCATAACATATCACAAACCATGTTATAAACATCATTCACATAATATAACCTTATGTTATACACGCAATCACACATCAAACATCATTTTTATGTTGTTCTATTCCTGATTTCCTAGGTAATCTCATACCTAAACCGAAGATCAACCAGTCTGCCGGTGATGGCTACCCAAACCCGAGCTCCCTAAGCCTTGACATTAGCCGTGAAGCCAGATCGTGACTACACTTATAACTACAATTCCAATGAGCTTCCCAAGGTAATCGCTTACTTTAGCTCGATATCACCGCAGACACTCGATCCGGGGGTCCCGCTGACTACACCACAACTCAAGAAATACTTTTCTGAATGTCTGCAATCTGGTATTTTTCACTTAAAACCCAGTCTCCTTGTAATGGGAGCTCACCCCAAATACAGAACTCGCATAAACCTGTCTCTAAACAAATCCAATATAAACACTATGATTTAAAACGCCACTTGGGCCTATAACAAATACCAATATACAGCCAACTATGAATCCAACTATATACTAATAGTTACAAGAGCTCATTATAGCTTATTTTATATTAATACATACATTAAACTTAAAAAGTCTCTAATACATGACATGTGTCACAATCCACTTTCTCTAATCCTCGGTCTTTAGGATCTAGTCGTCCCCTCGCACGCTCCCGTACCAGAAATAATATCCCCTCACAGTGAGCTATCGCTCAAAGAGGAATCCACCTGCCGGCTACTCACCAACTAAGCAGTAATGTTCCAATGAAACACACATTCAAGCAAATATTATCCTACTCTTGAATGTCTACATGACCAACTCATCCCGAGTCCTCCGATTCCATCACACCGCCTAAGCTCGTATGAAAAATTATTATTTTGTTAGTCATGACAACTTCCCATGTATTTATATCAATCTGGGTCATTCCAATGATTGATATATTATTTGTTTGTTTGTGGACAACCTCCGATGTGTATATATATCAATTGGGCCGCTCCGCGACGATTGATATATTATTTGTCTCGACTACTCCTCCGATGAATATCAATCGCCGCTCCGACGATTGATATTTTTTTTAATTGACTACTCCGATAATTAATATTTTTAAGACAACCCTCCGAACCGCTTTTCTCTAGACTCATCTCATGCACTCACTCCTATAGTCCTAGGGTGTTCTGCAAAGGCATATGGAATGCATGTATGTCAATTCCAATACAAATTTATCTACGTGTAAATATATAAACATGCATATATTTACAAAAGTTTAATTCACACAATCATGTCATGTAAATTAATTAATTCATACATCAAAATTAGCTCACTTGGGCCAATGATCAAACACGAGCAATTTAATTTAAATCACTCGACCAAACACACATTTTCACAAAAATATATTTATCATTTAATAGCGAAACCCCTACATTATTCCCAAAAATCATTAAATCATCCGCTCACTTAGATTAACCCGCAATTCAAGGCCATTCCCAAATTTCATCCAACCCATTACATGATTTATCACAAAAGCAAGAATTAAATTAACCCAAAATACCTGGTGGAGCGCTACTGCCGCTCCCATTGCTTCAAAAATTATATCACCCTGGCCCCAAGCTTCGATCGATCAAACTACCCTAACCCGCCATTCGACCCAAACATCTCAAACACTTAAAATGGGAATAAAATCAAGTAGGGAGAAACCCCTACCTCCTGAGTTCTCGAGGAAACCCCAACCGGCACTCCACGCCGGCCCTCTCCGCGCAGCGCCCTCCTTCTTGTCTCAAAGATCGCCGACTCATTTGACGCCTCGTATTTCTAGAGAAGTTTCTCTCTCTTAAAGAAATCTCAAAACTCAAAGCCGCTCATACACTGATCTCCAAAATGCATTTCACGTTTCTTTTTTTCGCTCATTTTGCTGGAGAAGAAGACTATTACAACTTTTGTCCTTAGTGACTTAAAAAATCAAATCCCATACGACCATTACGTCCCTTCATTTCCCGCCACATTCAGCTCTATCTCGCCGTCCATTTTCATCATTTCCTCTACTCATTCACGACACATGAGTACTTGTTATATATGACTTTCGTCAGTGATCGAAATCTGCCTTACGACACCGTAAACGCGATGCTCCTCAAAAACGTGCCGATTCACTATCCTCTAATTCGACGAAATTTACATGCTAGCTAGATTCGGCAGCACGATTCCAATCCTGAAACTACTTCATCATCCGAGATCTAGAGAATTAATTACTACTTTAATCAATTATAAAAATCAGAACCGAATTTCATTGGTTTGTTCCTTTTCTGTAAATTGGAATTTCTCAGTCTTACAAATGTATCTTCAAGTTGATGTCGCAACATGGAACTCCCTTGATGGCTCATGATCAGTCGCGACCTCTTCCTTTTCTGTTGCAACCAGTTTGTCTTGCAAAATCCCTGATTAGTGGTCGCGACATCGAAATGATGTTGCGACATCTTTGTTCAAGGTTTCTTCACGTCGATGTCATACTCAAGTTGATGTCGCGACACTATTATCTTCTTATTCTTCCAGCTTCTGTGTTGCGACATCGCTTTAGGTTGGCACCACTTCACACGCTTGTAAGATCTAATTTCATGTTGTGACCTTGATTTCGGCTCACTCGCTGCGTTTTTCGTCTTCATAACTTTCATATTTTATGTCGCGACTTCACTGCGATGTCACGACCTCATTTCCATTTCTTCTTCGTGTCGCTACCTCATTCCACGTCAGAACCGATTTCTTTCTTTCCAACTATTTTCCGTGTCGCGACATCAAAGTGATGTCGCACATCCTTTCTTCTCGCTCACTTTCTTTAGGTCGCGACCAATGAGCGGGTTGCGACATCATTCTTCAAGGCTTCACCTCGAAAGCATGAAGTCATAATCTAGTGCATAGCATGTCGCGACTTCAATTTGACCCTTTAATTAAAACAGTTATAATTTCTTTTATACCATAAGATCTCTTGTATTTCATAGACATCCTTGTCGCGACCTCAGAGTTATGTCGCGACATCATTTTTATTGTTTTGGCGTCGCGATATCGAAATGAAATCGCGACATGAATTTCTTCATTTGACTATTTCCTTTAATCTCGACCACGTCTTCTTTGTCGCAACTTCCTTTTTCAAGTCACGACTTCACTTGTTCACGTTTACGCTTTCTTCATAAAGCCAAATTTGTTGTCAATGCGACTTGGAATTGCCGGAACCGAGTTTCGTCGACTTAAATCTCGCTAGACTCCTGCTAATTCACGTAGGTCGATTTCTTCTCGATTCAAGTAAAATTTGATTTTCTCCTATATTTTCCTCGGCAGAAATTGAAATTTGAGTCAATTATCACTTTTCTGCAAACACTTCAACATTATTCTCATAATAAACTCAGAAAAATGAATTAAAAATCTAATGAGTTTTTGGACTCATCAGCTGTTAACTGTTTTCTCCAGAATGGACTTGATTTCTCGATTTGAAACCTCTGCTTGCCCATTTGACTGTGGGTGATATGCAAGGGATGTACGATGTCGCACCCCATACTTTTGCAAGACTTTGTCAATCATCTTATTACAAAAATGAGTGCCTGCTTATTCGTGGATCGCGGCTCGAGGAGCCGAATTGCACAAATACGTGGTTTGCTAAGAAAATCACCACCTGCATCAAGAAGTGGGTCGAATTCTTCCTTAACCTACTTGTGAGACATAATCTACTACCAACAAGACATACATAATTTTTATAAGATTTGGGAATGGTCCCATAAATCCATCCCCCATAAATCAAAACAGCTTCTACTTCCGCATCACGATTTCGCAGTCAAGCTCTAGAAATGCCCCATTCGTCACATTTGTCACATGTGATACGAACCGATGAGCATCCTTGAATAAGGCAGCCGCAAGAGGAAGCCTCGATTGAAGCACCTTGGTCAGCCGTCACCGCCACCGAAATGTCCACCACATGGCAAGGTTCAAAATATCAGTTTCATTTCATCTTCTGGGCACACATCTCCGATTACTTGGCTACCGCAATGTTTGTATAGAACTGCCCTCCCAATAGTGGTTCAAGTGTGCGAAATCTCTCTTTTTCTCGTTGATAGCTAAATTCTGGGAGGATTACCTTGCATACCAAATAATTCATATAATCGCGAAACCATGGAACCGCCTTCTCGTCTTCAATAGCTAAGAGTCGCTTCATCAAAGTCATTCACTAACCTCATCACTGGGCTCTCTAATCGTGGAAAGATGATCTCGCAACTAGGTTCTCCGTCTTTCTTGTTCTTTAATCTCTACGCCGACTCAAAGAAAAGAACCCACCTGGATTAGCCTGGGTTTACGCCCTTTAGTCATCACATTTTGATACAGCACGATCAGTGTGGACTACGACTTCTCACTGGGCTAATCAAATAAGGCATGAATTTGTCAAAAGCAGAGCTGGCCAATAGTTCTTTTTCAGAGTGGCTGCATTCAACTGAGCATCATTCAGTTCGTCGTATGCAGATTACCTGGAATATTCTTTCTTATTTCTATCCTAACACTACTCCAATCGCGTAGTCACTTGCATCACACATCAGCTCAAATGGAAAGGACCAATCTGGAGCTACTACAATAGGAGCCGATACCAATTTATCTTTCAACACGGAAAATGCACGCATACACCATGTAACAACCAAACAACCTCACCAGGGAGATTAGACAACGGTTTTGCAATCTGAGAAAAGTCTTTGATGAAGCGTCTATAGAATCCCGCGTGGCCTAAAAAACTTCTTATCCCTTTTACCGAGGAGGGTGGAGGTAATTTTTGCTCTGTCTACCTCTATTCCTCTTTGCTGAAATCCGATGCCCGAGTACAATGCCCTCTTGTACCATAAAATGGTACTTCTCCCAATTGAGTACAAGGTTGGTCTCCTCGCATCTTATCAACACCGATCTCAAATTCTCCAGACAGTTGTCAAATGAACTTCCCAAAACCGAAAAATCATCCATGAAGACCTCGATTGTCTTTTCAACCATATATGAGAATATGGTCATCATGCATCGTTGGAAGGTGCCCGATGCATTGCATAGCCCTAAGGGCATCCGCCTAAATGCGAATGTCCCATAGGGACATGTGAATGTCGTCTTCTCCTGATCTTCAAGGGCTATAGCAATTTGATTGTAGCCGAAGTATTCATCCAAAAAGCAATAGTATTCATGACCAGCTAATCGATCCAACATCTGATCCAGAAACGGCAATGGGAAATGATCTTTTCGGAAAGTGGCCTCGCTCACTTCCGATAATCAATACAAATTCTCCACCCGTAACCTGCTCTGTAAGGCGCACATGTTATTCGCTCGCATGACGCTTGTCTCTCCCTTCTTAGGGTACTACTCAGACCGGACTTTACCCATGCACTGTCTGAGATAGGATAAATTACCCCTGTATCCAGCCACTTTAATACCTCCTTGTGGACTACCTCTTTCATAGTTGGATTCAACCTCCTCTATGCTTCCACTGAGGGTTTATGACCATCTTCCAGCAAAATACGATGCATGCACATGGAAGGGCGAATCCCTTTTAAATCGGCTAGAGACCATCCGAGCGCATTTTTGTGATCTCTAAGGACTCTCAATAACTTCTCTTCCTCTAATTATGTCAGGGACGCTGAAATGATCACTGGTAAGGTGGAGGCCATCCCAAGGTACGCATACTTCAAATGGCTAGGTAAAGGTTTCTGTTCCATCTTGGGTGGTTGTTCAACTGATGGCACTGGCGTTTTAGCAGTTTCACCTAGATATTCAAAGTATTTCCTTCTATTGGGTTCAAAAGAATCCATCCATTTTACATATTCCTCTGCCTCTTCAACCATATTCTCGGAATCACTTTGTACTAGGCTAGCCTCCAAAGGATAAGTGAGACCACTTTGGCTAGACACTATAGCCTCCACTATCTATGCCATGAAACATGTATC
The DNA here is from genome assembly GCA_016808115.1 of Tetrastigma voinierianum. Taxonomy (NCBI): domain Eukaryota; kingdom Viridiplantae; phylum Streptophyta; class Magnoliopsida; order Vitales; family Vitaceae; genus Tetrastigma; species Tetrastigma voinierianum. The sequence continues at coordinate 1,759,308 of JAEQBH010001275.1, read as the reverse complement.
ACTCTCTGCCGGATGTCTCACAGCTTCGAACACATTGAACTTAACTTCATCCTCCTGCACTCTCAATTTCAGTTCTCCCCTCTGAACATCAATCATCGCTTCGCAACAAGAAATCCAAGCCTACCCAAGATTATGGGTATTTCTTTATCCTCTTCCATATCTAATACAATGAAATCTGCTGGGAAGATACACTTGTCAACCTTCACTAAGACATCTTCTATCACCTCTCTCGAATGCTTTAAGGACATGTCTGCCAGCTGGAGTGTGACTGTAGTTGAACGAGCTTCACCTAACCCCAAACGTTTAAATATGGACAAGGGCATGAGATTAATACCGGCACTAAATCAATGCTCTCTCAAAGATAAAGATTCAATGGTGCATGGGATAAGTGAAACTACTGTCTTTAGCTTTGCGGGCTTCCTCCTGGCATGGCACTACACTCCCCGCTAGGTTAACTGCTTCGAAATCATGCCTTCTCTTCGAGACAAGATGTCCTTCATAAACTTGACATAACTGGGCATCTGTTCCAGAGCATCATCAAACGGAATATTGATGTGCAGTTTCTTGAATACTTCCATGAACTTGGTGAACTGCTTATCCAACTTATGCTTCTTTAGATGTTGTGGATACAGAATTGGGGCTATGGGTTGTGGGTTATCCTTTGCTTCAGTTATGTTTCCTACAAGATCGTTTCTCGGGCCGCTCCCTATTCAGATCATCATTCGACCATGATGACTTTCTCGCCTCTACCTCCTCACCGGGATTGGTCCCGTATCTCCAATTCTTTACCACTTCTCAAATAAGCACGCTTTAACATGTTCATTCCCCCTTTCTCGTTCACTTCGAGTTACTCGTATGAACCCACGCTCTTCGTCAATAGACGGCATTCGACCCATTCCAGATTCTAAATTTCTAACCTGGCCGCTGATTGTTCAATCGGGTGACTGAGTTATCTACATTCGCCTTTGTTTCATTCATAAAGGCAGTATGTGAGGTGAGCATCTGTGCAAGGGCTTGTTCCAAGTCCACCTTTTTCTCAAGAGGTGGTTCGCTCACTCGAGGTGGCATGTTATTATGATTGTTCCTCCATCCATACCCTTGACTGTTCTGATTATTCATATTCTGATTATTACGCCACCCTTGGCCTTGATTTTGGTTCCGAGAAGCTGTTTCCATAAGGTCCGCCGTGGCCGATCGATTAAACCCCGACACATACTGGCTCCGCTTCTACTGCTTGCTTCCCGATCGTATTCGGGAAATGCTATGTCATTCTCCATGTAGTTTCACATGTACCTCCCATGGGTTAGTCTGTATGGCATTCGCGATACCTTGTTGTCTAGTCAACTGTTTAGTTAGCTGCGCTACATGAGTAACCAGATTGTTGAGAACCTCATTGTCTGTGCCGCCTACGGATTTTACTGGTGTAATCTTATCTCTAAGCCACTGATTTGTATTAAGAAATGATCTTCCAAGATTTCATATGCTCGGGTCCGTGGTTTTCATTAGTGTCCCTCCAGCCCGAGTGGGGCATCAATCACTCGTCTAGTTGCATTCCCTCACCATTATAGAAAGTAATGGACTCGCATCCATCCGTCGGCCAGACGTGGGCACTTCCTCACGCCGAAATCTATCCCATGCCTCTACCAAGTTCTCTCCATCTAGTTGTCCAAAAGTATTGATCTCTTGCACAAGTTGTGCAATTTCAAGGTGGAAGAACTGGTCAAACTCTCCACTATCGCTCCATGAAGTGATGGAACTGGCAATTAATTCATAACCAATGCTCGCCTCTATCACCTAATGAGTGGGAACAATCTCAACTCTAAGTGCCTCTTCAAAGGACTTGCATTGTACTTGATCGTGTCACAGACTTCGAGGAAGTTGGTTAAATGCATATATGGATTCTCATTGGGTAATCCATGAAATAAGATGTTCTGAAGCATCTGTAAGGTTACTAACTTCAAACAAATTGCTCGGGCCTCGAATAGTGGTCTTCTAATGGCCGTCTCAACAACCGTAGGCGGTGAAGGCAACCTCTTCTAGGCAACATGAATGAATCGATTCGTCAGATAAACGGCCCGGTGCTTGATTCCTCCGTTATTCCCATTTCCCGGCCCCTCCTCGTGGCCTCGCTTTGCTCAATGCTAAGATCTCGCCTTCATTTGCTCTCCGCGATCGCTAGATTTCTGGGCCACTGCCTGCTCCTGCGCATTCTCGTGTCTCTTTCCGGGGCTCAGGATCAAACGGATGTAGGTCAACCTGATCCCGCCGTCGCATGCGCTCACTGTAACCTTGACTGCAATCACACACGAAACAAAAAGACCAAATTACCTACACTTGTAAAAACAAATGAAAACAAAAATTCCAGAGTAATATCTAATTGCCTTGTTGTCAATATCACACTAAACTTAACCGATAACCAAAGCCAAAAACTCTTGATAGGTCAGTAAAACGTGATGTGTATATATATATGTACGCTATGTGCGCGCGCACGTGACGCTTCAAGTAATATAGTGTTTGTGGTATGAAGATATATCGATCCACTCGGGATGAGCGTGTTGAATACGAGATCGACCTTGAATATTATCCGATGTGTTTTAAGTGACAGCCATCGATACCGGATTTAAACCAACTAATCGGGTCTTAATGAATTATCGTGTTGTGGAGACTAGATATGCCCCTCGCCACTTTTTGATGGATTACTCTCAGAGATTACTATTCAGTTTATTTATAACTTGTTGATGACGGGGTGATCGTGCTTACGAGATAACCTCTCTCGAAGTGTATCCGCCTATCTCGCTAGTAGAGTTGAGTGTATCTCTACCCCAACTCGATACTCCAAAACGCTTAAATGTTCTAACTCCACCCGCCACCCTGGATCTAATATCTCTATTTACCGAATCGACCGAGGGTCGCCCATTCAAATCCCCGGGCATCCTCATCTCGAATCTCTGGGATATCCGAAGACATTCATGTTAAATGTTGGCTGTACATCACCATGTAGATAAATCTCAGATATAGAGCAGATACTAACAGGTCATAAACAACTGAATAATATAAATTACGAATCTTTAATCCATGCAATCGTGACAGGGTTCAACAACACCCTAGATATGGATCTAGAACATACTGAATGTGAGTACACAAATATTTAATCAATAAAACATCAGTACTTTTATCCGAAAAGAAGAGAATACAAAAGCAGGTTTCTTCTTCAAGATCTAGGTTGCTGTTGCTCTGATTTCCATGCCCTCATTTGTACAATCCCCGATGCCTCGAATTCTAAATCTCCTTGCTTTAATGATGGAGAGACAAAACTGGCTATTGCCGTCGCGGACGCCACAACTCGCTGACGCTGAGACGTCGACGCTGGAGACATCACGCGACATTGAGACGCCGCGACGCTGTCGCTGGTCGACTTTTATTCGGCTGACCCAACGCTAGGACGCTGGGCGTCGCTGACGCCGGACGTCGCGACGCTCCGTACCAAATTCTTTATGTACTTCTACCCTCTGCTCCAAAATGCTTCCGAAACTCCCGTTCCACCTGCAGTTCACGAACAATACAAAAATCAGATGTCAGGCTATAGAAATACTTAATTAACTGTAAAATGAAGCTAAGACAATAAGGAAAACGCGGGTATGGCATGAGTGTTTTCGACACTCATCAGTTGGGGTCCCCAACGCCTACCCATATCGTTGCCTAAGGCGAAGTTTGGGAGCCCGGGCGATTCGGATGAGGAGACCGATGAGGATGCTCCGGCTGCCACACTCCAAAGGTAAAGACTCAGGTCCCTCCGCTCAACTTAGTCCCCCAACAACCGCATTCATGCGCTTACCACTGGCCACACTATCAGCGATTCGTGAGCACCGTTACTTCCCGAAATGACATGGACACCAATGCATCCGAGATGGCCACCATTCGCGCCAGCTAGGACCTTATCACGCAGCAGCTGGCTCAGCTTCTCTCTCTTCACACCCCGTCGCCACCACCACCGCAGTGATCCTCTAGGACGTATCTCTTGGATTTTATTGTCTTTTTCTTTTTGTCAATGAGGACACTGTTAGTTTTAAGTTTTAGGGTATAGGCTCAGAGTTATTTTTCTTATTTTGGAGTTATTTTGCTTATTTTGATTGTATTTTTTTTTATCTTTGCATATTTTAGGTTTTCGTTTGTTTTAGTTGTTTTAGCATATTTAAAGATCGAGGCTTGTCTCTATGTACCAACATATTTGCATTCCGCAACATTATGATATGGTGACTTCTAGATTTAGTTTTAATTGTTCTTAGCTCTAGTTGACCATGATTATAAATAGGGGAGTCATAGAAACCGCAGAAGGCCTGTGTTACAATGAAATAGGGGACCCCAAGGTTGTTTGACAATTAGGAATACTTTGCATAACGTTGAGAATAACCATGTCTGGCCGCCCCTTTTAGATCTCAAGAAATCAATTCCCGAAGTAGGCTATCATGCACACACACATGTGATCTCCGGTACGCTGACTCCAGACTCACAATGTAAGAGCTCACGAACCTTAAGAAGAAACACCTAAGTGATGGGACACCTTAGAAAAAGAAGATCGCCTTTGAGCCCCAAATATATATATATGTTTAAAAAAAAAAGGGAGAGAGAAAAAAAGAAGAAAGAAAATGGATCATCCAATCGGAATCCCGGGCACATTCCGAGGGGCTTTTCAAAGCCTAATGCCCTGAGCCAACTGGTCGGGAGCCATTAACTTCACTGCCCACTACATGGGACGGAGGATGGATGATCTCCAAAGTCTAGGACCTCGAGGTTTGGTTTAGTGTTCCTGCGAAGTCCCAGTGGGAACCGGTGCCCTGGTGCCCCTAACCAACCCGGTGGGGAGTCACCAATGGATCCCCGCTACAGGAACCCTCACCTAAAACCTCTTAGTACTAGTACTCTTCCAAGTTTGTCTTAGAGTTAATCCCCTTGGGAGTAGCCGGGCGGAATAAATTGGTGCGCTTCTCTTCCTTCAAAGAGCGATTCCAAATAGGCGCAGTTAGATTCAAGTCTGGGGTACTCAAATGAACCATACACTGGAGATCACTTTAACAAAGACTTAGACTCCTCGGGAAAACTATTGAGCACTAAAAATGGGGCTGACTCCGTTTATCAACTGAGACTAACCCAGTTGTTGATTCTTGAAAGAACAACCATGGTAGTCCCCCGATCTTCGAACTCGGGGTTCTCACACCCCTTCGACTCCGCATCACGGTACTAGACCCATATCATCGCATTAATTGCGCTTATCCTCATGCGTCTCTGGCTAGAGTATGTTCTACTTGAGTGACAAGCAAGAAGCTAAGCTCGGGGTGTTGATCTGAGGAATCATGCATACACATAAATACAATTCCTATGTGTTTTTATAGCTCAACTTGCATGATTCACATTCATATTCAATGATATTGCGCTAATCCCTTATACCATAATGTTTCATAGAACATGGCGATATTGGAATAAAAAAAGTAAGAAGTTTAATAATATAAGGAAGGGACCAAAGAAAAAAATGAGGTAAAGAAGCACAGTTAGATAGTCTCTGTATAAAGAATATGACCCTAGTCATGAAGGTAACTCTTCACACTAGCTAAGGTGGGGTCTACACGTAGCTAACCTAAATAAGGATTATGGTCGCCTCGGTACAATCAAGTAAATAAGCCGCCCCCTTGGGTCGCGCGTAGCGAGGTCTCCCATTCCAAAACGAGCTCCAAAAATTGACTTCTAGCCATTGACGGGTCCGACCCGAGAGATATGTGAAGGGGGCGATTTCTGCGCGTAGATTCGAGTGCAGATCTGGAGACGCATCAAGGAAAGCAGAGATGGATAGAGGGAGATTGGTGAAGACGGAGTCCGGGAGATCACGAAGACGACTGCTTTTGTATTTCTTCCTCTAATTCGTGTGATGCTGGAAATCTTTCATTTTGTAATGAAATTCACCATGAACTAACTTTTCTTTCTAGGGTTTTGTCAACCCTAACCGCACCATTATGGATTAATACTTTAATCGTGTTTTATTTAATATTGATATGAATTTCTATGGTTGTTTTACTCCTGAATTTAATCACATACTATTATTTGGCCAATTATGGCATGCTAATGCTAGAAGTCCTGAGACACGTAGAGAAGATGACTTATGGACATGGGTGAAAGCAATCCCCGTCAATCAGAATAGATAACTACATTCCAAGTGTATCACAAGGGTTTTCACATTCCATGCATCTTGTAGTCGAGGGGTCGGGGCTACAGATGCAATACACCCTAATTAGCGAGATAAAAGGCAGATTGGCAGAATAACTCGTAGCACTGGCCAACCTGCTAACATAAATCAAATGAATATTAAATAAGTGCACTATCTAGGTGAAATCCATTAGGTGCGGTAGGCAAAGGAAAACCCTAGGTTTTCTCATCATTATCTTAAACCGAAACTTTAATATTAGGCTTTCTTTAATTTAGCTAATTTATTCATAATTCGCTACAAGACTGGATCGAAATATTGTCTAGGTCACTAAATCAGTACTTAGCACGCTTCTCTTCGTGGGAACGACACTTGACTCGCCACTACACTGCGTGGACTAGACGCGTATACTTGCGCACACGGGTTTACATTTTCATCGCATTTTACACGCTCACTAAAAACCCGTCAACTCTTTCCTCAGAATCTTCTAATCATGCCACTTTTAGTCTTGTATCTTCAGAGATTCGTGATTATCATAGGTTTATTTCTCACTTTCTAGTTCATTCATTTAAATGCTCTCTTCTATTTAGCAAATGAAATCACAGTTCATTTTCTCGATGGCCCACATAGCTTTGAAGTATTCAAGCCTCAAGAGAGAGATGGCAAGGTTTTCCAAATACTATCCTCAGATGGGGACACCCCAATAGGAGATTTTAAGCAAATTTTAGCTTCCCACAAAGGCATCATCTAGCTCGAATTAACTAGTCTTTCCTATTGGTGCTAATGCCTTTTCCAAGATGCTTTATCTCCTCATAGATATTTCGCTTGTCCATTCGACGAGGGTGATAAGTGTTAACCAAATTTTAGACACGATTACCAAGGACTAAAACTAAAGCCTTTAAGAAGGCAAGAAAAAACTTGTTGACCAAACTATTTATATACAAATTAATGTCGCTATGACCCAAGGACTATTATCTAATCCACGTAAACGACGCCAAAAACTTGTTAAGACCATAAGTTGTGCATATTCAAATTTATGAAACGATTATTTCAGAAACTATAAATTAACCCTCGCAATGGCGCCAAAAAACTTGATAAGACTCCTAATCGATATATATATATATATATATATATATATATATATATATATATATATATATATATATATATATATATATATATACAAATTTATGGCACTACTACCAAAGGATTATAAACTAGACTGACTAAAATCCTCGAAACGCGCATAAAACTGTTGAAACCAAATATAACTTATATGCTCATGAAGAATAATTTGTCACTAAACTCAATTAAAGATTTAATTTGGTCTTAAAATCGCAAGTGCACAAACAGATAAGTAATAAAGTGGACCTTATAAGTCCGAATATCGCTCCTAATGTGAGAATGAAAAGAATTTAAACTTCAACTACCCCAACTACTAATGTTCCACACTATTTGAACGTCCAGTTTAGAGAAAATTTAGTAACCTAATAAGAATTTTAATAATTGGAATCCTACATTTAAAATAAAGGAAAAATTTTTTTAATCCTAAATATAAACTAGACTGAACCAGATTATTGCTGGAAGTAGACACTGGGATTTCACTGCTGTGAAATTATCAATTCCTATATCATAATCTAATTCTATTTTCTCTTGAGTTGGAATCTGAATTTGTCAAGAGGCAAGGTAGTATAGTTTGGATTCCTCCTCTAACCATACTTTTCAATGAGTAGAGACTCATGTTCATTTTTGAATCATGATTCTAATCAATTACTTGTAATTAGAATTTCTCTACAAGATCTAGGTATTTTTATTTTCCAATACTTCATACCCATTTCTTATGATCGTAGATTTCTGCCTCAAGATAAGTAATTGCTAGATTTCTACAAATGAATTATGTCTCATCCTTGCATTTGAAAGAGTTTTCCTCTCCTCGATAATATATGTTTTTCCTTATTAAGGATTATTTTCCAATAAATGATTTAGAAATTAGGAAATTGTGTGGATAAATATCTACTTTGCGATTTTCCCATAACAAATTTCCTATATGCGGTGAGAGGTCAATGTGTTCGACCCTGCACGGGTTCTTGTGGATCGCACCGTCTGTGGGCCCTATGTGATTTGAATACGCTGAGACGCGCCACACTTCTATGAGACGTAGTCAGCATGGCCTAAGCGGTGCCGGCCCATAAATGCTGGGTCCTGGTCTAAAAAGCCATGGTACCCACACTTTCCATGTTTTCCTTCCAATTATTTGATATTTTCTAATTTTAGTTAAAATAGAAATACACGACAGAGACAGTAATAATCTGTATTTTGTAAAGTAATTACTTTCTATAACAATTTAAACATACTTTCATTTTAGACATCTCATGGAGTTAGATTAGCTTATTTGTTACTTGTTAGTTTGGTAATGGTTTGTTGAAAAGGTGTATAAATACATACTATTCTCATATACATTATGTAATAGAATGCTTCCATGTCTCTTTAATGTTTCCCCTTTAGATGACACCATTTTATTCTTCGTTATTCCAAAATATTTATATAATCTTAAAAAAAAACATAATTTTAAATTTATCTCTCTCTCTCTCTCTCTCTCTTTATATATATATATATATATATATATATATATATATATATATATATATATATATATATATATATATTAAAAATTATAGTTGTAAAAAATATATATAATACATTCTTTGAATTTTGAAAAACGTTTTTAATTTTAAAATATTTAATAAATACTTGTAGCTAAAAATATTTTTAAGGAAAATACATTTTAAAAACAACAAACCCTAGGGGTGGGCATGGTTCGGTTAATCGAATCGTCACACAAAATAAAAACCGACCGTTGGTTTTTGGTTTGTTATTTATATAAATCAAAAACCTAACTATTAATATGGTTAATCAAATCTTCAGTTAACCATATATTGGTTTTTCGGTTAACTATAATTAAAAAATAAATTTGTAATTTTATAATCATATATTAAAGTTCAAATTATAATAATTATTATAAATACAATAAAAAATGCAAAGAAAAAAATGAATACAATCTATTCATTTGCAATCTCATGACACTTGTGCATTTATAATACATCCACAAATAATATATGAAATGCATATAATTAGATAATTTAATCATGGTTTTTTTTAATCAACCATATGTTTTAACAACTTCAGTGGAAAAAGAAACTAATTCAAAAAAAATCACAACCTTATGCTTTGGTTTGAAAGAAAATGGTAAAAACTTGGTTTGGAAGAAAAAAGTAAAAGTAATGGATAGAAGTGGGAAAGTCACAACTCACACAAGTAGAGAAACCTATATATATATATATATATATATATATATATATATATATATATATATATATATATATATATATATCGATGATGCCTTTTCAACCTAACTCGCCGAGCCACGGTCATTACTGACCTGATGGCTTCGCTGGCCGGGCAGGCCCCTGGATTGTCTCGCTAAGGTAGGATCGGGCCGCATCGTTGATCTCCGCAGCCTCTGACGTAGCACTCCTCCTCGCAAAACAAGTGAAGAAGCTGGGGTCGGCGGGCTTCGCCGCTGTCGCCCGCCATGCCTAAGCCGCCTTCTCTGAGAAAAGAGAGCCTCGCTTAGGCCGAATGTGTCGCATATGTTTACATATGAGTATGCGTCTAAGAGTGCGCATCTCACCGCGGCCATGTATTTATAGTAGATGTCCAACCGCTTGGACTGTGAACTGTGGATTTGTTCCCATCGATGGGATTTTCTTATTAGTAATTCCGATTTGGTACGGATTTAGAAAGAGATGTTTATTTGGGATAATCTTCCTTCCTTATCGGGGGAGATCCAACTCGGTGATGATCCGTTATTACTTTCTTATCGGGGAGAGATCCAACTGGGTGATGATCTCATATTACTCTTTCTTTCCTTATTGATAAGATTCGTCAGATCGGGCAGATTGATATACTGTTAGTGGGTTATTCTATTTCCGTATCGCGAAATACAATCTGATTTGGGTGTGATAATGGACTCTAATTCATCCAAGATCGTCCGGCCTGGGCTGGGCCGGCCTTCGCTGGCCGGTACCGAGGGCCGAGGGGCCTGGTATCAAGGTTAGCGCCACTTCTATGGCTTGGTGAGCCGGGCCTCGCGAGCCCAGTTTTCAAACCCTATCAATTGCCCCCCCAACCCTGCAGACGCGTACATGTGGCAGCGGGTCAGATTGCTTCTTGCATCGGATGTAATTTCCACGTGTCCGTTTGAGGTCAAGCTAGTTAAGGCTTACGCCATATCTCGTGATAATGATGACTCTGTGTTTTCGCCTCGTTTCCTATCTCCTCTAGTTTCTTCAGTTTCTTCGTAGACCTCCTCTCGTCCCAGGCTTCTCGGGTCCTCCCAACCTCTTCCGCGATTCCGTACTTTATTTACCGTAGTTCTCTGCTTCGACCCTTTTCAAGCAGAGTCTTTTCTAGCATTTTTCCTAAGGTAGCTTCTTCCGTCTTATTCCTGGGACCACTGCGTCTCTACCTCTTTGGTTTCTCTTCGATTGGTACGACGAGACGCTAAGGTTAAATTGATCACTTCGCTTTTATCGCTTGCTTTTATTACGGGTCCGGTCGCTTCTTCTTTACGTATCAAGGGCGACTCTTCGCCTGTTGCCAGCCTGACGTTAGATGCTCATCTCTGCTCGCCTTGGTTGAACCCGAAACGCCTCTCAGCGCCCTCTTCCTCGATAAGGATAAAGGGAAAATAAACCTAATTAAATATCCTGGGTCGTGATTACCTTAAATCTGCCGTCCAACACGCTGTGATTGTGGGACCTAGCAAGGCTCATTCTTCAGATGGGGTTACCTACCGAACAAGCATGACTCCCGGCGCCCGAGTACGACCCCGACGCCTCGACTTTTTATGTGGCTTCCGTGCTCGGATGGTATGTTTCTTCGAGATCTCCTTTCATAATGGTCTGCTTTTCTAATCGCACCCTTCATTTAGAAAGCGGGCTATGCAACATTTCAACGTATGTCCTTCCCAACTCCGCCTCCCAACGGTCGGGTATTTTGGTGGGCCTATCGGGCCTTTGCAGTGGACAAGGGGATCGCTGCCTTAGTGTGGCCACTTCTCCCATCTTTTAGCCCAAAGGAGATCAAATGAGGCTTTCCTTTATTTCTCCAAGCGCCTGAGCTCCTCTCGGTGATCTCTCGATTCTCTTCCTCCCACAGTCGCGGGAAGCGTATGGACGCTATTTCCCTTGTTGGTCGCACCTAGAATATGATCCTTCGACAAGGACGACACTCATGCTCGTGGCTCGACCACCCCCGATAATCTTCGTGAGTGTTCGCTCGCTTTCAGATAACTCAGGTGAAGGTTGCTGGAATATTTCTAATTTTGCATTATTCTCATGCTTCCCAGGTGCTCGACTTGACCTTAATGCTGAAGATAATGTCGTGAGTTTCGCGGCCGCGAATGTCCCGTCTGCCCTTATGCTGAGCTGACAAATCTACATTCCCCGGGTCCATCTAATTCGAGATCTACGCTGCTCCATCAAGCTCGAGGCCCTCGCCTCCTTCTACCATGGAGTCTCCCATTAGGTTTACCGCAGCCACTGCATTTCAGGGGAGAGATTTTGGTCCAGCTTGGGCACCGCCCTAAGCCCCGAGTGCGAACGGAAAAATCAAGCTCCACCGAAAGATCGACCGGCTTCGGCCAAGGTTCGTAAATCGGGGCGCCTCCAACTTCTCTCGCCGAATGGAGCGGGCGCAGCCGCCCCGCGGCCGAGGCTTCGTGGTCACGAGCCTCGCCCCTTCTAAGCCCGTCAGCTGCAAAAATCTCGATGGAGCCGCCGAGCAACCGTCGACTTATGCCTATTACCGTCTCGGGAATCCGCCTGAGAGTGCTAGGCCACCTCGAAGGGTGGAAGAGTCAAGGAAAAACTGGAATCAAAAGTTGGCGAAGATGAGGACTGCTCTTCAATGCTGAACTCGCAGCAGGTGCGATCTTGTCCATTCCATGATTCTCGACTCCAGGAGGTCCAAAGCCGCCCGCTGATTTAGGCTCGTCTATCCCTTCAAAGGCTACTTCAGAAGTCCCCCGTATCCGATGCGTTGTCTGCCAAAGCTGATCCCGTGTCGATGTTGACTTTTACGTTTCACAGCGTAGCCACCATTTGAAGCTGGTCCGCCAATAAGTCTAAACTAAACGAAAAGCATGTAAAATCATCGCCGGATGAGAAGGCGAAGGCCGCTCTTTCTTCGAAGGACCGAAATGCACGAACGGGCGCAGCTTATGACTGAAGAGGTGGAGAGACTTAAATTTGATCTAAAGCATACCGCGCTTCGCTTGTGCTCAAAGTGAGTAGAGAGGATGAAGTTCGGGCGGCCATAGCCACAAGGCGAGCTTCTCGAAAGTCCGGTGAGCTCCATGTTCCGTCGAATGACTGGATCGAGACCGGATGGGCCGCGAGCCCTCCCAAGAAGAGAGCTCGATCTGCTAGGGATGAGCTCACATCCCAAGAGCCACTGAGTCTCAAGAGGAGCTGCGTGCGCCAATGGCGATCTGTGGTGATAAAGTAGCACAGCTAGCCGTGGCTCTTTGCGAGGCCTCCGAGGCCAAGGCGCTGCTAGACACTCTGGCCGTCGTGAGGCTCCTCCGAGGTCAGAATTCGCGAAACGGCCGATCGAGGAGGTCGCTGATCAAGGCGGATCTCACCACAAATATCCTGCTGTCAGAGGGATGATGGTTATTAGCATCGAGGGACCAAGCCGCTTATGGGGCCTCCTGGTGGCTCGCTTTCAACAAAAGGTCGTTAACGCCTACCCGTGACTCATTCTCAACTCGATCTCCCAAGTGACTAAGAGGCAGAGGGTCTTCCTGAAATTATTCTAAAGAACCTGATACTCCCTACCAAGCCATCTCCCTCCTTCATCGTCCGTTCCCCGCCGACGCCTAGGTTTTTGTACTTCATTTATGCCCGCTCGACATCGACTTTTATATTTTTCTTTATGTACACTCCGTTTCTTTGTTTGCCATGGGTCCGAGACATATGTAGCTCTCCTTTTAATAAATATTCATTTTTATCATCTCGCGTCTTCACCGTAGTATTTTCGCTTCATGAATTGTATGGTCTTAATCGAGGGTCCGAGGGCCGAGCAATTAAGCTCACAAACCGTGTCGAGGCTTGCGGGCTAATTTTACGAAATGGACTCCATTCCTAGCTATATGTATAGGCGGTGATTCGTACACAGAGGCTGAACTGAATCAACAAAATTTATATCCTGTTCTCCTACTCCGTAGTCTGCTACCGCAGTATACCGGTCTAGTATCGAACACCTGGACGGGTTTTCATCCTAGGAATGATTTGCATAAGTGAGAAAGGTAAGGCTTTCTATTTGATTTTTGATTTGTTTGTAAACAAGGTGAGTAGTTTGAACCGAATAATCGTAACGACCGAAAGTGATGTGTGAAAAGGTAACTTTGAAGATTTAGGTCACTAACTTGATAACATTGTAAGGCAAACAAGTGTCCTCAGTTTTATCCTCTGATTATGACAAGCAACCTATAGTCCAAGCCATAACCGGATCTTTGTTTAAACTAGCAAACCTAACCTCTAGAAACCACTCCTATTTGAGTCAACAGAAACATGCATCTAGCCCCTTTAGTTTGAACCCTAACATTCAACATCATTTCAGTTGGCTCTAGCGACCATCTAAAACCACACAAGGTATCTAGCAATAAGTATACACTGATCCTAAAGCATGGTAGTATTGCCAAATTAATGACATTAAATGATATTCAACACTAATTTGAGAAGATGGGAGCTAAGTAACACGCATCTGTAGTATCTAAACACATGAGGACAACTCAGACCGCCCCACAACCAAGCTAAATACCTTCCTCTTCAAAGAAAAGAGGCTTTAGCTAAGCATCTCTTGAGTCATTATTCCTAAGAGGGTTGTCTGGGTAGCCTAGGAAAATGAGAGAAAGAAGAGAGAGAAGAGAGAAAAGCAAAACCCATCCAGATATTACGAGATATTTACATAAATGAAAAATTGCGCCAAAAGATCGCTCTCCTGCTATCTTTGGTTACAAAAACTATGGGCGAGAGAATAACCATTTATGGAAATTACAATAAAGCTCTAACATTTTTGGTTAAAATAAAGGACAAGGAAGTAATACACCAAAATGAAGCTCTGCTTAATTAATTACAAAGGATGATACAAGTGCATAATTTGCTAGCACAAATACCTCTCGCTTAGGTAAATAAATCACTATGAGATAGCGAATCGGTACCCCCGCTTAGGCATTGGCAATTGCTGATATTAAATTTCGCTAGTTTATAAATTTTTAGGTGATAGCTAAACTCGGATTTTTACTAGAACAAGGTAGTTTTAAATCCTCTCGGGGTCTAGCCAAATTCACAATTTCAGATTGCGAATTCTTTTCGCTTATGATTGCGAAATTTTCGCAATCCCAGCTAAATTTTCGCAATCTTATCGAAATTCCCTGGAATTGCTGATCTTCACTGCATGGCCTCCTGCTCCTATACTGCACCAACTTTTATCACTTTGCCTTCATTATTTCTTTGATTTTTGGTATGTTTGATGGCTGATGAATGGGTTCAATCTTCATGGTTTAGCATATGTCTCGATATTGAACTCTCAAGGTACGCAAAAACCTGCAAAAACAACCAAAATAACTCTAAACTAAGATAAGTGAAACTAAGAACACCCGAACACTCAATTGGCATAATCGACATGATTAGCGTGCAAAAGCACTCAAAACCTATCTCGTATGTGGCTCAAAATAAAGACTTGGTACTAACGCTGGAGCTCATCGCAAATTGAACCGCCGGTCTGACTCTCCCGCATGTACCAACCCACTTTTTAGGTCGCAAGGCGCAGCTCGTCAACTCGAGCTACCGATCTCCATCTACCGGGATTTTGCATGAGCTGGGAATGCATTCCCCAGTCGCATGACCTATTTTTCGTGCAGCCTGCCGTCACCGAGCTACCGATCTCCGTCTACCGACTTTGCATGAGCCTAATGTGATTCCTTAGGGCCGCAGGACTCCATTTTTGGCGTAGTCATCGTGCCTTGAGCTACCGATCTCTGGGTCACCGACTGTGAGTCAATCGCATTCCAGTCGTGATGACCTATTTTCGCGTGAGCCCGTCGCCTTACACGATCTCCGCTCTCTGGGCTGACTCCATGAGTCGAACGTGAGATTCCTGTAGCCGCATGACCTATTTTCGCGAGCCTGTCACCTTTGAACCGACTCGCATAAGCTGGAACGCATTCTTAGGTCGCATGACCCATTTTGGCGCAGCCGGGTCGCCTCTTGAGCGCCGATCTCCGTCTCTACCGACTCGCATGAGTTGAACATATTCCCAGTCGCATGACCTATTCGCAGAGCCTGCTACTGAAGCATTGATCTTCGTCTACGACTCCGCATGAGTCGAACAGATTTTAGGTCACTGGCAATCTATTTTCATGTAGCCTGGCACTCGAAAGGCCCGATCTCTACAGTACGACTCGCATGAGTCGAACAGACCTCTTAGCCGCATGACCTATTTTCGTGCAGAGCTCGTCACCAGCCATTGATCTCTCGCCTCTACCGACTCGCATGAGCTGAACGACTCCTTAAGTCGCATGACTTATTTTTGCGCAGCTCGACACCTCGAGCTTACTTTGATCTCCGTCGGGCCGACTTGCATGAGCTGAACGTATCTCTTAGGCTGCATGGATCTATTACAGAGCCTGGCCAACTCGAGCTACCGGGACCTCCGTCTACCGACTCGCATGAGCTGGAAATCGCATTCCTTGGGGCCGCATGACCTATTTTGGCAGAGCTTGCTCGCTCTGAGCTTATTGATCACCGTCTACCGACTTGCATGAATTGAACAAATTCCCAGCCGCATGACCTATTTTTCGCGTAGCTCGTCAACTCGAGCCGACCTCCACCTACCGACCCGCATGAGCCGATCTGACCTCAGTAGCGTGACTCCGTGGCAGAGAGACAGAGCCCGCCAAAGTGAGTCATTGGCCCGGCGCTGTGGCCGAGTGGTGGTGTAGTAGCCGAAAGTGGGCGACGATTTCAGTGGTACTGGGAAGCCGGAGCGTGCGATGTAGCTCGAAGCCGAATCCGGGACTGTAATGCGGACTGCGCGAGTAGATGAGCTCGCTGCGGATTCATTGGCTCCGAGCCGCGTCGAGTGGCGCAGCCGAAAGTGGCGTATGTAACCGAGCGCGAGTGAGCCAGAGCGGGCGACAGCCGAATAATGATGTAGCCTAAGTCGACCGACTCCTCATGTACGCGGACTGCGCGCAGTGCATTTAACTCGCCAAAGTGAGCCGGGCTCCAGCGCCGCGTCGAGTGGCGGCAGCCTCGAGCGGCACGAGTCAGTGGCAATGTAGCCCAAGTCATCTGACTCCTCGCGAAGCGCAGAACCCGCAGGCAGTGCAGATCTAACTCAGATCAGTGAGCTGCCGGGCCCGTGGTCGCACCTAATTGCCGGATTGAACCGTCGCGCGGCCATTCGACTTCCTCGATTCGAAAGGTGCTTAACGCCTTTAATGCTAATCATGGAGAATTTAGAACGTCAGTGACTGAAAGTGCTGGGCCTTCTTATAAAATGGCAGCTTCATTGTCGTGGGGCTTATACTTTGTATATTTTGTTTCTCCGGTGCGAACCTAATCCGGGTGAGATGAATCGTCAAGTCCGGGTCGCCTTCGCCGGGATCCTTCCGAAGATTCGGGATCGCTCCGCTTTTCTTCACATACGGGAGTCGTTTTTTCCAGTCTCCCTTTATGGAGTCATGTTATTCCCTAGCTTCGTGCTGTGAATAAGGGTCGAGGGCGATGCATTTCAAGGCCGCTTTCCATTTTCTCTCTGCTTCCTTCTTCTCTTCCTTCCTCCTTTCTCCTTCTCCTTCTTTTCATCTTTTCTTCCACATCTCATTCTCCCCTTTTTTGTTTCTTCTGCACAAACTCCTTCCATCCCCTTTCTTCTTCTCCTCTTTTCTGCTTCTTTCTTTTCCTTCTCCTTCTTTTCATTCTCTCTTTCTCCTTTGCCCTTTTTTTTTTTAAAAGGAACTGCTTGTATTGATTGTAATCGATGACATCACTGATTGTAACTGAATGTAATCCGATTGGAATAAAAAGTGACTTTTAATGTCTATGAACTTTCTCATTATGTATTTTTCTGTGTCTTATATATCTGAACTGTTTGAGATGTCTAACTAAATAACTAGTGAACGCTCAACTCGT
This sequence comes from Tetrastigma voinierianum, assembly GCA_016808115.1. Taxonomy (NCBI): domain Eukaryota; kingdom Viridiplantae; phylum Streptophyta; class Magnoliopsida; order Vitales; family Vitaceae; genus Tetrastigma; species Tetrastigma voinierianum. Next base: position 1,741,851 of record JAEQBH010001275.1, on the reverse strand, counting down.
TACATAAGAATCGATAAGGCTCTATTTGATATTACAAACCAATGCCTACTGGTAAAAACGCTTAAGATGTTCCACATTCCATGTATGCTGTAAGATTTTTCCTTCCTCTTTCTGGAGCTCATAATTGCCTGGTCTGACGACTCGAGATACGACGTAAGGGCTTCCATTGGGCCCAAGCCCATGCTACCGGTTCTTCCTTGTCAAGCAGGAGCTTAAGACTAAATCAATCCTAGCATGTAGCTCTAGGTTTGACTTTGATCGTAGAAAAGTACCTCGCCTTCCTTTGATAGTCCTCCGTGGCACTTTAGGACTTGGCTTGCACTTTCATCTAGAGATTTATATTTGCATCGAAGAGCCTGGCCATCAGGTTCGACCGGATGCTAACTCGATCTTAGGAGATCATCTGCAACCTCAACTGGGCCATCGTCTTAGCGCTAAAGGCTATAGTAGCAAATGGGGTTTCCTGTTGTCGACTTCTCGTCGCCCTTCTAGCTCCATAATACCTCGGGGAGGTATTCTACCCAATTTCCTTTAAGGTCTTCTAATTTGGTTTTCAAGGCGGCTTTAAGGGTTCTGATAGTGACTTCGGCCTGTCTGTTGGATTGTGGGTGTGCTGGAGATGAGTAATAATTTTTAATTCCGAATGCAGACGTAAATTCGACCTATATTGCCGAACCTGTTTTCCGTCGGTTCGATACTGTGGCTTTGAATACCAAACTCGCATATGATGGCCTCGCCACACAAAATTGCGTATCTTCGGCCTCAGAACAGGGCCAAGGGCTCGCTCCGCCCCACTTGGTGAAGTAATCCACCGCGACGATTATGACCCAGACCGACCCTTACCAAATTCATGGGTCCTAAGACGTCCAAACCCCATCATTGAACTGGCTGTGGGTCAGACTCGACGTTAAGGGCCTCGATGGGAGGAGATTCGCGTGCCCCGGCGTGATTCTCGCATTTCTCGACGCATACGCCCCATCTCAGTATCAGCCGCAGCACCCTCGCCTCAAGACTTTTCCCGCTAATGCCTCGAGAGTCCAAAATGGTTCTCGTGATATGCCCTCGTAATTTTCAAGACGTACTCTGTCTTTCTCCTCGCTGGCGTGCATTTGGCAAAGCAGTGAAAATCCTCGCTTGTAAAGGCTTCCCTTGATTTGCAAACCTCGGCGCACTTCGCCTTATTTTGCAACAGCTTCTTCAGTCGCCCTCGTGCTTCCGTCTACAATATAATCCTGTGGGCACCCGCCCATCCAAGCTTGCCTGACCCGACCGGGCAACCACCCGCCATAAAGATCGATTGAGGGTTCCGCCAGTATTCGGCTGCGTCGACCTGAGGTCTTCCCGTGAGGTCACATTTCGCTAAGGCGTCACGTGGGAGTTCTCATTCCTGGGACATGTCAATCTCGAACCAACACGAATTTTTTTAATATGTCACGAACTTTTCGGAGGTATAGAATCATCCTTTCACTTTTGGCCCGTAGAGGTATCTCTCTATTTGTCCCGACCACCAACATGGGAGTCACCTGACCCTAGCTGGTCGGGACTTCTAATGAACGGGAGAGCCGTCTGCTTATGCACGCCCCATACTCGCTCGCTTGCTGGAAGTATGGAATCCAAATCAGTGCATTCGATATCTATTCCTTCCTGAGGGGTCAGATTAGACCCCATTCCGCTCCCCACGCTGCTCGAGGCTCCATCTACAGAGAGTTTCCAGATTGGGAGGTCATTAATCGCTGAAAGCCGTCTCACCGGCTCACGAGGTGAATTCCATGACGTAAGCCGCCTAAGACTTGCCCTTTATCATAGCTGGGCTTGTATCCCGATGTCGAACTCGCCGCATCTATGGCCCATTTCATCAACTTCCCAGACTTCTCGGTTTATGTAACACTCGCTTCATCGGGTATTCATTGGGACTTCTAGCGCGTGAGCCCTCAAGTAAAGTGGCGAAGTTTTCTGCCGCTACACAAGGCCAAAATTAATTTTCCATCCTCGTATCTCTCCATCTCTTAATAGTAAACCTGATGTCGCACTCATTCCTCGTCTTTCCGACGAGTACTAAGTCGGCCGAGAAGTCCGAAATCGCAGTATAGGTGAGGAGTCGCCTTCAATCCGGCCACTGTAATGGGTGGAGCTCAAATATGTTTTTAAAGCCGAGAATGCTTCTTCGCACTTAATATCCCATTGGAATGCCTTCTTCGTGACTGAAGAAAGGTCAGCATTTGTCACTGGGCTCGATACGAACCTGGCCATCAAGTAAAGAATCCTTCCCGGGCCGCGCCGAACTTCCTTTATACTTCGATGGCGATGGCATGTCGAAAGCAATTTAATCTTTATCTTGTTTGATTTGCTTCAATTCCTCATATTGACTATGAAACCAAGGAATTTCCCCCACCGATACTAAGGCGTGATTTAATGATTGTTTCATGTCAGAGTTTCTCAAGATCCGAACGCTCTGGAGGATGAGTTATGGAGCTCCTACTGATGGATTTTACTCAGCATGTCATCTATGTATACTTCCATAGTTGTGCCTAACTGGTTTTGAAACATCCGATTCACCAATCTCCGATATGTAGCTCCAAATAAGCTATCTAAATGGCATCACACGATAGCAATAGGTTCCCTGCGCCGTGACGAACGAGGTCTTTTCTTGGCGCCTCAGTCCATACCGATCCGGTCAGAAATGAGAAGGCATCCATAAAACCGAGGAGTTGATGGCCCGCAAAGGGCATCTACTACGATGAGGCCCGATTCGCTACAGAGTGGAAACCCGTCCTTCAGCATGCTTTCTGATGTCGCGAGTCAATGTAGAGTCGCCACTCTGCCGCTTGCCTTTGACTAGCACGACGCTGGCTAGCCACCAGTGGTATTCTACCTCCCCCGACGCTCCCGCCTCAAGGAGTTTGGTCACTGCTGATGGCTTTCGTCTTTCCTCGCCGAAGCTCCTCCTCTTTGTTTGATCGGGTTTCAAGGACGGGTCGACGTTCACTCGTGAGTGATTACCGTAGAATCAATCCTCCATATCACCGCCTACAAGACGCCTTTGTTTTGTTTTAAAAAATGAATAAGGGGGTTTTTCGTGTCTTCCATAAATTGATCCACGTGTAAAGTAGATGTCTCGGCCCGCCATCCAAGAGTACGTTCCAGCTCTTCGACGGCTCGGGTCGTGATCACCTCGTCAGCGCATGTCGAGCCTATCCAGTATATGCTTGTCGACGCTCTTTGTTTCATGGATCGAGTAGCATTCCCCTCGCCAATTGGCCGTCTCCTCGAACCATTCTTTCTCCGTTTACAGTAGGGAACTTGATCATCATATGCTATATGAGGGGGATGGCTTACCGCATTGAGAGAGAGGGTCACTGAAGAACATGTTGTAAGCAGACGGCGTCACGACGAGGAACCTTGCCGCGGCCGCTGCTGGGCATGTGGATCTCCCAAGGTGAGCACTAGTTGAATTGAGCCTAGAGGTAGTACCTTTCGAAACCCCTCGTAGCGAGCATCACTGCCCCGCCCTTTCGATGCCCATTTTATCGAAGACTGACGCAAAGATGATGCCACCCGAACTCCCGTTTGTCAATTGTGACCCGATGAATCAGCCTTGTTGGCCACACGCACTTAACTACCGCTGGGTCAGCCGTGGAGGGTGTTGGCATCCTCTAAGTCTGAATCAAGCGGATCGACGCAGGTCGAGTCGTGGTAGTTTAGACACCGTTTCAGATGGTCCACACCGCTGGACCTCGATGTCGCATGCGGGCCTTACGTACCGAGCTGTGACTCTCCTCCTCCCGCAAATCCTCTTGAGATTACCTGGATTTCACCAAGAGGTTGCTGGTGTCAGGTCGCCACCGTCGAGGTGTGGTTGCCGGGCGAGCCTGGTTCGAGCTTGACTGATCCGATTTTCGTGGATATAAAGCGTCTGAGGTATCCGCACCGTATCAAGTAATTCTATTTCTCTCGAAGTTGTATGCGCCGTCCGCGATGTCCGTGAAATTCCTATGGAACTCGCAAGATTGAGTTGTCTCTCGCAGGTCCTAATTTCATCCGAAGCGCTAGCCATCTTAGGAATTGTTCGCTTCGTGACTTCACGCTAGACCCGTGACACCGAGGTCGCCAGGTGAAGCTGCGAATAACGCCATCGCTCTCTCTGGATCGCCAGGGACCTGCATCGATCTCTCGAGGTTGCCACGCCTCAGATCGTTTCTTCATTTTTCTTTGGAGATCCTTCCTGGTTGCTTTGTCTTGGGGCTTCTGGCCCCTGGCTTCGGTTATTCTGGTCCCGCTTTCTTTTTAAGGAGCTGAAGAGCCTCTTCTTGGATATGAGGGCTTCTTCACCGTTAATATACTTCTCCGCTTTTGCGAGCACCTCTGGCATGCTTGTTTGGTAATTTTTAAATATGGAAAACATTAAGTCTTTCGACTAATCCCTTAAAACTAGCCATGAACGCATGGATCGCAAACTTCTCACGCGTATGTCCACCTTTAGAGACTCCTAAGACAACCGTCGGACATAAGACCTCGTGCTTCTCTGCTGCGCACTCTGCTTTGATAGTCACAGGATGGGTAACTTGCTTCACGTCCCGGCTCCAACAAGTGAGAGACTAATGCAATGGATAAATCCCCGAACAGAGATCGGGAGGATCACGCTGGAGTCTATCAACCATGCCGTTACCGGGCATTTCAGCAGGATTGCGAAGCTCGTGACGCACCGGGTCTTTGCAACGCAGCCCATTTGATTTTGTAGGTGTTGAGATGATCGACTGTCTCTAGTATTTCACTTAATGCTTCCACCATGGGCATTCGAACTCGGGTCGGAAGCGGGGGAAGTGGAGTACCCTACAGATAGTGGTGACTCGCCTTTGCTGCACCAAGGTGTCCATAGTGTCAGGAGCACGTCCTTTCACCACTTCCTTCACACGGCCGAGTTCTTGCTGGAGGTTCTTGAACCTCTGTTCCCATGAGTGTTCATGCTGAGGGTGACGCAATTCTCCATTCTCGACATGTTCCCCAAGGGCTGCTTCACGCTCTCTTCCAGGCTAGATGTCAGTTTATGCCCCGCACGCTGATTCCCGTCTCTGCTTTCAGCCCTTTGGGAATATCGATTATTATGCCGTCCCTCACAAGCGTGTCGTGACCTTCCTGAGTTTGTAACGCCTCCCGGTGTTTCATCCGGTCCCGGTGAGTTGTTCTAACCGCGTTCGCGTACGCTGATCGTGAGGCGGCGCTTCCACCTCGCTGCGCCGGGCTTGCATTGCTTCTAACACGCCGGAGGCTCCTTGTCTGCGCTGCCGCTAATCCCCGCATCCTGAGGATTAACGTTACCCCCGCTTGTGTTCCGTGTCGATACCATCAAGAATCGAAATCGCGATATTTATAAGAACCGTTGCTCCTACGCATGCCACAACCGATGATGCCTTTTTTCAACCGGAACCGACCGAGCGTGCGGGGTCGCTTCGTCGACCGATAGCCGCGGGCCGATGCGTGCTCTGGATTGTTCGGGGCTAAGGCAGATCGCCAGACCGCTGATCTCGTTGTGCTCCTCGACGAGCACTCTCCTCGCAAAACAAGGAAGAAAGGGGTCGGGCGAGGCTTCGCCCGCGGTCAGTTTTCGATGCCTAAGTCGCTTCTTCTCGGTTATAAAAGAGAGACCGCTGGTGGGGCGTAATGTGTCGTATATGTTCGCATATGAGTATGAGCGCCTAAGAGTGCGCACTTTCACCGTCAGTGGCCATGTATTATAAGATGTCCAACCAAATTGATCAGAATTCAGGGATTTGTTCCCATCGATGGGATTTTCTTTAATAGTATCTGATTTGGTAATGGATTTAGAAAGAAATATTTATTCGGGATAATCTTCCTTCCCTATTTGGGAGACCTAACCGGTGATGATCCGTTATTATTTTCCTTCTTTATTTGGGAGATTCAACTCGCGATGACTGCTATTATTTTCCTTTCCTATTGATAAGATTTGGTTGACTGACATGATGATATACTGTTAGGGCTATTCTATTTTCTATATCAAGGAAATACAACTGACGGCAGATACACCTCTGACCATCCAAGATCGTCCGCCCAGTGGACTCGGCCCGCTTTAGGCCGGTACCGAGGGCCGAGGGCCGAGGGGCCCGGGTATTATACGCGGCGCGCCACTTCTTTCAGGGCTCGTGGAGCCGCCCGCGAGCCCATTTCAAACCCTATCAAGCCGCCCCCCGCACTCGGGTACCTGCACGGCAAGGGTCAGACGCTTCTGCATCTGATGCACGCACGTGTCCGCTTCGAGGTCAATAGTTAAGGCTTACCGCCGCCATATATCTCAGGATAATGATGACTCTCGGGCTTTCGCCGCTTCTACTTCCTCTAGTTTCTTTCTCAATTCCTTTCGCACCTCCTCCGTCCCAGGCTTCTCCGTCCCCAACCCTTCCTGATCTCGCACTTTATTCGCTTCTCGTAGTTCTCGTCGACCCTCAGGTGGTGAGTCTTTTCTCTGCATTTTTTCCTAAGGTAGCTTCTTCCGTCTTATTCCGGGACCACCGCTGCCTCTACCTCTCGCTTTGATCGTACGACGAGACGCTCAGGTTAAATTGGGCCTGATTGGATTTCGCTTTTTACTGCTTGCTTTTATTATGGGTCCGGTCGCTTCTTCTTCTTTACGTGACATGGCGACTCTTCGCCTGTTGGGTCGGTTCCGACTCCGGTTAGGATGTTTCGGCCGTTCGGCCGTGGTTGAACTCCGAAACGCCTTGGGCACTCCTTCCTCGATACGATAAAGGGAAAATAAACCTAATTAACATCCTAGGGTCAGATACCTAAACTGCCAACAACATGTCAGGTGGATCGTGGACCTAGCAAGGCCTGGCCCTTCGTATGGGGTTACCTGCTGAACGCTATGCACTCCCTAGCCCGAGTATACCGCGCTCGACTTTGCATGTGGCTTTCGTGCCTGGGATGGTATGTTTCTTTGAGGTCGCCTTTGATAATGGTCTTCGTTTTCCACTGCACCTTTTCATGAAAGGGGTTATGCAACATTTCAATGTATGTCCTTCCCAACTCGCTCCCAACCTGCCAGACTGTGGCCTATAGGCCTTAGTGGACAAGTGGCCCTACTGCTCCTAGCGTGGCTTCGCTGGCTTCCTTATCTTTAGCCTAAAGGAGACCACCGAGGGCTTCCTTTATTTCTCTAAGCGCCCGAGCCCTCCGGGTGATCTCGATCTCTCCTTCCTCCCACAGTCGGAAGGACGCCATTTCTTCATAGTGGTCGCAACTGGGAATACGATCCTTTCGACAAGGACGACACTCGCGCTCGCGGCTCGACCACCCCCGATAATCTTCTCGTGAGTGCTTGCTCGCTTTCTTGTGATAACTTGTGTGAAGGTTGTCGAATATTTCTAATTTTGCATTATTCTCATGCTTCCTGTGTGCTCTTGACTGAATTTTTAATGTCAAGATAATGTCAGAGTCGCGCCAGAATGTCCCGCTCGCCCCACGCCAGAGTCGATAAAACTCCGACATTCCCCGGTCCATCTAATTCAGATCTACGCTGCCTCCATCGCTTCGAGGCCCTCGCAGCCTCCTTCCACCATGGAGTCTCTCCTGATTAGGCTTACCGCAGCCAATCCTACTGGGGGAGAGATTTTGGCCCGGGGCATTGTCTCTAAGCCCCAGGAGCGAAACGGAAAACTCAAGCCCCACTCGAGGAAAAGATCAGTCCCGGCCTCTGGCCAAGGTCTTAAATTGGGGCGTCCGACTCTCTTGCCGGAGCCTGAGCGGGCGCAGTCGCCTGCGGCCGAGGCTCCTGTGGTCACGAGCTCTCCGCCCCTTTCTAAGCCCGTCAGAAAGGGGCAAAAATCTCTTCGATGGAGTCACTGAAAGCAAATTCAAGGTTATGCCTATTACCGCCTGAATCCGCCGAGAGTGGTAGGCCACCGAAGGGGTGGAAGAGTCAAGAGAAAACTAATCAAAGTCGGGTGAAAATGAGGACTCTTTGCTCTTCAATGTCGAACTCGCGGCAAAGGATCCTGTCCATCCTTAAGGATTCCGACATCGAGGTCCAAAGCGCCGCCCGCTGATTATTCGCTCTATCCCTTCAAAGGCCTCTAAGTCCCCTTCGCATTCGATAGTATCCGCTTTCGTGTCGATCCCGTACCGATGTTGACTTCATGTTTGATGTGTAGCCACTCATTTGAAGGGTCTCGCGATAAGGCTAAACTAAAACGAAAAGCATGTAAAATCGCCGATTTATAAGGCGAAGGCGGCCTCTTTCGGGAGGGACCGAGCCGTGACCGAATCCAAGGCAGCTGCATGATCGAAGATGTGGAGAGACTTAAATTTGATCTTAAAGTATACAAGGTCGGCTCGTACTCGGCGGAAAGTGAGGATGAAGTTCGCGAGCTCGCTGAGGTCAAGGCGAGCTTCAAGGTCCGGTGAGCTCCATGTTGCGACCAATGATCCGATCGAGACCTGTGATGGGCTGCATTCCTCCCAGCACGAGCTTCTCGCACGGTTAGGATGAGCTCGCCACATCTCCGGTCATCAAGGAGTCTCAAGAGGAGTCAGCGTGGAGGCCAATGGCGATCTCGTGTGATAGCAAAGACAGCCTAGCCGTGGCTCGGCGAGGCCTCCGGCAGGCCGTGGCGTCGTTAGACACGCGTCACTTCGGAGGCCTCCGAGGTCAGAAATTTTGCCGGCTTACCGAATGAGGAGTGTCGCGGATTGCGCGGATCTCACCAGCAACATCCTCGTTGTCAGGGATGATGTTATTAGCATTTGAGGGACCGCCGCTCGTACTCGTGGCTCGCTTCAACAAAAGGCCGTTAACGTCACCCGACTAGACTCAACTCGATCTCCTGGGCGATTTAAGGGCAAGGCAGGGTCTTTCTCCTCGCAAATTATTCTCAAGAACCGGGTACTCCTGCTGAAGCCCATTCCCCCTCTTCATCATCCGTTCTCCGAATCGACGCCTAGGTTTCGTGATCATTTCGCCTGCCGATATCGACTTTTATATTTTTCTTTTTTATGTACACTGCCTTCTTTGCTTCGCCAGGGCCCGAGACATATGTGTACTCCTTTTAATAAATGTTCATTTTTTATCGTCCGTGATTCCTGTTGTAGTATTTCGCTTTCTTCATGAATTGTGGCGGCCCGACCGAGGGTCTCGAGCCGAGCAATTGCTCGCAAACTCGTGACGTCGTGGCCTGTGGCTAATTTGTACGAGCTAGACCGATTCCTAGGCTATATGTATAGGCGGAGCTCGTCAAATTGAACTGCTGGTCTTCGTTGACTGTTCTGCATTTGCTGAACTGATTTTAGCCGCAGCGGGCGTGAGCTCAGCCAACTTGGAGCGGCTGATCTCCATCTACCGACGGTATGAGTCAACAGATTCAGGCCGCATGACCTATTTTTCGCAGAGCTCAGCACCAGGCTATACCATCTCCTCACGCCGACTTCAAAGGAGTTGAACAGATTCCTTAGCCGCATGACCTATTTTGCAGCTTCACGCCTTGAGTTACTGAGACTCCGCTCCAATACTGAAGGAGTTGAACAGATTCCCAGTCAGATGACCTATTTTCGCAGAGCTCTTCAGCCTTTAGCATCGATCTCCGCTCTGGGCTTAAGTTGCATGAGTTGAAATGTGATTCCTTAGGTCAGCATGACCTATTTTCGCAGAGTCATCACTGAGCGGGCCGATTCCGCCTTCACTGACTCGCATGAGTTGAACAGACCTTTAGCCGCATTTAATCTATTTTCGCAGAAATGGCCGCCTTGAGCTACCACCTCCGCCTACCGACTCTGTATGAGAGTTGAAACCAGATTCCTTAGGCTGCATGACCTATTTTCGGCAGAGCTCACAAATTAAGGCCGATCTCCGTCAATGAATTTGATCGAGCTGAACAGATTCCTTAGGTTGCATGACCTATTTTGCAGCCTCGTCACTGAAATAATGATCCCTTACTTCAATGACTTTGGCATGAGCTGGAACAGATTCCCAGTCGCAGGACCCATTTTCAGCAGTAGCCTCGCCACTGAGCGGCCTGATCCTCGCCTACCGACTCACATGAGCTTTAATGATTCCTTAGGTCGCATAGACCTATTTACAGAGCTCAGCCGTACCAGCAATGGGATTCCGTCTACCGACTTGGTATGAGTCGAACAGACCCTTAGGCCGCATGACCTATTTTTGCAGCCTCGTCACTGAGCTACCGATCTCCGTCTACGACTCAGATGAGCCGAACAGATCTCAGTCGCATGACCGAGTTTCAGAGAGCTCGTCACTGAGCTTACCGATTCCGTCTACCGACTCGTGATGAGCTGAACAGATTCCTTAGGCCTATGGACCTATTTTCAGTGAGCTCGTCACTGATCGGGCCGATCTCCTCGCCTACCGACTCGCATTTAGGCCGAATGTGATTCCTTAGCCGCATGACCTATTTTTTGCAGAGCTCGTCACCCGTTGAGCTTACCGACTCGCCTACCGACCTCGCATGGTTGAAATCGTGATTCCTAGTGCCACTGATCATTTTCGCAGCTTTATCGTTGCAGATTGTCGGGCGGAGCTCGCCTATGTGAACTGGCTGGGCGCCGCCCATGTAGATCGCTGGAAGAGTTTCCGCCCATGGATCATTAAACAGCTGCCCATGTAGATCGCCGGGAAGAGCTCGCTGCGGATGGGCGTAGCTCGCCCATGAGAATCGGGCCGAAGAGCTCGCCCATGTGTATCGCCGGAAGAGTCACACGCCGGATACCGCGTAGTTCGGCCCATGAGAACTCGCCACCGCAACCGCCGGGCGCGCTCACCGGTGTGGAATCGGGAAGAGCTCGTCAAATCGCTGGTTGCTTCGCCAATGCGAATACCGAGTAGAGCTCACAATGCGAACAATCGCAGCCTGGTCAGAGTGAGCCGCGCCAGCTTCGTGCGCCGTGGGTCGAGTGGTGGGGAATGAGTGGCGACAGCCGAAAAAGGTATGTAGCCGAGTGGCGATGTAGCCCGAGGCCGATCTCGACTGTAGCGTGACTCGTGCGAGTAGACGAATCCTCAAAATGAGCCGGGCCCCAAGCGCCGTGGCCGAAGGGGCGATGTAACCAGCTTGACCACTCCTCAGTGGGCCGTGACCCATGCAAAGTGTATGAGCTCGCCAAAGTGAGTCACTGGGCTCGCCGCGGGTCAGTGGCTGCAGCCGAGACATGGTAGTCAGGTGGCGGAGTGCAGCCGAGCCGACCGACTCCTCGTGTACAAGTGGACTGTGTAGCAGATGAGCCTGGCCAAAGTGAGTCATTGGCTCCGGCGCCGTGGGCCGAGTGGCGAAGGTAATTGAGCGCGACAGAACAGCCGATCCGACCCCTCAGTAAATGTGGACTCAGGCAGAGAGTAGACTAATAACTCGTCAGCGGACGCCGGCTCCGGCGTCGCGGGCCGAGTGGCGAGGTCGCTGAGCGGTAATGTACTGAGTCGATCCGACTCCCCTTCGTGTAACAAGGATTCAGGTAGAGACGAACTCGTTAAAGTGAGCCACAATTCGCGGTCAGTACGACTGCTTGATTGAACCGCCGCGCCATTCGGGACTCGATTTTCCGAAAGGTGCGAACGCTTTACGTCGATCGATGGAGAATTTGGAACGCTCGTGACTGAGTGCTTTCAATTTCTTATAAACGGTATGGCTTCATCACAAAGGGCGAGTAATTTCTATCTATTTTGCTTTCTCCGTGCGTAACCTAATCTAGTGAGATGAATCATCAAGTCCGGTCATTCACTGGGATCCTCCAAGATTCAGGATCAGCCTCCGCCGTTTCCTTCTACATGTGGAGTTTGTGTTTTTCCCTAGTCTCCCTTTATGGGAAAGTCATGTTATTCCCTAGCCTTCATGGATGTCTGAGAGGGCGATGCATTTCTTGCGTCGCCTCTCATTTTCCTGCTCTTTTCTCTTCCTTCCTTTCTCCTTCTCCTTCTTTTCATCTTTCTTCCACATCCCATTCTCCCCTTTTGCTTTCTTCAAACTCCTTCCATCCCTTTTCTTCTTCCTTTTCCGCTTCTTTCTTTCCTTCTCCTTCTTTTCATTCTTTCTCCCTTCGCCTTTTTTTTAAAAGGGAATCACAGATCGATTGTAATCGACATATATCACTCGATTGTAACCGAATGTAGCCCGATTGGAATAAAAAGTGACTTTTATGTCTATGAACTTTCTCATTATGTATTTTTCGTGTCTACATATCTGAACTTTTCGAGATGTCTAACTAAATAATTCAAGGAAGGAACTGTTGGCATAAGAATCACAAGGCCTTCTATTTTGCTATTACAAACCGATGCCTACCGGGTAAAAACGCTTAAGATGTTCCCTCGCATTCCATGTGTATGTCGTAAGACTTTTCCTTCCTCCGTCTGGAGCTCATAATTGCCCGGTCCATCAATTTCGTGATACGACGTAGCGCCTCCTGGGCCAGCCCAAGCCTATATGCTACGTGTTCTTCCCTTGGTCAGGCAGGAGCTTCTTTAAGACTAAATCACCCTAAGATGTAGCTTCTTCTAGGGTTTGACTTCTTTTGATTGTAGTACCTCGCCGTCTTTCCTTTGATAAATTTTTCAGGCGCCTTGTGACTTCGCTTCGCTTCATCTAGGAGATCTAAATTAGACGAAGAGCTTCACATCAGGTTCCACTCGATGCTAACCTCGATCCCGAGACTTTATCTCGACCTCAACTGGCCATCGTCTGCCAAAGGCTAGGCAAATGGGGTTTCCTAAGGCCGACTGTGGTCGTCCCAGAGGGCCCATAATACCCTGTGGAGGTATTCTACCCACTCCTCACATCTTCCAATTTGGTTTTCTGCGCTTTAAGGGTTCTAATAAGGACTTCCAGCCAAATCATTGATCATGGGCGGCCGAGATGAGCACACTTTAATTCCGAGCCTCTACATTTAAATCTCGAATTTGGCGCATTCGAACCTGCTTCCATTGTCTGATAATGCACTCTTGGAATACCAAACCCGCATATGACTCCGCCGCCACAAAATTGTATCTTCTCATTCTCAGACCAGGGCCAAGGGCCTAGTCACCACTCTGGGTGAAGTAATCCACCGCGACAATTATGAATTTGCACTGACCTTTACCAATGGGCAGGGGTCCCAATATGTCCAAACCCCACGTTGAACGGCCAGGCTTCAGATCGATATGGGCCCGATGGGAGGCGTGAGATTTCGCGTGCTCCCGCGACTCGCATTTCGACTCAGGCCTGCATCCTCGAGTATTGCAGCCGCAGTACCCCTCGCCCCAAGACTTTCCCCGCTAATGCCTCGAGCTTCGATATGGCCCCCAGATATGCCCTCGTACTTCTCTCAAGACGCACTCTGTCTCTCTCACATGCACGGCGAAACGTGAAAATCCTCGCTTGGTAGAGGCTTCCTCGTGATCAGAAACCGCACCTCGCCTTATTTTAGCCAGCCAAGTCGCCCTGCAGCTCGTCTACAATATAATCCCAAATGATCAACCGGCTTTGAGCCTGACCCGACCTCGAGCAACCACCTCGCCTAGAGATCGGCCGAGGGTTCCGTGATTCGATAGTGCCGACCGCGAGGTCTTCCCGTGAGTCGTGGCTAGCTTTCACGGCACGCCGGCCGGAGTTCTCTCGTTCCGGGGACATGCTTAACCCGGGAACCAACACTGACTTTTAATATGTCACTAAACTTTTCGGAGGTATAGAATCATCCTTCACTTTTTGGGCCTCAGAGGTATTCCTCTATTATTCACCACCAAATTTGAGTCACCGTAATTCCTAATGGTCGACTTCTAATGAATGGCTTTAGGTCGAGGCTCACTATGACTCGCCCTCACACTCGCCGTTTGTCAGCATGGAACCCAAATCGGTATTCGAGCATTCATTCCTTCCTGAGTCGTGATTAGACCTGCTCCGCTTCCTCATGCGTTCGAGGCTCCATCTACAGAGAGTTTCCAGATGAGGAGGTCATTCATTGCTTGAGCGTTCTCAGCCGGCTCTGCTGAGGTGAATTCCATGACGAAGTCAACTAAGACTTGCCCTTTTATTGCGCTGGGTTTTGACTCATGTCGAATCCCGCTTAGCTCTACGCCCATTTCATCAACCTTCCTGAGACTTCTGGTTTATGTAACACTTGCTTCATCTGGTATTCCGTTGGGACTTCTATGGTGTGAGCCTAGAAGTAAGGGCGAAGTTTTCGGGCTGCGGTTACCAAGGCCAAAATTAATTTTTCCATCCTCGTATCTCTCCTCCGCCTCTTAAAGCCCGGCAAGAGTAAACCTGATGTCGTGACTCGCCCTCGTCTCCGACGAGACCGTTACTGGTCGAGAAGTCCCAAACTACCAGTATACAGGAGGAGCTCCTCTGAACCTGGCTTACTGTAATGGGTGAGAGTCAAATATGTTTTAAAGCCGAGAATGTCAGACTTGATATCCATCGAATGCCTTCTTCGTGACTACGCTGAAAGGCACTGTACCACACTCGCTGATACGAACTCCACTTTAGGTGAAATCCTCCGTCGCCGAACCCTTGCGAGACTGATGGCAATGGCATGTCGAGCACGGCCTTTATTTTGTCCTGGATTTGCTTCACCTCAAGGTTAACTATGAAACCTGTGCACTCTCACTAGGTCTGGCGATTTCAAATGATTAAGTTTCATGTCAGAAGTTTCAAACATCCAAACGCTCTGGAGCAGATGAGTTATGTGGAGCTCCTACAGATGGATTTACCAAACATGTCATCTATGTATACTTCCATAGTTGTGCCTAACTCGATTTTGAAACATCCGATTCAATTAATCTCTCGATATGTGGGCCCCAAGGCTGAGCCCAAATGGCATCACACGATAGCAAAGTAGGTTCCCTGCGCCGTGACGAACGAGGTCTTTTCGGGTCGCCTGGTCCATATTGATCCAAGTAACTCTCGAGAAGGCATCCATAAAACTGAGGTGAGTCGATGGCCCGCAGTTGGCATCTACGATAAGGTCGATTCGCTACAGAGGGAAACCGTCCCTTCGGGGCATGCTCATGATGCTCGCGAAGTCGACGCAGAGTCGCCACTCCGCCCATCGGCCGACGAGTAATGACAGTCAAGAAGCCACCTCAGTATTCTACCTCCCGACGTCCCTACCCGAAGGAGTCATCACTTCCCCGTTGACGGGCTTGGCCTTTTCCGGCGCCGAAGCCCCTTGCTTTGATTAGCCAAGGATGTAATAAATGCTCTGCTCCCGCGAAAGGATTATCAGAGGATCAATCCCTCCCATATCCGCGCCTAAGCCGAAGACGCCTTTGTTTTGTTTTGTTGAATAAGGGGGTTTTTGAGGTCTTCCGATACTGATCCAATGTGCAGATGGTTCCGTGTCGCATCCAAAGAGTACGGTTCCAGCTCTTCCTCCGATGGCTGTGGTCCGTGATCACCTCGCCGTATGTCGAGCTCATCCGTATATGTTGTCGACCACTTTTGTTTCATGGATGGTAGCATTCCTTGCCACCCGCCGGGGTCTCCTCGAACCATTCCTACTCCCATAGACAAAGAGGAACTGATCACCATATGGCATGCTGAGGGACGCTTTCACCTCATCGAGAGAGGGCCCGCCTGCCAACACATGTTGTGGTGACTGGGCGGTCACGATTTAGGAACCTTGCCGCGGTCGTTGCCCGGCATGGGATCTCAAGGTGAGCACTAGTTGTATCGAGCCTAGAGGCAGTACCTTTTCCCAAAAAACCCGTAGCGAGCATCGACGTCTCCAATTTCTCCATTTCGATGCTCCATTTTATCGAAGGTCGACGCAAAGATGATGTCTCAGACCCGATGAACTGCCTTGTCGCCACACCGCATGAACTACTTCAAAGGGCTGCCGGAGGGTAGTCGGCTCCAAGTCCGAATATATATGACTCACTGTCACCTGTATTGACACTGTTATATCCGCTACCTCCGTTGACCTGATGCTTTAGATGTGGGCTTTACGTGGCCGAAGCTAGGACTCTCCCCGCAATCCTCCCCGAGATTACTCACCGGATTTCACCAAGAGGTCGCTGGTGTTTGTGTCGCCACCGTCGAGGTGGTGGCTAGCTTCAGGGCGGAGCCCGGGTTCCCGAGCTTGACTCGATCCGATTGGGGATATAAAGGCCGAGGTATCCGCGCCGTCAAGTACTCTACTTTCTCGAAAGGTATGCACGTCCGTGCGGGCGGTCCAGAGTCCCATGGAACCCTGCAAAGATTGAGTTGTCTCATTGTAGGCCCGACTCTCCCATAATAGCCGCCATCTCAGAATTGCTCGCTTTCAGACTACAGACCTCGTGACACCGAGGTCAGCCGGGGTGAAGCGCCGGGGCGAATAACACTGCCGTCTCTCTGACCACAGGACCTTGTACGATCTCCGAGGCTACACGCCTTTGGGGGATCACTGTTTTCTCGAGATCCTTCCCGGGTCGCTGTCTCGGGGCTTCATTCCTCGCTGCTTGTCTGTCCCGCTTTTCTTTTATGATGAAGAGCCTCTCTGGATATGAGGCCTTCGAATCGTTAATATACTTCTCCATGGCGAGCACCTCCGCCCATGCTTGTTTGGGGATTTTTGGATATGGAAACATTGGGTCTTTCGACCGAACTCCTAAACCACCCATGAACACTCTGATCGCAAACTTCGCCGTATGTCCACCTTAGAGACTCCTAAGATTGAACCGCCGGACATAAGACCTCGTGCTTTCGCGATCCGCTTGACAACACAGATGGTAACTCGCTTTCAGACGTCTCCCAGCCTCCCAATGAAGTGAGAGACGAATGCAATGGATAAACTCTGAATGAGGAGATCACGACTAAGAGTTCACTGAACCATGCCAAGGCCGGGCCTTCGTGTGATTACAAAGCTCGCAGATCGCACCGTGTCTCTGCACCCATGCAAATGCATTTGATTTTCAGAGGTAGTTAGGATGATCACTGGGGTCTCTAGTACCAGAATGCTTCCACCTATGGCATTCCTGTGGGTCCTACCGAAGGGGGAAGTGGAGTACCCTATCAGATAGTGGTGACTCGCTTTGTTTGCACCCAAGGTGTCCATAGTGTCGAGCACGTCCTTCACCCACTTCCTTCACACCTGGCCGGTTCTTGCTCGATGTCCCGAACTGCTCCCATGAGGTTCAAGGGCGAGGGTGACGCACCCCTCCCACATGTTCCCCCAAGGGCCTTACGCCTCTTCTCCCACTAGACGCTACCTACGCCCGGCACCCGCTGGATTCTCGCTTCTGGCCAAATTCTCAGAATGATCAAGATTGAGCTGTCCTCACCCGAGGCCCGTCATGACCTTCCCGAGCCGGTCGTGGCCTCCTGATAGCCTGGACCGTCTCGTGAGTTGTTCTAATCCATTCGCCCACATTGATCGGGTGAGGCTTAAGTGGTTCCACTCGCTGTGCTGGCTCGCATTGCTTCTAACCACGTGAGGTCGGTTTTCAAGGCTGCCGCTTGATCCCGCATCCTCGGGAGGATTAGCGCACCCTTGCTCGTGTTCCGTGTCGATACCCATCGAGAATCGAGAAATCGCTATATTTATAAAGGAACCGCCGTTCTACAGACGGCGCCAACCGATGATGCCTTTTTTTCAAACTGCAATTGACCGGAGCGTGGGGCCGCCGGCTCACCTCGGATGGCCGCGGCTGGGATGCGTGCTCGATCGTCTCGTACTAAGGTAGGATCGGCCAGATCATGATCCGTTGTGCCCGGACGTAGCACTCCCGCAAAACAAGGAAGGCTGGGTCGGCGAGCCGCCCGCGCCAGCTCACGCTGTCATTTCTTTTCTGCAGAAAAGAGAGATCGCTAGGGGCGAATGTGGCTATATGTCATGAGTAGCGCGTCTAAGAGTGCGTATCTTCATCACTGGGTGGCTATGTATTTACAGAGATGTCCAAACGCTTGGACCGTAACTAGGATTTGTTCTACTGGATGGGGATTTTCTTATTAGCACGGATTTGGTAATGGATTTAGAAAGAATGCTTATTTGGGATAATCTTCCTTTCCTTATCGGGATCCAACCAGATGATCCGTTATTATTTTCTTCCTTATCGGGGAGATTCAATCTCAATCACAAGGACTGCTATTATTTTCCTTTCCTTATCGATAAGATTTGGCTGGATCAAGGATTTATATAACACAGTGCTATTCTATTTTCTCAGACATAAAATACAATCGATTCAATAGATATGACCTTCTAATTCATCCAAGATCGTCCTTCGCTGACAATGGGTAATAAATTCCGCTTGGTTGTACCGAGGGCCGAGGGCCCGAGTATTGCGCGGGCGCGCTAATTCTTTGCTTTCAGGAGCGGGCCTGCGAGCCCATTTTTCAAACCCTATTATATATATTAAATATTCGGTTAGTTAACCGAAACCACGGTTTTTGTATTTTGTAGACTGAAACCGAGATTTGTGTAAAACAAAAACCAAAACCAAACAGCTCGGTTTGATTAACCTATTTTTCGGTTCGAATTCAGTTTAGTTTTTCGATCGGTTTGGTTTTTTAGGTTTTTTTGCCCACCCAACAAAACCTACTCAAACAAACAAGCACTCTTTCTGATAGCGTGAAAAGAGGAACAACAAACCCTATTAAATCAAACACTCTTTGAGTATAACATATGAAAAAAGAGAGCGATTCGACTTGATCACCCTGAACAAAAAGGGCCAAAAGAAAAAAGCAAAACGAAAATAACCATAATTTCGAACTTTATTATGCAGTTAACCATCACCTTCACGTGGAACGTAGC
This sequence comes from Tetrastigma voinierianum, assembly GCA_016808115.1. NCBI lineage: Eukaryota > Viridiplantae > Streptophyta > Magnoliopsida > Vitales > Vitaceae > Tetrastigma > Tetrastigma voinierianum. The sequence continues at coordinate 1,723,128 of JAEQBH010001275.1, read as the reverse complement.
TGTCACATTCTTAAACCAAACAAGGGCGGTGAGAGGAACACTGTCGCCCCCTCTGCATTTAAGTAAAAAGAACAAACACTCAATATATAAGACTGAGGGGCAATTAATTAAACAAATTAATTGCAAATGAAGGTGGTTTCACAAGGAGTACTGTTTGGTGGAGTTGAATATAACAGGATGAGAAGAGAAGTTTGTGTACCACCAGAGATGGTGCATGCCTAACTATAACCCTTCCAAATACCAAATTGATCATAATCAACTTTTGGAAGCTGATGTGGAGAAGCATGCATGTTTGTAGTTATTGTACTTTGCTGGGACCATTTAATTACTCTACAATTATTGAATGAAACTCCTTGAAGCCATGCATTAGTTACCGTCTCTACTTCCAATGTAGCCTACGGTGAATGAATATGCAGGTGCATGGGGTCAGCACAGTTACTTAATTTGCTTGTCTCTGCTTTATGAGCCCCCATTGAAGACTACCTTACATTCATAATATAACAAACAATTAATGCCCCCATGTAATGTACAATCACTAATCATCAACAGTCTAACTTCTTCACCTGGGTCAAACAATTTAACCGCGGGCTATGCATGGGGTGCAGCTGATCAACTCTTTACATCTCACCACCATTTTAATCATTAATAACCAACTCTATGTATGGAATTTTTATATCTCAATTTCTAATTAAAATTAAAGTCAAACTAAATTAACTTTAATTTTAAAATTAAAATAAATATCAACTTTATTTTTTTAGAAAATACTAGTTGTTACAAATTATTAAAAATAGTTTATTTTAACTTTGAAATTTAGTTTATTTCTTACCTTAAATTCGACTAGTCAATAAAAACGAACTTATGCTTTTGCTTTGACCCTTTCTACCACACGAAGCCATTCGTATTTCTTCGTCATCAATGTATTTGTTTTGGCACATATTTTATATTAAATTCATACTTCAACTATTAAGATTATACTAGAATATCTAATCTTCTATTTTTAGAATATGTATATTCTGATTTGGTCAATGGTATAATTGTCATATTATGTTTGGTATTTATAGCTTCTGATTTGGTCAATGGTATAATTTGTCAAGTATTATAGCCATATTTATAAATTTCTCAGACGCATAACTCGTGTTCTACTTTAGCCTGTAATATTATACATTAATTCCACGTGAATCAATAGAAATCAAGGAAAACCAATTCTTTCATGGTATCGTAGCCCTAGCAAATTCTTTAGCAAGCTTTTACCCATTTATTTTCTTTCTACGATTTCTTCAGCCATCATCATCACCTCTCTCCGATTCTTCTCATTATGGCCGACGATGTGAAAATAGATCCCCATTCTCCTTATTATCTCGGTCCGAGATCAACCCCGAATATGATCACCCACGCGACCTTCACCATACCATATTTCATGGGCACGCAATTGCTGTCTTTGAAAGCTCGTCGGAAGTTTGTGTTTGTCGATGGACATTCACCAAACCAACTGAGAAGAAGAACAACTCATTGGGACATCATTAATTCTATGCTTGTCTCATGATCACAATTTTAATTTCGATCCAAAAATCAAGCGGCCCGCATTCTTTCATGATGAAGCCAAACGACTTTTGGGATTATCTGACAGCTGCCGGCGTGGCTAATGGTCCTTCCGCCTTCAACAATTGAGGGCCGACACACACCGTGAAGCAACCGAATATGTCTATCGATGATTATTATACCCGTCGATGGGATCAACAGAGGATGAATTGATCGCCCTAAGCCTCTCCACGCGGTGCTTCAGGTAATTGTACTTGCATGCCGCCGTCGACTTGCCACTTCTGACGGAGGAGGAGAAACTCCATCAATTTCTATTGGCATTAACTATGAGTTATATGCAACGGGTATCGCTCTAATTTGTTGTCCACTTCTCCTTTACCGATCTCGATCGTGTATCAAGCATGTCTTCGTGAAGAAAAGTCTCGGTACGCTTCGAGATAGAGCGACAAGAGGGAAATTCATGCTTGTGCCGATAAACCGCATCGACCTAAGGCTCGTGGTTACCCGGTCCCGAGCAAATCAAAAATTGTATTGTTCTGTTTGTAAGCGATCGGGTCATGATGACAATACTTGTTTCAAAACGCATGGATATCCGGATTGGTGGGAAGATCGGAACCGTGGAGTCCAAGGCAGTGCACGGCCCAATGCACAACCACCTCCTACGGCTCCTCCGACCGCCTCCTCGCGGGTCGGCTCCAGCCGTACTGCCACGGTCGTGGGTCACAATGCCGTGGTCGTAAATCGATTCAGCCGCCTCCTCATGGGTCCTCCGCATTTCTTTTGCCTCGAATTTAAAACCTGAGCAAAGTTCAAATTTTATCAATATGATAAATAATCGCCAAAGATGGATCGCATGACGGGCGCGCTTCCTTTTCGATTATTGATATCGGTGCTTCTCACCATGTTACTCGGTAATCGAATCATGTTTGACTCCGACACTCATCATATTTCCTCGCAATGTTCTCACTGCTACCTAACTGCACATACGGCTACTATACGCTTTCTTTCTTCGGTCGATCGACGGGTTGATACTTGAACATGTTTTATTTGTACCACGCTTACTGTAAATCTTAACTTCGGTGTCACAATTAATTGATGATTCTAAATGTCTTTTTTACACCACCGATTCATACAGGACCTACGCCGTGGAGTCCGATCGAGCCTGAACGCAAGGGGATGGACTCATTATTTTCGGCGGATTCCTACAGCAAAGTGTAACTCCAGAGATTTTGCATTTGAGTCGTGGCATCGCTGCCCCGCATCCGCCGATAGAGTCGTCAAGTTGTCTCGACTATTTCTTCAGCATTTCTAGAAAGAAATTGAATACAAAGCATGCGGAGTTTGTCCTCAAGCAGCAAAACGCGATAGTTTTCCCGCCGTTGATAGTAGCTTAGTCGAATCTTCTTTAACTTATTCATCGCGGATTTACGGGCCCAAATAAGATAATTCCTCTTCAAAAGGAGCACATTATTTTTCGACTTTGGTGGATGATTTTTCAAGAGCTGTATGGGTTTATTTATTATGCTCAAAACACAAGTTTATCAAGTTTTGTTCATTTTGCTATGATTTGCCCGGCCACTGAAACACATGTCAAAATAGTACGGAGATAATGGTAATGGAGTTTAAATGTATGTTGGATTATTTTGATACACATGGCATTATTTTTCAAACCTCTGCGGCCTTCTCAGACTCCTCAACAAACGGGTCGTGTGGAACTAAAACATCAACATATTCTACGTGGGTCAGGCTTTGATGTTTCAAGGCAATCTTCCGATTACTTTTGGGAGAATGTGTCGGTGCGTTGTATCTCATTAATTAACTCCTTCCTCGGTTTGCTCCACAATACAACTCCCTTGAAATTTTCGCCGCACCCGAGTATGATGAACTTAAGGTTTCGTCAAGCTTAGCTTTTTGCCCACAATCAAAGGCCAAAGGTAAAATTTGTTCTCTAAGTAGGAAGTGTGTCTTTATCAAGTTATCCACACGGGAAAAGTAGAAATTATATGACTTCAGATGTGTGACATCTTTGTTTCCAAGAGATGTAAAGTTTCATGAAAATGAATTTCCTACGAGACTGCTTACTTCTCAAGTGCCGCCTTATTCCTCATCTCACCTCGATTCTACGCGAGGATTGATGTTGATTTTTGGAAGACTGTGAGTCCGTCAGTGGATTCCATCATGCAGCCCCCGCATTGACTGAGATTGTGTCGAATCCCACATCGCGCCCCGTGCCCTCGCACTGGGCCTCCTCCCGCTCCACCGATGACCTAGGGCGTTGGTTGTGGGGATAAGCGCTCCTCCGCTCTTCTCGTGACTTTGAGCTACCTACACTGCATAATCTTCGAGTCCATCCGAGTGTTCATCGCCTTCTACTACCGTGCAATTCTTATCCTATAGCACATTATGTGAATTGTAATAAGTTTTCCACGACACCGTGTTTTTCTCGCAGCCGACATCAAGGCATTGAACCTCGTTTCTTTTTTAAAGAAGCTATGCAAGATGAAGGTTGGCGAGGCTATGCAGAAGAAATTACGCTGAGAAGCTAATGGCACTGACATGGGCGCTTTACTTCCTCATAAAAAGGCTCTTGGTTCTGGGTGGGTATACAAAATCAAATACTATGCGAATGGGCAAGTAGAGCGTCTTAAGGCTCGCCCGGTTATTTTTGGCAATCATCAAGTTGGAGGTTGATTAGAAACTTTGCCCAAATTTCTTTGCGAAATGGTCACCGCTCGCGCCTTCAGCCTGCAATGTCAAGAATCGGGCTCGTGATCGATGGATGTTCATAACGCGTTCTTCTCATGGTGATCTCGATGAAGAATTTTACATGAAACTTCCTCCGGCTTCAACGTCGCACCCATGAGTGTCGCCCCAAGAAGTCTCAGATGGTCTACGACAGCCGCGGGTGCTGGTATGCTGGGTTAGCCGCCTTTGAAGACTTATGGTTTCCTTCGGCCTATTCAGATTATTCTCTGCCACTCTACATCGTGACTCCAGACAACTTAATGTTCTTGTGTATGTTGATGATCTCATTATTTCTGCAATGATGCTTCCACTGCTGACTATCAAGGCCTATTTGCACGAGTGTTTCCATATGAAAGATTTGGGTGCCTCAAGTATTTTTCGTATCGAGGTTGCTCGTAATTCGTGAGGGCATCTTCGTGTCAACGAAAATACACTTTGATATTATTGCCGAACTCCGGGCTTATCGGGGTCTGGCCCCGCTATTTCCTAGTGGGAGCGTAATCACATTGGCTCTCGCCAAAGGCCCTTACCGATCTCCGTAAAGGTATAGGACGACTCTGTGGGTCGCCTCATTTACTTAACCCCACCCGTCCCTGACCCGGGTTTTATACAGCCTCATTCATCTTCAAGGGCTTTATGCAACACCTCAGCCAGATCACTGGGATGCGGCGCCGCACGGTTCGCTACTTAAAAGGGTGTCCGGTCAAGCGTTTCTTCTCGCTCCGATTATTATCTCCGACAGCTGGAGGATTTAGATCACACGGTCCTCGACTAGACGGTCTCACCGTCGATAGCGTTTCTCGATCTTCTCCGATTTCGAAGACCAAGAAACAATACGTGTCCCTACTCGTCGGGGCCGAGCATCGTCTCCATGGCTGCCGTCGCCAGAAAGTTGAAATGGCTCAAAGCTTTGCTTGCGGAGCTCAGTGTCACACATCTCGCCGGGCCATGCGCCTTATACTCAATATAGTCGCCAAGAATCTACATTGCTCAAAATCCTGTCTTCCATGAGCGTACCAAGCATATTGAAGTTGATTGTCATTATGTGCGTGATGCCATTCGTGACGGTATTATTTCTACGTCTCATGTGTCTACTGAAGATCAGCTTGCCGACATCTTCACCAAGGCTCTTGGCAAGCGCAAGTTTCTGTATCTACTTGGCAAGTTGGGCATTTGTGATCTCCATGCTCCAACTTGAGGGGGTATTGAATTACTAGAATATCTAATCTTCTATTTTTAGAATATGTATATTCTGATTTGGTCAATGGTATAATTGCCATATTATAGTCATATTTATAGCTTGATTTGGTCAATGGTATAATTGCCATATTATAGCCATATTTATAGCTTGTACGCATAACTGTAGCCAGACTTTTAGTTTGTAATATTATATATATGACCTACGGGTGAATCAATAGAATCAAGGAAAACCAATTCTTTCATCAACCCAACCTAGTGTATGGAGCAAGAAAATTTGAATTAGGTATTTTAGCCATGACAGTGGAATATGTATTTAATTCTAAAATGTACCTACTGACTTGTATGTTCAAGAAATTCTTGCATGGTCACTTGTTTATTATCTATATGCTTTCCTTTATTTATTTGTTTTTATACGATTGGAAAATTTTCTAGAATTTACAGTCTCAAGAATTCATTCTTATACAACACAAGGGAAAGCTAGACAATTATATAAAATGATTCTCAAATTTTCTGTTTGACTTTGACTCAGATGTCAGATCGATTGGTGAATTTGGGATTTGAAGATGACACAAGGGAGGTGTTTGACCACTTCAAAGCACACAAAGGAGGTGTTTGACCACTTCAAAGCCCACTAAGATTCATAATTTTGCTAGAAGTACTGCTTTGGTAAAACCTGTAACTCTTGATTTTCACAGTAAATTATGACATGCCAGCAGAGATAGAAAATTATGTTCACAGGAGAATTTTGAGTTACAACATCAGAAAAGCATGGCAATTGCCAGTTCTAGGAGGGATTAATTATTTTGGTTCTGGGGATACAGAGGAGAATTTTTTGAGTTCTACAGTACAAGACGGTGATGCATATTTGCATGTTCATCAATCTGGCTTACATGCTTGCTTCATGTTCTGATTTTAATAAATTGGCAAGAAGTAGTAGTAGTCATTCCAGCTGTTACCAGTGTGATGAATGATTGTATACTAGCAGATCTACATATTTTTTGGTCAATAGCCTATAGGCTATAAGCTTGAATCTTTCTAGGGATTGAAATTAATATCTCAAATTATCCTTTAAGCTTGTAATGTATTACTTTTCTGAGGGGAACCTTTTTTCAAGTTATGTCAAAAGGATGTAGTTTCTTCAAGATGGAGACTTTGTTAAATGGTTTCCCCTTCATATCTGACTGCTAATTTGAATTCTTGTTCCAGCTAAGTATTGGGCTAAATGTTTGGAAGGAGAATCATGGAGCTAGAATAATTGTTCATTGAACTCTTCAACTATTTTCAAAAGATATTTTATGACATTATGCAATCTGTTGGTGTAGAATGACAGAAAGATCAATCAAACAGAAGAGAAGGAATCATTCAGTCATTTTATATATTAGATCCCACTATACTCCCCTGTTCTGCCCTATTCCAGACTGAAATACAAGATCAAGCTTCAGGTATCATATATCATGCAATTGTTTTGTCCTTCTGTTCACACTGATGATATAGATTCTGCTCTTTCTGCAACACTTGTAAAACAGTAATGGTTTTGCGCATTAATAATAGCTTCTTTAATTAGCTAGCCAATATTCCAAATGAATTATCCACAAAAACAGAATTAGAGAGCTTGACAAATCAGAATGAGTAAGTTATTAATTTTGTATGGTATATGAGAAGAATAGTTCCAATATTTCTTCTCTGTAGCTGAATTGAAACCTGCAGAGTGAGAGAGGTTATTAAGGAGATGGGGGTGAGCTTTGTCAGCGTCTCATCTCAACGGAAAGGAATAAAATCTCTGGGAATGAATGGCTGCAATTCCTCACTTTCTGCAGTTTCCGGTCACAAGAGCTGGATTTGAATTTGAAATTCATATATGGAATACTGTGATGTGAATGAGGCCAGCAAACACCACCACTGGAAGTCACCCATTCCTTACCAGTTACCTCTATGGGGCGGCCTGGCCCTCATGCCTCATGCCTCATGCTATTACTCATTGCTCTAGCATTGGTGATCCTTCTTTACTCCTGTCAAAGGTCCGCCGCCAACTCATCAGCCCATGGTGAAGAAAAACCGGCGAAGGATGTGGAGAAGCGGCCCGACATGCCCGGAGACGAACCCTGCTCTACGGCCGGCGGACCTTTGGAAGGAGTAGGAAAGGATCATCAATGCTAGAGCAATATGCCTTCTCCTAGCATGACGGCCAGTCCGCCGAAGAGGTAAGGAATTGGCCGAAGTTATCGAAGGTTTATTCGGGGTGTGGGAAGGGAGAAATTTAGAGGAAGATATAGGCAATCGTGCAAGAGATTGCTTCCACTGGTCTACCATCACTCTTGCGACAAAATTAATGAACCTTTTTATGCTATCTCTCACCAATCCAAGCACATTTTCAGGATGTGTTAGGTTTTACTGATGGAAGCTCCCTCCATTTGTGATGGTTTGCGTTTTTTAGGCGTAAGCAGTTGATGTGTTGGCATACACAAACAAGGATGTTGCAGTTCCATCCAGTTGGATTGAGAGTGACTCCAAACTGATTGCCAATATCCATATAGATGGTGAAACTCCCATGCATCATTTTGATACCAAGGTAAGATTTGATATATATATACAATTGATTCAATTGTTAATCCATGTTCCACTTAATTGTTGTTGGTGTTATGGGAATTGTGTTTTTGTTGTTAAGTTGTTGTTGTGTTCTTGGGTTTTAGATCCATTTCTTTCTCATCATTTTCTTTTATTTTACATAGGCAAAATAGCAATTGTATTACAACTAAGCAGGCACAAACATGTCTTTCTCTTTCCTTTTCTCTCTCTTACTCGTGATTGATTAACTGGTTAAATCTAGGTTTCCCTACTTTTAATTGTTGCAAAACCAAGAACCAAATACGGTATATGTTTATATGCAAGCACCAATATTTTTTTATATATATTTTGGCCAAGTAAATTTCTAACTTGTAAACAATATGGTAGATACAAATTTTAGGGCGGTCAATTTTGTGCATAACTTATGTTTTATGCTTATTGTTAAGACCGTAGCCAAAATGAGTTTGATATACATCATTAATCCACCATTGCCTAACATTTTAAAATTTTAGGTTATTGGTAGCTTCATTGAGTGTCAAAACCTTAGTTAATTTACAAGATTTCAATTTTTATTACCCTCATTTACCTTGCAAAGATTATGAAAGGGAAAATTCAGCTTGTTATAAGGTGTTCTCATGAGCATACCAGCTTGATACAACAAGCTATGGATTATTATGGGGAACAATTAAATTTCGACATAACAACAGGCACGAAAATAAATCAACATAAATGGGGACACAAGAGATCGTTACGTGGCCTCGCTCAACCCACGCTCGCGGCGCTGCCACACAGCACTTCACTATATATCAATTAAAGCTACGCTTGGTCTTATATGAGACAAGGCTCCCCCTTTCTCTAACGCTGCCTTCACCTAATTCTTCCACAGTGAAACATAGAATGAGATTCCCTTATTCCCTAAACACCATCTAGACTCCCACAAGCCCAAACCACATCTTTTAACAAGATGTATAAATACTTCCAAACAATAAGAGAAATTGGACAATACCTAAAATGGGTATTCAACGCCCACAACCACCTTCTTTGCACGTGCTTCTACATTTTTGTGGTGTCTTTGCATCAATACGTTTCCCCTATTTATCATCCTCCAAGGAAATCAAACCATAATATTATGGATCACATGTTTCTTATTCTGACTCAATCAAGCCAACTAAAAATATATGTCTTCCATTGAAAGCCCATCAATCAAGCCAACTGATTATCTTCCATATTCACCATTGAGGAATATTTGTATTCCATAGAAAATGATCAAATCTGGAAGATTTGGTATGCCCAATGTTACCTTATATCCCACCTTATTTGTCCCACATCATATCAACCTCTAATCTTCAAAAAATCCTCTTCGGAATCGAATTTTTCCAAATATGGTAAGTCTTGCAATCCAGCTTGGTATACTAACTTGTGCACCAACCTTGAGATAACTCATGTTACACCCTCTTATAGCTTCAATCAAATGAAACGTGCAGCACAATTTTGCCTAAGATAATGACAATAGATATCTCCAACAGATTTCAATTTCATTATTTAAGATTGGGATTAGATTAGATGGAGGAATTTTTATTACCATCATTTATCTTGCAAAGATTTCAATTTCATTATTTAAGATTGGGATTAAGTCGACGGAGGGAATCTCCCACAAAATTCTATATGCTTATGGATGGGTTCTCGATGATGCTTTTTTCAACTTAACTGACCTCGACCGTAAAGGGCCGCCAATGGACTCCCGACTCCGCCGGTGGGGTTGGCTTGCGGCTCTGGATCGCCGGGCCTGAAATGATCGCCGTACGTCGGTCCGTTGCGCTCGACGTGGCACTCCTCCTGCAACACGAAAAGAAGCTGGGTCGGGCGAGGGCTTCCGCCCTCGTGGCCGCCTGATGCCTAAGTCATTTTCTTTCCGGTAAGAGGATCGCTGTAGGGCGTAATGCATTATGTGATGTTTGCGCATGAGTATGCATCTTCACCGATGGGGTAGCCTTGTATTTATAGTAGATGTTCTACCGCTTGATGGTGATTTATGATTCATTCCTATCGATGGATATTTCCCGTCATTATCGGTATCGATTTGGTAGCGATAGAAAGAGCGCTTTATTTTGGGATAATCTCCTTCCTTATCAGATCCCCGGCCTACGATAGAGTCGTTATTATCTTTCTTTCCTTATTGATGAGATTTGGTTGGATTTGCAGGATAATATATTATTGGGGATTATTATATTTCCCTTATCTTTGGGAGACTTCCCATAATCGGCATTTGGGCTAAGCGGATTGGACCTTCATTCTGGGCTGGTACCAAAAGGCTCAATGTCGGCGTGAAAAGGCCCCGAATGGGCATTTCCTTCGCTAGCCGAGCTGCCTCGCGTGTTTCATTGGCCGACCTCTTCTCGACCTGGCGAGTGGGCCTGTGAGCCTTATTTTTTAAACCCTATAAGGTTCAAACAAGAGACAAAAAGAAAAGAATATCTAGTTGAGAAGTTAAGTGTCACAATCTTGATGGTTCATGAAATCTCTTCAACTATGATTCTGAGCCATACTTTTTCAGCTTTTTCTACCACCCATTTGGTTAATTAATTTTTTTCTGTTTCGATCTATAAAGCTATCACCTATCCACCCATCCTTTGATTTTCGGAGAATTTTCTCTTTCACCTTCTTAGTTATATTTTGGACATGTCATATATCATATACAATCCATCCCAATCACAATACCAATTTGTTATTTTCCGGTATTTAGGATGTGATTATGGCGATGAAATTGTTTCAAGAATTCCAAGGCCAAGGAATGCAACAAACAAACCACTCACAGGAGGATAACATTAATCTTACTTGGGTTCAATGAGGCAATATTTTTCACAGACCCAATCCAAAGGCTGTGGACTCGATTAGAAACCTAATCTGAACTAGAAAAATGAGCATTCAGGAAAATATTTTAGCATTGAATCAGTTCCTGTTTTCAATCATTTCCACATTTTAACAAATAAATTATATTAGAGAGAATTCTTCTGTTCAGGAACTGAGGAGATCATGGAGTTACCCAAAATGGAACACAAGGTAATTTCAGTGTAAATGTCTCAACAGCAGGCCTAAAAGCATGGGAACATTGACGAAAAGCGCCCCAACCTTATTGCTCAGCACATGTTCTGATGTCCATGCATGTGCCTTCTCTTTTGTTTTGGCAGTTTAGGGTTTTTTTTCATAATATCATTGTGAACCCACCATGCAATTTTTTGACTTTGTTATTATAGCTGAGTTGATGATGATGCGGATGATGAAATGAGGGCTGGTTTTTTAGGGTCTTGTTTCGCTTTTGCATGCTGTAGGAAAATTGATAGAGATATGACCTTGTTTTTCATAGGTCTCTTCTTGTTGATGATGAAATGGGTTTATTCTTAAATTTTGATTCATGGGCCTTGTTTGGCTTCAATTGTAATCCTCAAGTCATGCAATTAAGCAGATGATGATGCTGATGAAATGGGTTCTATCATGGCTAGCTTTTGATTTTTGGGTCATATCATATTTTGTTTCTTTGTCTTGTAAAGATTGTAAAAGTAGTTTTGTTAGGATCAAAGGGTGTTTTTGTGGTTAGGATCCTGTTTCCTAAATTTAGAAAATTACATTGTGAGATGAAAAGGCAACCAACCAGGATCTCAAGCTTGGCTTTTGCCTGTTTGTTTTTTGTTCAGTTTTGAACATGTTAACACCACCACCCCCACCCCCTTCCCAAAAAAAAAGTTTGAAAACATTTTAACAAACAGGAGGATGCGTGTGGTGTACCAAACAGCTGTAATATAGCTATTGTGTTGTGGACAAACTAGCATGAAAGTGACACAGTGTGTAGCACGATTAATCAACAAGAATAAACACGTTCTAATCTAAAAACCAATTCTTAATCCAGAGAACAAAATAAAGCAAAAACTTTGATTTTTTTTTTTTGATAAATTGATCAAAGTGATAAAAATCCTTAAAGTTAAACTCTAAAACATCTATTTAGCCTAGACATAATATGAGTAGAATAAGAAATAAAATAATATTCCAAAACAATAATAGGAAATAAAATAATACTCCCAAAACAATAATGAGAAATAAAATAATGACCCAAAACAATAATAACAGATAAAGATAATATCACCCCAGAGACTTCCGTCTCACATGTCATCCCACCATTATCACCACATCTCTAGCCTTGAGGCCACATTACCATCTATGACCTCACCATCACCTGTAGCATTGTTTCCCATTGATGAGACCATGATTGACCTTATTTCAGACTTGGGTGCATGACCACTTAGGCAACCTCACGCTCCACGTAAACTCCGAGTCGTTCCTCCATCAACTCCCTAAGCTCCTTCAACTCCATAAGATCCATTTGAGATTGCACATGCCCCTACAGATCATCTAGCTGTGTATTTTAGGCGTCCTAAGAGAAAAGACCGCATCATGTGAGACCTATCTGTCTATTTATATATGTATATAGTTTTATTTGTATTACATTGTATATATATTTATATGATTTGATTTATATATGAAATGATCAATTGTTGTGTATTGGTTGTCACTTAGATGCAATTTGGTTGATTTGATGAAATGGTTGTAATGCAGGTGTAGTGACTTGGTTGTATTTTAGATACATGTAATTGATTGTAATTTGGATATAAGTTGGTTAATTTGGATGAAATGTTTGTAATGCAGGTGTAATGAATTGATTGTATTTTTGGATAGGTGTATTAGGCTATAATTTTGGCATAATATATAATTTCAAATTGTCATTTTTAACAAAATTTCAAAGTCGTAGTCAGAAACTACGACATTGTATTTTTTTAAAATTTAATGTCATAGTCATTATGTCATGCCCCAACCCCAGCCTAAGTGAAAAGTGGGGACGCGGCATCGGGATCGACTTTTAACATGTTTTTCTCATTATCGGGTGGGCCTAATGAGTATATTTTCAAAGAAATAAAACTTATAACATATACATATAAACAAACTAATTTGAGTATGTTCATAATATTCTATACATATACTGAAAGTCCCATTTACTATACAATTTCACTATTGTACAACCTTACATTTACATATACAAAAACAAATCCAAACTCCACTTAAAGGCCTAATTGCTGTGGTTGGCCCCCGACGGATGCGGAATGCCGTAACATCTTCTCATTTCACTCGATGAAACAATCTGCAAGCAAGCTTAGTAACTCAGTGAAACATATAACATATATGACCACTTGCGTTGATCCTAATTTCAAAGGTACATATACAATAACTTATAAACATATACTTCTTTTACATATCATATACATCTTTCGTATCATTTGCAAATTTCATGTCTTTTTCATGTGTCATGTTTCATATTATTTTATATCATCTTGTATCATCTTATATCATTTTTTTATGCCTGTATACTCTAAAGACGTGATTACCGGAGATAACCTGTATACTGAAGGTATCATCCCAGACGAAACAGTTGACCTATGCCTCGCATCGTATGACCCAACTGGGTCAGATATACCCAAAGGTATTATCACTATATAAAGACGTTGACCTATTCGATTATGTGACCCAACCAGGCCATCGTAATGACCCAAACGGGGCCGCTTTAATGACCCAAACGGGTCCAACTTGTAACTTGTAATCCTTCATAGGCAATGTCTACTTGTCCATCCACTTTGAAATATATGCAGGAAATCTATTAGATTTTTATCTAAGTTAGGGATATCATACTAGTCATTTACATGTTTGTATCACTGTTCATGTGTTCATATTTCATATATCAACCCTTCTTTTATTTATTTACTTCAAATACTTTATACCGAAATATTTCCTACAAACAAATGTGGGCCACTTTAACGAATTTTCTCGACCTAATGGGGTCTAAATTTAAATACAATTGTTCTGAGATTATTTCTCCTGTAGTTTACTTTACCCAAAAATTAATCACTCACCTTTGGAACCCAACTTATACCCCAAATTTTTATATATATTTCTCTCTCTCTCTCTCTCTCTCTCTCTCTCTATATATATATATATATATATATATGATATATATATATATATATATATATATATATATATATTAAAAAATTATAGTTGTAAAAATATCTAATACATTCTCCGAATTTGAAAAACGTTTTTTAATTTTAAAATATTTAATAAATACTTGTAGCTAAATTTTTAAGGAAAATACATTTTTAAAAACAACAAAACTTCTAGGGGTGGGCATGGTTCAAGTATCTAATCTGTCAGCAGAAAATAAAAACCGACTCGCTGGTTTTGGTTCGTTATTTATATAAACAAAAATTCCATTCATTAATATGGTTAACCAAATCTTTCTGCTAACCATATATTGGTTTTCAAGACTATAATTAAAATAAATTTGTAATTTTATAATCATATATTAAAGTTCAAATTATTATAATAATTATTATAAATACAATAAAAATGCAAAGAAAAAATGAATATAATCTTATTCATTTGCAATTTCAATACACTCAGACATTTATAATACATCCACAGTTTCAATATAAACGATATGATTAGATAATTTAATCACGGTTTTTTTTATGTTTTAACTTCAGTAGAAAAAGAAACTAATTAAAAAAAATCACAGCCTATATGCTTTGGTTTGAAAGAAAATGGTAAAAACTTAGTTTGGAAGAAAAAAGTAAAAGTAATGGATAAAAGTGGGAAAGTTACAACTCACACACACACACACACACACACACACACATATATATATATATATATATATATATATATATATATATATATATATATATATATATATATATATATATATGTATATATATATATATATATCGGTTGGTTGAACCGAAACCACGGTTTTTGTATTTTCAGAACCGAAATCGGTAGATCAAGGTAAACAAACCAAACCGAACAAATTTATTCGATTAACCTATTTTTCGGTTCGAATTCGGTCTGCTTTTCTAATAATCTGATTTTGTGATTTTTTGCCCACCCTTAACAAACCCTATCAAACTAAACACACTCTTTTGAGTATAGCGTGTGAAAAAGAGGAAAACAACAAACCCTATTAAATCAAACACTCTTTGAGTATGACTTGTGAAAAAGGAGAAAAACAACAAACTATTAAATCAAACACTCTTTGAGTATAACATGTGAAAAAAAAAGAGCGATTCGACTTGATCGCCCTGAACATAAAGGGCCAAAAAAAAAAGCAAAACGAAAATAACCATAATTTCTAACTTTATTATGCAGTTAACCATCACCGTCATACACGTGGAACGTAGCTGTCACATTCTTAAACCAAACAAGGGCGGTGAGAGGAACACTGTCGCCCCCTTTGCATTTAAGTAAAAAGAACAAACACTCAATATATAAGACTGAGGGGCAGTTAATTAAACAAATTAATTGCAAATGAAGGTGATTTCACAAGGAGTACTGTTTGGTGGAGTTGAATATAACATGGATGAAAAGAGAAGTGGAGGTGGGAAAGGTACAAGTTTGTAATTAATTGCATGGTGCATGCCTACCTGTAACCCCCCACGACGAATTGGAATCTTTCCAAATAACAAAGTGATCATAATCAACTTTTGGAAGTTGACGTGGAGAATCATGCATGTTTGTAGTTATTGTACTTTGCTGGGAACATGCATATGTATTGCTTCATTTAATTACTCTATAATTATTCAATGAAACTCCTTGGAGCAATGCATTAGTTACTCTCTCTACTTCCAATGCAAATGTGGAGAAAATAAAGAATCCATAAATATGGACAAATAAGTAGGTGCATGGGGGTCACACAATTTCTTAATTTGCTTGTCTGCTTATGAGAAGGATTTACTGAGGTTTTTACATTCATACTGCAAAAAACAATTAATGCCTGCATGTAATGTAGTAATCACTAATCATCAACAATCTTACTTTTTCTTTTGAGCAAGATGACAAAGAAGTCGACCTTGAGGTGTTTTATCGACATCGATATTACGATTCAGTCACTCAGATAACAATCGACTCGGGACGGTCTCGGCACGATCACGCGATGTATCGGTCAATGTGATCGGGCCGACACGCAGTCAGCATTTATTAAAGTATTTAAAATTATTAAAATATTATATAAATTATTAGAAAATAAATATAATTATAAGCTAAAATTTAATAGTTTTTTTTATGTATTTAACTATATTTAAATAGTTAATAAAACGTCCAGTGAAAGATATTTATGATAATGCTAACAAAAGAAATTATTTTATATCAAATATAACATCTTTTTAACAAAATGTCATCAAATACATCAATCAATCCCATGCTTAATGACGAGGGGCTCAAAAATATGATTTATGGTTTTGTTAATATATTATTCTTATTTTATTAAAAATATTATAATTTGAAATTAATTAGAAGTTGTTAAATATATTTTTCGGTTGGAAACAGTGGTAAAACGGGGTCGAGGATTGGGAGCCATAAATACAGCTTAGGCCAAACTACACAAAACAACGCTGCTTGGCCATCATAATTCAAAATCAGAACGATCGCCGCTTTTGACCGGAGAGTCCAAACAACTGCTTTTGAATTAGTACTGTCACTGGTCCAAACAATGTCGTCTTAGGTGTTGACAACTTATGCAAACCACGCTTTCTACCTCAAAGGTACTTCCAAGCATTGTTTTGATATGTATTTAAAAATAAATAATGAAACGACGCCGTCATTACAGAGACGAAACGACGTTGAGCCATGCAAGGCACTTAAAAGAGGAACCCTTGTTCTTGCAATTGGGAAGCTGGGTAGAAAATGAAAACGTTGAAGGGGAGGAAGGCAAGAGTTACAGCGGATTAAGACTGCCAACTCAAGTCCAAGGCGACTCTTGTGAGTTCTGACTTCAGAGACTTGTTACTCGAGGTTTTGGAGCAAGTGGCAGTCGGTGAGCCTGAGGAGGTAAGTTAGGTTTTACTTTTGTTAATTTCCTCCTCTTCTTCGTTTCTTCTTGAAATTTCCATTTCTTCTTGAAATTTCCATTTCAAAATCTCATATCCAGGGGTTCTTTTGCAGTTTGCTTTTTCTGTCGAATCTATGAATTTTTTTTATTTTTTTATTTTTTTATTGTTGTGATTTGAAATTCAATCATGGGTATCTCTTAATGTTTACTGTGTTGCTTTTCAGAGGAATCTTTGGATGTTTGAATTTTTTTTTTGGATTTTTTGGTTCTTCAGACCGAAGATCCACTATCGTATTTTCACCGAGCCTACAGCCATCTCGAGAACTCGGCCGAGTCCATCGAGTTTTAACCACCCACTCATAGTCTTGTATCTGGTGTTAGTATCAACGCGGTTAGCCCCAAGTCGGTTACGAATCGGCCTAGTCGTACAGAACTTGATTGATTTTTTGAACCCTGATTGGATATGAAGGGTTAATTCAGTGGTGGGCCGGGAGCTAGGAATCGAAAACCTGATGAGATGGTGATCCTTAATTTAAGAAAAAACAACTTCAGAGGGCCATTACCAGTCACCACGAATCTCATCAGCTTTAATAACCAACCTAAGTCAAAAAATTGAAATCGGAATTGAAATTTAAGAATCTCATCGCTAAGACTCCTCCCGCTAGAAATGATAGTTGATCACAGTTCGAAACATTTATGTGCTGCGCGCTACCCCGCCTAGGCGAAGAGTGGGGACGCGGCACGGGACTAGGACTCTTTAACCTGTTTTTCCTCGTCAGGGCCCAGAATTTTATATATATATTTTCATAACAAATAAAACTTATAACATATACATATAAACAACCACCGTGAGCGGTGTTCATAATATTTTGTATGTTATATCTCGAGTCTCATTTACTTGTTCTTATACAATTTCACTATTACAAAACTCTACATTTACACATATAGTAAATCCAAAACTACTTAGTGGTGGGCTTCTATTGATACCGTCCCGACGGATGCGGAATGTCATGAATGTCCTCAAGACTATACGGATTTAAACACCCATGCTAAGCTTATAGCTGAAAGGGAAAAATATAAATATATACATCTTCATATCATTTGCATATTCCATGCCTTTTCTATGTGCCATGTCATATTACCATATCATCTTCAGATCATTTTTATTTTTATTTTTATGCATGTATATTCCCAAAGACGTGGATGCGGAGATAATCAGATATACCCGGGCGCGGTTTCCATCGTACGAAACAAAGGACCTATGCTTGTACCTGTATGACCCACAAACAATGATATACCCGAAGGTATCATCACTGTACGAGACAGTGACCCATGCCTGTATTATGTGACCCAAACGGGGCCGCTTTAATGACCCAAACGAGGCCAAATTATAACTTGTAAACCCTTATAGGCAATGCCTACTTGTCCATCCACTTTGGAATATATGCAGGAAATTAGGCTTATTAGGTTTTTATCTGAGTTAGAGATATCATTCTAGTCATTTACATGTTTGTATTACTGTTCATGTGTTCATATTTCATATATCAACCCTTCTTTTATTTATTTACTTCAAATACTTTACACCGAAATATTTCCTACAAACAGCGCTTCACTTTAACGAATTTTTTAGATCCAATGGGGTCCAAATTTGAATACACTTATTTCAAGGAGATTTGTTCACCTAGAAGTCTAGTTTACCTAAAAATTCGAATAACTAAATTTGGATGAGTGAAACTCAACTTATGGCCTAAATATCCAAAACTGTACCAAAACACCAAAACTATATTAGAAACTACTTGAAAACAGAGTTTCACTTTAACAAATTTTCTGGGTCCAATGGGGTCTAAATTTGAATACACTTATTTCAATGATATTTGTTCCCCTAGAAGTCTAGTTTACCCATAAATTTGAATCACTCAATTTGGATAAGTGAAATTCAACTTATGACCTAAATACTCAAAACTATAACAAAACACCAAAACTGTATCAGAAATTGCCCGAAAATAGGGTTTCACTTTGACGAATTTTCTGGGTCCAAATTTGAATACACTTATTTCAAAGAGATTTGTTTTCATAGAAGTCTAGTTTACTCAAAAATTTGAATAACTTAATTTGGATGAGTGATGGCCAAGTTATGGCCAAGACAAAAACGTAGGTTTTGGAAAAAATTTGACAGCATCTCCCCTAACCCCAACATTTCCTTTATACAAACATTCCTTAATTGAGGACCACAACCAGCTCAAACAACTTCAAAACAACCACTAACTGAACTAAAACAATTAAAATCACACTTATTCAAGTTAGGGTTTGATGAAAAACCTAAACTAAATGTTTCAAAGAAGTTAGGATGAGTTCCTTAACCTTAATCTTTTCTTCAAACTTGCTTTTCCTCCTCTCCTTCCTTCCTTCTCTTTGCTTGAACAAATAAAACCCAAAGATGGCTTCTCCCTTCAACAACCGTGTCTCTCTCTCACTCTCTCTCTTTTCATAGACCATTTTGGTCTTATCCCTAATTTTGGTCTAAGGCTTTGT
Organism: Tetrastigma voinierianum; assembly: GCA_016808115.1. NCBI lineage: Eukaryota > Viridiplantae > Streptophyta > Magnoliopsida > Vitales > Vitaceae > Tetrastigma > Tetrastigma voinierianum. The sequence goes on along the minus strand of JAEQBH010001275.1, from coordinate 1,703,621 downwards.
TTGGCCTTGCATTTTTAGTTAGTTTCCCCATTTTTGCTCAAAAGCCCTTCATCTCTCTTCATTTGCACTTCAAATTATCTCATTATTCTATTTTGGTATATAAACTTTGGCCTTATGCCCTCTTTAGTCCTTATTTTACAATTTACCCTTTTACCCTTGATTCTTGAATTTAATTTCCGAGTTGTTATCATTTTCACACTTAACAATATAAATTCTAGAAAATTTCAAATTTAACATATATTATACTCTAAACTTATTATAAAACGATTAGGGTATATTTCGAGGTATTACAGGATGTTTCGCAAAATTAACAATAATCTGGCTCGATTTCGAGCTTCAGAGCTTCTTGTCAAACAACAGAGGGTACCTAGCTAGCCTAGCCTTTAATCAAGCACTATGCATGGGCGTAATCGAGCAACTTTAGTTCTAGTTTTGTAAAACTAAGAAAGTATTTATCGATCCTTAAAAAACAATTTATTAATAATCAATGACCTAATAAATACATTGCAAAATAATAACTTTATCAAACAATGAAACATATCAATTGCATTCAGGTAGATAACATACCTCGACAGGGATCTTAGAATTGTCAAGGCCGCCATTAGTCTCAAATCAAGGGATGAAATCAAAGAAATGTTAGGTTGAAGATGTATCTTCCTTCTTCCCCAAGTGTACGCATAAACACTTGTTAAATTCCTAGGCTCTACTCATATATATATATATATATATATAAAGCACAAGGGAACAATTGGGCTTTGGTCCAAGCTTACCAAATTAAGGGAGAAGATATATAGAATCATGAGCTTATAGCTAGTTAATATTAAATCATCCCATAAATGGAAAATAATTAGCATGCACAATTACACAAGTAAAATTGTAATATGATTATGCTTAGTTCATGATTAATAAATTAATCTAACATTCTCCCACTTAGACGACATAATCATAACTCAGATTCTTTCTCAATAGGTACATAGCCATAACCAATCATATACAATTAACGCACCGAAATGATGCATAAATCGTACATAATCAGACATTACTAATCAAAATCATAACTCGAATGCTTTAATAAGAGACTTACATAGTCATAACCAATCATATACAATTAATACATCGAGAGGATGCATAAATCGCATAATCAAAAGCAATGATCAGCTACTTCTGAACTACAGATATCATTCAATGTGTTAGATTAACATCATTTTGTCATTCATCTGGTCAAAATGACACAAAGTCATAAGATAATGACAAATAGGAATGAGGGACTCTGCAACTTTCTCTTTCACAAAAAGGAACTTCACATCGATGAGCTTAGAGAGAGAAGTGCTCATAGTGTTCCTACATAAATATACAACTGCGGAATTATCATAAAACAATTTCAGCGGTCTAAAAATGGAGTGAACAACTTCTAAAGCTGAAATGAAGTTCTGCAACCATATTGCATGACATGTACCTCATAACATGGCACATACTTTGCCTCCATAGTAGAAGAAGCTGTAAGTATCTGCTTGACACTTTCCACGAAACAACTCCTTCATCCATCATATCCTTCTGGTTGATGCTTGATTTGTATATATTTTAGAATGGTTTTGTGAATTTATTCTTGTGTTGATGTTAATTGGTGTAGTTGTTGGATTACTATGGTTTTGCCTAATTGATTTATGTTAGGGGTGAGTTTAAGACCTAGTGCACAAAGGGTTTCCATAGTGACAGTTGGAAAAATACCCTTAGGCCTTGATCTTTACTCCCAAATGTATCTCAATTGACAAAATCAACCGAACCTAGTCAAAGAAGTCTATGGAATTAGGAATGCTTAGTACCAGATGGATTTAATTAGGAGTATCATCATCTCAACATTATGTGAGGATCGTATGGACCGAGAGGTGATCAATGCGAGCTTAGTCCGAGTAGTCCTATTGTATGGATAGAGAAATGAATCAATAGGATTCCTAAGGAAAGCACTGCCTTATAAAATACCATACTTAATTACCTAGATGAACCGAAAGGAGAATAAGGAGTGGGTGTGATAAATTGAGGGGAGACACAAAAGTGTAAACCTTATACCATTTTCCTTGGACAAACACAAATATTTTTTCATTAAACCAACACTTCATGAATATAAATTATAATTGCATCAATGGATATAATCAGTCATAGTATCCTTCCCCACAGTCAACTCATTTACTTGTGAATCTTATAAAATAAATTTTAGATTTGTTTTGTTTTTAGTTTAGTTTATGGAACTCATCTTTCACCTAAGTCATCGAGTTGCTCAAATAGTAAATGACTTCACTAGCCAGAATACTCAATCCTCGCTAAAACCACACATTCCATGTGGGATCGATATCTAGACTTGTTAGTCCACTGTATTACTTATGCGATCTGTGCACTTGCGGGTTTTGGATGATTTTTACCAAACTTTTATATAATACAAAAATCACCAAACAAATTTTTGATGTCGCTGTCGGGGTGGGGTCTTGAGGGTTGACCAATAGAGAAGGTGATGGATGTTCTTCATCTCCCTCTCCCACCCATATCATAATGAAATTCTAGAAAATGTAAAATATGGAAGAGTTGTGCGGGATTTGCTTTTACTACTGTTTAGATACCTATAACCAATTCCAATTTTTTGAGGAAAGATGGTGTAACAGTTAACCGAGAAATTGACCCATAATCACACATCACATGGAAGTAGCATCAATCATTTCCATTTCTTTCTCATTCTTGGATTGGTGTGTAGAAAGTAAACTAACCTAATTCCTATACTAGTTTTAGATGTGCAATTCCGTCTTGTGGTTGTTGTTGCTGGCTTGCTTGTTGGTGCAGATTCGGTGGCTGCGTGAAAATCGACTATTTCTTTAATGACTTTTATTAGTCTTTGTGACGTTATTGTTGCTGTTATTATTATTTTGAAAGGAACTACTCACCTAATTATATGATCATCTCGAATTTTTTACTCTCATATATAGGAGATCAAGTTGTTCCCTTAAAACATACTTTCTTACAGTTTTATAATTGCTTTTAAAAAACTAGTATTTAAAATAATTTTAAAATATGTTTTATAATATTACTACAATTAATTTTGTTTTAAAGAATTAATCGATTTCAGCAATAAATGTATGATTTGAATTAATAGATAAAAAGCGAAGAAATTTGCCCTCTAATTACATTTTTTAAAATAATATTATTATCAGCTAATTACACTTTGTTAACAAATTGCAGGTGTAACAACAATGCAACCCTTTCTAAGGAAATTCTGCCCGGAAGTAATGAGGAAAGCAGCGGCGGCCAAGACCAACGTGTATTGAGTTTATGATAGCCACTGTTAACAGCATTCACATTTTCACTGTACATAGCAGGGTTAGCAGCATCCCTAGTGGCCAGCCGTCTCACCAAATCAGTGGGATGCAGATCAAGGTGGAGTAATAGGTATTCTAATCAAAATAATATCAAATGTATTAGTAAATTTTGCACTAAATATGTTATGTCATTACTGAGACTCGAACCCTTCCCCTCCTTATGTTCTGCCTTTAAATGTTAAATGCTCTAACCAATTGAGTTAGACATGAAGATTGTCTTTGTGAGCTCTTTTTTTATGCTAGATTATTTTGTAAAATCAAGAGTATTTATTGATCTAAAAAAAAAATGATCAATAGTCAAAGAATCTAATAAATACATTACAAAATATAAACTTTAATTGTTCAAAGAAGCATTTCAATTCGCAGGTGTAGAAAAACATACCAGGCATGGATCCGGAATTCTTGGCTGCCATTAATCTCCCAAATCTACAAGGGATGAGATTAAAAAAAATCTAAGGTTGAAGATAGTTCTTGTTATTCTTAGTTATTGTAGTTATCTTAACCATCTATTTTGTTATTCTTCGATTATCATTCAATGTGCCCTTAACTCAAGTGGTAAAAATGTGGGATGGGGTTAAGAGAGATTCGAATCTTGTAAGAACAAAGTATTACAATGTAATATGTAGAAGTCAAAAATAAAAAGTCATCATTCAATCTTGGAGATTAAATTTGATAAAAATAAGTTACAATAAATTTATATAACAAAAACATATGTTTAGGAGAGACTTGGAGATAAAGTTTGATTAAAACAGATTTATATATATATATATATATATATATATATATATATATATGTTTCAAAGGGACATTAATATTTGTTTATATTTATGCTCAACAATAAAATATGTTGAATGAAATGTAGGCAAATCAACATTAGTCACATGGGAGTGGAGGACAGTGCTTTAATTTTGGGGAGATTGTCATGTTGGTAGTGGACAAAAGAAGCAAGCCCATAGACAAGGCTTCCATTTCCTGGCAAAAACATTAGAAATTGGAAACTTGAATTTCCCAAGTGTGAAAATTCCAAGCAAAAAATTCTCCAAGGTCATGGTCCTAATGAGGAAGAGAAGTAAGACTAATAAGAAAAGGAACCCCACAAAAAAAAAATATAATAATTCATATTGAACCACAACTGAAGAATAAGAGATTGCTTTCATCTGATCTCTCTCAATATCATTATAAGGAAATTAGCCTTTGGAAAATCTATCACCAGTTACAATTGGTGCCTTACAAGAAGAACATGATTACATATTAAACCTTTTCGTATTGTGTTCAATATACGTTTGTTGAGACAATCTCATAATGCCATTAGGTCTATCGCGAAGTATTTGTATGCCCAAGACATTAGATGTTTCCCCAAGATCCTTTGTATCAAAATGGGTAAACAATAATTGGGTTGTCTCAATCAAGAGGTCAGTATCATTGGTTGCGAGCAAAATATCATTAACATATAAAACCAAGAATATGTATTTGCTCCCACTGACCTTCATATATATGCATTGATCGACGATGTTATCCTTAGAACCATTGGCGGTGACAACTTCATCAAATTTGAGATACTACTGCCTAGAAGCTTGATTTAAACCAAAAAAATGGATTTTTGGAGTTTACAAACCATGTAGTCCTTACTATCTTCCTCAAAACCAATAGGTTGAGACATGTAAACATCCTCAACTAAGTCTCCATTCAAGAAATCTGTCCTCACATCCATTTGATGCAACTCTAAATCAAAATGAGCAACTATAGCCATAATAATGCGTAAAGAGTCTTTAGTGGACACAGGAGAGAAGGTTTCCTTAAAATCAATACCTTCTCATTGATTGTAACCCTTAGCCACTAATCTTGCTTTATATATATTTACCTATCCCTAAGCATCACACTTGGTCTTGAATACCCATTTGAACTTAATAGGTCTACAACCATTTGGCAAATCTACCAAGCTCCACATTTTATTTTGTGACATGGAAGTCATCTCATCTTTCATTGCATTGATCCAAAAGTTGGATTGAGGATTAACAATGACTTCTTTGTAGGTAGTTGGATATTATACATCACCCACATCATACTTATGCTCCTACAAGTAGACAATATAGTCATCTGAAATTGCAGGGCTACGCGCCCTCTTTGACTTCCTCAAGGGTATATCCATGGCTACATGTAGGGCTATTGGATCTACATCTGGGGCTACTGGATCTACATCCTCAATTGGTTCATCATCAGTAATAGCTATTGGATGCTAGCCAACAACAAGGCTAGATCGGAGTGGAAGCAATAGGTATAGGAATAAAAACTGGGTGTTCCTTGAACACAATTTCTCTTGGTCCTTAGCTTGGATTAATATCATCCTCAAAATAGATATGTCTGGAAATATGACCCAATGCATGTGCCAAAGAATAGAAGACTTTCATTCAAATTCAAACGCTTGGTGCTACTAACAATATTAATATTAGGAGAAAAAGAAAGCAAACTATACAACCCTAATCTATAAAGATCCCCACAAAGTGTTTCATTGCCAATCAATAAAGAGTCTTGATATAAATTAACTTTTCCAATTCCAAAAAAAAAAAAAAACTATATCCAAGTCTATCCAAAATAGGTACTGATATCAAATTTCTCGATTGAGGTATGTACGCCACTTCCGAATTCCAAAAAATTTCGTACTGCCGCAATCCAACCCTTAAAATCAACTTGGACTCTTGTACCTTCCCCCATGTACACTTACTGCTCCAAACTAGTTGGACTTTTTTTGCTTATCACTACTTGCATAGAATTACAAGTGTGAATGATAACACCACTATCTAACCACCATGTATCAGATGACACATCAATGATATTGGATTCAAAACAAACATTCACCCAATGATTATCATATGGCTCATTTTTCCCATTCTTTGAAAACTTTGTATATTTCTTGCTAATAGCATGCAATAAATCTTTTGCATTCTCAATCTTGGGAATGCTTGCATAAACAGAATCCTCTATATGATTCTCCATGATCATCAGACAATAACTATTAGAATACTCTCAGTCCTCATAGAATTTTTTCTCATTTGCATAACTCTTGGTAGTGGGTTTTAGAGGAGCTTTGACTTTCAAGGCCAAGTTTATTTTCATAATCCTCAAATTCATCATGAGAGATTTAACTCATTGCTTGTAATTAGTCCCATTAAGTTTCGTGATAGCAGAGAACTAAGGAAAGGTCAAAGTCGAAGAATAAACAAGAGAGCAATGTCAAGAATATATGTAAAACAAAGACATGCAAATTGCTCAATTCTTCGGCTTACCAAATGACTCACAAAAGTGGTCACCAAATGCTAGAGTCTATAAAACACAAAAAAAAAAACTCATACACATGTAAGAGCAATTCACCAGCCATCACAACCAAATGCGTCAATTTCCCACCGATAGGGTAGTAAAATTATGTGGTTCATGACACTTAATGAAATCTCTTCACCAAACTGAGCATCCTACCAAATAATAAAGTCATCGATAGGACAACTTCACTATATGTATGAATCTTAGCAAAATTGATGCATAAGATGGGAGAAATTACAGTTGCAGCATCAATTCCAAAAAATATCGGACACGCTCAGACTCATGAGAGGCAAGTTCATAAGCATCCAATATTTCTCAATTTGACCAAAATGCAAGAATCAAATAGCATAAACATTAATTGAAAAAGAAATATGTAAAAAAAAAAAGTTTAATTATTTCAAAGTTGGGTACAAAATTCAATTTTGTGCCAAAATAAATTTAATGCTCAATGGGGTATTATTATTACACGGCCAATATTTATTTGATTAATCTTATGAAAAATCAAATATAAACAGATTCATTTCGAAACAAGTAATAGAAACGAATAAAATTTAGAAAGCACCGAGAAGCAAATTTGATAGCCTCAATATCAATTAAAGTGGGTCTGATACCAATTGCTAAATTACTAAAAACCAGAGTACTATTGATCCCTAAAACATCCATCAATAATCAAGCATCCAATAAATGGCTTCAGCTGGCCAATCTTATCAGAAATAACAAGAGTAATAATCATTTTGTAGATAAATACATAATGACATATCCAGTAACAGTCATCACACAATCTCCAAACTGGTGGACTCACCTCAAGAAATGTTAGAATACGTTAAAACAGATTAAAGAACAAATTTTAATAGTAAAATATTTCGTTGCAAAATATCATCAAACAAAATTAAATCATCTTGTAGTTGTTGAACGTTGTGTTTTTGGAGACAAAAAATTAAATTTACTAAAGAATCTTTACTGATTTTATAAATAAACTTTAAATAAATTACTTGAAATATTTAAAATAAAAATTTTCTATCTAGTGATGAACTTTTTTTGTTGCAAAATATTTTTTTTAGCAATGAATATAGTTTTAAATGTTTATTGCTAAAAAATATTATAATGATTTGGACACAAAATTTGTTTATTGTTTAACGTTATTTTGCAACAAAATGATATTTTCATCTATAAATATTATCTCTATTTTTTATATATTATTTAACTTAGATCAAATGATGTTATATAATATTAATTATATTTTTTTTTAATTTACAATCAATTTATTTGTTAAAATATATATATATATTTTTTAATTTTCTTCAATTATACACTAACTGAGCTAGATATGTATTTTTTTGAACGATTGAATTATATGAGAAAGTTTGAATTGTCTAAAATAAGATTTACCAGCATCTTACTTGTCAGTAAGTAATTTGGCTTTTGTCGCAAGTTTAACTTATAAATGAAGTACAAGCCCACCTTGCTATACTTTGAGATGCCCTACTATTAAGAAGAGGAAGACATTCAACAACACTTAAACTGTCGCAAGTGTGGAAGATGACCAAACCATCATATGTGTGAGGACCCGGGTAAAGTGTAACAATAGATTATCGTTACAGTACAGGCTGCAAGCCTAAGAATTTTGCTAGATCTTGGATAACTAATAATGCACTTCACACCGTCAGCCGTCTTCGCGAAATCTAGCTACATAGTTGAATTACACCGAATTTAAGATACCATACTTCATGTATTTCGAGGCTTAATGGACGATCGACATGAAGACACTTTCGGGCATGAAGACAAGTGCCATGTGGCTCAGATTATGGACACTGGGCACATGGGAGGCCAAGTGTCAAGTTCTATCTCAGATGATTATAAGTAAGTGGGTGACTATATATGAAAGACAAATGGTATAAATGCTACATTTTGTCAATGTGATTGAGAAAGGTGTTCTACACCTAGACCAAACCAATTCGGTGGGGAAAGAAAGAAAAGAAAGGAAAAGGGAGAGAAAATATAGAAAGAAGAGAAAGAAAATGGAAAGAAAAAGGTAGAGAAAAGGAGGTCCAACATCTACTGGTCTCCAGTGTTCGAACAAGCAAGAGGTTCGACAGGTCAGGAAGCGAGCTAGATTGCACTCTAAGAGGTAGGGGTTCTCTCCTACTTTGATTAGTCCTTGTCTAAGGGCCATTCGATGGCCATGAGGTGTGTACCAACAATGTAAGCACTAAAGAAGTCAACAGGATCAAATTGTTGGTGAATTACTGACCAAAGATTCAGTCTTTCTATTCTCAGAACTACAGTTCTAAAGCAGGTTGTACTTGCTGGAGATACGGGCTTGAGTATGATGATTTTGTGGTGTGTCAAAGCTGGACATGGACTAACATGATGAACTGTGTGTACTGTTCTGGGTCTGAACATGAAGATCTAGTTATTATGTGTTGTTGCTTGATTGAATGACATGCAAGTGTGTGAAAAATCATGTGGATATATGTTGAACTAATGTATTTACATGGGTTGTATTATGGATGCAATTTGTATGTTGTAGATATGATTATCCATGAATCGCAAAAATGTTACATGTAGCTCTCACATCATGCATGTAACATGAAAAAAGAACATCTGATAACGTGCGCATTATATGCAAAGGACATCACGCGAAATAGGTGTGAGTGCATTGCATGGCTTTGAACAAACAAGTTTTATCGGAGGGTTGTCCGATGGGTTATATCAAAGGGTTGTCCAATGAGTTTTATCGGAGGGTTGTCCAATGAGTTTTATCGGAGGCTTGTCCAACGGGCTTATATTGAATGGTTTTCCAATGGGTTTTTTTCTTTCGGAGGTTCGTCCGTGAGGGAGTCAGTGAGGACTTTAGAGATGGGGCATGACATGTAGATAATCATGTAGAAATGTGCATGTTTTTACTTGAATGGGTGTGAATGTGTGAATCATGACATTGCATGTGCACTTAGGTGGTGAGTAGCCCTTGTAGAAGACTTCCTCTACTAGGAATTGCTCACCCCGTTGTGGGAAAATAATTTTCAGGTGCTGGAGGTACACTAGGAGGTGGAACTCATCTGAGGCCTTAATGGTAAAGAAGGCCAGATTATGGCTTAATGCGTATTTGCTTAAAATTCACAGAGCCGATTATCCGGTTTTGTTATGTAAAGAAGGATTGTAATAAAACTCATTTTGAATTGTTAATATAGTTTGACAGGTTTTTCCCAGATTTTTATGTTGCCTTTATTATGCTGAGGCCATTGTGACAACTTATAGTGTCTTGGGAAAAAGTTGGAGGTGCAGGAAATGCTAGAAAGGCTATTGCAGGTTTGGGCAAGTTTTAGGTCGCAACAAAGTTTCTAGTCCTGTGTCGCGACAGGGGTTCCCTGTGTCACGACATGGTTCTCAGGCTTCATGTAGGTTCTAGGTCACAACATAGTTTTTCCATGTAGCGACAGTGCTTTGCTTCTCTATCGTGACAATGTTGCGACAAAGGTTTCCTTGTCTCGACCAAGATGGTCACTACGAGAGGTCAGGTGTTGCAACAGGTTTGGCCTTGGACAGAGATTTTATGTCACGATAGAGTATTTTATGTTGCGACAAAGTTTGGTCAAGGCCAAGGGATTTCATGTTACCTTGAGAGAGTGCAGTAATCGCGACGAGTTTCTGGGGAAATTGGTGTCGCGACCGGAGTATTTTATGTCGCGATAGAGTTTGAATTGAGAGCGAAGAGTTTTTATGTTCTCGACAAAATAGTTTTTATGTTGCGACGGAGTTCAATACGAGTGGAGAGAATTTATGTTTGCAACAAAGTATTTTTTGTGTCCTGACCAGGTTGTGGATAGGGTTTTTATGTGGTGACAGTGTGGCTGGAACGGGGTGATTTTAGGTCGCGATAGAATATTTCTATGTGGCCAGAGTTTAAGGCGGAGAGCCCGAGAGAGTTTGCGATCCGCGATAGAGAATTTGATGTCGCGACTTAGTTGCCTAAGCTTGTGTCAAAACAGGATGAATCCTCAATCGCGAAGAAAGTTCCAGGACATGGGGTTTTTCCATGTCATGACAGTGAGGCACGGCGTTGTGTCATAACAAGGTGGGGCATGGAGCGCGGCGGTGGGTGTGTATGGCCAGGGGAGCGGCGCCTGGCCAGTATTTTGTCATGATAGAAATCTTTGTCACGACGGACTTCTTCACGAGTGGTAAAAAACAAAAAGGACCCCCAGGATTAGGGCGCCACGGCGCGTGAGTATCATAGCTGAGTTTATAAATACACAGAAATTTAGATGTGGGACCTTTAGTAGTATAGTTCAGTGTCAATAATTAGGTATATGATTACCCAAGACTTGATGGGCACGGGTTAGATCATGCATTCATTGTGCATCCTAATGAATTACTATGCGTTATACATTGCATGATATTGTGTTATGTACTATGTGAATTATATACTTGGTGAATAGTGTATAGGAAATGTTGAACACTAAGGTGAGAAAATAACCTTAGAGATTCGGTGAATGAATAAATATATTAGTTCAAATTGTGATGTGTATTAGTAGTGGCATATGCACCTCTTGGTGAGCGAGGAAAATCTCCGTTTCACATTTGTGGCGTAGATGTCAAGTCGAGGAAGGGCTATGGGGGTCGCCCGTGAAATGATAGCCGGAGCCATTCATTGACCCGACAGAAGCCTTTGTAGAAATTTATAGGTGTTGCGACTCTTGCCGTATAGACTAGGTGTAGCTAAAGGCCAGGAGGACCAAGTAACCTCTGAGGTTTATGGCACATCGTCTCAGGCATTCACGCGGGAGGATCGGTGGTAGTTGACCCGTTGGTTAGCGAGGTCGAAAGGGTTTTAGAGGCTATGAAGATTACCTCCGATGCCACGAGGATCAGGCTAGTTACATTTTAGCTAGAGGGTGAATCCCAGGTATGGTGGGATTTGATTAAATCCTTAAGGGATCTGGAGATGATGACATAGGGAGAGTTCCGAGAGCTCTTCATGAGTAAGTTTTTCCCGGCATCTACTAAGCATGCAAAAGCTCTGGAGTTCCTAGAGTTGAAATAAGGAGTATATTAGTACTTTCGAGATACGTAGCTAAGTTCAGCGAATTAGCACGTTTAGGGATGATTATGTATTACCAGAGACATGGCGAATTGAGAAAGTTTAAGGATGGTCTAAAAATTTGTCCATCAGGCAGATATTAAGGATTCCTCTTGTAAGACATGGACTCATGGTCGAGACGGGGTATGACCCGTAGAGAGAAGATAGATGATGCCTGGAGCATCAGGATACGGGTCTTGGTGGCGAGAGGAGGAGGTCGGCCTTCTTCTAGTTCGGAAAGAAGCCCGAGGGCTTACATTCCGCGGATTTGAGAGCAGGGACCGTGGCTGCTCCCGGGGCGAGGCCTATCGGGTTTCCTAGCCCGATTAGGGCCAGATGACATGTTTCCATTGCCATCGGCTTGGGCACATGAGGCGGGATTGCCCATGAGGCGAGGCCGGGACATAGAGACCGCAGTAGTCGGAGTCATTAGTAGGAACCAGGCTTCCCGGAGACCGCAGTTTGTTCCTTAGCACCCTCGTGGGCGAAGGAATTGATGTGTAGCAAATGCGGCACATGCACCTACCATGTCACGAGGCGGCTCTAGAGAGGCGGAAGTATGGGTCGAGGTCGAGGTCGGTCGGTCGAGGCCAGGCTCACGGGACGAGACCCGGGGGACCTAGAAATGTCTGTGGATTACCGTAGATTGAGATTGCGAATCGTCGATTATCTGAAGTATGTTTACACTCTTGTGCTGAGAGGCCAAAGTATTGTTCGATTCTGGTGCATCTCATTCAATTATTGCTGCATCTTGTGTGAATGTTTTGGGCCTAAAGATTGAATCCTTGGAAAAGTCGTTGCATGTAAGCTCTCCCCTAGGAACTAGGGTGAATGTTGATCTGATATGTCTAGATTATGAGATAGAGATCTCTAGGATTCTACTCACTGTGGACCTAAGGGTCATGGACATGTCAGAGTTTAATGTCATCCTCGGGATGGACTGGTTAACGACACATCGAGTCTTCATTAATTATGATCGTATGAGGATTATTGCCTACACACGGGATGGTATTTGTATTATTTTTCAGCGGGATAAGCATGATACTTTACCCCAGGTTGTGTATGACTCCAGGTGGCAAGGGTAGTTAATGGGTCAGCTAGAAAACCTTACCCTGGAGGACAAGGCATGACAGGAGTCGGATCTACCTCGAATTGTTTATGAATATGAGGACATTTTTCCGGATGAACTACTGGGATTACCTCCATAGAGGGATGTAGACTTCATGATTGAGTTACAACTTGGTACATCGCCTGTTTCTATGACTCCGCATAGGATGGTGCCGATTGAGTTGCAGGAGCTTAAGGTCTAACTGCTGGAATTACTTGATGGAGGTTTCATTAGACCGAACACTTCACCTTGGGGCACTCCGGTTCTGTTTGCTAAGAAGAAGGACAAAACCAACCGACATGCATTGACTCTTTATCGGTTGAGCGGGTTACAATCAAGAATCGATATCCTTTCACAGGATTGATGATTTGTTTTATCGATTGAAGGTCACAGTGTATTAAAGATAGATCTCGCCGCCGGATACCATCGGTGAGTTAGGGATCTTGACATCCCGAGGCAGATTTGGGCGCGATACGGGCATTCGAGTTCATAGTGATGCCTTTCGGATTGACGAATGCTCCAGCAACATTCATAGATCTCATGCATAGGGTATTCCAACTCTATTTGGATCAGTTTGTCGTAGTCTTTGTTGACGACATTTTTATCTACTCCAAGTCTGAGGAGGAGCATGGGGATCATTTGAGGGTCGCTCTTCAGGTTTTGAGAGACCATCAATTGTATGTCAAGTTCAGCAAATGTGAATTTTGGCTTAATGAGGTGAAATTCTTGGGACATGTCGTGTCGGCTTCAAGTGTGTTAGTAGACCCTGAGAAGGTTGAGGCTATTATGAGTTGGGAGAGGCCAAAGTCAGTCTTCGAGATACATAGTTTCTTGGGATTGGTAGGGTACTACAGAAGGTTCATTGAGGATTTCTCTCGGCTAGCAGCACCTGTGACAAGGTTGACCTGAAAGGAGGTCAAGTTTGAGTGGAATGACCTATGTGAGAGGGCATTCTAAGAGTTGAAAAGGAGGCTTACTTCAGCTCCAATTCTGACAGTCTTGGAACGGGGACAGAGGTACACAATGTATTGTGATACCTCTAAAGACGAACTGGGATATGTCTTGATGCAATCCAGAAGGATTGTGACTTATGGTTCTAGACAGCTAAAGAATCATGAGCAAAATTACCCTACACACGACATGGAGTTGGCGGCCATAGTCCTTGCCTTAAAATTTTGGCACCACTATCTGTATGGTGAGCAATCTGAAGTATTTTCAGACCATAAGAGTCTGAAGTATATTTTCACACAGCGGGACCTCAACATGAGGCAACGCATATGGATGGAGTATCTGGAGGATTATGACCGGTTCATTACCACCTATTGAAGCCCGAATGTGGTGGGTGATGCACTCGGTCGAAGTCACTTTGAAGTCTTGGCTAGTGTAGCTTCCCTGGAGTGGCAGATGCTCGAGATTGTGGGACAGTTTGGACTAGAGTATAGTGATAAGGCTCACAGTGTTTTGGGGAGTTTAGTGGCTACGCCTTCCCTACTGAGAAGGGTGGTCGAGTCCCAGAGGCAAGATGCAGAGGAAGTAGTCATCAGGGACTGGGGACAGACAGGTTCTGGTGATGAAGGCTAGGCCATTCATGTAGATGGCAGTCTTTGGTATAGGGGATGGGTCGTGGTTCCCTTACTAATAGGTCTGAGAGAGGAAATCCTCAGGGAGTTCCATTGCTCTCGTTTTGCATTACATTCGGGTGGCATGAAGATGTACCGAGATCTTCGTTGCCAGTATTACTGGAGTGGGATGAAGAGGCACGTTAGGGACTTTGTCTGATAATGCCTCACGTGTCAAGAGGTAAAGGCTGAGCATCAGAGGCCTGCAGGACTACTCCAACCATTAGAGATAGCTGAGTGAAAGTGGGAACACGTCACGATGGATTTTGTGACCCACTTGCCACAAACATCGTAAAGGTATGATGTAGTGTGGGTGATAGTGGATCGGCTCACCAAGTCGGCACATTTTCTTGCAGTGTGGATGACTTCGCAGAGGAATTACGAGTTATACATGCGAGTTATCGGTTGCATGGTCTTGATGTCCATAGTATTGGACGGGGGATCCCGTGTTCCACGGCACACTTTTTGGAAGAGTTTCCGGGGCCATGGGGCCATGATTGACAATGAGTACTCACGTTTCATCCTGGAAATGGATGGTCGTCGGAGAAGGACCATACGAGGTCTTAGAAGGACATCTTTGCTTGACATGTGTCTGGGTACAGGAGTAGTGAGAAGAGCACGCATAGTGGAATTCTCCTACAACAACAATTATCAAGCAAGTATATAGATAGTGCCCTATGAGGCATTTTATGGGAGGCCATGTCGATCTCCGATTTGTTGGAAGGAGGTGGTAGAGGGATCCATCACGGGTCTGGATTTGATTAGAGACACCTCTGAGAAGGTGGGTTTGATACGAAAACATCTTCTCATGGCTTAAAGCCGTGACGAGTTGAACTGACAAGCGACGGCGACCTCCCCAGGGGACTAGGTGGGTGATCCGTCTTCTTGAAGGTGATGCCTAAGAGATAAGTGGTTAGGTTCGGCAAGCGGGGAAGCTGGGGTATATCGGACCTTCGAGATATTTTCGAGAGAATTCGGCCTGCGATTCGCATTATCGATTGGCTTCTGCCCAGAGTTTATCGAGTCCATGGTGTTCCATGTCTCCATGCTCCGGAAGTACACTCCAGATCCGACTCATGTAGTGGATTGAGGTGAGCTTGTTGTTGATGCAGATGGGACCTTCGAGGAGGGACCTATGCGTATTTTGGATAGCCGAGACCAAGTTTTACGACATAAGACTGTGAGGCTAGTGAAGGTGTTATGGCAGCACCGAGGAGTGGAGGAGGCAACGTGGGAACGTGAGGACACGATGCGTACCAGATATCCCTTCCTGTTTGAGGACGGAGGTACGTGATTTAGTCATTGAATATTAAATGACTGTTGCATGTGCATGTGATTGTATGCATATGTGTGTGTGAATTTCGGGACGAAATTATTTTAAGGGGGGAAGAATGTGAGGACCCGGGTAAAGTGTAAAGATAGATTACCGTTACAGTACACACTGCAAGCCTGAGAATTTTGCTAGATCTTGGATAACGACACAGACCACACCGTTGAGTTTATCTCATGAAATCTAGCTACACAGTCGAATTACGCCGAATTCTGGGACAGTCGAAATTTCACGTATTTCAAGGTGAATGGACGAATGTTATGGCGACACTTGGCATGAATACATGTGCCATGTGGCACCAGACAAGTGGAAACTTGGCACATGGGAGGCCAAGTGTCATGTTCCTATCTTACATGATTATAGTGGTGGGTGAATTGGCATGAAAGACAAATGCCATAGGAAATTGCCATTTGTCAAAACGATTGAGAAAGGTATTCTACACCTAGACTAAACCAGTTCGGTGGGGAAAGAAAGAAAAGAAAGAAAAATGAAGAGAAAATATAGAAAGAAGAGAAAGAAAAAGGAAAGAAAAAGGCAGAGGAAATGAGGTCCAACATCTACTAGTCTCTAGTGTTCAAACAAGCAAGAGGTTCGACGGAGTCAGGAAGCGAGCTGGACTGCTCTCTAAGAGGTAGGGGTTCTCTCCTACTTTGGTTAGTCCGTCTAAGGGCCATTTCGATGGCCATGAGGTGTAGCCCTAACAGTTGGGCTAATTCAAGAGTAGTTGTGATCAAACTATTGGTGAATTATGGACCAGTTTTTGGGTCCTTTCTGTTCTCAGAACTGCAGTTCTTAAGCATGTTGTACTTGCTGGAGTTACAGGCTTGAGTATGATGACTTTGTGGTGTATCACGGCTGGATATGGACTGACATGCTGAGCTGTGTGTACTATTCTGGGTCTGAACATGAAGATCCAGTTATTGTGTGTTGTTGCTTGATTGAATGACATGCAAGTGTGTGAAAAATCAAGTGGATATATCTTTGGCCCGATGTATTTACATGGATTTATATTATGGATGTAATTTGTTTTGTTGTAGATGATTATCCATGAATCATAAATGTTCGCGTAACAGCTCTCATCGTCGTGTAACGCGAAGAACATGCAATAGAATTCTGCATTGCATATGCACAGGGACATCATGCGAAACGGGTGTGAGTGCATGGCATGGCTTTGAACAAAGCGATTTTATCGGAGGGTTTTTTGATGGGTTATATCGGAGGGTTGTCCAATGAGTTTTATCGGAGGGTTATCCAATGAATGTTATCAGAGGGTTGTCCAATGATTGTTATCAAAGGGTTGTCCAATGAGTTTTATCGAAGGCTTGTCCAACGTTTTTACATCGGAGGGTTGTCCAATGGTTTTTCTATCGGATTTTTGTCCAATAGGTTTCAAAAGAAAAAATATTTTGCTTTGAAAATAGTTTTCATACATGGCAAATGCATGTGTGAGGGAGTCGGTGAGGACTTAAGACATAGGGCATGGCATGTAGACATTCATGTAGAAATGTGCATGTTTTTACTTGAATGGGTGTGAATGTGTGAATCATGACATTGCATGTACACTTAGGTGGGGAATAGCCCTTGTAGAAGACTTCCTCTACTGGGCATTGTTCAACTCGTCATGGGAAAAATATTTTTCAGGTGCTAAAGGTACACCGGGAAGTGGAACTCATCCGAGGCTTTAATGGTAAAGAAGGCCAGATTATGGCTTATTTTGTATTTGTAAAATTCTGGACAGTCATCTAGTTTTCTATTCTATAAAAGAGGAGTTGCAATAAAACTCATTTTTAATCGTTTAATATAGTTTGACAGGTTTTTCCTAGATTTTTATGTTGCCTTTACTATGCTGTGGTCATTGTGACAACTTATAGTGTCTTGGGAAAAATCTGGAGGTGTGGGAAATGGCAGAAAGGCTATTGCAGGTTTAGGCAAGTTTTAGGTCGCGACAGGGGTTCCCTGTGTCATGACATGGTTTTCAGGCTTCATGCAGTTGCTAGGTCGCGACATAGTTTTTCCATGTCGCGATAGTGTTTTGCTTCTTTGTTGTGACAATGTTGCGACAGAGGTTTCCTTGTCGCGACTAAGACGGTCATGACAAGAGGTCAAGTATTGTAACAGGTTTGGCCTTGGATAGGGATTTTATGTCGAGACAGAGTATTTTATGTCATGACAAAGTTTGGTCAAGGCCAAGAGATTTCATGTCGTGATAGAGAGTTTTTGTGTTGCGATAGAGTTTCCTGGAGTGGTGTCGCGACAGAGTATTTTATGTCGCGATAGAGTTTGGTCAAGACCAAGAGTTTTTATGTCACAACAAAATATTTTTATGTCGCGACAGAGTTGGCCAAGGTGAAGAGAATTTATGTCGCGATGGAGTTTTTTTGTATCGCGACAGACTTTAGCCTTAGATGGGGTTTTTATGTCGTGACAGAGTATTCTTACGTCGCAATATGGCCTAGACAGGGGATTTTAGGTCAAGATAGAATATTTTCTTGTCGCGACCGAGTTTGGGGTAAAGGCCAAGAGGGTTTATGTCGCGACAGAGAATTTGATGTCATGATAGAGTTGCCTAAGCTTGTGTCGCAATAGGGCGAACCTTCCGTTGCTACAGAAAGTTCCAGGACATGGGGTTTTTCCATGTCATGACATAGCGCTCTATGTCGCGACAGTGAGGCACGGCGCTGCATCTCAACAAGGCGAGGCACGCGCACGATAGAGACGCTTTGTCATGCATGACAGAGCTGGGTGCGCACGATAGAGGTATTCTGTCGGGACAGAGATTTAGGTATTCTGTCGCGACAGAGATTTCTCTGTCGCGACAGACTTCTTTAGTGGTAAAAACAAAAAAACAAAAAAAAGGACCCTCTAGAATTGGGGCGCCACAATATGTGTATCATTTAAGCATTTAAGTAAAGTTTAGAAAGTTAAAACGAGCCCTTTAAACTTTGCATTCCTCAATTTAAGACTATTAGCTACTTATTGGACACTTCGGTACTAGGTGCCGATAAAAATTCGTTGGGCTATTAATAAAACATTATGGGGGATTGAATGCTCTTAAACAAGATATTGATTTAGAAGATTTTTTTTTTACATAGATTAAGGTCTTTGATATGTGACAATCATCAGTATAAGTTTGGCACCATTTGCCCATATAATTAGCTCGATAAACATCGATCTACAATATAACTATTGGATTGTAATAAATCTTTTTTTAACCTAATATTGTATCACCTAAAAATGAAATGACAAAATTGATATTACATAAACTTTTATTAAGTGAATAAAAAAATAATTAAACAAGAGATTATATAAAATTAGGTTATTAAAGTCACAATCTATTAAAAAAAACTATACAAAAGATGTTATTTGTATATGAATTGTTAATCAATCCAATGAACAAAATCAAAAGATGAGTTAAACCCCATAAGGGTAAGAGAGTAAACAAAATGGTTACATGTAAACCAATAAAAAAAATCTCAAAAACCGAAAAACACCATTGCGAGATGATGACAATGGGACATTAGAAACCAAAATTTAATAGCAAATCACCACTCTTGTTGTTCTTTAAAAAAAAATTTCTCTTTTTTCATTGGTCTTTTTTGTCACCTATATTAGTAATAAAAAATACAAAAGTTCAAAGGAGAATAAGAATGTAAAACATGTAGTTAAATATCTTACTATAATCCAATTGAAATTATTACTCCCCTTTAAGGAGTAGCAAAATACATACATGTAAACCAAAGAAAAAAAAATCTCAAAAACCCAAAAGTACCATTCTGCAAATTGTAATGATGGGACAATAGCAAATTAGTCCAAATCACCACTCTCGTTGGTATTTAAAAAAATTACATTTTCCATGAGTCTTTTGTTATATTAGTATAAAATTAAATAGTTAGAGAAGGAGAATGAAAATGTAAACATGTAGTTAAAATATTTTACTATAATTCAATTGAGGTATTATAACATTATTTGAGGTTGTGGTAAAGAATTAATTTTATGATTAAAAGTGAATATTTTTGTTGTAAACTAATTTTTAGTAAAATTGTTTTATGTCAAGTTTCCTATAAGTCCATGATTTTTTCTAGTACAATTGAATTTTCTAAGCATAAAATTAATTTAATCTAGTAATCATAGCAAAAATAAATAAAATTTCTGTAAAATTTATAGCTACATATTTTATTTACCACAAAAAAATTGATGACAAGTCATTTTTTTTTCCTAAAAAAAATTATTCATAGTAAAAGGTTACTTTTTGTCATTAAAAAATTGTGGTGATTTAAAATTGTGGTGAGAATCAACCTTCCACAGTGAAATAAATTTCCTAGTGAAATATGTCTTATAAGCTTTTAAATGCATTGCCAAGATACATGAGCTTTTAATTACAATGGTCATCACAAGTGAGGTTTTTTGGGAAGATACCATCATATATGACATCAATACTCTCTTTTGATACCTGAAATTTGGATGAAGTTTTTTAGCATATGATTCTACGATAAACGAAAAAATCTCAAATTGATGATACCTTTACACAAATTACAAGACCAAATGATGGATGCAAAACACTTGTATTAAGGATCTAAAACTCCACATCCTACAACAAACAAAGGAAATGAGATAAATTCACATGATATACCAAGATTATGTTTGGTTCTCCGAAAGTACTAAGCAAAGCATCTTAGTGAAGCTTTTCTCATGCTAGATTAAAGGAACAACGTTTATGTATCACCTACATTTCAGCAATGCCCATAACAAGCCAAATCATCACTTTGTGGTGTAGGGCAGAGCAACATTTATACCATCATGAGTCACTGCAACAAATTCTTCCAATCCGATTCTCAAGTGTTTCACTAGGATATAATTACCTATTAGAGAAGATCAGGCTGTACCACCTTTAAAAGTATCATTAGAATTAAATTTATCTATTGATAATAAGATAATAATACATTACTTTGGTAAACCTTATAGAACATATATAATATAAAACCTAATTAAAAAAATCTTTCAACATCAAATAATTATAAATAACTCATGAAACGGATACTTTAGAACATCAATTTAGCCTGACTTTATCAACATTAGAAAATAAGAAAACTGAAATTTTGAATTTTATTTGATGTTTCCCAATTTTTATTTTACGATTTCTTTTCTCTCTCTATTGTGTGTTGGGCAGTCAATCCATTACACTTTTAATCATTAGATTTTGCTTTATCATTTAAACCATTGATAATTAAAAGTGGCATTATTTAAATTTCAAAATGCAATCATATGGTTATCGTTGTATATTTTTATTTTAAACTACTTATTAATAGTATTTAAAAGCCAATTTAAGAAATTTAAGGATCTCTTTAACTTTTAAGAATAGTTTTTATTGTCTAGAACCAAAAAAAAAAAAAAAAAGGAAAATAACTTTAGCAAAAAAAAAAAAAAAAGTTCTCTAACTAATCTACTCAAATTCCAAATTATATATGTCATTCTCAAGGGCTAACCCTTGGATATTTGGCTTGAGACTTTGGATAATAGGGATGATGATCAAGAATGACATGAAATGTTTTTCCGCATGATACTCTACGACAAGGTGTGATATAAGTGCACATATACTACATGTCATTACTTTAGTTTATTCCCGTTTTTATTAACAATAATCAATTGAACACATATTGTGATTTTTTGGGTTTTATGTATTTGATGCATGTAGACACTTAACTTTCCGGGAATGTAGCAAGGACACTTGCATTGTGAAACAATGGTAGTGACATTAAATGTCCAAAGAGAAATAATAGGTAGAATTAAGAACGGAAAGAATTTGAGGGAAGGTTACTTTAGCATAGATGCCTTTGTTCACGACTTAGAGTCACAGGAGGAACATTACTTTACCGATTTAGTATTTGTTTAAAGTAAGGTATTTGTTCCCAGTATCCATATAGGTAACTTATTCTTCGAATATTGATATATATGGAAAGAACATTAGGATACAGTTTTTTTGCTCCTCAAATACCTAGGATGCAAGTGAAAATGTCCTTGGTAACAAATTTTGGCAACTTGAAATGGACATGAGTTGATGTAATTCCAATTTTGAAAAATAAAAATGGGAAACTTAATATTTTAGCTGTCGATTCTTCAATAAAGCTACTACAGGACCCATCAGTGAAAGGATTCCTCATAGTTTCAAGCATAGTAGGTTTCTTTTGTTGAAGTTGAAACTTTTTTTCCCCTAATTGGCATGATAAACCAAAACTTAAGTTGGAAATCTAGGCTAGTACTACTCAATTATTTTATAGCTCACTATGTCTGTTACTTCTAATATAATAAGATCCCGATGAAAACCTATTATTGCTTTTTGTAGTATGCTTCTCTTTATAAAGCCTTTATTGCCTCATGTTTTCATGTTTTCTTTCTCCTTCTGTAACACTCTCCAATCTTTGGATATCACTAAGGTCATTCTGTCAGTAAGGCCAAAAAAACTCATGAGATACTACCCCTCAAAGCACTTTTGATTTTACCTCCTAAAGGCATTTTGAAGTGTAAATATTCAACCTCTTAAGGTCGATATTTGTGTTTATTTTGCATTCTTATATGGCAGATCTCTCTTAAAACCAAAATTTATAATGAAATCGAGCGATAATGGGCAAATCATTAAATGATACTTTATTCATTTATTAGATTATATACCAAGCTTAGATGATATGTCCTCACCCTAAGGAAACTGCTAAATTGTAGTCATCTGATTGTAAAAAAGGAACATGAACAAAAACATTATACAGGCATATATGTATTTAGAAGAGGGCAACATGAATATACCATATACCACATCGTCCCATGGTATAATGTTATAATATACCATACCATACCATACCATACCCACGTCAAGTAGAGTTTGAGTAAGGATATATATGTTAAGATCCATGCAGGCCACGATAAGAGGGCTTTTTTATCAAAGGGAAAACAAAAAAGTATATAAATGAAAACATCGACGATAAGAAACAACACAGGAAAAGTTGCTTTCTTTCAAAAGTGATTCTTAAAATAGCTCAGACATCTTATTATTTGTAATTTAAGGCGCGACCATTGATAAGTAACAACTTTTCTAACATAACTATATGTACTTCATGTGCAAAAGCCCTAAGGATTCAACTTATTTTATTGTCTGGCTTGACCTTAAGGTATATAGCAGATCAACAACAATTAAAGTGACCGACTGGGCATCTAGTAAGAAATCAGGAAACCGACACAATCAAACCTTTGTTTCTTGGAAACCTAGTGTACCTTGCCGCTACAATATCACATGTTCATTATGTCTAGCCTTCAACTACTAAACTGTTTATGTCCTCATTTGATGTATTTTTGTAAAGTAATCAAACTTATACTTTATTGGAACCTATACTTTTTTTTTTTGATAGGAAAAACGATATTGCATTCAAATAATAATGTCCATGACATCGTTAGCGAGCACTTTAAGGTGTCGCTAACCAGACTTTCAGTCTGTTTAACTTCTCACATCGAGGCAGTTTTCCATACTAGTTACATAACTTTCTCAAACCCTGACGTGCAGCCAAAACAACACACAAAAAACAACTTTCTTTCAAAGTTATTCTTAAAATAATATCTCAAGGCCATACTATATCTGTAAACTGCTTTGCTCTGACATCATGTTCGTTTGAGAAATCCATTGGGAATCTATTGTCGCCGATATGATGAGTGTATGATTAAGGGACTTGCTTTAGGTTATTTTTTTATTTTTTGTTTTACAATGTATGAAAAAGTTTCCCGTATATTTTTATGCTCAAAGGAACATTATTCACACTTCCTTTATCCCAGTTTGGTGGCAGTAATCGATCTTAAGACCCGTCCACCCAGAGACTATGGTTTCTCTTTCCCACCCTCTGCATGCACCAACCCCGCATTCTATTGAAACTTTGAGAATTTTGGAGTCAACAAACGGACATGCATCGTGCGAAATTGCAAATAATTATAATAAAATAATTTGATCCCTTATACCAAGTTGGTTAAGAGCAATCAACCGTAGTAAAGATGAATTTTGTAGTATAATCATATTGTTAGACATTATAATCCAAAATCACAAGCCTCTACTAAAGAAATCAGGACACGAATGAATCAAATACAGAAAGTAAGGTGAAAAATACCTCTTGGCTTGCTTCGAATCTAGCATTCGGGCTAGCTTGCAGGCACCTTGACTAATCCTGGGCCTGAAATCGAGACTATGTAATCTTATGATCGAAATAAGACACATTTTATGACTTTCCAAATCTTGTTTTCCACTGGTATGGCTCTAAGATCCATCTTTTTTGTTAAGAAAAATTAAAATAAAAACAACTAAAGTTCTTCGAGCGAGAGTTACATTTCTTGAAAAGGGACTACAAAACCATCTTTCATAAATAGAAAATGCCCTATCTCCATAATTTTTTGGCAACTCAACTTTCCATCACTTAAAGCTATCTCTAATTCATAAATTGTCAATCTAATAAGAGGGTCAATTGTCCAAATTGTGCAATCAAACTTCATGTAACACCTTCATAAACAACAAGGAAGCAAGAGTTCTTGAAAGGATATTCATTCAAACAACCATTATAGAAGGGGACGATTAAAATACAATAACCCAAACCTCAAAAATATAAGGATCACTTTCTCCCAATGAATAGATCTGTTAGAATATGTAGTTGTGAAGACCGGGTAAAGTGAAACGATAGACTACCATTACAGTACAGGCTGCAAGCCTGAGAATTTCTCTAGATATCGGATGACGATGCGAACCACGTCGTCGAGTTCGTCTCGCGAAATCTAGGTACACAGTCAAATTTCGTTGAATTCCGAGACAGTCGAAATTTCACATATTTCGAGGCAAATGGACGAATGATATGGCGAAACTTGGCATGAAGACACGTGTCATGTGGCACCAGAAAAGTGGACACTTGGCACATGGGAGGCCAAGTGTCATGTTCCTATCTTACATGATTATAGTGGTGGGTGAATTGGCATGAAAGACAAATGGCATAGGAAATTGCCATTTATCAAAGTGATTGAGAAAGGTGTTCTACACCTAGACCAAACCAGTTCGGTAGAGGAGAAGGAAAAAGAAAAGAAAGAGAGGAAAAGAAAGAAAAAAAGAAAGAAGAAAAATAAAAAGGAAGAAGGAGGTATAGCTTCTATTCGTCTCCAATGTTCGAACAACGAGAGGTTCGACGGGCCCGGGAGTGAGCTAGTCTGCACTCCAAGAGGTAGGGGTTCTCTTCTACTCTGATTATTCTTTGTCTGAAGGCCATTCAATGGCCATGAGGTTTAGCCCTAACAGTGGGCTGGTTCAAGAACGATTTGATATAAACTATTGATAGTTAGGACCGGTTTCTAGGTCCGTTTAGTTTCCAAAACTATAGTTATAGAACAGATTATGCTTGCTTCCTTGGGATGCGGTATGATGATCCTGGTTGTGTGTCGAGAAATTTACGGTTATGGCGACATGATATTTATGTATACTTTTTTTTTTGGGTTTGGGACTGAAAATCCAGTTTGTGTGTTGATTGCTTGATTGAACGACACGCGGGTTGTGTGAAAAACATGTTGACATATGCTGATATGATATATTAACATGAAATATGTGATTGGTAGGAATTATATGTAGTAGACATAGTTACCCATGATGCTTGGCATGAAGCATGATTCATAAAATAGTTGCATGTAGTAATCGTTGTGCATGTAACATGAAATACCACCTCTCTCACATACCTCTCACACCTCTACCCACACACTCACTCTCTCTTACACCATGTGCAGTTTTACATTAGCATTACGTAATGCGGACATCGCGCGAAACGGATGTGAGTGCATGGCATGGCTTTGAACAAAGTGGTTTAGAGGGTTGTCCGGAGTGGGTTATATCGAAGGGTTGTCCAGTAGGTTTTATCAGGAGGGTTGTCGATGAATGTTATCGAAGGGTTGTCAGTGAGTTTATCGAGGCTTGTCGATGAGTTTTATCGGCTTGTCCAAACAGTTTATATCGGAGGTTGTCAGTGAGTGTTTCTCGGAGTTTGTCGATGGGTTTCAAAACAAAAATCTTTTGTTTTGAAAACAGTTTTCATACATGGAAAATGCATGTGTGAGGGAGTCGGTGAGGACTTGAGACATGGGGCATGGCATGTAGACATTCATGTAGAAATGTGCATATTTTTACTTAAATAGGTGTGAATGTGTGAATCATGACATTGCATATGCACTTAGGTGGGGAGTAGCCCTTATAGGAGACTTCTTCTACTGGGCATTACTCACCCCGTCGTGGGAAAACATTTCAAGTATTGGAGGTACACCCGGAGATGGACACATATGAGATCTTAGTGGTAAAGAAGGTCAGATTGTGGCTTTATTGTGTACTTTGTAAAATTCTGGACAATTATCCAGTTTTCTGTTATGTAAAAGGAAGAGCTGTAATAAAACTCATTTTGAATTGACTATCTGATTTGTGAGGTTTCCCAAATTTTTATGTTGTTTTTATTATGCTGAGGCCATTGTGACAACTTATAGTGTCTTGGGAAAAAGTTGGAGGTGCAGGAAATACCAAAAAGGCTATTGCAGGTTTGGGCAAGTTTTAGGTCGCGACTGGGATTTCCTAGTCAAGACAAAGTTATGGTCCTGTGTCACGATAGGGGTTCCTTGTGTCACCACATGGATCTCAGGCTTCATGCAGTTTCTAGGTCGCGACATAGTTTTTCCATGTCGCGATAGTGTTTTGCTTCTTTGTCGTGACAATGTCGCGACAGAGGTTTCTTTTTCGTGACCGTAGGTCAAGTGTTACAACAGGTTTGGCCTTGGACAAGGATTTTATGTTGCGACAGAGTATTTTATGTCATGATAGAGTTTGGTCAAGGCCAAGGGATTTCATGTTGCCACAGAGAATTTTTGTGTCACGACAGAGTTTGTTCAAGACCAAGAGTTTTCTTGTCGCGATAGAGTATTTTTATGTCATGACAAAGTTGGCTAAGGTGAAGAGATTTTATGTCGCTAGAGAGAATTCGATGTCGCAATAGAGTTGCCAAAAATTGTGTGACGATAGAGTTTATCTTACGTAGAGACAGAGAGTTCCAAGACATTGGGTTTTCTATGTCGCAACATATCGCTCTATGGCACGGCACTGCGTCTCAACAAGGCGGGGCACGCTCACGATAGAAAAGCTGCATCGTGCCACGATAAATTTGGGGCTAAAGAGACCGAGAGACGCGCATGCGACAAAGGTGTTCTGTCACGCCAATTAATCCTACTGTCTCATGACGGACTTCATCTGATAGTAAAAAAATGTCGGATACCTAGAGCTCGATATCGGGATCTTTGGCGGGTATAGCTAGTAGCAAAGTGAGTATCTATTTTCAAAACGAGGGGCCGCGGGTTTAGATCAAGCATTCATTATTCATTCTGATGATTTGTTGTATGATATTGTGTTATATAGTGTGTGAATTATATACTTGGTAAATAGTATATAGGAAATGTTGAACACTAGGGTGAGGAAAAAAAAAACCTTAGGGGTTCAGAAATGATTAAACTAGCAAAAAGGAAGATTCTAAATTGCTATTCAAGATATGTAGATGGCAAGTTGAGGAAGGGGACACAGGGGTCGCCCAAGAGGCAATAGAGAACCACCACCTACTTTTGACTAACAGGCTTTTATAAAGGCTATGGGTGCTATAGTTGTTGCCATCGCACAGGCTAGTGCAGTTGGGGATCAGGGAGGACCGAGTAACCTCCAAAGGTTTATGGCACATCATCCTCCGACATTCACAGGGGGAGGGGATCCAATGGTAGCTGACCATTGGTTCCCATTGGTTCCGACAGATTGAAAGGGTTTTGGAGGCTATAGAGATTACCTCCGATACCACGAGGATCAGGCTAGCTACATTTCAGCTAGAGGGTGAATCCCGGGTATGGTGGGATTAGATTAAAGTCTCAAGGGATCTAGAGACGATGACATGAGGAGAGTTACGAGAGCTCTTCATGAGTAAGTTTTTCCTGGCATCTGCTAGGCATGAAAAAGCCCGGGAGTTCTTAGAGTTGAAACAGGGAAATATGATAGTACTCGAATATGTGGCTAAGTTCACAGAGTTAGCATGTTTCGAGGATGATTATGTGGCCACAAACATGGCCAAGGTGAGAAAGTTTAAGGATGGTCTAAAAGTTATCCATCCGAGGCAAGATTGTGGGATTCCTCATGCAAGACATGGACTCTATGGTCAAGACGGCTATGGCCATAGAGAGAGAGATAGATGATTCACGGAGCATTCGAGATACGGGTTCTGGTGACAAGAGGAAGGAGGGTCAACCTTCTTATAGTTTGGGAAATAAGCAAAAGACTTATATTCCAAGAGGATTTCAAGGATAGAGCCATGGCTATCAGGGCCAAGGCTAGATCAGGGCTCCTAGCCAGTTAGGACCGATGACATGTTTCCATTGCCATCGACTGGGCACATGGGCGGGATTGCCCGCGAGGCCAGGTCCCGAAGTTATGAACAACTACGATTACGATCGTCGATTGAGACACACTTTCAGGCAGTTTTCCTTCTTACGGTGTGGGCCGGAGGACGATGTCGACCTCGGAGTGCGGTACGATCACCTGCATGTCATGGGCGGGCCCAGAGGAAATTTAGTATGGTCGAGGTGGGGGCCCAGGCTCCGCAGTCGGGACTTCAAGGACTTAGGGGCTGTCACAGGCCGTGCATTATAGCGAGATTGTAGACTAGTGGGTAAATATGGGGTGGTTTCCCCATATCTAACTTTATGGTAGAGTTTTTGTTTGGACTGGTATCTGTTTCATTCATGGCATCATGTGTGAAAGAATTGGGCTTAGAGGTTGAGACCTTGGAAAAGCCATTACATGCGAGCTCTCCCCTAGGAACTATGGTGAGTGTTGATATGATATGTCGGGAATGTGAGTTAGAGATCTCCAGGATTCTACTCACTGTGGACTTGATGGCCATGGACATGTCATACTTTGATGTCATTCTTGGCCTGGACTGGTTGATGGCACACCGAGTCATCATTGATTGTGATCGTAGGAGGATAACTGCCTACACACGGGATGGTTTTTATGTTATTTTTCAAGGGGATAAGCATGATGCTTTATCCCAGGCCGTGTACGACTCTAGGTGGCACGAGCAGTTAATAGGTTGGCTAGAAAACCTTACCCTGGAGGACTAGGGAAGACAAAAGTCGGGTCTACCTCAGGTTGCTTGTGAATATGAGGACATTTTTTTGGATGAAATACGAGGATTACCTCCGCAAAGGGATGTAGACTTCATGATCGAGTTACACCCTGGTAGATCACCCATTTCTATGACTCCGCATAGAATGGCGCCGATTAAGTTGCATGAGCTTAAGGTCCAATTGTAGGAATTACTGGACAAAGATTTCATTAGACTGAGCACTTCACCTTGGGGCGCTCCGGTTCTGTTTGCTAAGAAGAAGGACAAATCCCTTCCACTATGCATTGACTACCGACAGTTGAACAGGGTTACGATCAAGAATCGTTATCCTTTACCGAGGATTGATGATTTGTTTGATCAGCTGAGAGGGGTACGGTTGTATTCTAAGATAGATATCCGCACCAGATGCCATCAGTTGAGAGTTAGGGAGGCTAACATCCTTAAGACAACGTTTAGGACCCGGTATGGTCATTTCGAGTTCACAGTGATGCCTTTCGGATTGACGAATGTGCCAACAACATTCATGGATCTCATGCATAGGGTATTCCAACCCTATTTGGATAAGTTTGGTATGGTCTTCGTTGACGACATTTTGATCTACTCCAAGTCTGAGGAAGAGCGTGAGGATCATTTGAGGGTCATTCTATAGGTGTTGAGGTTGTCGGTTGTATGCAGGATTCGACAAATGCCCAATTTTGGCTTATAGAGTGAAATTCTTAGGACTGCGTCGTGTCGGCAGATTGTGAGTAGACCACGAAGGTTGAGGCGTATGAGTTAGGAGAGTTTAAGTGGAGTCTTGAATGTGCAGTTTCTTGGGATTGCGGGGAATTACATAGGAGGTTCGTGAGGATTTTCCGGTTCTCATTTTATGACAGGTTGATCGAGATTGAGGTCGAGTTCGAGTGGAATGACCCGTGTGAGAGGGCGTTCTAAGAATTGAAAAGGAGGCTTACTTCAACTCTTATTATGATAGTCCCGGAACGGGGACAGAGGTACATAGTGTATTGTGATGCCTTTAAAGATGGACTGGGATGCGTCTTGATCGCGGTCCAGGAAGGGTGTGGCTTATAGTTACAGGCAATTTAAGAATCATGAGGCGAGTACCCTACACACGACATGGAGTTAGCGGCCATAGTCTTTGCCTTAAAGATTTGGCACTCTTTTATGCAGCTTATGGTGGCGATTTGAGTATTTTCGGACCGTAAGAGTCGAAGTATATTTTCACACAGGACCTCGGCTTATGAAGCCCAGCCTTGAGATGGATGGAGTATCTGGAGGATTATGACTTCAGTTTACATTACCACCTTGGTAAGGAAAATGTGGTGGCTGATGTACTTAGTCGGAGTACGGGGAGTGCGGCTAGTGTAGCCAAAGGTGGTAGATGCTGGACCCAATGGGACGAGTTTGAATTTATAGTACGGTGTCGGGCTGAGTGTTTTAGGGAGTTTAGTGGCTACGTCGTCCCTACTAAGTAGGGTGGTCGAGTCCCAGAGGCAGGATGCAGAGGTAGTAGTCATCAAGGACCAGGTATAGACAGGTTCTGGTGACGAAGGCTGGGCCATTCATGCAGATGGCAGTCTTTGGTATAGGGGACGGGTCGTGGTTCCCCAACTGACAGGTCCGAGAGAGGATATCCTCAGGGAGTTCCATTGCTCTCGTTTTGCAATACAACCGTGTGGCACGAAGATGTATCGAGATCTTCATCACCAGTATTACTGGAGTGGGATGAAGAAGAGGTACATTGAGACTTTGCGACAATACCTAACTTTTAAATGAGATAAAGAATTTGACATCAGGCCTTTAGCGGGTTCTCAACCATGGGAGATAGCTAAGTGGAAGTGGGAACAAGTCACAATTGATTTTGTGACTCACTTTCCACGGACATCGCGGAGGCATGATGCAGTGTGGGTGATAGTGGACCGAATTACCAAGTCGGCACATTTTCTAGCAATACGAATGACCTTTACACTGGAGGAATTATGTAGGTTATACATACAAGAGATTGTCCGGTTACATGGAGTACCAGTGTCCATAGTATCGGATAGGGATCCCAGGTTCACGGCACACTTTTGGAAGAGTTTCCAGAAGGTCATGGGGATGTAGTTGACAATGAGTACTGCATTTCATCCACAGACGAATGGTCAGTGGGAGAGGAACATACAAATCTTAGAGGACATGCTGCAAGCATGTGTCCTGAATTTTAAGGGTAGCTAGGAAGAGCACTTGCCCTTAGTGGAATTGCCTTCTAGCGATAGTTATTAGGTGGTATCTGGATGATACAGAGGCATTATATGGGAGGCCATGTCGATCTACGTTTGTTAGACCGAGGAGGTGGAAGAGTCCATCAGTGCAGTTTAGTTAGAGACACTATGAAGGTGGGTTTGATCACGGAAGCCTCTTCTCATGGCTCAAGCGTAGAAGGATTACGTCGGCAATGCTTGATGACCTCTAGGTTTGGAAATTTGGTGATCATGTCTTCTTGAGGGTGATGCCTAAAAGAGGAGTGGTCAGGTTTGGCAAGCAAGGAAAGCTATCGCTAAGGTTTATTGTGCCCTTCGAGGGTACTCCGAGATGGGTGGAGCTGGTCGTGGTCTATTCTTAGTCGAGTTTATCGGTGTCCATGAGGGTATTCCGTAATGTCATGCTCTAGGGGTACCTCAGTCCAACTCATGTAGTAGATTAGGGCGAGCTTGTTATAGATGCAGATGGGACCTTTGAGGAGGGACCTATGCGTATTTTTGATAGCCAAGACTAGATCTTACAACATAAGACTCTGAGGCTAGTGAAGGTGTTGTGGCAACACCGAGGAGTGGAGAAGGCAACATGGGAACGTGAGGACACGATGTGTGTTAGATGTCCTTTCCTTTTTGAGGACGGAGGTACGTGGTTTAGTCATTGAATGTTAAATGACTATTGCATATGCATGTGATTGTATGTATATGTGTGTGTGTGAATTTCGGGATGAAATTCTTTTAAGGGGGGAGGAATGTGAAGATAGGGTAAAGTGAAACGATAGACTACCGTTACAATATAGGTTGCAAGCCTGGGAATTTCTCTAGATCTCGGATGACGAAGCGGACCACGCCGTCGAGTTCGTCTCACGAAATCTAGGTACACAATCGAATTTCGTTGAATTCTAAGACAGTTGGAATTTCATGTATTTCTAGGCGAATTGACGAATGATATGATGACACTTGGCATGAAGACATGTGGCTGAACAAGTGGACACTTGGCATGGGAGCCAAGTGGAACACAGGAGGTGCTAGTGGTGGGTGAATTGGCATAAAAGACAAATGGCATAGGAGATTGCTATTTGTCAAAGTGATTGAGAAAGGTGTTCTACACCTAGACCAAACCAGTTCAGTGGAGGAGAAGGAAAAAAAAAGAGGAAAAGAAAGAAAGAAAGAAAGAAAGAAAAGAAAAATGAAAAATGAGGTCCAGCTTCTACTAGTCTCCAGCGTTCGAACAACAAGAGGTTCGATGGGTCTGGGAGTGAGCTAATCTGCACTCTAAGAGGTAGGGGTTCTTTCCTACTCTAGTTATTCTTTGTCTAAAAGCCATTCAATGGTCGTGAGGTTTAGCCCTAACAGTGGGCTGGTTCAAGAACGGTTTGATATAAACAGTTGATAGTTAGGACCGGTTTCTAGATCCGTTTAGTTTCCATAATTGCAGTTTTGGAATAGATTGTGCTTGCTTCTACATGGGATCTAAGTATGATGATCCTGGTTGTGTGTCAAGGCTGGTTATGGACTGACATGATGACTGTGTATGCTATTTTTTTTTTGGCTTGAGACTGAAAATCCAGTTTGTGTGTTGATTGCTTGACTGAACGACAAGCGGGTTGTGTGAAAAACATGTTGACATATGCTGATATGATATATTAGCATGAAATATGCAATGGGTAGGAATTATATGTAGTAGATATAGTTACCCATGATGCTTGGCATGAAGCATGATTCACAAAATAGTTGCATGTAGTAATCATTGTGCATGTAACATGCAATATCATGCAGTAGCATTAGCATTGTATGTGCAAGGGGACATCGCGTGAAACGGGTGTGAGTACATGGCATGGTTTTGAACAAGGCGGTTTTATCAGAGGGTTATCCGATGGGTTGTCCAATGAGTTTTATCGGAGGCTTGTGCAATAGATTTATATCGGAGGGTTGTCCAATGGTTGTTTCTATCGGAGGTTCGTCCAATGGGTTTCAAAAGCAAAGATCTTTGTTTGAAAGCAGGTTTTCATACACGGAAAATGCATGTGTGAGGGAGTCGACGGGGATTCGAGACATGGGGCATGGCATGTAGACATTCATGTAGAAATGTGCATGTTTTACTAAATGGGTGTGGTGTGTGAATCATGACATTGCATGTGCACTTGGGTGGGGGTAGCCCTTGGGAGACTTCCTCTGCGGGCATTGCTCCACCGTCGTGAAAACTATTTCAAATGCAGAGGCCCACCTAGAGATGGACATATAAGGTCTTAGTGGTGAAGAAGGCGGATTGTGGCTTTATTGTGTACTTTGTAAAGTGCAGGCCAGAGTTATCCGGTTTTACGGTATAAAGAGAAGAGTTGTAATAAAACTCATTTTGAATTGTTTAATACAGTTTGATAGGTTTTTCCCAGATTTTTATGTTGCCTTTATTATGTTGAGGCCATTGTGACAACTTATAGTATCTTGGGAAAAAAGCGGCGAGTGTGAGTACGAAAGGCTATTATGGGTTGAACAAGTTTGGGTCCAGAGCAAGGGGGTTTCCTAGTCACGACGGAGTTTTGGTCTGTGTCATGACAGGGACACATTAATCGCGACAATACTCTCGAGACTTGATGGTTGGGATTGTGACATAGTTTTTCCACATCGCGATGGTGTTTTTACAGCCTGCAGTGGTGACAATAATAGGTGATAGAGGTTTCCTTATCCTGACCCAAGAGGCAGTCTCACGACAAGAGGTTAGGTGTTTCAACAGGTTTGGCCTTGGATAGAGATTTTATGTTACTTGTGAGTTTAATTGAGCCCGAGGATTTCATGTCGTGACGAGATGAATTTTTATCATAGAGTTTCTGGAGTGGTGTCATGACGAGTATTTTATGTTAATGACGAGTTTGGTTAAGGCCCAGAGTTTTCTTTTCCGATAGAGTTTTTATGTCGTGTGAGTTGGTTAAGGTGAAGGGTTTTATGTGTGAGAGAATTCAATGTCAGTGAGTTGCCCCGAAATTGTGTGTGACGAGTTTGCACATCTTATATGCGCCTTGAAGTTCCAAGACATGGGGTTTTCCACGTCGCGACATAGCGCTCTATGTCACGACAGTGAGGAACAGTGCTACGTCGCAACAAGGCGGGGCACATCTACTTGTCGAATGCTACATCGCACACTTGATAAGACTAGGCTCTCAGCTATAGAGGCGTGCGCGTAAGCAGAGCAGCATGTAATCAGAGATGTCTATCGTGATAGAGAAATCTCTATCACGACAGACTTCGTATAGTGGTAAAAAAAAAAAAAAAGGGACCCTCGGGATTTGGGGCACCACAATAGTAATAATAATAATTTTTTAAATCCTTGGAAAAAATTTCTTAAAAGTTCAAAAGCAAATTATATAATTGATTTCCATGATCAAATCATTAGATCTAATCCAAACAATTTTGTTAAGGAAGAAGAGTTTCAGGTAAAAGGTACAAATAAAAAAAAATTTCTAATTGACCTACAAAAAACGATTTATGCTTATAAGAATTAACATGCCAAAAAACTATATATTTATATGTTGACAAGAAATGCATCGTAGCTCTTTAAAGGAATCCTATATCGTGAAATTAAATAGGGAAAGTGAATGACAAGATTGCTAAAAATATGAAAAATGGTAACATGAACTTGACATCTTGATAGCGTAGAGTTTATTAAGTTCAAGAACATGCTAACAACCATTACTTATGGTCACTTAGAAGGTAGAAACACATGAAAAGTGTTTATGGGTAGTTCGAGAGGATAGACCGTTCATGCTAAAACCTTTTAGAGTAAGGCTCACTTCAACAACCATAAAAAATAATTAGATTTCTAAAGATTTAAAGAGTTTCTTCACTCAGTGGTGTATTTAAAAACACAAACACTAAAGAGTGGTTTTGTGAAATTGGTGGATGGTAAAGAGTGGTGGTCGGGAATGGTGTCGATGTGTGACTGCCTGGTGCCGTGCGGGCATCCTCACAGGCACCTTCGGTGTTCTGCCCACCACCCCTTGTTTTGGAGGCCCGAGCCCAAGCAAACAACTTCCTTGAACTTACTGAAAGGCGGCATTAATGGATGTTCATGCACGTGTCTTTATTTGCCACACTATAGAATTAAAGACAGAAACCCCTCTTCATTCTTATATCACCTCTATCTCTATGTTTTCATTCCATGATGATGAAGCGTGCATCCCAATACCGATTCTGAGTTAAGACATTAATCACGACACTTTGCAAAGTTCGATCATAAGAGAATGGACTAGTAAGATATTCCTTAGATTAGAAAGGCACATCATGATAATTCATTTGAAGAGAAACTCCCGACTCCCGATTATACCTCTAAACCCATTTTAAAGGCTTTAGGAGCTTTGGAGCATCACATCCTTCCTTCTGATTAGTTATAAGCAACACAACCACTGCATTCTCTCTGATGGAGATGCACAAACAAATGGATGAAAGTGAAACAAAATAAACCCAACAAAAACCCCGTTTCAATATGTTTCAATCAAGGGCTTAGATTAGAACATATGAAATTAAGTGAAACAAGCATATCAACAAAAACTTAACCAAACTACCAAATATGAAACTGATCCCAAATGAATCCATCCATGAATCATTCAAGTAATCCATGTCATAATAAAAAGAATAAAAACCAAGAAGAGCAGGGGAGAAATTAATGCTTCTCATCCATGGCAGTCATACTTGAAAGTGAAAATTAATGCGCCTCATCACAACTCAGCACCAGATTTCTATACACACTGAGGTGCTCCCGGTGAGTTGGTAAGCAGCACAGTTAAGGTTTACCGCGGTCGTGTCCCTCATGGAGTCGGCATCAGTGAAGTCTCGAACACTATGAGCAGTACGGATACTTTACCACGACCTTCTCGAAAGCTGAAAACCAGCGGTGATCCTTTAAGTAATAAGAAAGCTTCTCGATCGCTTCTCCTCCACATCCCACCATCTCATCTTATGTGCAAATATTCCCACGAGAAGTCACATGTCTTACTCTCTTATGAAATTATTGGTTGATTCTAAATTTATGTTATAAGATTTGGAATTTCCTAAGGAAAGATGGGTACGCTTTGACTCTTTGCTCTTGTACTTAAAGATGCGAACTCGAGCCTTCTTTTTCTCAAATCTCTTGTTTCTGAAGAAGAACCAGGAGAGTCACTCTGCTTTCTGTATGTGTTTTTTTTTAATTTTGGTAGGTTGTGTGGTTTTGAATAGTGTTTAAGGGTTTGATCAATGGATCGAATTAGCGGTATTTGGTCAAGCGATTTTGAAGCTTAGTAAAGTTTGTTTTTGGAGTGGGTGAGAAGAAGCACCGGGGAAGCTTCTAGAGACACACTTTACCCATAGTGGTATTACGTCTAAACTTACTTTGGCTATATCTCAAACTATAAACAACTCTCAGGTAATCAGTTTCCTCAAAGTCCAGCTCTAAATTTGTTAGTATCATAATTTCTCATCATGAACCTTATCTCAAATGCCCCACCCTTTTGTATTCGGTAAAATTATTTTTCTTTTTGGTGAAAGTATTCGGTAAAATCAGTGGAATGTAGCAAACTAAGATGTGATTGAAAATGGCAGGAAAACAAAAGTACAAAATAAGAAGTGGTAGGGAGGAAATTTTAGCCACAACAAAAACTTTTAAACTAAAAAAGTCTTGAAATTTCAGAGATTGTCAACTTGCATTTCATGGACATGGTTTCCAAATGCATACCTATGATTTGACTCCGTTCTTCTTTCCACTTTCTATTAAGGAGCCTTTGGTATTTTTTTGAAATAGGGCAGAAACATGTATGTGTACAAAACTATCATAAATCAAGAATGTGATTTAAGCATTAAATTCAAGTTCATCTAATCTTATTTAATATTAAACTAACCTATTTCATCGATCTATATTAAATAATGGTTTTGAAAAGGAAAATCATAAAATAACACATGTTTCAAAAATAATGCTTAAGCAATAATCGTCACATCAGCAAAAGCATTAGTTAATGACTACGGTTTTAAAATAGTTAAAACTATAGTTAATTACCCTGCAATTTAGGCTTAAAATTAAAATCTTAGTTGGTGACCTTCACGATTTTAATCCATTTAAATTTTTTAAAACCATAGTCATGTTTTGATTTTAACTTAAACCTGTTTTGTGGTTGATGACTACGGTTTTAGTTGAAATGGCAAGAATACTTTAGTTTTACGTTTATTATTTTAAAACATGAATTGCTTTGGGATTTTCTTTCATTTTACATTATTTTGGTACATCCTCCATTTAATAAGTAGCGAGACAGAGATCCAAATAAGTTTTGTAATACAACAATAGGATTTTTATGATTTCTATAATGAATATAGTTATAGGCCAACATGTACAATATTTATGTTGTCTTCCTTTTATTTCACATAACATATTAATATAATAGCTTTAAAAATCAATAAATAATTATTTGAAAAGTATTATTAATATTACGTACATATTTTTAAATTATTTTTAATTTTAGTAAAATATAAACTATATATTTATGACATCACCGGTTAGATCACCAGTCCGATCAGTGAATTGTGAATGGCTAACTTTTTCGATTCAATAACCAGTCTGATTTTTACAACATTGTTATTAACTATTCTACTCAACTACTTTGTACTTGAATGCATGTATATTGAACAGTCACTCCTCTTAATTTTTATCATGTTTTAATTATTAAGACATTTAAATAGAATGTGAAATTGAAAATAAAGGATAGCTATATGTGCTTGTAGATCGAAAAGAAGTGTCTGTTGTGTCTGATGGGGCGTGCTCTTTAGTGATAAATCACATTGTAATATTTTGGGAGATGAGAGTATGAAATGATAGAATTTAAAGAAGAAACCCGGAATGTGGTAATAAAAAAGAAGAATTTTAATTGTCCATTTTAGCAAAATAACTCTTAGGCATAATTAAGTTAGAGAGATGGGTCATAATATAAATATCAAGAGTTAATGTGCAGTATTGAGATGCTTGTGGACTTAAGTGCGATTAAGGAAAATTGTGGTTAAAGGACATGAACAAAGACAAAACTGTTGATCTCATCTAAAGTGCACCCAGGAGCTTCACGGTTTTTAGAAGAAGGAGGGAGGAGAAAGGAAGAGGAAGAAGAGGAAAGAACATAAGGAGTATGAGGACAAGGTCAAAATCAGGTATGGAACCCTTTATGTTTGGATTTTTGATATGAATCCTAAGGTTTTGATGAAGATTTGTTTCTCCTTACCAGGCCATACAAGAGCCATAAACTCTTGAATTGTTGGGGTTATGAGAGTAAAACCCCCAATTGGGAGAAAATAAACATGGAATCAAATTATATGATGTTTAAAAGAATTATGGACCTAGGCCGAAGTTCTTGGATTTTTCACCTTATGTTTTTGAGGTTCGAGGTTCCATAACACTCATTTCAAGTGTCAGGAGTTGTTTTTAGATGAATTCCATGTAAATTCTGAGGTATATGAATTATAGTTGTATGATGTTAATTGGCAGCAAAAAGTGGCAAAAATAAGCAAACTGAAAAATTCAAGGGACCTGCCTCGGGCACAGAAATGCCTGCTTTTCCCTCGCTTTCGACCACGATTCGACCATAACTTGCTCATTTCTAATCCGATTTGAGTGATTCAAGTTTCTGGTTAAAATAGACTTCAAGGAGAATCAAACATATAGAATAGACATCGTCAAATTCTGATTATAAGTGGCCCAAAAATTCACTCAAAGTAGGGCCATGTGTTTCACTTTCTCGGTTCGCTGAATATAGATTAGCCCATTGCTTGGGCGTAGTTTATTTCGTGTCTCGATTCGTGATTCCAATTGGAGAAGAACCTTTAGCACCTTAGTTTCAAAAGAGTGTAAAGAACCAGTGTCAAATATAGAGCGGTACATTGAAAATGGGTATTTCAAGCAGTCCCAGTGAAAAATCTGGTAGAGGGCATTAAGGTCATTTTGTAAAGAAAAGGTAATTTGGCTACTTTGGTTATGTATTTTTAAGTGTGGTTAAATGAGATTTAAGTGAATGTGATGAAGTTAAGAAATGAATGTGTATTGTGATTAAATGGAAGTTATGGTTAATGGTTAGTCAGGGTTTTCTGAAAAGGTGAAAAGGACTATCTGACGAAACTAAATTGATCGAAGCAAGCTGATTGAGCGTTGAACTCGTGGAGTGTAAAAATGATGTTTTGCAAATTGAGTTTTAAAAGTGAATGATTTTGATGTTAAAATGAAAAGTTTAATGTAAATGTTTATATTGCCTAAATGAAAAGTTTTGATGTAAATGAAAATTTTAATGTACATGTTTATCTTACATCAATATATATATATTTATATTAAATTATATATGTATGCATATGTTAAGGCATTATGAAAGTTTAAAAAAAATGTGTAAAGAATTATGAAAGTTTAAAAAAAAATGTGTAAAGAATGCATATGTATATTTGCATATATATATGAGTTATGATAAAGTAAAGGATTTAAATGGATTTATAAATGTATTTTGATAAATGTTTTACTGATGGTTACCCTAACCCCATATGACTGTTATGACTGATATCGGCCGAGGTACCTTAAGCGTGTAAAGATTTAGAGGTAAAGTTATGGTTACTAACCGAGGGAGGGAATTAGGTGTCTAGAGTAAATATCCTACACGTGATAAGTGTGTTATACTGAACCCTATGCAAAGCGTGAGTTTCTCCAAAGGTGAGTGGTTATGACTGAATGACTATCCCCTTCTCACCGTCAGCATTCGAAACTGCTCGTGTGTTTATCCCCGGGTTCCACGTAAAGAAAAAAAGAAAGAAAGAAAGAAAGAAAGAAAGCTGAAGGCATAAATGGATTTTTAATTGTGATAAAAGAAAGCTAAGGCATAAATGGATTTCAGAATTTATAAGTATGTATTACTTTGGTATATACTCGAAAATGTTATCTTAATGAAAATGTACACTCACTCGGGCTCCTTTAGCTCATTCTTTCTGTATGTTTCAAAACATTTTCGGACCCGAGATTGTGTGCTCAGCAGAGTACCTCTCGTGCAAAGTGAGTCGGAGCCATTGAGGAGACGACGACCGGGGTGGATTTCATTGTATATGTAATTTCAGATATTGTATATGTTGAATATTTTGTTATGTATATATGTATATGTATAAGTTGAAAAGAACTATGGGTTTGATCCTCGTTGACGAGGTATCGTAGGCTGCCTCGCTTAAGTCCGCTCAAGCCCACCTTTTGATAAAAAAAAAATGTACTAATCGCAAGTTTTAGACGTTGATAATTGAAATGAATATATGTATATGTAAAATATATTGGTTGATTGAGCTAGGACAAGGAGTCCTAACAAGGAAGGAAAATTGGAAGATTAGAAGTGTTTTTAAATGTTTATGTAGGTATTTGTAAATTGGGAAAGTCCGAAAAATAGAGGAAACTCTGGCCAATTTTTCTGAAAAATCCAAGTGTTTGAAAAAGAAAAGAAAAAAATTTTACCACTTCGCCTCGCATTATTTTCTAAAGATAGCGTTAAGGATTGTAAAGGTTCGCTTCCATGGATTTTATTTCCGACCGTTTTAAGGAAGTTTCTTTATCCATCGGGAGTGCTCGAGGTCCCCTGGGTTCATGAGGTTAATCCGGGTCGGGATCCTTCAATATGAAATGGGAATGTTAGAAATAATTTTAAAAAAATAATAAAAATCTAATGTTTGAAGTAGGGATGACAACGAGACGGGTTTTTTTTTTTTTTTTTTGGTTCTCACCTCTCATAGGATAGGTATGGTTTAAGTGTAATCGAATTTTAATAAGTTCAGTTTTTTCTTCACAAACTCCTGGATCTAGCTTAGGGTTTAGAACCAAGTTAGACTATACTTTTATCAATTCCGCCACTACCTTGATTATATTAAAAATTGATTTTATAATTATTTATTTTGATGAAATATACACTTTAATATATTAAAAAATAAAAAAATAAATAAACTATAATAAAAAACAAAAATAAAATCTAAACGGTTTCACTCACTCGACGTGACCTTTCACCCATTTTATTTTTTTAAGTAAGACTGTTATGGAAAAACGATAAAATAAAATATGAATTATGTGTAGTATGATGTTAAGTTATCGCTTTGAATATTTAAATTTATATATGTTTCAGAAGGGGCGATCTAACTTAGCTCCATGGGGCATTCATTCCACTATATATATATATATATTTTTTTTTTTTTGAAATTTTTCTCATTAGATCCTAGGGTTTTTTTTTAACTCAAATGCTATACTTTGCCCCACTAAAAATATATAAGTATTAAACCATTAAGTTGAAGTCCAAGCTTGAAAACTTTGCAAAATTTACAAGAGCACTCTTTATAAAAATAACAGCATTTGATATCAATCATGATTGCAAAAATCATTTTTTTTTTTCATCTTTCTATTTTAAGTTTTATTTTTTAAAAGAATCAATTGACTACTAAATTTTAATTTAAATTTTTTCCGAAAAACATATCAAATAAATTAAGCAAAAGCGTTCATTTGGATTTATTTTATCATAACATAATAGCTATTAAATTTTATAGTAGTTAGTGTGACTTAAATTGAAATGTTTTATAAAGTTGTAATTCTTTTGTACTAATAATGTTTATATGTTTTTCTGTTGTGATAGTTGGGACAAGTGAAATAATCTTTTTTAAAAGAAAATTTCCCAAAGTAGCTCATGTTTTAGAATAATGTCCAAACTAGTGCTCCTTGCCACACATAGGATAAAACCATAGTTGGTGACTATGGTTATAAATTTTTTAAAATAGTTAAAACTGTGGTTGGTCACTTTGATTTTATGCTTAAAATTAATCATTTAAAAGAATTATAAAACTATAGTCAACAATCACAATTTTAACTTTAAGCTTAAAACCGTAGA
Organism: Tetrastigma voinierianum; assembly: GCA_016808115.1. NCBI lineage: Eukaryota > Viridiplantae > Streptophyta > Magnoliopsida > Vitales > Vitaceae > Tetrastigma > Tetrastigma voinierianum. The sequence goes on along the minus strand of JAEQBH010001275.1, from coordinate 1,661,491 downwards.
TGGTGACTATGCATGCTTTTAACTATTTAAAAAAAAATTACACTGTAGTCACCTACTACGGTTTTATCCTATGCGGCAAGGATATACTAGTTTGAACCTTATTTTGAAACATATGGTACTTTGGGAAATTTTCTTTTTAAAAAAATTATTATGGAACATAACTCATTTCACACACTATATAAGGAATGCAAAGAAAATCCACGTTTTAAAAATCCGACCGACCGCAATTAAACGACCGCTTAGTTTCGCCTTCCTAAGAACCATTTTGAATTGAACCTGGCCAAACTCCAAGGGATGACCATCGACCTAGATGAACCGTCCTGGCTCTACGTGAACTCGGAAAAATAACCCGACTTCAATTTTAAAGATGTCTCGTATCTTTTTCTCGAGTCCATAAGAATTAGGAAACAATATAGAGCTCGATAAATGTCGCATTCGTGGACCCTGAATTAATCCACGGGTCGGTGCAACCTCGCTTTAAATGAAAAGAAAATGTGGGTTGATTTTGAAGTTTTGGAAAATCCATCCTCGAAGTGAATCCAAGCCGCTTGAGTCGCCACTTACTTTTTATTTTTATTTTATAAAAGGGAAAATCAAGTAAGAACAAAAAACCCCTAAGGACTCCGGTATGAAAAAAAAAAAAAAAAAAGGGTCTGCGGAAACTAGATTCTGGTCCAAGGATCATATTACCTATTGGGAAGGTACCTCATATGAGGTAGCACCCCTCTGGGCCCGGAACTCGGTCTCTACTAGTGAATTGGGTACGTGGGAGCATATGGGTCAAAGATCAGATAGTCTCCTAGGCTAAACATTCAACTTGGATTATACACCAACCTAATTGGTATCTAGCATGCTTAAGAACACTCAACCAAAAGGGAAAATGGCACGTACCTGTGGTCCTTGCCCACGCGCTACATCAAAGGTTAGCAAACAAACATAGCAAGCATGCATGACACTTAAACACAAAGCATCCATGTGAAATTCATTACCCAACATTAAAGCACATATTGGTCCCTAAACAAGCATCAGAAGGGAAAGGCTATCGTGACGCCGCATACTGCTCAAAATTAAATATTAGAAGCAAAGCAAGCCAGGAGAAACCATACATTGCATCTCAGCCACTCATTGATGCTACAATACTTGTCCAGCTATACAATCACATCTATTCATCTCAAAGAATCAGTCTTGACAGAACACTAGACTACTATTGCTTAACTAACCACCCTTTTACCCGCATAGACCCTAATTCTTACGAATCCAAAATATAACCACATTAACTTGAACTAAACCCCATTTCAGACCCTAAATGTAGCCCTACACTGATCTGGAGCAAATGGGCTAAACTCACAAAGGTCATGGGCTTCAATTAAACCGAAATCAGACGACCCTTACAAAACCCGACAAACTGGCTACTCCAGTTCCCCAACCAATTGATTCGGTTGAGAAAAATTCTAAAAATTTGTCAAAACATTCCTTACAGAGTAAGGAAACCAAAAAAAAACAAACGGTGTACAATTCCGACACCAAATGAATGAGATCTAACCCAAATAATGCAAAGTACCCTAACTGCTATTTCTAAAAAAAGAACCTAATGAATCGGCAGATCCAGTTTTCCAACCGATACAGCCGGTTGAGAGAAGTTCTCAAAAATTTTCAAAATCTTCCTCACGGAGTTATAAATTCAACAAAACAAACGGAGTACAATTCCGACTTTGAATGGCTGAGAACTGACACAAATGATGCCAAGTGCCCTAATTGCTGTTCTGGAAAGCAGAACTTCATGAACCAATTGATCCAGTTTCCCAACCAGTTGATCCGGTTGCGAATAATTCTCAAAATTGGTCAGAACCTCTCTTAAGGAGTCAAGAATCTAAAAAAACAAGCAGAGTACAATTCTAACTCCGAATGATTGAGAACCGATCCAAACAAGGCAAAGTGTCCTAACTGCTATTCTAGAAAAATGAACTTCATGAACCAATTGATCCGGTTTCCCAACCAGTTGAGCCGGTTGGGAACAATTCTCAAAATTGGTCAGAACCTCCCTTAAGGAGTCAGGAATCTAACAAAACAAACGGTGATTGATTCACATCTTATATGAGTGAGAACCAACTGAAACAATCCATTGTTTTCTAAAACCTGGACTGCCTAGCAGAAACTGTTGAACCAGTTCCCACGTATGAGCATGAAAACCGGTTCAAATGGTTGAGAAAAATCTTCAAATTTGGTCAAAACATCCCTTAAATAATAAGGAAACCAAAAATCAACGGCAGGTGATTCCCAAACAATGAGGAGAATCGACACAAACAATCCATCAGGTTTTCAAAACCCGCTACCTAGTAGAATCGCCGAACCGCTTCACGCATGGCGTGAAAACTGGTTCAAATGGCTTAGAAAATCCTCAAATTTGGTCAGAATATCCCTTAAAATAAGGAAACAACAAAACAACGTCCGTGATTCTCGCCGATGAGTGAGAACCAACCAAACAATCCGCTTTCTAAAACTGGGACTGCCGAGCAGAAACCGTTGAACCGGTTCCCACGTATGAGCTTGAAAATCGGTTCAAATGGTTGAGAAAAATCTTCAAATTTGGTCAGAATATCCCTTAAAGAATAGAGTGGAGCCAGGGCCTAGTTCTTACCTCTTCCACAAAACGTAGAAAAAAATCCAAGCTAAGCATCCGAAAAAATCAAAAAATGTGCATCCGAGCTCGGAAAAATGCCAAAGGTCCTTCATATTCTGATCTTTCTCTCATTTTATACTGATTCCCACCTCCAGCCATCAAAGCCTCTTTGTTTTTCTCTCCTTCAAGCTTTGGAAAGAGCCCAATCAGTCTTGGAATCGGCTTCCCCATTAACTCCCCTCCTCATTTTCCATGCAAGTTGACTACCTTAAGTTTTCAGCTTGGCTTGCTTCACCACCAAGTATCCACCTGCATTCATGGTGGGCTACATGTAACTTAAGACAAAGCCCAAAATGGACCCAAAATACTGCCCAAGATCGATCTAGAGCATATGGGCACATTCCATATGGGATTTAGGCTCCAAAATCACAAAAATCAGCGCTCCACACAAGCTGGCCTAACTAACCGGTTGAACCAGATGCCAACCAGTTGAGGAAAATTATGAAATTTTTTCAAAAGGCTCCCTGAAGAATAAGGAGACCAACAAAAAAAAAAACGGTGCACAATTCCAAGTTCGGATGAGGGAGATATGATCGAAACAAGGAGGAGTGCTCGCCAAAATCACCCAAAAACAAAGAAAGAGCATAATGCATCGCTCGATGAACCGGGCCAAACCGATTGGTCAAACGGTTGAAAAATTAGAATTTTAACGTAAAACCTCTTGGCGAACATGAATCCAACAAAAACAAACTACGCATGATCTCCCAAGTTCGAACAAGGGAGATACGATAGAAACAAGCTCGCGTTCCGCAAATTTGACATACTCTAATAAACTCGATGCAAATTTTAAAACTCGGGGAGCCCCACTTGCTTCCTATGGCACGATGCCAATAAAAAAAAATCGCCACGATTACACTCCGAAGTGAACTACATATGCATTCAATGGACCACATTCAAGCCCACTTGAAAGCCTGAACCGACTAAGGTTGGGCCGGGCCTCAACAAGGTTATATGAGAACGATAGGTGAGTATGACACCCATAGGATAAAATGTAAGTGTTGAGGGACAAAATTGAGGGTCTACAGCATCATCATGGCCCACATCACATTCAAACATAGCGTCGTGGATTCATTGTTTTTAAATCTACTCTCAGCTTTATAGTAGTCTGATGGACTCATGCATAGATAGAGCAGTCTGATGTGGGGCTCCTACACAAATCTCAACATTGAAAGACATAACTAAGACACTTTGAGGTCATGATATCTTTTACTTGTGAGCTCTTTTAGGTATATTTTAACCAAATTCAGTGTTATTGAAACGTCAAACCTCTTAGATCAATGCCTCATGAATAAAACTATATTAATTAAATGAAGGCCCCTTACTGTAAAACTATATTAATCCAGTGAAAGAAACTTAGAGGAGCAAGGCACAATCTTTAAACTTTAAGCTATGAAATTAAAATAGAAGGAATATTTGTGTTTGCTTCCTATACTGAAAATATAATAATAATACACATTAAGATATAATATATATATATATATATATATATATATATATATATATAGTATATATATATATATATATATATATATATATATATATATATATATATATATAATTTTTAAAAGTATTTAATTTCTTATAATTATGAATTATATTTATAATGTCACCGCTTAATCGTGATTCGACCACTCCGCCCGACCATTAAACTCGTGAACTCCGGCAACTTTTCGATTCACTATCGGTCCGCTTTTTAAAACACTGGAAAATCAAATAATAAAGAATTAAAAATATTTTATAGTAAGTGAATAAAAATGAAGGTGGTGTGGTGAGTTCAAGAAACCCACAAAGACAACAGAAAACCAATAAATAATTAATGAAGAAGACCACTTTTTTTTTTATTAAAATACTTTGCTACCTACAAAACTTTAGACCTTCAAAGTACCGTACATCTCCATGCAACCATGCACTACTGTGACACTCTAAATCCAAGGGTTTTTTTTTTTTTTTCCGTCATTGTCCAACCAGCCGCGGCCGCAGAATTCTCTCGTCACGATATACTGTCGCTGCACACACCTCGCCAGGCGCGCCCAAGGCCTGCCAGGCGCGCTTAAACTTAGTCCTGCCGCGATGCGCTCGTCGAAGTCCGCTACGCACATGGCCTCGTCGCAACACAACACGCGCCACATTGTCGCGGCTTCACCAACTCACATACCCCGCTCGCCGTGCGCGCGTAGCTTTCTATTTGCGGTTAGCCTGCCGCGACATAAAAATCCTCTGTCGCGACATAAATTCTCCCTACCCTAGCCAACTCTATCGCGAAATAGAATTGCTATGTCGCGACATAATTTCTCCTTGCCTTGGCCAACTCTGTCTCGACATAAAAATACTCAGTCACAACAGAAAATCCTCCCAGCCTGGCCAACTATATCGCGACATTGAATTGCTCTGTCGCGACACAAAACCTCTCCATTTGGCCACACTCTGTCGCGACATAAAATATTCTATCACGACATAAAGCCTCTCCACCATTGCCAACAATGTCGTGACATAAAAACATTTTATCGTGACAAAAACTCTCGCTCGCCAACCTCGCTTCGCCAACATGTAAATATTCACAAACAAGAGACCCTTTCGTCTTCGCCAAAACTCGCCACGATTACGATACCCTCGTCGCAACACCACTCCATGAAACTCGCCGCCGACACTACAATTTTCTGCCGCGACCTAAAAATCTCGCCCCAACTAAGCTCCCGCCGCAACCCTCGACTCTCCCCATGATCGTTTCGACGCGATTAAGGAAACCTTTGTCGCTACATCGTCACGACAAAGAACTGGAACCCTTGTCGCAACAAAGAAAGCTATACGCGGGAGCAGATTTTATTACTTGTACCTAAGAACCATGTCGACACTGAATCTCGCTTATGACAAAAACCAGAGCACTCGCCTTCAACCCTAATCCCTTGTCACGACTCCAAACCAAGAAGGGCCTGCCTTGGCATTTCCGCACTCATTGCCGACTAAGAATCCTCATAGTAAACCCAAACATATAAGAGCCCTGTTGCATTTCCGACCTCAAACTTCCCAATGGCATTTAATTCAATATTATCGCTTATACATATACGTGCGTATTAAATATGGAAAACTTTCAACACAATATATTGAACAAGTCGACAAGTTTTTATCGTGTCCTCATTTACATATACAAAACTGGATAAAATGTCTAGAATTTAACGAATTACATAACAAAGCCAAAATATGGCCTTCTTCCCAACTAAGGCCTCAAATGTATCCACCTCCTAGTGTACCTCCGACACCTATAAATGTTTTCCCACGACGGGGTGAGCAATGCCCAATAGAGGAATTCTCCTACAAGGGCTACTCCCCACCTAAGTGCACATGCAATGGTAAACACACACATTCAAGTAAAAATATGCACATTCCTACTCGAATGTCTACATGCCATGGATGAGAATTTGACTCACCCTATCCCATGTCCTGAGTCCTCACCGACTCCCTCACACATGCAAATGCCAAGTGTGAAAACCTGTCATTGGTGTTCCACCCAATGACCCTTTCTCCAAAACAAAAGCTTTTTTTTTTTTTTTTAACTCATGACCCATTGGGCAAACCTCCAATGTTCATTTGATTTAATCAAATCCCATGTGTTTATGCATTTGTGGGCCATAGATTTCCGAGTCATTAATCGTAGGACGACGAGCTGCTCTTCCAACATCTTTACTTGCCACCGCTAAAGACCATGTCTAATCATGAATGAATTCAGTCTTTCACCTCGGGGGGGTAGCCCACCAACTTGCTCCACCTAACACACGTATTTTTCCTTTTCATGCTACGGAACTCAGATCATTTCTAGACGCCATTCCATTACCGATCTCACCACTCATTCACCAAGAATGATAAATGACCTCAATCCTGCACACACACAAAACTATGTGGTATCCTCGTGCATATGAAATGCAGAATGCCATTTCATGTCAATTCATGTTACATGCATAATGAGAGCTACATGCAACATTAATAGATCACGGATAATTATATTTTCTACACATAATACACATCCATCATGTAATACATCAAATAAGCATATATCAACATGATTTTTCACATAACCGACATGTTATTCACACAATCAATAACACACAAAAGATCCTTGATTTAGGACCTCAATTCAACAAGGCATCATACACCAACACTTCCCGAACTGGGCCCCGCTTCACCACTTTACCATTTCCGGCCACTGGGCAAAATGTACTAAATCAACAAAATTAAGACATCATCCTCGGTTCAAAACCAATCCTCAACACAATCCTAGATTGCCCGAAAACAGTCCCAAACATTCCAACATTCAATCCCAAAATTTTGGGACTGATCCTCACGGCCCCATAGAAACCCATGCCATTAAATGGCCTTTATGCTAGAAATAACCCAAGTAGGAAGAAACCCCTACCTCTTGAGGCGTAGAAGAAGCTCTAGGAAGTTCCGTGGACACTTCCTAAACTCGAAACTTTCGACTTCCCAAAATTTTGAAATCTATAAATGCTTCGAAACTCCTTGATTTCGATGCCCATGCATAGCCCTCGCCAAGTAGATGAGCTTTAACTCTTGGCCCAAAGAAATCTAACCACCCGATCTCCATAGATCGTAGAGGGAAGCGGAACCCCTTCTCTTTCTCTCTCTCTCTCTCTCTCTCTCTCTCTCTCTCTCTCTCTCGCGTGAAGAACCAGGAAATGTCCTGTTTTTCCTCCCAAAATCCCCTTTTGACTTTTCAATACATTTTCTTTTCTTTTTCCTTTTTTTTTTCTTTCTTCCTTTTTCTTTTCTCTTTCTTTTCCTTATTCTCCATCAAAATTTTCTTTTCCCCCCTAAGATATTTCTCCAAATATCTCCTCATTTGATGTCTTCTCCTCATAACTTGACATATGGCCCTACATGAACCATTCAACCAAGTGCCATGTGTCACTTGCTACACCAAATGGTTATCATGCCATGTGTCCATCTCCTAAGGTGTCATGTGGCATCCACATGATCATGCCATGTGGTACTACTCCAAGTGGCACCACTTCATGTGTCACCTGACACTCGGTGCCTCGAAAAAAGTGAAATTCCGACTATCTCAGAATCCGACGAAATTCGACTGTGTAACTAGATTTCGCAAGACGATTCCAACAGTGAAGTCCATTTCATCATTCAAGATCTAGAAAAATTCTAGGTTTTGAACCTGTACTATTACAGAAATTATCATCTTACCTTTTTTCAGAAAAATTGAATTTTTCCTAGGTTTTACACTACACTCTTTCTCTTTCTAAGCTTCAAACCTCGAGCCCTCACCACAATCCTGCTAGTGGTTGTTTCATTCTCCCTTCCCTTGATCTAATTTGTCTTTCCAATACAACCTTCTTCTAAGCCTAGATAGATCAGCACAAGCTAATGGCTTTACCACTACACTTACCAACAAACTTAGAACTACCTAGCCACCTAACCAACCAAGGCAAGTTGAACACCAAACAAGGACCATCAACATAGAAAAAGGGATTATTTTTGTCATATTAAACTCAATTAACCTTTATTTTAAAAAATAAAATAAATTCTTTAACTTTCTTATTTTTGACTTAAACTATGATAAATGCTTAAAAGTAATTCCAAACATATAGGGTACATTTCATAAATATTAAGGTGATTGATTTTTTTAGGTCATAAATAAGGATATATATATGTATATATATATATGACATGTATATTCTTTAATTAGTAAACTTTTATGTCACGCGTTTTATATATTTCACTTTTAAAATAGACTTTATTTATTTATTTTTTGTTAAGCACATTTTTTCAACCAAATAAAATAAACAGACACTTCAAACACCCAAATCCTATAACTTCAACCATTAACTCGCTAAATATCCATGGATAGCACATGGTCTCTTACTCACGCTTGTCTAATCCCATTAATCGGGATCCACGATCGAGTCCTAGGTAATCACATACCTACGCCTCGGCATCCCATGCCGTGAAGCGAGGTCGACCATTTATGATATCGCGGTGTTTCTCGATATCACACCGTCCAATCCCATTTAATCGGTATCACCACATTCAATAAACTTTTATGTTATTTTCAAAACATATTACGTATGGAGTTTAATCAATGTAATATATCATGATATACAAGATATGCCAAAACTAGTTCTTTCCAAAGTTTTTACAAAAAGAACTATACCAGCCACAGGTCGTGTAAAACCCAAGGAAAATCGAATTTTCTTGAAAATTGAAAAAACAGTAAATCGCCGCTAAAATACAGGTTGAAAACCTAGAAATTTTCTAGATCTTTGATAATGAAACAGACAATAATGTTGGATTCATCTCGCGAAATCTAGTTACCAAGATGAATTTCATTAAATTTCGGGATGGTAAGATTTTTCATGAATTTTGGGGCAAAAAGGAACCCAAATAGGTAGGTGACACATGGCATGATGCATGCATGCCATGTAGATTTGTCCATTCTATAAAAATGGACTGGTGGAGAAAAAGAGAGGAAGGAAAGGAAAATGAGAAGAAAGGGAGAGAGAAAGAAATTGAGGAAGGAAGATCTGATAGCTTCTTTCTTCGAATTCCAAAGATTCCGTCAGCCTGAGTTCATCTCGCTTCGCAGCTAAAGATGGCTGGGCACTCCAAGAGGTGATTTTTTTTTTCCTACCGTTAATTTCTACTTAAGTGTCGCGGTGGTCGCGGTGACCGAAAGTTCACCCGTGGTCGCCTGGTCGCGAAATGTCGTCATATGGGACCGCTGGCAAAAGATAAACCTGTAGTCACAAGTGTGAGCCACGTACTATGTTTCACCATAACGCCGCTATGTGGAGCTGCTGCCGCTGGGCCGCGATGGGCGCCGTCGTTTGTAATACCCCGCCGTGGTGGGGCCATCTAGCCGCAGGCCTGGCGACTCGCTTCACCTAGCGTCAATCGCCATGTGAGACAAAGCCAAGGCGTAGATCGACGCCGGGCGGGCCGTCACGCCGCTGTGGCACCAACCGGGGCCGCTGGGCGTAGAGCCATGTGATTACGTTTCCACCTGGCGGTCATTCGCCATGTGGGATCAAGCTGGGTCGTGCTGACCGCTTCGCCGCGGTCAGGTGGCCGCGGTAGGACCGTTGTCATTTGGCGTCATGTGGCTATGTTTCCACCTCGTGGTCGTTGCCGTAGGGGACAAGTTACCACTGTTCCTCCGCTGATACGTAAGCCACGCCTACTATGGGTTGTTCAGGGAAGCCGATCGGACCGGCCGGGACAAACTACCGACCGGCTCAGCGAGCAAAGGTCCTTCGAGACCTCGCGCTTTTCGTGCATAGTTCAAGCCCGGGCCAGGCAACCTGCTTAAGGTCGATTTCAGCGGCCCAATTGTGGCTGATTGAGGCGTGCTTCAAGGACTATTAGGCGGATTGATTTGGCGTCATCCTCGTTGGGCGGATGACATGTTGAATGGTAATATGTATGCCTATACATATTGGATTGAGATTGAAGTGTTTACGTGCCATTGCGTGGTGATTGAGTGGCACGTTGTTTGTGTATCAACAAGGTCATTGCATGGTTTGTTGTAGGCTGATTGTGGACATGTCGTGTCACCACCAAGCCTAGAGGTTAATGTACATTGCTACTCGAGCGGTAAAGGATTCTGCGATGTCAATGTATGCATGTATTGGATGGTCAGTATGAAATGTATGATGTATTTGAAATTAGATGCTTTTTGATATGAATGTCCAAATGCTACATGGATAATTATGATGAGCAGGCATGCATATAGCTCTAATATATATGTAGCATGGTATGAACAGGGCAATGCTCGATTGTATCGTGATTATGCACTAAGACATCGCATGGCATGGGTGTGAGTGCAAGGTAAAAATTGACATTGTGTTTAGTGTTTGATGGGATGTCATGGGTACATGGTTAATCAACACTGTGTTTGGTGTTCGATGGGATGTCATGGGGACATGGGTCATCACACCGTGCTCGTGTTCACGGTGACTCAGAATGTGGGACGACATCCAAAATGAGTCGCACGTTTTGAAAATGAAAAATATGTGTGCCGCATAGCAAGTCGGGTAGATCTCCCCCTCCCTCTAGGTTGAAAGACCCAGACAAGGACAGACATGACACTTCACGGAAAGACCGTAAAATGTTGAAAGGCGTAAAAGGCCCTGCCATGTAAACCGGGAAATCCATGGCCCACAAATGCATAAACACACACAACTTGGGAAATGCAAGTTGATATTGGGAACCGTCCAATGGAATTGATTTATAAAACAAAAAGCTTTTGTTTTAAAACATGGTCATTTATGGAACATAATGATGGTTTGGTTTTCACACTCGACATATGCATGTGTAAGGACTCGGGACATGGGATAGGGTGAGTCACATTCTCATCCATGACATGTAGACATTTGAGTAGGAACATGCATGTTTTTACTTGAATGTGTGGTGTAAGTCATCGCGATGTGCAATTTAGGTGGGGAGAAACAGAGGAATTATTCTCTGCCGCTTCAAGCCAATTTATCAGGGGACCCCTTTCAAGTGTGAGGTATTAGAAGAGACCCGCCTCTCGACGAGGCCATGATTATGAAGGAGGCCAACATGTGGCCTTAAGAAACTTTTGTAAAAAGTGTTTTGTATAAAAGAATTGTAATTAAACTCTTTTAGACTATTGTATAAATAGTCGTACATGTAATTTTGGTAAGAGGGTCTTGATCGTACCTACGTACCAGCTAAGGTCTTATTTTCATATTTGGGATTTAAATATGAATGAATGTGTCTCGTGAAGGAACTGGATCGAGGTGGTGCCAAGTAACCTCGATGGCCACGCAGAAGCCATGCTGGTTCTATGTCAAGACTTAGGTGCAAATGACCAAGATAGAAATTCGCCAGTTGATTCCGTTGTCAACAAGACCCCGAAAATCGGGTGTCGCGCTGGTATCGTAGCTTGTGCATACGAATACCCAGCGTGACGATGGATAATGGTCTAGGTCGTTAGATTCATTGAGTTCTGGTGTCGCAGTTTGTACATCAAAACATGGGTATGTTATTGCCTAGGGATTTACGAGCATGGGTCTAGATCATGCATTGTTGTGTGTTGCGTGTTTTGTGCTTAACATGTTGTGTGATATATGTGATAAGTTGTGTGAACATTATACATGGTAGATTGTATATGAAACACTAGGGTTAGAAAACATAACCTGGGGTGGGTTCTAAACAAACTGAACATGATAGCCCGAGAATTGAATTGAATTGTATTAGCGCTTGCAATATGCAATCGCTTAAGGAAAAAGGGATGAATGGTGTAGTCCATGATGTTAAAGTCTACAGCGGTCAGTATGTGAACTACTAGTTGACCGAGATAGAAACTGGGAGCACCTCGATTTCTAGCTTGATGTATAAATGGCAAGTCGAGGACGAGAACATAGAGGTCGTCCACGAGGCACTAGCCAGGCACCACCTGGTTTTGATCAGCAAGCCTTTATAGAGGCAATGGGCGCTGCGTTTACCCCCATTGCACAAACTAGTGCAGCTGGGGGTCAGGGAGGGTCAAGTAACCTCCAGAGATTTAAGGTACATCATTCTTCAACATTCACGAGAGGAGGGGACCTGATAATAGCTTATCATTCGTTCCGACAGGTTGATAAGATCTTGGAGACTATGGAGATCACCTCCGATGCCACTAAGATGAAGCTAGAGGGTGAATCCTAGGTATGGTGGGATTAGATCAAAGCCTTAAGAGACTTAGAGACCATAACATGGGCAGAGTTTCGCGGGATCTTCATGGAAAAGTATTTCTCGGCATATGCTCGACATGAAAATGCTCAAGAGTTCCTAGAATTAAGACAAGGAACAATGACCGTACTTGAGTACGTGGCTAAGTTTACAGAAAGTGGCCTGCTTTGCTGATGATTGGGTGTGGCCATGTGATACGCCAAGGTAAGAAAATTCGGAGGATGAACAAATTCGCCCATCCAGGTAAACAGACTTCCTATAAGATATAGACTGATGGTCAGATACTACGGTTATTGAAAGCGGAAGTGGATACATACAATTTTAACATCCGAGATACTTGATGTTATTAAAGATAAGGGAAAAGAGAGTCAACCTTCTTCTTCGCTCGTGGAAGTACAAAATACTTCTACTCGCAAGGGATTTTTGGTGATTGGTGTGTTCTAATTATCGCGTTGGGCGCCAAGGATGATCATCTCCGCGGCGATATTTCGGGAGCATAAATGTACCCGTGGCAAAATATGTTACCATTGCCATCAGTCTGATACCAAAAGCGGGATTGTCCACAAGAGGAAAGAACTCAGATTTATGGGACACTCTAATCCTAATGCATCACCGGACGCACCGATGCAGCTTGGTTCTCCTACCCCACCACGGGCTGCAGAGAGACAAGACACTCGCAGGCGCCAGACAAGGCCTTACGGCTTTGGTACCGAAAGCCGACAGGGCCAAGGCAAGGGTTGAGGTTGTTGAGGTTGAGTCCAGGCTTCCGTAAGCCGACCTCGCGACCTGCGGGGGTGTGACGCGATTACACCCCGGGGCAGATCGAGATTGTATGTATCAAACTCCACTATTTCGCATGTTTCTACTCTCGCGCCTATAGGCAAGAGTATTATTTGATTCTAGTGCATCTCATTCCTTTGTTACTGTATCATGTGTGAAAGAATTGGGCTTAAAGGTCGAAACCTTGGAAAAGCCTTCGTATGTGAATTCTCCCTCAACTAGTAAGAGTTGATCGATATATGTCGGGATTGTGAGTCAGAGATCTCAGGCTCTACCACCGGACATGCTCCTTGAGTTTTGATGTCATCCTCGTGATTTGGCTAACTAGCCATCGGTCGTCATTGATTGTGATCATCGAGGAAGCACGCCACAATAATGTGATGGTATTCATGTTATGTTTCAAGGGGATAAGCATGATGCTTTACCTCAGGTCGTGTACAACCCCTGCAGTACCTATAATCGATGGTCAGTCGGGTAGCTCACCTTAGAGAACGAGGTGAGACGGGATTTGAGTCTGCCTCAGGTGGTTTGTGAATATGAGGATGTTTTTCCGGACGAACTACCAGGATTACCTCGTGTAGGGATGTAGACTTCACAATTGAGTTACACCCAAGTACGACACCTATTTCTATGACTCTGCATAGAATGGCGCCACTGAGTTGCAAGAACTCAAGGTCCAATTGAAAGAATTTTTAGATGAGGGTTTTATTAGATCGAGCACCTCACCTCAGTGCCTGCGGTCGGTTACGCGTAATATCCAATCGATTAGGAACATAAATGCAAATAAATTTAAAATTTTTATCCCTTAACCCACCAAGGATCACATGTGTTTCATAAAAACCGAAGGAAGGGTAAAACAATCTACTCTCAGAGATTGATTCACAAGCCTTCAAAGTCTCGCGTCTTGCTTATCTCTGGATCTTCAAAGGTGTTGCCTTTCTCTAAAATCCACCACCCTACAAGTATCCATTAATACCGAACAAATAATAAACAATCTCATGGAACGCTAGTTCAGTTCGCTCTCTCAAACGAAATTAGTGGTTTTTCTTTTCTTTCTCTCCTGCTTTTGTCTGCCTCTGTGAGCAAAAGACTCACTACTACAAAATATATATGTCTCATATATATATATATATATATATATATATATATCTATGGCAAGTCCCGCTAGGGTTTAAGTCAAAACTAATTTTATATTATTATATATTTAAAACTCCTTTTTTTAAATAATAACAATTTAAATTCACAAAACATAACCAATTAAGACATAACCATTTCACGAATTTAAACTTTCTTTCAAAATTAACCAAAATACAACCCATTCGCTATAACTGCTTACCTAATTTAAACTTTCTCAAAATTAAATTCAAAACATAACCGCTCAAGACATAATCGCTTTCAATGAATTTAAACTTTCAAAATTAAATTCGAATTTAAATAACAACTTAATTGTTATTTGTAATTTAAAAATAACTTCACTGTTTTAAATTACTACAGAGTGAAAACCATAACCGCTATTATTCGCTTCCACTGTGCGACCCTATAGGTTCAATTAACACTCAAGTAGTTCACCACATTTTGATCCTACAAGTCATAAGTGGCCTCTAGCAAGACATTATGACTACCCAAGTTAAATGAAAAAGTTCAGGTCCGAGACAACCTTAATATAGCTAATGATATAATCCTTTTCTGGCTCATGATATCTTTGATAGAATATAAGGCATGGACAAAGTCAACCTTATATCGCTTCATCTTGATTACTCAAACCCAATTAGACTGACTAAACAAATGACATTGATCTCATCAATTCATTTGAGCACGGCCATGCATTTCGCCCCAATTGTCGAGGACCCGTGAGACATCTCTTATAATAAGAGGGACAAATTCCATCTTAATCGCTTCATATCTCACTACATAATTCTTATTATGTTCAAGTATAACCTTTATACTATCCGATTAAAGACAACGCTGATTATATCAAAACACAATATTCCTTTATGTTGAGAACTATAGCGATCTCGTGTCAAAGGATTGAATATAACCATATTAGAGATTAACTTATGACTTTGATCCATGTATTAATCTCTGGCGATTCGTCCGTCTAATATTTGTTCTCAAATAAATAGATATAAATTTGATTCAGATCTCATATACATATTCATCCTATGAATATCAATCAAACTTTATACTAATCTTAATTCATTGTTATTCCCATAACAATAACCGACAGTGACATTTAATAATTAATAATATTTTATTCAAGGACATTATAAGTATATGGGTCAAACACGCAAATCATCATAATAATTCATTCTCATGCCAGTCAAAATACCATGTCCATACAATAGGCCTAGAGCACTATTACTAACACTCGGCTGGTAAAGTCGAAAGACCAGAGGTCAAAGGATTACTCCAATTTTCGAGGTAGCCGAGTAGAAGTGAGCATGTCATCATGGATTTTAGACATTACCGTTACCGATACACGCAAGGGCATTACGTGAGTGTGGGTGATAAATGGACCGACTTACTAAGTTAGCACACTTTTGTAGCAAAGGGATAACCTCTACACTAGAGGAATCTCTACAAAGCAGGTAATGCGGCAGATTGTCTAGTTAAGGCTGAATGCCATTATCTATTATATCTGGACGGATCCTGTGTTTACGACTCATTTTTCGAGAGTTTCCAAAGAGCCACTGGGACACGCTTGACGATGAGCACAAATTGTCATCCCTGCATTGCATCTGCTATCGAAAGGACCATCTCGCATTTCAAAGGGACATGTTACGCATGCGCCCTTGATCTTAAGGGTACTAGGAAGAGTATTTCTACTTAGGTGAAATTCGCCTAGAACAACAATTATCGTGTGCGAGCATTACCTGGATGGCACCCTATGAGGCACTATACGGAGGCCATGTCGATTCCTTCTGGTCATTTGAATATAGTGGCAGACCCTCCAGTGATCCCCGATTTGTTAGGAGACACCTCCGAGAAGCGTGGATTTGATACTGCTGCCTTCTCATGGCTCGTAGCCAGAGAAGAGCCACCGACAGACAATGGCAACCTCGTAGCCTGGAAGGGGGACTGCGTCTTCTTAAAGGTGACGCCAGAGGTAAGATTTGGCAAGCTGGATAAAACCTGGTCGCCAAAGAGTATATTCTGGCCCTTCGACGTACTCAAAGGGTAAAGTGTGCTTACCGGGTCGATTTACTACCAAGTTTATCTGGATGTTCATATAATGTTCGCCTCCACGCTCCGAAGTACACTCCGGGATCCAACTCACGTGAATGGATCAGCGAAGCTTTATATCGATGCATATGGAACCTTCGAGGAAGGACCAATACGTATCATGGATAGCCGGGATCAGGTTTTGCGACGCAAGACCATGAGGCAAGTTAAGGTGTTATGGCAAAGACCAAGCGATTTGAGGAGATAAATATGGGAACGCGGAGGGACAATGGCGCACCAATTATCCTTGTTTTATTGAGGACGAAGGTACATTGTCTAGTCATTTGATAATAAAATGACTGTAGCATATGCATGTGATTCTATGTATATGTGTGCGTGAATTTCAGGACGAAATTCTTTTAAGGAGAGAAGAATGTAAAACCCGAGAAAAATTGAATTTTCTTGAAAATTGGAAAAACAATAATTTGTCGCTACACTATAGGTTGAAAACCTATAAATTTTATAGATCTAAAATAATGAAACGGACAACACCGTTGGATTCGTCTCACAAAATCTAGTTACCAACACGAATTTCATTAAATTCCGGGATGGTCAGATTTTTCAAGAATTTCGAGGCAAAAAGGAACCCAAATGTAGGTGACACATGGCATGATGCATGCATGCCATGTGGGTGACACATGGCATGATGCATGCATGCCATGTGGGTGACACATGGAATGCATGCATGCATGCCATGTAGATTTGTCCAATCTATAAAAATGGATCGGTGGAGGAAAAGAGATGAAGGAAAGAAAAATGAAGAAAAAAAGCTTGTAGAGAAAGAATGGATAAGGAAGATTCACAAAATTTTCTTCCTCTTTAATTCCCAGATATGACACCTGAGTTCGTCAGCTTAGAAGTTAAAGCTAGCCGCCCAAGAGGTAGGGCTTTTTTTCTACTATGGTTAATTTCTACTTAAGTGTCGTGTAGGCCGCAGACTGAAGTTCCCACCCGCAGTCATCCGCCGTATCGTCAGCCATACGATTCGAGGCTGGGACCGCTGGGCTATGTGTACTGCGGGTTTTGTTTCCACCGTGAGGTCGCCCGGGCTATGCGGGTCGTTACATATGGCACCATCTGTACCGCAGGGGGTCGCTTCATGCGTGTGGGGCCATCTGGCTATGTAGGTCGGTAACGTTCTACTTAGAGTCATCTAGCCAGCGTGGGGCCATTCGCCGCAGCGTTTCCGTCGCAGAGCTGCCGTGGATTGTGTTTACACTCTTAGTGCCGCTCAGCCATGGGACCGCTTCGGGCCGTAGGTCAGGTCAGGACGCTTTTGCCGTGGTCGCTGGCTTGCTTCTATCTCAAGGTCGTTGCCGCAGGGACCTGTCATTCGATCTTCGGTTAGATGCGTGAGCTATCACTACTATACCAGGAAGGGCATACGACCGATCGTCGACGATAGTCTTCCTCGTCGCCGAAATGGTCGTGATCGCCGCTCTACGACTGGTTTCGACAAACGGCCAATCAATATCAATCAAGTTCAATGGCGTTGGTCCTTCAGACCTATTTCGTGGTCGTCTGGTTCGCCAGCAAATCGCTTTAAGGTTGATTACGGCCTATTTCATACTGATCGAGGCGCGCTTCAAGGCCTCATTATATGGATTTATTGAAGTGTCATCCCCAGCTAAGGGATGACATAAAGGAATGGCAATGCGCGCGCTCGCGCATTGAAATTGAGATCGCGCTCATGCGGGTACTGCATGGTGATCGAAAGGGCACGCTGTTCGTGTATCAACGAAGGTCACCATGGTTTGGTTTTAGCCAGTTGTGACATGTCGTCACCACTCAGGCCGGCAGAGGTTAAATGCACGCGGCTACTCGAGCGGTAGTGACTCGTGATGTCAATGCATGCGTGTATCGGGATATGTCGGGCATGAGAATTTATGATGCATTTGAAATCCCAGCGCCATGGCGAATGTCCAAATGCCGCGATGATACCTATGCATGAGTAGGCATGCACATATAACTCTCATTATATATGTAGCATGGTATGAATAGGCAATGGCATGATTACATTGCATTATGCATTAAGACATCGCATGGCATGGGTGTGAGTGTAAGGTAAAAATCAACACTATGTTTGGTGTTCGATGGGATGTCATGTGGACATGGTTGATCGACACTGTGTTTGGTGTTCGATGGTGGACTCGGTAACAGGGGACAACGTCCAAAATGTGCTGTACGCTTTTGAAAATGAAAATATTGCAGCTAGCATAAAGTGTTGTAAGGATTTCCTCCGTGGTGAAGACTCCTATGATTCACTACATGATCACCGGGTGGCACCGTAAAATGTCGGAAGGTACGCGGTGTCCTGCGGTGTAAAGCCGAAAATCCATGGCCAACAAATGCATAAACACACACAACTTGGGAAATGCAAGTTGATATTTGAACTCCATCCAATGGTTTTCTTGATTTATAAAAACAAAAAGCTTTTTGCTTTTGAAAATGGTCACGCAGGAACATAATGACAGTTTTGTTTTCACACTCGGCATATGCATGTGTAAGGACTCGGGACATGGGATAGGGTGAGTCACATTCTCATCTATGACATGTAGACATTTGAGTAGGAACATGCATGTTTTTACTTGAATGTGTGGTGTGTCATTTCATGTGTGATTTAGGCAGGAGAAGCCCTTGTAGAATTATTCTTCGCTGGGCTTGCCCACCCCGCCGTGGGACCCCTTCGCGTAGGAGTGAAGAGAGACACACTTTTAACGAGGCCGTGATTATGAAGGCTATAATCTTATTATGTGGCCTTAAAAAACTTTTGTAAAGTGTTTTTTAAAAAGAATTGTAATTAAATTCTTTCGACTATCAGATAAATAGCCGAACATGTAATTATGGTGTATGGCTTCTGGATCTGAATTCTTACGATCAGAATTAAATGTCTTATTTTTATATTTTAGATTTAAATATGAATTCATGGGTCCCGGTGAAGGGACGTATCGAGGTGGTGCCGAGTAACTCGGTGTCCACGTGTAGTTGGTGCTAGTTCGATGCCAAGACTTAGGTGCGAAATGACCTAAGATAAAAATTCTCAGGTCGACGTCACAACCCACTTCCTAAATCAAAAGTCACAGTCACTTTCTTCAACCTCTCTCACTTTAAATGAGAGCCGTCCACCAGTATATACCTTATACCTGAAATGTTTTCCCATAAAGGGTGAGCCACACCTGTAGAAAGACCTAAATTGCAGGCTATTACCCTGCTATGCACATGGCATGTTCCACTTAGACACATTCATATATATATATATATATATATATATATATGAACATTTCAATAATGATGCAATCCTAGTGAATACTATACGTCATGCCATGAAATGAGATGAAACCTACTCAATGCATGAAAAACCCGAGTCATCATAGACTCTATCACCCAATGCATACACGTGTGATAACATCCATCTTCGATGAATTTCATCCAATGATCACTTTGAAACAAAATCAAGTTTTTAGAAATCAAAACTTACTGGATGTTTCACCTCCAAGGATCATTTTATTAACAAAACATGTGTCTTTTGTGGGTAGGCAAATTTTCGGGGTCTCACCATAGGCTTCGCACGCCTTCCTACACTTTCATGGCTTTCACCGTTGGACACATATGTACAACCAAAAATACTAGGGCTTTCACCTGAGGGGGTATCTATCCCTGCTTACTACTACCTGATGCAAGTTTTCATGTTCTGCAAATAGTGGAACTCTGCTGAACTTCGTTCAACGTATCGTGCCCACTCATCAACCACCAAAGATGGTATGTGATGGCACCATTTTATATTCTTCCCGTAGAATACGAATCCGCGCCGAACTTTGTTCAACATATCAAGCCTACCTATCAACCACTTAAGGATGGTGTGGTGATGGTAATACACTTACACCCATGAACGTGATGCCTCGATGATAAGTGCAATGCATTATGCCATTGCATGTCAATTCCCTATCACATGTGTAATGCATGCCATATGGACAATTTATCATGTATCATGAACAATTATATCAAAAACATATAACTTTCAAACGGTTCATCTCAATGTTAATGTATTAGAATTCATATATCAACATTCACTCAATAACTATCACCAAATAAGTCGATCAAAAGAAAGCAAAGACAACTTGGTTCTCAGGACTAATTATGGCATAAGAGATGCCCACAAAGGAGTCCACACATGCAGCCATCACAGGCCACACAAACATGCCACAACCTGGGCATAGAATAGTGATCTAGCTGACATCCCGAATCCGGGCGAAAATCGGGCAACAAACATGCCATACTCAAGCCAAACATCTGGCCCCACATGGCCACGAGACAGTCCTGAACCTCAGTCCAGAATTTCAGTCCCAATTCAAGGTTCAAACAGCCCACAAGACTGTCATAACAAGCCATGGAATCAACCATAAAGTAGTCCCCAACCCGGTCTTAAACAGCCTCGAATTGAACTACACCTACTAGCCAACACCCGGCCAACCAAACCCTCAATCATTCCAGACAACACGGAAATGTCGGTCTAAACAATCCACAGAAAATGATCCTAACGTCCTTTGAACAAGGTCCCAGGAAAGCGATCAACAAAAGTAAGGAAAATCCTACCTCTTGGAGCATGGCCTCGTAGAATGACGTACTTTAACTCTAGACTAGAAAAACTCTGATCATCAAAACGCTGGAAATCAGAAGAAGAAGCTGCCGGATCTTGCTTCCTTTCCCTCTTTCTCTCTCCCTTTCTTCTCTTTCTCCCTTTCTTTTCCTCCCTCGATCCCCTTTTTAAAGGTTGGACATATCCACATGGCATGATGCATGCATGCCATGTGTCATCCACTCATTTGGGTTCCTTTTTGCCTCGAAAATCGTGAAAAATATGACAATCTCGGAATTCAATGAAATTCGTCTTGGTAACTAGATTTCACCAAACGAATCGATGGTGAATTCATTTGTCATCCCCAGATCTAGAAGGTACCGAGGCTTTCAACTAGTATTGTAGCGTGATTTCTTAGTTTTTGCCACATTTTTAGGTAAAGTTCAAATTTTCCTAGGTTTTAGAAACACTTTATATTATCAAAATAAAATAATTACAATCTTAAAAAATAGGATGCAACTTTAAAGTCAAAACACAACTTTAAAAAAAATTAAAACCTTCCTTATTTCCACAAATTATATATATATATATATATATATATATATATATATACTAACTATATATATATATATATTATTAATATGTACATAATATTAATAATACTTTTCAAATAATTATTTATTGATTTTTAAAGCGATTATATTAATATGTTATGTGAAATAAAAGGAAGACAACATAAATATTGAACATGATGGTGTATAACTATATTCATTATAGAAATCATAAAAATCCTATTGTTGTATTAAGAAAAATCCTATTTTTGGATCTCTTGCCCTACTACGCCCTTATTAAAACGGAGTGATGTACCAAAATAATGTTTTTGGAAAAGAATCCAAAGCAATTCATGTTTCAAAATAATACTGAAACTAGTGTATCTTGCCATGTATCGACTAAAGCGTAGTCACAGCTAAAAATTAGGCTTAAAGTTAAAATAATGGTTGATGACTACAGTTTTAAAAAAAAAATTAAATGATTAAAATCGTGAGTACCCAACTAAGATTTTAATTTATTTAATTATATTTTACATTCTGATTAACTTAATCACTAAACATGATCATTAACTAGATTTTGTTGTGTAATGGGCATGGATTTTAATATAATGTTTGAGTCTGTATATTGAGAAATTTTTTCTTTTTCAAAAACCATTATTTTACAGGACATAGTCATTGAACGGTGTAGTTTAATATTAGTCAGGATTAGGATGAACTTGAATTTATTGTTTAAATCACATCAGATTGAGATTAGGTTTATAATAATGTTACATATTTTGTCCTATTTCAAAAATAGCAAAGGCTCCTTAATAGAAAGTGGAAAGAAGAGCAGAGTCAAATCATAGGTATGCATTTGGAAACCATGTCCATGAAATGAAGTTATGAAGAGGGGAAAAAACAAGCTAACAATCTCTTAAATTTCAAGACTTTTTTTTTTTATTTAAAAAGTTTCGGAGCAGGGGCTAGGGCTCTCCATCCCCTACCACTTCTTTTTATTTTTATTTTTTTGTCTTTCCCGCCATTTTCAATCACATCTCAGTTTGCTACGTTCCACTGATTTTACCGAATACTTTCACCAAAAAGAAAATTAATTTTACCAAATATAAAAGGGTAGGGCTTTCGATATAAGGTTCGTGATGAGAAATTATGATACTAACAAATTTAGAGCTGGACTTTGAGGAAAATGATTACCTGAGAGTTGTTTATAGTTTGAGATATAGCCAAAGTAAGTTTAGACGTAATACCACTGTGCGTAAGCATGTAAGTTCTAGCAAGCTTCCCTGGGTGCTTCTTCTTGTCACTCCCGAAGCCTTTACTTTAAAGCTTGAATCGTCGGACAGGCTTGACTCACTACGTCCATTAATCAAACCCTTAAACACTATTCAAAAGCACACAAACCCACTAAAATTAAAAAAAAAAAAAAAAAAAAAACACATACAAGAAAAGCAGAGTGACTCTTCTTGGTTCTTCTTCTAAAAATGAAGAGATTGGGAAAAAAAGAAGGCTTGCGTTCAAGCAGAAAGCACAAAAGCAGCGATCAAGCGGCCATCTTTCCTTAAATCTCGTAACACACAAATTCAGAGAAATAATAATAATTTCACACTAAGAGAGGGGAAAGATAGACAAACTTTCATGGAATATTTGCACATAGGATGATAGGGATGTGGAGGAGAAAGCGATTGAGAAGCATCTAGAGCATTTCTTGAAGGATCAGCTGCTGGTTTTGCTTGAGAAGGTGGTGGTAAAGTACTCGTACTTCGTTGATAGCGTCCAGAGAGGGCTACGTCAATGTCTTTTGACTACGAGGAGGGACACAATAGATTAGAAACCTTAACCTTGGTGTTGCTCACCAATTTCTTTGGGAGTCTTAGTGTGTATAAATCGAGTCTTTGGGAGCTATGGATGAGAAGTACTTTCATTTTCACTTTAAGTGCCTTAGTGCCATGGATCTCAGCTCTTAGTTTTTTTCTTTTTTTTTTTTTGCTCTTGAATTTGTGTTCATTATTATGATATGGATTACTTGAATGATTCATGGATGGATTCATCTGGGATCAATTTCATATTTCGCAGTTTGGTTACGTTTTTGTTGATATGCTTGTTTCACTTAATTTCATATGCTCTAATCTAAGCCTTTAATTGAAACGTATTGAAACGGGGTTTGTGTTGGGTTTATTATGTTTCACTTTCATCCGCCTATTTGTGCATCTCCATCAGAGAATGTAGGCTGGGTTATGTTAAGCTTATAGCTAACTGGGAAGGAAGGATAGAATATGGTTTCTGAAGCCCTAAAGCCTTCTAAAACTGGGTTCAGAGGTATAATTGGGAGTTGGAAATGGAACAATTGAGAGGATGTGCCCTTTTCTAATCTAAGGAATTTTTCTCTATCTTAGTGAGTCCATTTCCTTTATGATCATAACTTTCACGAGGTTGAGATTAATCTCGCAATAAGATTTTTAGGAAGAATAAAATTACTACATCAACATTGTGTAATTTGCTTAGAAGTTTGTCTATAATATGTATTTACTTCAGGGGTCCGTTGACAACCCCGTCAACCCGTGGAATGTTGCGTGGATCATCGGTAACGACACCACTAAACGAGAAAATCAGTCAAAAGTCTCCTTTATGCGGGAGCTCTACGAAATATAACATGTCCCAACATTTTACACTTGTACTTAGGGTCACATGCGAGTAAAAATGGCCACTTGAACCCATGCATCAATCTCTACAAAATATATATCAACTATATAACAATAGTTCAAAGAGTTATTACAATATATTATACTAGAAACATATCATCAAATTAAAGTCTTATACACATGTTGCCTACTTGAAAATGTCAAAACACAGTCAGAGCTTTCTTTTAGCGACCTCTAGTGAGTGTCGTCCTCCTGTACACTCCCTGTACCTGAAATAGTGATCCCTCGACAGGGTGAGCAATGCCCAGTAGTGATAATCTCCTACATGGGTTACTCCCCACCTAAGTGCACATGTCATGGCAAAACAAATACACTCTGTGAAACCCCGAGAAAATCTAATTTTCTGAAAAATGGCAAAATTATAATTTCGGTCAAAATTCAAAATTTTTCTAGATCTCGGATGATGAAACGGACTTCACCGTTGGAATCGTCTCGAGAAATCTAGCTACCATGTTGAATTTGCATTAAAAATTCGAGATAATCGAAATTTCACATTTTCGAGGCGCAGTGTCGGGTGTTTGTAAAAGCGGCTTGTAGAGACATGTGATGTGACAAAGTCACCAATTACATGTACCCATGTGACTATGTTGCATGATTAGAGAGGATGGGAATGAATGGCAGATTAAGCCATGTGTCAAAAAATCAAAATGAAGGACATTATGGGGTAATGAAAAGTTAAATGAGTATAAGACGAAGTGAGAATAGTTTTCTTCTCAAAATGGAGAGAAAGAACGTGCGATGGGATTCTTTGGATCAGTTTTAGAGAGAGAGAGAGAGCTACTTCTCTCTATATTTCCCGGCGTTCGGACATTCGGTTCGGTCGAATTAAAGTAAAACACGTTTCTCTGCGTGAGGAAGCTACGCGTGGACACCGATTTGGTGGAGTTAGGCAACTCCAAGAGGTAGGGGTCTTCTCTACTTGTGTTATTCTTTGGCTAGAGCCATGTGAATGGTTAGAGATACGAGGCTGAATTAGCGTGTTTGCATCTCCATACTTGAACCAAGTGAGAAGATCCGTAGTGTGGCCGTGAACAGTGCCAACCCTAGGGTTTCACTATTCACGTGTATTGTTATGTGATTTTTGTGTGTTTTGGGTGATTCAAAATGAATTACTTGATTTAGTTAAAGTAGCCCGTATGATATTTTGGTATTATTAGTTTGCAATTTGAAAAACATTCATTTATGTGAGTTAACTATGTTAGTATATACATGTTTTATATATTACCAGCATGAATTGTTTGGAGTTGTGTGAGTGTATGTTAATGTATCGATTAAATGTGTTAACATGATGTGGGAATTATATAAAAATATAGTGCAAGCCATTGGGGAAATGGTGTAATTGCTTTCAGGTAGGCTAATTTTGATGTTAATGATGTAGAATTAATGGCATGTGGCATGTATGTAAATTTTGTTAATATATGTGTAAATGATATATTGGCATGCTTGGTTTGAGAATGGCATAATGCATTTCTTGTCTGTTTGGGGAACTAAGAAAATTAGGTGTGAGTCTTGCGGCTGAAATAAATGTTGTTTTCGGCGTTGGCTTAGGCATGCGTGAAGTCGGTGAGGGACTCGAGACATGGGATTAGACACGTAAAAACATTCAAGTAGGATCATGTAATTTGGCGGAGTGTGTTTGTTTTGCCATGAAGCATGTGCACTTAGGTGGGAAGTAGCCATGTGAGGTATCACCCTGCGGCATTGCTCACCTGTCGAGATCACTGGATTCGGTGCGGGGGTGTACGGGAGGACGGCAGCTCGTAGAGGCCGCATTTAGAAGAAAGTCGGATTGTGGCTTTGGCATTTTCATTTTGTATAACATGTATTAAAATTGTTATCTTAATATATGTTTGAATTAAGAGTGATTTATTAACTCTCGAACTATTGGTATATAGTTGATGTATTTTGATGAGTATTGATGTTTGGGCCCAAGTGGCCATTTTTACTCATTTTAATTGTATATGGACCCGGTGTGGTCTTTGTAAAATATTGGGACAAGTTTCCATGTGATTGAGACAGGTTGTATCTTGGGTAGAGCTCCCTGTACAAAGGAGACTCTGCCCGATTTTCATGAGTGGTGTCGGGTTACCCGACATCCACTAATATTCCGCGGGTTGACGGGGTGTCAACGGACCCCCCGAGAAATGGGGCGTCACACACTCAAGCAAATTCATAATCCTACTTGAATGTCTACATGCCCAATCCCATGTCTCGAGTCCTCATCGACTCCCTCACACATGCTGGCGAATGTGGTAAATAGTTTTCAAAACAAAGCTTTTGTTCTGAAGAGCTTACTGCGAGTTTCGGTAAATATATTGGACTACCCTTGAGGCAAATTCTTGGATCATTTTTCCGAAACAGTCATGGGTCAGCCTCAGAGATGAAATTTGTTGGACCACTCTCCAGGCAATTCTTGAAAATCATCCTTGAAATTCCTTTCCTGACATTTTCACTTTTCTTTTCATTTTAAATTGTCATGCTCCTATGGATTCTAAGGTGCCCCGGTGCATATGAAATGCATTATGGCAATTCCAAAATATTCATGCTAATATATTTTACATGCATATATTAACATAATTAATTCACATAATTCATATTATTCAATTTACAACAATAACACCAAAATTAGCTCACATGGGCTAATTAACCAATCAAATGAGTTTGAATCACGAGCCAACACAAAATTACCTGACAAATCACGTGAGCAGTGAAACCCTCGGGTGGCATTGTTCCCACTGACCACCTAAGTAGGGATTTCTCCACTCGGTTCAAGATTTTGAGGCAGATAACCGCGACCATTCGGGGCCTCAACAAATCCCGCCATAAAATGGCTCTTAGACGAAAAATAAACCAGTAGGAAAGATCCACACCTCTTGGGTTTTGGAACTCCACCAAATCGGTGTCCACGCGTAGCCCTCGCCGCGTAGATCGACTTTGCTTCTTGCTCCGTGAGGCAGACGGTCGAGCGGCGAGGAAATGCAGAGAGAAGTCTTACTTTCTCTCTTTAGATTACAGAAATCATTACTCTTGCACGTTTTGTGTTTTGATATGGAAGAGAGCTATTTCTTTTTTGTCTTATTCATTTAACTTTTCAATAATTTCATTTGTGTCCTTCATTTAACTATTTGACTTTTGACACATGGCTAAATCTAAGCCATTAATCTCCATCCTCTCTCTAATCATGCAACATGTGTCACAAGAGTACATGTAGTAGGTAACTTTTGTCACATCACATGTCTCCTCACAAAGCATTTCTGACACCGCCTTGCTGTCTTCGGCTTGATGAGAAATTATTGTCTCGAGGTCGACGAAATTTGACTTGGTAATTTAGATTTTGCGAGACGATTCCACGATTGATCTGTTTAAGTCATCCGAGATCTAAAAAATTTCGGGTTTATTCAGAAAATTACCATTTTTCGAGAGAAAATTTGAATTTTCTTGGGTTTTACATAATATGTTTATATAAGTTTTTAAAAAAAATTTCTTGATGATTTTAGATTAATTTTTCATAAGTATAGAAAAAAAATACATACAAACATTAATGGAATGAGAGTAAGATTATGTATTTTCCTTCTATTTAATGTTAAGTAAAATAATAGGACCTTAATACCGTCATTGTGTGGTGATTATATTATAATTAATGAACTTATAATGTTTGTCGCTTCCTGTTTGGTTGTTATTTAATTGAGCATTGACGTTATAATGACTTACATTATTAGATGATAATCCTTGAGCTTTCTATTGATTTTTTCTTTCAATTTATTTATTTTTTTAAATTAATTGTTCTTGATTTAATCCTTATTTATAATTTCTTTGAATTGATATCATCTTGAGTCTTTATCAGTGCTATTTATTTAAGATCATAACTTAAAGACCTAATGCCGCATAGGATATTGTTTTTAGTGCATATACTTTACCAACTCACTAATGAATAGGGATTACAAATGTGAAAATAGGAATTTGCTTATGAGAAGTTAAACATTGCCTATGTCATAATTTTTTTCATTATGTAAACTAATGTCAGACATCGACAAGTTCATAAGATAAAATGTGTGAATATGGTCATATCATAGCAAGACTACACATGCATTATTCCATCTAATTTATCTCATTCTTTACTTCACATCTAATTTATAAATACATACACATAACATAATATTGTATATGTAAAAATTTTATGACTATACATCATTGGTGATTGTCAAATCTAAGAAGATGAATAGGAGTTGGATGCAACTTCAAAATAGATTATGTAATGAATTTATTGAAGGTGTGGGAAGATTTATTCAAGCAGCAAGGCAACACTTACGAGTGGATTATAAAACACATTGCCCATGTCGACAATTTCTAAGTGTAAGATTCCATGATTTGGTCACAATTGAACAACACCTAATTAGATATGGGTTTTCAAGTAGCTATAATAATTGGATACATCATGGTGAAAATATTAGAGGTGTTTCACGTGCTCAAACTAGTGTGCCTAGTGGTAGAGATGGGTGTGCAGTAAATGAAAACTATGTTGAGGATGACAACTATGTTGATGATGACATTATTGCAGCACTAAATGATATGCATGCTCGATTAACAAAAGTTATTTCGATGAATATACTAGTCTGAAATGGGTAGAAATAAGAAGAATATTGATAATTTGTT
The DNA here is from genome assembly GCA_016808115.1 of Tetrastigma voinierianum. Taxonomy (NCBI): domain Eukaryota; kingdom Viridiplantae; phylum Streptophyta; class Magnoliopsida; order Vitales; family Vitaceae; genus Tetrastigma; species Tetrastigma voinierianum. The sequence continues at coordinate 1,632,616 of JAEQBH010001275.1, read as the reverse complement.
TTGGTGAAGCTCATAAAGCTTTGTATCGAATTGTACGAGTTCTCGGCATTGACTTTCTTGTAAAGTTGATGCGTATAAAAGTCAACTCAATCGTGGGCAATAAGTCATTCGACATGTTGCTCGAATTATTACTTGATGCTTTTTTAAATGGCACAAGTATTCCAAAATCACATTATGACGTGAAGAAGATGTTGTGTGATTTTGGTTTAGGATATGATTCAATTCATACATGCAAGTATGATTGTGCATTATTTTGGAAAGAGAATGAGAAGCTTCATAATTGTCCTGTGCATGGTGAGCCAAGATATAAAAAGGGAAAGATTCCTCAAAAAGTGTTACGACATTTTCCATTAAAGCCAAGGCTACAAAGATTGTTTATGTTAAGACATACATCAATTGATATGTGATGGCATAAGGAAAAAAGACTACATGAATATGGGGTATTAAGGCATCGGTCAAATTCAAAAGTATGGAAGGATTTTGATAATCAATATCCTTGGTTTGCTCAGGATGCTAGAAATGTGAGGTTGGCCCTTGCAACTAATGGTTTCAATCCATTTGGTACTATGAGTAACAGTTATAGTATGTGGCCTGTTGTCCTTGTGCCATACAATATGCCATCGTGGAAGTGTATGAAGGAAAGCTTTTTCATGATGTCATCACTTATTCTTAGGCCACAAGCTCCAAGTAAGGATATGGACATATACTTGCACCCTTTGATAGATGAGCTTAAAGAGTTATGGCATGATGGTATCCATACGTTTGACATGTCAAGTGGAGATTATTTTTCGCCATGCATGCAGTGGACTATACATGACTTTCCTGCTTATGGAAGCTTGTCCAGCTGGAGCACAAAGGGGTATAAAGCATATCCTACTTGTAATGAAGACACATCATCACAAGGCATCAAAGAAAAATATGTTATATGGGTCATAGGAGATTCTTACCTCGTAATCACAATTAGAGAAGGAGTTGACAACATGATGGTAAGCCTGAACATCGACCACCACCAAAGATACTACCTGGTGATGACATTTTGGAACAATTATCTCATCTTTGTAATTGTAGACCTCGTAAGCAATTACTGCAACTCTCAAAAGAAGAACTGGAAAAGGCACATTGGTATGTCATAAATAATTGTCATGAGCTGCAACCTTATTTAGAGTAAGTTTTACTCAATCTTGTACAAATTCTTTGTTTCAAATATTTGTGATATGTTAGAGGTTATGTGTAATGGAACACCTTATTTACATTCTTTTTTAAACAATGCACATATAGTGAGCACTTGGAAGAGTTACAAAAGACATGTGCTTCAAATTTAGAGTTGGAACAAGAAAAGTATGTTCTAAAGTGGTTTAAAGATCATGTAAGTTATTAATTATAAATTTAATGTTTTATAATGATAAAGTATATCTTTTAACAATACTTCTAATAAATTTCAATTATTACAGATGCGACATATTCATCTTAAGCAATCATATGAAGTCTCAAATGAACTATATTCATTGGCATGTGGACCAGATTCTCAAATTCACATATATACAGGATGTATTGTAAATGGAGTTTGTTTTCACACTAAATATCGTGACGATCATCGAATTACTCAAAATTGTGGCATTTATGTTTCAGGGGAGCATGATGTGGAGGATGTTAATTTTTATGGAGTTTTAACCAATGTAGTGGAGTTAGATTATTTATTTGGGTATAAAGTTATCCTTTTCAAGTGTAAGTGGTTCGATACAAATTGAAAATATAAGATAATACAACAAGATCCACACTTCACCATCATAAACATTAGTTCCACTTGGAATGAGAATGATCCATTTGTACTAGCTACTCAAGCTTGCCAAGTGTTCTATCTGGATGATTATAAAAATGGCCAAAATTGGAAAGCTGTCCAAAAGGTTGTGGGATGTTTTAGAGAAGGAAAATACTATTGAAGTTGATGGGAATTTCGATGAGACAGTTGAAGATGATGCTTACCAAGAAAATGAGTCATGTGTTATTGAATGGTCATTTAGACTAGATGATCAATTAGGGTTGCAACGTTTTGATCTTATAGATGTTAATCCAAAAGTAATAAATAATACCATTTTGTCTATGGGAGATAAAAATGATAATGATGACTTCATTTGTGAAGATATTAGTGTTGATAGTGTTAACAATGTGGAGGAGTGGCTTTCAAGTGAAAGTAAGAGTGACTAAATGTAAGACTCGAGAAAATCTAATTTTCTCAAAAAGGGTAAAATCGTAATTTCGGTCAAAAATCCGAAATTTATTCTCTAGATCTTGGATGATGAAACGGATTTCACCATTGGAATCGTCTCGCAAAATCTAGCTACCACGTCAAATTTCGTCGAATTAAGGGCATTCGAATTTACCGCGTTTTCGGCGCCAGTATCGGGTGCGTAGCAGTCTTTGATGTGAAAGAGTCGCGCCATAATATGTAACGTGTGACACATGTTGCATGAGTAGAGAAATGATGGGAATGGACGGTCTAGATAGTGCCAAGTGGCAAAAATCTAGAGGAAAGGACATAGATGTCATTTATAACTTTTAAATGATAATAAGACGAATTACCAAATAGTATTCATCTCCCTCAAAATGGAGCCAAAAACGTGAGGGGCTGGGATTTTTGACAGTAGGCATGAAAATGGTGTTTTAGAGAGAGAGAGAGAGACTTCTCTCTAGATTTCTGAGACGTCAGAGAAAATTCGAGAATTCTTCGAACGAAGGAAAGTTGTTCTAAAGAGACGAGGTCTGGCGTGGGCTCACGGTTCGAGGAGTTTGACAAACCTTTCAGGTGAGGTAGGGGTTTCATCTACTTGTTTCTGGCTTTATTTAAGTGTTTTGTAATGTTTGAGTTGGTTTGAGGCCGTGAGGGGCCGTTTGATCGGTCCCAAAACTTGGGACCAAATTGTTTGAATTTTTGGAGACTTTTAGGCGTAGTGGTAGTCAGGAAGCCGATTGAAGTTTGTCGGACGAGTCCGAGCAAATTGGAGTGTTTGTGTTGGAAATTAAGCATTAAGTGTATGTTGGTATGTATAGGACGGAAATGGGTGTAGGTCGGTTCTGAGAAGGCAGATGTAGGGCAGTGGGCTTCAGTGGACAACCCACTTGCTCTGTCTGGGGCTGTAAAACAGCCGGGTTTGTGTGAAATTGATCAAAAACGTCCATGGGTTGGGTGCTTGAAATTGATGAAATGAATGGCTTGATTTGTGTGGAAATGGATAGGTTAATGCATGAACTTTTTTTATTAATATGATGTCACAATTAATAGGTTAACGCTTGAGGTGTTAAAATGATGTCACAATTATATGGAATATAATTGTGGGTGTAGGCCATTGGAGATGAAATTGTGAATTGCTCAATTATATGGAATATAATTGTGTGTATGGGCCATTGGAGATGAAGTTGTGTTTAGCTCGAGTGGTAATTTGGGTGGATGGTTGATATTGTTGAATTACATGTGGTGTAATTGTAAATTTATGTAAATATATGCATGATGGTATATTTGCATGTGTTGTACATATTGTGTGAAATGGCATAATCACGTCTCCTTATGCATTTGGGTAAGCGCACAGAAATTAGGTGAGTGCTTGATGAAAAATTGAAAGAAAAACGAAAACGTTTTTGAAAGGAATTTCACAGGATAAATTTCCGGAGAATGGGGTTGGGAGACGATCCAACAGATCATTTCGGATGAGGACCATAATTGTTTCGGAAGGTTCTCCAACACATTTGCCTCGGAGGGTAGTCCCATATTTTGACCGATACTTCGGTAGTATAGTTTCGAAAACAACAAGAATTGTTTTGAAAAATATGTTTTCTCATACATGGCTTAGAGCGAGTGTGAGGAAGTCGGTGAGGACTCGGGACGTAGGTTGGTCATTTAGACATTGTGGATCACGAATTTCTTGAGATGTGTTTTTACTTTGGAGCGTGTATATGCACTTAGGTGGGGAGTAACCCGTTTAGGGTGATTCAGCTCTTGGGCGATAGCTCCTGTTGAGGATGTTTTTCGGTACGAGGGCGGTCGGGGGACGACTCATCACCAGGGCCGTTTTAGAAGAGTCGGGTTGTGGCTTTGGTTTTGTTATGTACACATGTATTAGAGGAAGCTACCAAGTTTGATATATGATGTATAAGGATAATTTTATTACTCTTGAAGACTATTGTATATAGTTGGGATTTGTTTGGATGAGTATTGGTTGTGGGCCCGGTGTCGTTTCACTCCTTATAAATGTTATATTGGATTGTTTGGGATAGGTTTGTATTTGGGTAGAGCTCCCCATACAAAGGAGACTCTGCCTGATTTTCGTTAGAGATGTCGGGTCACCCGACATTCACGAGTGTTTCCGCGGGTTGACGGGTAGTCAACGGACCCCCGAGATTTGGGGCGTCACACTAAACATGCAAGTATGATAATTAGTGATAGATGTTTTCATTGTCATGTTTTACTAATTTGTATATATATATATATATATATATATATATATATATATATATATATATATATATACTATATATATATATATATATATATATATATATATATATATATATATATATATATATATAATAAGATCTTTGATTATAATTTCATTATTTTATTAATTATAAGGTTATCATAATATTAATGACATCTTTATTTTTGTATGCATATTATCAGCATAGTTGCAAATGGCCCTAGGAAACAAGCAGCTTCCACCAGTCATTCCTAACCAATTAGAGGAGAATTTGAATCCAGGTCAAATTGATGTTGAATTAAAATTAACTCATTCAAATATTTATATGAAAAATTCCTTTAATGAGTTAATGATGTCAAATGAATATTTATAATTTAAAATTGTATGCAGGTAAGAAGAAAAAAAATGACTTTCAAAGAGTTAGTGCTGATCAACACATCGAAGGTCGTGAATGCATTCGTCCAATGGTACGAACTAGTGGGACATGTAGGAGGTTGGAGACCAACCTCACGATGGAAACGAGATTTGACACTAGTAAAGAAGTTGAAATATTTTGTACAATTTTTTTGGAATAAGTTTATATTAATTGACAAAGTGTAAGTCTTTGTCAAAATTTAGGACAAAAAAGGACCCGAAGTGGAAGGATCATAGAAACAAGCCCAATAAAGGAGGTTAATAGCAACATAGAAAGTATTGGAACACCTTCCAATGCACAAGTCAATGTGGGTTGTACAAGTCTCAACAAAAATTCTACATGTAAGAATGTTAAATTGATTTAATTGAGTATTAAATAATTTTTTTATTTTTGTAGATATATCAATATTTTAAGGTATAAAAAACTCTTGAACTTGTTGTCTTTATATAATTTTTGCATTTATTATAAAAAATTATTCATTTTATATCATATTTAGGTAGATGAAATTGTTATAGTTATGCTTAAATGATTTCTTAATAATTGATTGTGATAAGTTCTTAGCATACGACATAAGATTAATGATAATGATAGTAAAGAGGGCAATAGATAAGAGATATAAAGGTGTTGGGAATGCGGAACCTTTGCGACTAATCTGACATTGGAAGCGATGGAATGCATGCTAGGCATAAAAATTGTGACACCCCAAATCCAGGGGTTTTTTTTTTTTTACCATTGTATGAAGTTTGTATGACAGGAACTCTCTGTTGCAGAGAGAATCCACATGTGTGCACTGACCTCATCATTGACAATCCGTCGCGCATGTGCCTTGTCGTGTGCACTCCCAAGCCTTGTCGAGTGCGCGCCCAGATCCTGTCGTGCCAACTCTATCGCAACCCGATTGTTCCATGTCGCAACATGATCTCCATGTCAAGACCCAAACTCAGTCGCGACCTAGAATATCAGTTCGCGACATGGGAACCTCCTCCCATGACCAAGCTCTGTCGATACATGAAATTCCTTGTCGCGATAATGAATCTTCCTACAACGACCAACCCCTGTTGCAACATAAAACCGTATGTCGCAACATAGAACTCTTCAATCTTGACGATCCTTTGTCGGGACAAAGAAAAATCCTGTCGCGACTCTATCGTGACCTAAAATCTCCTGTCTAGGCCAAACTCTGTGGCGACATAAAAAAATATTCTATCGCGACACCACTCCATGAAATCCTGTCATGACACTACAATTTTTCTATCGCGGCCTAAAATCTCTTGGCCTTAACCAAGCTCCTGTCGCGACCATGACCTCTTATCGTGACCGTCTTGGTCGCGATAAGGAAACCTCTGTCGTGACATCGTCATGACAGAGAACTAAAACGCTGTAGCGATGAAATCCATGTTGCCGGCGGTTTCTGGCTTAAATGCAGAGCCGTATCGCGATAAGAATTCCTATCACGACACATAACCAAGAAGACGTATCCCACGACCGGGGAATCCCACAATCGCGATCAGCCAGCGATTACTTTGTCTTGGTATTTCTTGCACTCTGTCGTCACCAAGAATCCCCTGTAGCGACCTAAACATCACGTGCTTTGTGTTTGGCATTTCACGCACCTCCAGACTCTCTCGATGCATTTTAATTCAATACTACTGCCTCTATACATATTATAAAGGCAGTATAAAATCTGGGAAAACTTTCCAACAAATATTGAACAAGTCATAATAAGTTTTTATTATAAAACTTCTCATTTACATATACAAAACTAGATAAACTGTCCAGAATTTTATGAATTACATGACTAAGCCATAATCTGGCCTTTTTCACAACAATGTTTCATCTCCCAGTGTACCTCCAGTACCTAAAAATATTTTCCCACGACGAGGTGAGCAATGCCCAGTAGAGAAAATCTCCTACAAGGGCTACTCCCCACCTAAGTGTACATGCAATGCCATGTTCACACATTCACACACATTCAAGTAAAACATGCACATTTCTACATGAATGTCACCATAATATCTGTGTCTCGAGTCTTCACCAACTTTCTCACACATGCATATGCCATGTATGAAAACTATTTTTCAAAACAAAAGATTTTTGTTTTATAAATCATTCCATTAGACAACCCTCCAATCAAGTTCATTGGACAACCCTCGAATATCAAAACCTGCTGGACAACCCTCCGATGTCAAAACACATTGGACAACCCTCTGATGTCAAAACACATTGGACAACCCTTCGATGTTAAAACATACTGGACAACCCTCCAATGTTAAAAATGTTGGACAACCCTCCAATATCAAATTTATTTATTAACCATATCACGCACTCACACCCGTTTCACGTGATGTCTCTGTGCACATGCAATGCTAATGTCACTGCATGATGTCTCATGTTACATGCATAATGAAAGCTAATGCAACATTCATAAATCATGCTTCATACCAAGCATCATGTTAATATATATTAAACATACACATATCAACATCAGTTTAACGCAATCTGCATGTCATTCAAACAAGCAATCAATAGCAAACTAGATTTTTTTCATTATCAAACCCGAACTTGACATACCTGTCCAAGTATGTCAATCTATAACCAACCTTGACACCACAAGCCGGGATCATCATTACTCGGATCATCCACAATGACAAAGTCGATCAGAGTTCCAAAAGCGTAGTTGGAAACGCTATACGAACCTAGAAACCGGTCCCAACTATCAACAGTTTCTAGCAAAACTATTCTTAAACCAGCCCACTGTTAGGGCTAAACCCCATGGCCATTGAATGGCCCTTAGACCAAGAATAACCAAAGTAGGAGAGAACCCCTACCTCTTGAAGCACATACTAACTCACTGCTAAGTCCTTGCGCCGTTAGTGAACCAGAGGACTACTAGTTCTTCCTCTCTTCCTTCTTTCTCTTCTTTTCTGTCTCTTTTTCTTTCTCTTACTTTTTCTTTTTCCCTCGTTCTCATTTCCACCAAACTGATGTTGTCTATGCGGAGAACACCTCCTCCAATTTCACTTGATGCATAGCATTATTCTATGCCACATGTCACCCATGCCAACTTATTCACCATTACTTTCACGCATAAATTAAGAGCATGACACTTGGTCCCACTCATGTGCCAAGTGTCCTTTCCTCTGGCGCCACATGGCATGCATCTTCATGCCATGTGTCCCCATATCATTCATCCATTCACCTCGAAAGACGTGAAATTCTAACTATCTAGGAATTTAATAAAATATGACTGTATACCTAGATTTCACAAGACGAACTCAACGGTGTGGTCCGCGTTGTCATCCAAGATCTAGAGAAATTTCCATACTTAAAGTCTGTACTGTAACAGTAATATATCATTCACTTTACCTGGGTTTTCATAAAAATAACTCCACATGTAAGCATGTTGAACTAGTTTAATTGAATAAGTTACTTCATAATGTTGATTTTTGATTATTTTTTTAGTACTATATATAGACTTATTAATGCTAAAGCTATAAAAATATCTTAGTGTTGAACAATATCATATGTTTCTTTAACTAATTTTTGTAATTTCTCAATACTCAGCGTGTAGGATGACTTGTAATGATAGTGACAAAGTTGATACAAATCAGCCTATCCAAGATATTGGTAATGTAGATTACATACCTAGTGTTATCCTAAAATTGCAAGATTATGGAAAGCATAAAAATCTTAACAAAAATTCCACAATAAGCATGATGAATTAGAAAATTCCACATTGAGTATGGTGAATTAGTTTAATTAGACATGTCGAAGAAAAAGTTGAATTTTTCTTCTTGCTACCATAGACTTGCAATTGAAGCAATGTTGACATTAAAGAAATAGTTAATTTTATTTTTGAATATATTGGAATATAATTAAAATTGTGAACTTTGGTATGTTTATTTAACAAGTCTCTTTTTGTTAAATGAATTATATGTGATAATTAATTATTATAATTTTAATCATTTAGCTCGAGAAGAATGACTCCTTAGTCATGGTCGAGCAGTTGGTGTAGATGAAGTCATGCAAGGTCAAGGAGATGTAGAGGATACTGCAGCCCGTACAACATTGAACACAGTCGGATGCCTTCTATCCTACCATGGATGGTGATTCTACCCTTTGGTAAGATATTGGATTAGCTTATTGGACATAATATTAATACTTGTTATATCTTAAATATGTCTAATCCTATTTATTTGGTTTTAATGTTGATTACTCTAAATTATTAATTAGAATTGTTTAAGTTGAACTAAAAATACTCATTAACTAATAATTGATATAATGTAAGTCACCATAAACCCATTTGAAATTTTAAAAGGTATAAATATATATATTTCTATGCATGTTAGATTAACTTATGGAGAACATGATAACAATTTCTATGACAACATTTAATTTTTTTAAAACAACAATTTATATGAACTAATTAATTTTAATTATGAATGTATATAGCGTAAGAAATTTCGAGGAGATACTCGAGGTGTTGGGACTGACAAATTGATTCAAGCAAATGGAAATCGTCCACTTCGTGGGGTTGAAATGAAACCAAGATATAATGCTCCAATCGGTGTCAATAGTAGTAGAATGAAATCAGATATAGGGACCATTGTAAGAAACTATGCACCATTGGATGTTGAGAAGTGGGCTGATATATCCGAGAGTGATAATTTTTCATGATGGAGAAATTGCAAGTATGATGTTTAAAGATATTCATAATTTGACATATATAGTTGTTTAATTATTTTGTTCACTCTCATATTAATAATTTGATTAAATTTATATCACTATTGAAATGAGACTTCATATAGCATATCACAACCTAAACATGTATATGAACGAAAAGTAATGGGGACCTTTTTTATTTACAGTTAGAAGTGTCACATGAGTGTGTCATATTGATTTAAAGTTTGCACGTTTTGATGGTGTTGTTAAAATTGTTTTGGTGTTGATATCATATGGGTGTATGCTTTGCATTACTATTATCATTTTGTTATAATTGTATTGTTATAATACGACTTTCATTTTTGTTGATATAGTTTATGGGAATTTATATTATCTTTAGTTTGAACATATGAAAGAAATACATTCTTGTTTTCATTTTATTCTTCTTCATAAATATTATGAAAAATAAATTTAAACTCTAAAATTGCGATGAAGCATTGATTAACTCTAAAATGTAGTTTAAAGAACCAAATCATATCAGTTGTTAGTCCTTGAATTACTTTGTTAATACATTCTAACTTCAAATTTTGTGAGTTAGTGATACTTGTTATTTTATTATCTTTTCTATCTTCTTGCTACTATCCTTACATTATCATGATATCTTATAATTTAAAATGTTTTGTGACTGTGAGGACCCGGGTAAAGTGTAATGATAGATTATTGTTACAGTACAAGCTGCAAACCTAGGAATTTTTCTAGATCTCGGGTAACGACACGGACCATACCGTTGAGTTTGTCTCATTAAATATAGATACACAATCGAATTACGCTAAATTCCAAGACAGTCGAAATTTCACGTATTTCGAGGCGAATGGACGAATGATATGGCGACACTTGGTATGAAGACACGTTCCAAGTGGTACCAGACAAGTGGACACTTGGCACATGGGAGGCTAAGTGTCATGTTCCTATCTTGCATGATTATAGTGGTGGGTGATTTGGCATGAAAGAGAAATGGCATAGGAAATTGCCATTTGTCAAAGTGATTGAGAAAAGTGTGTCACCACCTAGACCGAGCTGGGTTCGGTGGAGGAAGAAAGATAAAGGAAGAGAAAAGATAGGCAGGGAAAAAAAAGAAAAGCCCAGGAAAGGGCGTGTCGAGGCATCTGCGGTCTTCGGTGTTTGAGCAATGAGGTTGCTTGAATTCGAGGAAGCAATTTGGGCTGCGCTCTAAGAGGTAGGGGTTCTCTCCTACTTTAGTTAGTCCCTGTCTAAGGGTCATTCAATGGCCATGAGGTGTAGCCCTAACGGTGGGGCAGATTCAAGAACAGTTGTGATCAGACTGTTGGTGAATTATGGACCAGTTTCTAGGTCCTTTTCTATTCTCAAAACTACAGTTCTGAAGCAGGTTGTACTTTCTGAAAAATACGAGCTTAAGTATGGTGGTTTTGTGGTGTGTCGAGTTGGTTATGTAGATGTGGGCTGAGCGTGTGTATTGTTACGATTACGATCATGAAGATCTACATTTGTGTGATGTTAGCAGTTGAATGACATGCAAGTGTGTGAAAAATCATGTGGATATATGCTGAACTGATGTATTTACATGGGTTGTATTATGGATGCAATTTGTATGTTGTAGATATGATTATCCATGAATCATAAATGTTACATGTAGCTCTCATCGTGCATGTAACCTGAAAGAACATGCAATAGCATTCTGCATTGCATATACACGGGGACATCGCGTGAAACGGATGTGAGTGCATGGCATGGATGTGAACAAAGCAGTTATATCGGAGGGTTGTCCAATGGGTTATATCAGAGGGTTGTCCAATGAGTTTTGTCGGAGGGTTGTCCAATGAGTTTTATCGGAGGCTTGTCCAACGGATTTATATCGGAGGGTTGTCAATGGGTTTTTCTATCGGAGGTTCGTCCAATGGGTTTCAAAAGAAAAAATATTTTGTTTTGAAAACAGTTTTCATACATGGAAAATGCATGTGTGAAGGAGTCGATGAGGACTTGAGACATATGGCATGGCATGTAAACATTCATGTAGAAATGAGCATGTTTTAACTTGAATGGGTGTGAATGTGTAAATCATGACATTGCATGTGCACTGTAACGCAACAAAAATACCCTAGTATTTTTATAATATTTTTTATTATGTGTTTAGGGTATAAATTGAGCAAACTGGGGGAATTTTCGAGTATTGTTAAATGATTGATTATGATTCAATGAATGAACTCGGAATTTACCAGTGTTAAGAGCAAAATGAAAAATTATCAAGTAGAGGACCTAAGGGTCATTTTATGATAAAGAAAATATGTCTAAGCGTGAATAGTGAGAATTGGAAGTGCAAATAGAGAAAGTATATAGGTTATATGGCAAATTAGAACTTAACTCAAAAATGGGTTTTAGAGCCCAAAAACGTGGCCTTGTGATGTTAAGTGACTTAAGACCACATTTGGTCTATTGAATGTATTATTCCAAAATGTGTTTGGAGATTGAGAGAGAGAGAAAAGCTAGGGTTTAGTGAAGACGAGATTGGTGTGGAACTTACTCTTTGATGCAAGATCTTACAAGAAAGTTCAAGGAGGCTGAGAGCGAAAGTTTCAAGAGATTCAAAAGTAAGAACACAAACCCTAACTCTTTCTTGTGTTTGGATTTGGGGAAGAAGCCACTAACCTTATGTAAAGGTGATTTTGATTGGTTGTAGATCGAGTTTGGGTTGTGTTGGGTTGGAGTTTTGGAAGTGTTCTTGTTGGTTGGTATTGGGTTGGATTGGTTTTGAGGAATGTTTGTAAAAGGAAAATGTTGTGTTTTCAAAGGAGTTCTTTATCAAATTTGTCAAAACCCACATTTCTTGTTTTGGTTATAGGTTAAGTTATAATCATCCAAATGAAGTGATTTCAATTGGTAAAGAACCATAAAAGCTAGAGTTACAAATGTATAGAAGGGACTAGGAGCAAATTGTAGCTCTAAGGCTCCCGAATATGGGCTTAAAGGTGAGTTTCGGGTAGCTCATGGGTATGCTCTGTTTTGGGTGTAGTTGTGGTGTAGGGGAATAATTTTCTGAAGGAAGTGTATGTAATTTATAACCCCAAAGTGCCTAAAAATCTGTCAAAGTGGAGCTATGTGCAGTTTCTGTTTTGCAAATTAGAGTAGTCTAGATGTAAAGTGAAATAACTTGAGTTTTGGTGATCCAAATTGGATGATTCCAATTGGAGAAGAAACCTTAGAACCATAGCTTCAAATGAGTGAAGGAACCATTACCAATTTATGGAGTTAAGACCCCATAAATAAAAAATAACGGTAGGTGATCCAGTGAGCTGGGCATATCGACTAGTTTGGCATTAAAATGTCGTAACTTGAGTTTGAGTGATCCAAATGAGATAATTCCAATTCCTACTAAAAATAGACTCATAAAGCTACCATTTTATTGAAGGAAGCATGAAGAAAATATGGCTCATGTGTTCCCATAAAATTTTGCAAGTGAAGGAGTATTGGGTAGACATCAACCCTAACCAAAAATCCTAGAATGCACAATTGATTTTTCTTTCTTAGGTGGTTCTTTAATTGTGACATATTTGTGATGGATTAGTGGTTGGTGACGAAGAAGCTTGCCCCAAGAACGGGATTCCAAGGATAGGAATTGAAGAGCGATAACCTTTTTGAGTATTTGTTCTTCAATCTCTCTCTTGTATCAAATTTGTGAAAGTTTGATCTACACTTTTCTTTCATTGTTTCAAAATTGATTGTGAAATATTATGAAATATTGAAATGATTTATGATCAATTGCATATTGATTTGTTTTAAATTGATTTGAGACAACCGATTGTGAAATAAATTGCATATGAAAATTTGCATGAGTGTTGAAAAATAAATTATTGTATCCAAATGTATATACTGTAAGACCCTGAATTTACTGTTTCCATGAATAGTAAATTTTGTTTTCGATAAGTTATGTATTTGACTGGAAATAGTCAAATAAATAATAATTTTTGAAAAACAAGCCCCGAAAATAAAAATGTTCAAAATAATGTATTGAGTCTAAAGAAACTGAAATGGATTAAAATGGAATCCGTTTAAGGGGTTTTTGAAACGTCCGACAATTTATGACGAAAATGTCATTTTTACGAAATAGTTTTAAAAATATTCCTTGTACCCCTAGATTTTTTTTCTAAAGCATGTTCATGATAGGAAATAAGTTTAATTAGAGTATTCCATGGTCAATTTTATGATTGGACGATCAGGGAATATTTTCAGAGTTTTATCGGTATAGGGGTATTATTGTCAAGGAGGGCATTTAAGTCATTTAATGAGTAAGTCTAATCTAAGTAAGCAAAGCATGAACCAATAGAATGGTGGCATGTAAGTTTGGTGATCCATGTGATTAAAAATGGACCTATGAGAGCTTACCATAAAGTTTGATATTTATCATAAAGTAGTTAACTTAACTTTGGTTAGTTGATGAGTTAAAGTTAACTAAGGTTAAAAGGATATTTGTGTTAGCAAACCATGAGAGTTAGTTAAGCCTAACTATGGTTTAAGTTAGTGGGATTTTATGGAGACATAAAGTGAATTTGGTTGCTTTTAGACTATATGGTTATATATGGACCAATTAGAATTCAAGGATACTAACCAATGGCATGTTGTTAATTTAAGGACAATTGGAGGGGAAAATAGGCATGAAAAAGGATCATTTAAAGTGCATTTGGCTTGTCTTTTGGGGGCTTACGGGTGAGACAGGTTTGAAAGGCAAAAGGGGAGAAGAAAGGGAAGCAATTCAAGTCCATGCAAGGGTGACTCTAGATGGGTTATGATTATACTATTATACAAGTTGTATGTTGGGTAGAGCTCCCCGAACAAAGGAGACTCTACCCAATTTTTTTTGAAAATATGGATCCCAATAAATGGGACACAATAGTGTGGTATCGGGTCACCCGAAATCCAAGGAAATTCCACAAGTTGATGGGTTGTCAACGGGACCCCCGAATTTAGGGTGTCACAACTACGCATCTTAAAAGGTATTATCAATAAAGTTCCATTATTTAATAAAATTTTCCTTTGAAGTGTTTTCTTTCAATCTTTGCAATTGACCCCATTCAAAAGCCCAGATGTGGCTCTAAGCCTGCTAGAACTTTCAAAAGACTAGACTTGTGGTTCCCACAATCCCTGCGCGGCTTTCAGGCCAGGGCTTGTGGGCCACAGGCTGCGGCACTTTGAGACCGGACTCGTGGCTCACAAGCCTCTTGCACTTTCAAGACCATACTTGTGGCTCTAAGCCTTCTTGCACTTTCAAAGACCGGACTTATGGCTACAAGGCCTAAGGCTTTCAAAGACAGACTGCGTGGCTCTAAGCCCTAATAGCACTCAGACCAGGAGATGTGGCTCTAAAGTCTGTGATACTTTGAGAGCCGGCCGTGGCTCGCAGCCGTTGACACATGTTTAAGCACAAGCCGTGGCTCTTAAGCATTATTTAAAACCCCAGGAGAATGGTGACTTTTTGCTATTAAATGAAATCTCTGCAGCTCTAGCTCTAAATGCTTAACTATCCTAGTCAATGTTCGTAGAAATGATGAGAAATAGTAAGGATCCATTACATGAGAATAACAAAAATCGTATTTCATTAAAATACACCAATGAGCGTTAGTGACTACAGAAATATGTATGTCTTGGTGGCCAAATGGGGCCCTTACAGATATTGCTAAAAAAAAAAAAGTGGTAAGGAGAGCAAAGTCAGCTCTGATCCCCAACAGAGGCATTCTCCTGGGATCACCAGCCGGCTTGATCGGATACACCTCGGTTGTTAGCCGGCTACCTCTGCAGGGTTGGGGCGCAGGTTCGCAAGAACTCACGGGAGCGACGGGTTAGAGGAGTCAGACATGCCGTTTGGAACCTCTGGTTAGCTTCCACCAATGTTGTGTTTAAGCATACAACACCTGTAGCCATAGGTGAAGATCACCTCCAGAGCCTTCTAGTAGTCCTCCTTCATGGCTTCTTTGTCTTTACCGGCTTGGGATTGAAGGGAGGACACTTTCCCTGCTCCAAGCTCCGACGCAGGACGTCTATTCCAGCTGAGACGGTCTCAGCCTCGAACTTTGTGCTTGGCTTCCTCAGCCTTCTCGGACCCTTAGCCATGTCATCCTACCTTTCGTGCCCTTGGAAGTCACCCGCCTGGCAATGGCTAATAGGACAATCGAAACTTCCCTCCTTCGTCCTCTCCTTCTCGCTTTTCGTGGATCTTTCAATACCCTCCTTGGCCTTCCGGCTCTAGTACCTAGGCAGCCCCAGTCTTGCCAAGGCGTCATCGGGAGCTATTGCTTGGGACGGCGGGCCCGAGCATGAGATTGCGGTTGCTCGGCATCGTCCAATCGGAGATAAAGTTCCCTATGTTGTCGTGCCATATTCCGGATGGTAGTGACAGCCTACAAAAGATAAGGCATTAGAACAAAATGTGACCTGAGTTTAAGATCAAGCCTTGAAAGAAGGGTAGAATAGGTCGAAACATACCCGACTCCGAGTCATCGTTTAAGTCGCCCAGTTCTTGCATGTGCATTCATCCTCGACCATGCCTGGGGTAGGACTTTTGAATAAGCGGAAGGGGATAGAGTACACTTCTAAAAGCGCCACCACCGGTATGTGATGGCTGATGGGGTAGAGGTCGTGCATGTGAGCGATAGAAGTGTCTCTCTGGTTGAAGGGGCTCTAATGGTAGATGATCGGTAGAGTTTATCATCGAGGACTTGGACATCGGGCCAGGCCACGGGCTGCTCCACTTCATTGGGATGTGAGGTTAGGTTGAGCGCAACCTTCCCGAGACCCTTTGGCCTATGGGGGCTGGCATTATAAACTGTAAGACTAATGACTCGTGGCTACCTCGATGGACCTCCCCACTTAGCTCATCGGCATTAGGGGCCCAGTGCGGAATCACATCCTTCGAGTGATCGCGAGAGGCTCCACAGGGGCCTCTGGGTACACTTTTCCCTCAAGGCGACAAGGCGGTGAGCTGTTAGAAGAATCCTGGCGATAACAATCGGGCTGTTGGGCCTCCTCCCATCCGGTTAGATTTGTTTGAGGCGCTTGTGGCTTGGTATTTGAGAGCCGAGGGTAGTCTCCCCCTGAGAGCTTTGAGCATCCGTACAGCTAATCCAACAGTAAGGCTAGACATATCGTCCTCGCCTTCCTCAGCCAACTCACTAGCAGTTGGATCCATCCAATCCACAAAGCTCTCTAGTCTTGCGCCGGTAGCCTTGGTCCGTCCACCCTTCTTTGCTTTCTTCTTCTTCTTCTTCGCAGCCTAGGGGGCAAGTTGTGGATCTCAGTTGAGTAGATGGTGTGAAAAAATTTCCTGACCTCGCCCGGTGACCTCGAAGCAGAGCAAAACCCGCTTGCGAAGAGCTGCCCGAGAGAGACTTGAAGATGTCGGCAAGTACAAAGTGCTCTCTCTTAACAAGCTCTATCGGTAGTGGGCGGGGGATGACGGGAACAATATAGTGAAGAAATTTGCTTTAACTCCATGAAGTTCTTCATGAATGAGGAGGAGCTCGCGATTGTGCTCATGTAGTAATCCACCGACCCTCACGATGCGCTCAGGACTAGCCCTTTCCACCCTAAGCGACTACTTGACCTTGCACAAACACCTCTGAAGTCAATGGGACGATCGGAATATGGGCAATCTCAAAAAAAAAAAAAAAAAAAAAAAAAAAAAAAAAAAAAAACTCTGTCGAGCTTAGACAAACCTGGGAACATTAGGGACTGATTTAAGTCAAACGGGAGCCCAAGAAAGCCCGGCTTCTCATACCATGGCCCTTTCACTAAGACAACCTCTTTCGCCTCTGATCTTCGAAGTGCGAGAACCCAGGTCTAAATTGTAGTCGAGGTTGTAAATTTGCTTTATAAATAGGCGACCCCCAATTCTAAGCTTCAAATTGTAAATGAAGCAAATTTCTACCAATGAGATATCCAACTGGTAAAGCGAGTTCAGCACACTACAACCCATAAGAATCATAAAGACGTTCGGATGTATGAATGCAAGAGGTGCCTGGGTAAAAGTGTAATTTGTTTCTGGCAGCGAGATGGAAAAGTGAGGGCAAGTATGGCTTGCTCCCGAGTGAAGTAGGCGTTGTTATCGCCCGTCTAAGTTGAGACAACCACTCGTGCGTGACTCAGGTTGATGTCGATATGACTTGGCAAAGAATCTCAACTCCTCCATACTCATAGCAGCAACAAGGCTGCTTGCAGTGGGCAATTCCTAGGGAACTAACCTCCTATGCCCGGCCCTACTGGTAGAAGAATCTTCCTCACCTCTCGCCATACTACAGACAAACAAAAAAAAAAAAGATAAAAAGGAAAATAAAAGGATTAGCTTGAAGACCTTAAAGGAATGACGGCGTCAAAACCCGGGAGAGATAAAAGGAAACCCCCTTTTAGAGGTTTGAAAACACATTAATAACCAAACCCTATTAGGATGACTGAGCTAAATCCTCGAAGCCGTCACATAGCCCTGTCACGAGAGGCCCTGTTAGACTACGAGACACCGCTCAGTAGAAGCGATCTGAACAAAGTTTGTGAAAACTCACCGAAAAATTGAAAGATGTCAAGGAGGCTCCAACAATGGCTTTGAAGCAACGATTAGCATAAGCACATGAGAAAAGAAATCGTGTACGTATGAAAGCCTTGTGAGACGGTAAAGAAGCTTATTCGTAACCCAACCCCTATAGCATGTGGGTAACATATCAATGTGATGCATTAATTGTGCCATCAGATAATCATGCGCTACAAACATATTGGGAGATGTGCACTACCCACACGCATTGTGACCCAACACGTTTCACCTTCCAGCGCATTCGAGGTACGCATGAATTTTCCAGTCCTATCAGCCTTCCACAATCGAAATTTCAAACACAGTATTTTCCCCAATTGAAAAAGCACAAAGCCTCAAATGTGGTGGGGCATTGTGAGTACCGTGGTCTCATACCCACTACCACATCGGGCCCAAGGTCCGCTTGGCCAACATCGTCCACCGGCTACCGACGTAAAGCGCCCAAGCCCACCTGCATCGTATTAACCGAGGGGCACCACTTAGATGGAACCCAAAAGCCTGCCTCTGTGTCAAGGTGTCTCTTCAAAGGCCAACTTCAGGGCGGCCCCGTCTAGAGTTTTAAGTCCCCCAGTCGGTCATCCTTCTACACATGACAAGATCGTTATTGATAAATAGAAAAAGACAAGAAATACGCAAAGGATATTTATCCATAAATTTCCTAGTTTCCAAATCCCATATTTCTCGAAAGAATAATCCTTGATAAGGGGAAATCAATCCTAGATAAAGAAAAACAAATTTATCACTAAAAACATATACTTGGGTAAATAAGCACTGCCTTACCCTTATGAGGTTGATGTCTCCTATATGCCCTAGGGATAGGCTTGTATTGGCGCTCCCACCATCGATGTGCTTCATGTTGCACGATCCGTTCAATTGTATATCAATACTCTCTCGCTTGAGTTGTCGGATCATGTGTAACAAAACAAGCCCCATCATGGGCGAGCGGGAGATGTCAAGTTATGGCATAGGGCTCTGGGCGTGGGCTTGACCCAAACTCAAGACCACACCTGGATGCTTCCCCTAACAGAAGACATGTCCTAAGAGACGTGAATCAGAGCCTATACGAATAAGACTCTAATTCATTTCTTAGGTTCGTTTTTTTTATGTGAGAACTATAGAAGGAGGAAATAACATATGTTTTCTGGGTAAAATCTTCAACATTTGAGAATCATCCAAACAATCTTCAACATTTGTACTGTGATAACTGAATACAGATTCCATCACAGCAATCTGTTTTAAGCCTAAACCATTGAAGACATCACTGAATTCTGCGCTTCAACAAGTATCATTTATTTCCTCTACAAAACAGTGAATTCCAACAGAAGATGACATAAGGGAGTTGTTTGACCACTTCAAAGCCCACTAAGATTCAGAATTTTGCTAGAAGTACTGCTTTGGAAACTAATATTGACTACAAGAAATTATGACAACCCAGCATAGATAGAAAATTATGTTCACAGGAGAATTTTGAGTTACAACATCAGAAAAGCATGGCAATTGCCAATTCTATGAGGGATTAATTATTTTGGTTCTGGGGATACAAAGGAGAATTTTTTGAGTTCTACAGTACAAGACGATGATGCATATTTGTATGTTCATCAATCTGGTCATTGCTTGCTTCATGTTCTTGTAGATTTCAATAAATTGTCAAGAAGTTGTAGTCATTCCAGTTGTTACTCAGTGTGATGAGCGATTGTCTATTAGCTAGATTCACCTATTTTGGTCAATAGTCTATAGGCTATAAGCTTGAATCTTTCAAGGGATTGAAATTAATATCTCAAATTATCCTTTAAGCTTGTAATGTGTTACTCTTCTGAGGGGAACCTTTTTACAAGTTATGTCAAAAGGATGTAGTTTTTCAAGATGGGGACTTTGTTAAATGGTTCCCCTTCATCTCTGACTGCCAATTTGAATTCTGGTTCCAGCTAAGTATTGGGCTAAATGCTTGGAAGGCTAATCATGGAGCTAGAATATTCATTTTTGTGTAACAAATTGTTCATTGAACTCTTCAACTATTTTCAAAAGATATTTTATGATATTATGCAATCTGTTGGTGTAGAATGACAGAGAGATCAATCAAACAGAAGAGAAGGAATCATTCAGTCCATTTATATATTAGATCCCACTATACTCTCCTGCTCTGCCCTGTTTGAGACTGAAATACAAGATCAAGCTTCGGGTATCACATATCATGCAATTGTTTTGTCCTTCTGTCCACACTGATGATGATATAGATTCTGCTCTTTCTGCAACACCTGTAAAACAGTAATGGTTTTGCGCATTAATAATAGCTCCTTTAATTAGCTAGCCAATATTCCAAATGAATTATCCACAAAAACAGAATTAGAGAGCTTGACAAATCAGAATGGGTAAGTTTGCTAATTTTGCATGGTATACATGAGAAACAGTTCCGATATTTCTTCTCTGTAGCTGAATTGAAACTTGCAGAGTGAGAGAGGTTAATAAGGAGATGGGGGTGAGATTTGTCAGCGTCTCATCTCAACTGAAAGGAATAAAATCTCTGGGAATGAATGGCTGCAATATTCCTCACTTTCTGCAGTTTCTTTCCCGGAATGTCGGCGGCCTCCGGGCACAAGAGCTGGATTTGAATTTGAAATTCATATATGGAATACTGTGATGTGAATGAGGCCAGCAAACACCACCACCGGAAGTCCCCCATTCCTTACCAGTTACCTCTATGGGGCGGCCTGGCCCTCATGCCTCATGCCTCATGTGATTACTCATTGCTCTAGCTTTGGTGATCCTCCCATACTCCTGCCAAAGGTCCGCCGCCAACTCATCCGCCCAGGGTGAAGAAAAACCGGCGAAGGATGTGGAGAAGCGGCCGGACATGCCCAGAGACGACAACCCCAAGCTTCTGGCGAAGCCGGCGGACCTTCGGAAGGAGTAGGCAAGGATCACCAATGCTAGAGCAATATGCCTTCTCCTAGCATGAGGGCCAGTCCGCCGAAGAGGTAAGGAATTGGCCGAAGTTATCAAAGGTTTATTCTGGGTGTGGGAAGGGAGAAATTTAGAGGAAGATATAGGCAATCATGCAAGAGATTGCTTCCACCAATCACCATCACTTTCATGCATAAATTAATGAACCTTTTTATGCTATCTCACCAACTACACTTTTTCAGGATGTTGGGTTTTACTGATGGAATCTCCCTCCATTTGTAATGGTTTGTTTTTTTAGGCGTAAGCGTCTGATGGAATACACAAACAAGGATGTTGCAGTTCCATCCAGTTGTTAATCCATGTTCCATTTGTTTGTTGGTGTTATGGGAATTGTGTTTTTGTTGTTAAGTTGTTGATGTGTTCTTGGGTTTTAGATCCATTTCTTTCTCATCATTTTCTTTTATTTTACATAGGCAAAATAACAATTGTATTACAACTAAGTAGGCACAAACATATCCAACAAGTGTCGCAATCTGGATGGTTCATGAAATCTCTTCAACTATGATTCTGAGCCATACTTTTTCAGCTTTTTCTACCACCCATTTGGTTAATTAATTTTTTTCTGTTTCAATCTATAAAGCTATCACCTATCCACCGATCCTTTACTCGGAGAATTTTTTCTTCGTCTTTTAGTTATGAGTTTTGGACATATTCATATATCATATACAATCCATCCCAATCACAATAACAATTTGTTATTTTCCAGTATTTAGATGTGATTATATGATGAAATTATTTCAAGAATTCCAAGGCCAAGGAATGCAACAAACAAACCATCACAGGAGGATAACATTAATCTTACTTGGGTTCACGAGGCACATTATTACAGACCCAATCCATAGGCTGTGGACTCAATTAGAAACCTAATCTGAACTAGAAAAATGAGCATTCAGGAAAGCATTTTAGCATTGAATCAGTTCCTGTTTTCAAGCATTTCCTACATTTTTACAAATAATTATATTAGAGAGAATTCTTCTGTTCAGGAACTGAGGGGATCATGGAGTTACCCAAAATGGAACACAAGGTAGTTTCAGTGTAAATATCTCAACAGCAGGCCTAAAAGCATGGGAACATTGGCACTTGAAAAGCACCCCAACCTTATTGCTCAACACATGTTCTGATGTCCATGCATGTGCCTTCTCTTTTGTTTTGGCAGTTTAGGATTTTTTTCAGAATATCATTGTGAACCCACCATGAAATTTTATGACTTTGTCATTATAGTGAGTTGATGATGATGCGGATGATGAAATGAGGGCTGGTCTTTTGGGGTCTTGTTTCGCTTTGGCATGCTGTAGGAAAATTGATAGAGATATATGACCTTGTTTTTCAAGGGTTTTTTCTTGTTGATGATGAAATGGGTTTATTCTTAAATTTTGATTTCTGGGCCTTGTTTAGCTTCAGTTGTAATCCTCAAGTCATGCAATTAAGCAGATGATGATGCTGATGAAATGGGTTCTTTCATGGCTAGCTTTTGATTTTTGGGTCATCATATTTTGTTTCTTTGTCTTGTAAAGATTGTAAAGTAGGTTTGTGGTTAATCGCGGTGTTTTGTGGTTAGGATCCTGTTTCCTAAATTTAGAAAATTACATTGTGAGATGAAAAGGCAACCAACCAGGTCTCAAGTCATTTTTGCCTGTTTGTTTTTGTTCAGCTTGAACATAGTTAACAATACCACCACCCCCACCCTTCCCAAAAAAAAAGTTTGAAAACATTTTAACAAACAGGAGGATGCGTGTGGTGTACCAAACAGCTGTAATATAGCTATTGTGTTGTGGACAAACTAGCATGAAAGTGATGCGATGTGTAGCACGATTGATCAACACATGATTGATCAACAAGAATAAACACGGTTCAATCCAAAGACCAATTCTCAATCCAGAGAACAAAATAAAACAAAAGTGTTAACCGAACCAAAACACAAATACAAATTTATGTCACTATTACCAAAGGACTATTGTCTAATCCCCGGCAACGGCGCCATAAAACTTGTTAACCGAATACTATATAAACCACCAATCTCTTAGAGTAAATCATTTTCAAAGTTTGGTTTTGGTCTGATATTCTGCAAGTGCACAGGTCGACAAGTAATAAAATGGATTTAAGTCCAGATATCGATCCCACTGTAGATCTCAAGAATTTTAAATCAATCCACCCCGACTACTCAATTTCCATGCCTATTTGGACCACAAATGAGGGTAGGATCCAGACAAGGTGTCGGAAAATTAAACGAACAAAAGGAAAATAACCAACCATCCAACATACCGGAAAATAAAGAATAAAGAATAGTTAATTTCTAATAAAGAAATGAATACCGAATAGTTATCCTCGTAAGACACATCAATAGAAACAAGCTTATAGTGAACTATTGATTCCTCGTAGTTAATTTCGATAAAATTTCGATTATTCCTGTTTCAAAATCGTCTACATGCCAGTGTACTGATCTCTCCACTCACATTTCATTATCTAATTTATGACCTGATTCTCTCAATACAGGGAATTATATAACTACTTTTAAAGGGACTTTTGACTGGGTATTTTTCTTGCAATACTTCATACCCACTTTTATGGATCAGAACCTTAGCCCCAAGTTACTCCACAAGGATATATAACCCCAGATTGTTCCTCCTCGAAATTTTAATAGATCAACCTTTCCTTGATTAGATTACAATTTAACACCTGATTGGCCTCACTATCCGAATTGGAGGTGAACTTTGCTTGTTTAAATAGATAACTCATTCAACCTGCTCTTGATTTCAAGTGAGAAGAGGATTTATTTAAGGAACTAAGTAAAGCTCAAAAGATTCCTAATAGCAGGTTAGTATACCTTTCAAAGAAATGTACATTACTCAGAATGTCTTCCCCGTCACTCGCAGGACCTCCTTGAAATCGAAAGAATGACAAAGAAAATCTTAACTAGTATAAGAACTCGATATTCGTATCCCAAGACAATAAACCCAAAAACCGTAAGTAAATTCATTAACCTAAATTAACAAGTCATTGAAACGATCAGAAAGATAAATTCGACTATAACGTTCACTTCTAATGGAAGCTGGATTCCTCACCATCAATTACACGATACAAGATTCCTCCGACTATAAGAATAATCGCACTTGAACCAACAATCGACCTTAAATTTGTCTCAACTTCAAACATTCCGTAGTAATTTGAAAAGAAATTGAATTCTCGTGATTCAGCTTCATCAAACGACAACATCCGTATCTCGTAAAATACAACTTAAAATAAAAAAATACTGAGAACATAATCCGCTCTAAACGACTCCGAAATAATAAAATAAAAAAAAAAAGAAAAGAAAATCAAGAAATGAGCTGTACTATCCGTGACCTCTCGTCCCATCCGCCTGTCGCTAATGAGTTGATAGTCAGCAGATTTAGGGGTTCTAATCGGGCCCTAATCCCAATGTAGCCCCACCGTGGGTTTCAAAATGGTTTGGCACAATTCACTCGCCTGCCGCGACTTCGCTTTCATGACATCATCGATGTCGCTGACATCAATCTCACGCCGCTGACATCAACTTACTCTATGTAAGCTTGATTTGTCATTCTGATGTCGCGACATCAATATCTTGTCGCGACATCTTCTCACGCCTTCCGCGTGTTTCAATTGTTCTTCTTCGGCGTCGCTGAATGCCGATATCTCGCGCGAATTCGCCTCAAGTCATCCGCAGCTCAACCGATCGCTCGCGTCACGCTGCATAAAGAATATCTTGTCGCGACATCTCTTTATGGCTCGCAACCTTCATCAGTAGTTCTCGATGTCGCGACTCGATCCCACGTCGCTGACATCAACTTAAGTCATTTGCGCTTTTAACCTAGGTGATGTCGCGGCGATCAATCTCGGTCAGCGACATCATCTTAAAGAACCGTATGCTTCAACCGGGTTGTTCGCGTCGCCGCGACATCGTAATATCTTGTCGCAACATCTCTTACGCTCTCGCATCATTGATCCGTCGTTTCGATGTCAATATCGTATATCTTGTCGCTGACCTCACCTTAAGGAGTCAACCTTCAACCGGAGCGTGTCTTCGTGTCGCGATTTCGATCTCACGCCGCGACATCACTGAAGTTCCCAAGCAGCCTTCCATCACCCAAACCTCTCATACCTAGCAGTAAAGCCTCGCTTGTCGCGACCCATCCCATAGTCAATGACATCAACTCTTGTCGCGACTAATGCCGCCGCAACGCTGCCTCTTAGCCCCGTTACCCTTCAGCCGCTTATCCGCACTTACCGGCTTCAGACCGTGATCAAATTCCTTCAAATTCTCTCGTGTCGCGAATTTAATTTGACTGCAAACCCCAAACTGCATCACGAATCGCCCAATTGTTTTCGCTTTCGCTTCCGCTCATTCACCCGCACTTTCCCCTCCACTCTATTGTTGTATTTTTCTAACGTATTTTCTTCTTTCTTCCATTTTACCCGCTAATAAATGTATGGGTGAGTTTCTTCATATTTCAAAGTAATTGTCTCTTTTGATATGAAAATTGCTAAGTAAAAATGGACTAAAAATATGACTTTAAGCTCATCAAACTCCCCAAACTTAAAGTTTTGCTTGCCCTCGAGCAAAGAAAAAGAAAGAATTGTTCGGTCTCTCAAACAAAATAATTTTTGGCGACATTTTTCTGCGGATTTGCTCCCGCAAAGGTTACTCAATTTAACTGCAATGCAAGTATGCAAAATTTTCGTACATCCGGCTTCAAGTCCGGGCCTCAAGGTTGGTCTCTACTCTTTATGCTATGCAAACTAACATGTTGAAAATGTTTTACAAACAATATACTCATTGGATCCTTGGCCAATAATGAATTGTTTTCCCTTTCTACTATCACGAGTCATTTAACTCCCTTAAAGTTCTTCACAATTTTGATTGCTTTCCTTTCTTCCAAATCTATAGGCTTGTTTTTCATATTGATCTCCACTAATGTAGATGATTCTTCTCAAGATCAATCAGTCTGGGCTTATATTGTTAGGCATGGTAATGGGTAGGATGGAAGGAATTTTAGGTTAAGATTACCTCGAACCTTTTTTTTTTTTTTTTTTTTCTCGCCTCTTTCTTTATTGTAGTTTCTAATAAACTCCCTAAACTTCATGTTTGGGATATCTCTTTGATTTCTTTCAATTCAACCCGTATGCCCCTATTTCTACTAATTCTTCTGTACTCTCACCAGGAATTTCCTAGTTTGCTACTACTAAGGATAGCAATGTTTAACTTTTAAAGTTTCTAACACTCTTAGCGAACTGGGGTTAGTAACCCCACACCGATGGCATTAGGGTACCTGGTGTTGAAACACCCTAAGAACTTAATTGTCTAAGAGAGTTAGGCCACAAAATAAAACTTATCCCTAGAAGCCTCTTTCATACTTTCTGCTCCTTGCCTTTTCTTTTCATTCCCTTTTTAGTTCCTCAAAATATATAATTCCCTAAACTTCATTTTCTTCTTCCTTCAATTCTGCAATCATCAAGTTCTTTACTCAAGGGTTGAATTTCCGGATGGGTTAGCTTCCATTGGCCATTTTGAAAAATCACCCGTTTAGCTCAATTAATGGAACTAAGGCATATGCATCGCATATTAATAAGGATGGCTAGAATGGCTCAAAACTATCCAAGAATGGCTCGCATCATTTCTCGTCACCGAGTCACCTAGGATTTCGCTCAACCAATAATCTAACAAATTCTAGAATTTATTCAACAACAGACAACCATAGAGTACCTTTGACTCATTTTTGTTGATGAGTATTTAAATTAATTGATATTCAATGTGTTCCTTGACTTATTGTTCATACCACAAACTAAAATATGTTTTGTTCCTTCTATCAGATACCTTCCTCAATTCTCGACTTATCAATAGACTTATATAATCTCAGACCTTGTGTTTCAATCAAACTCAGATTCATTTTGTCCTTATTCTACAATTTTTCTCATTTACCATTTCTACTCTCTAATCGCTTCATCTGCTAATTAAGATAATGTCTCTCAAGCAGCTTTTTATTCTCGGGAACTATTTCCTACTTTGATTTCCTAATCATGCAACTACAAAGCATCATAACATTGAACAATCAAATGCAAAATAGTACACAACAATTCAATTTAAATTCTTCATTTATTTCTCGATTCATTTTTGGTAAATCGTTGGATACACAAGATGTGGGAGAAGGGATGGCACCAAAGTTGTGCGTGAGAAGGTCTATTTTTTCTTTTCAAATAAATAGGGAGCAAAATGTTGGGGGATCTAGTCTAATGTACCTAAATGGGCTAAAATTCAGAATTTTCTATTTCTTCTTTGCTTTCTTCGTTTCCTTCTCCATTTGTTCTTCAACGAAAATCTCATTAGAGATCAACCTCTTGCTCAACTCATCCCGCCTTCCCAAGCCATTCATTCATTTTCCATTTCCTACCATCACTTCTAAGAATTTGGCAAGCATTGTTGTTAATCAAATCTAAATTTTCCACCCATTCCTTCGCCCGTAGGATTCGGGCCTCCCATTGCTTTTGTCTCTATCGCTCGCCTTGCTTTCCACTCCCTCTCGTAGAGATTTGTATAGTAATTTGAAACCCTTTATCCGTCTCCCAAATTCCGTGTCATGCTCTTATCTCTTTCTCTAACAATGCTAGGAGTTGAGAGTCACCATCAAACCGCTTGTTATAGGAAAGCTTCATGACTCGCCTTGAGTTTCAGCATCGCATCGTGATCTCTTCCTTCATTTCTTCTCGAATCCTCTCCTCGCCGCTTCAACATTTTCCCATCCGTCCCTTTCCGCTCCGCTTCCACCGTTGTTCTCTCTTTGATCTCCACCATGCTCCCCTTCTTTCTCGCTTTAACTCTTCTTCCCAACGTTGGTCTCTTCTTTTCACCCTTTTCATACATTCCTTCTCCGACCTCGTTTTAAGTTCCACTCCTCTCTTTCTTCTATTCTCTTCTCGCACAGGCATCGAGAACTTCCGTAATCGAAGGTTCCCTTGTGCTCCTCTTGAGCTTTCTCCTGTTGGAAATTCCCCGCTTGTACGTGAGAGAACCAAGGGGATGGAGAAGTCTATCACCGGGCTCTCATCCTACCCTTCATTATCCGCAAACATGTAATCATCAAGGGTCAGGATGTCACCACCGGTGCTCGCCCCTGATCGCGCCCTCCCAATCTCCTCTTCCTCGGTCCCCAAATTGGGCTTCACCTCCGTCTCTACCAAAGACTCCCTTTTCCTCCGATTTCGCCCCTCGCTTAACTCCCCACGTAAGGAGTGGTGAAGCTCCTGGGACTTCTTCTTCCGACTCCCCAAATTCTTTCACACTTCAAGCATAGGACTCGTTATTGTTGGGCCGGGTGAGGAAGCACTTTCTTTTGTTCCCTTTCCATGATACCTCATGATAGAGTTCTCTATGATAACTCCTATATTGATCTCGTAATTTCGAGTATGGCATACACAAAGATAAAGCCTTCTTGTTCTCTCATCGTGCATAAATGTTTTGTTGAACCAAAACAGACGCAAAGGGAAGTAAAACCATACCTTCGCTTCCTCGTTGAGGCTTCACTCGTAGTTCTCGCTTTCCTTCTCCTTGGTCTAACCGCCTTCCATCGTTGAGCTTCCTAAGAATCTTTCTAAAATTCGCTTTTCCAAAATTTTCAATTGAGCCACGCTTGTGTATTGTCATCCCATAGCCCTCGCTGATGGCCTCGCTTCGTATGAGACCCACTCTAACAAAAAACAGCTCCATCCTTCCTTCCACCATTGGAATAAAACTCTCTCACCGCAATGATACCCCCGATTGCAAGCAGAGACTCCCATCCTCTCGCTCTATCATCTCCTCAAAGGAGGCTGTGGTTTTTTTGAATCTCCTCTCAGAATAAAACCTTTGTTAGCATAGTACTTCTTCCACTGAATAAGCTTCTACTCTGATACGAAATCTTCTTACTTCTTTCTTCTTTCTCTCCTCTTCCCTTTTTCTTTCTCGCTTCCGTCTCGAGAAGTCAGCTCCTGAGCTTCTCGTGCTTTGATGGCATCTTCTCCCCGCTTTGCTTCTTTCTCTCATCACGAATCTCATCTAACCTGTTTCTCTTGGCAAGTTTCTTCTTCGATTACTGTGTTCCCTCAATCTCGTCTAGGTTAGGGACCGTATGGAATTTCAGCCATCTGAGACAAGAGAGAAAGCTTTCGAGCTTCTGGGAATGCTAGGGTTTTCGAGGCCGAGATCCGTGATAAGACGAAGGTGAATGGTTACGCTGGTCGGGAGGAACAGAATAGTTCTTAAACCGTTGCAATTCAATCAATGTTTGTGGCTAATTAATGCTTCCAATTAAGAATTGTCACTTCACTCGCCTTTATTCGAGGGTCATTAAATTTAGGGCTTTTTGAAGTGGAGTGGTTGGCACATGTCGCACTTTACAAGTCGTGCTACCTACTTTCCTTAATATGTCGCGGTCACAGGTTCTCCAGGATTTGTTTGATGTGGCGACAATCCTTCTTCTTTTTTAAAATTCATTCACTATCGCGACATCACTGTGGTGTCGGGACATGTATCTCTCTTCCTCCATACTCACTAATTGTTCTTTCCAAACTGGTCACGACATCAATGTTTTAGGACAACAATTTTGTCGCGACATAACTCACTGGCCGCGGACTGCCCTTAATTCAATGGATTTCAAAAACTTTGAATTCTCTTATTTTTCCTTAACCCGTTTAGGTCTCTTCTGTGCATATTTAAGCAGATTTAACAATAATTCAAATGATATCGCAGGTAATTGCTGTGAGAAAGTTACTTCCTTTTCTCATGTCGCGGTTCTACAAGTTAGCCTTGAATTACCCGTAGTTGCCTCGTTATTCATGTCTTTAACCCGCTCGTAAGATCACCGCAATATTCAAGAAAATTCTAATTAAATTACAATCTATTTCTAAAAATTAAATCTATCCTTCTAGAGTCAAATCGACCTAATTTCTCAAAGAACTAAAAGAAAAGAAATATTTCAAAATTTAATTCGTAATTTAAATCCTCATGGGTTGCCTCCCATTAGTCGCTTCGGGCCAGTCCTTAGTCGGATTCTGCTTGGTTGTGGGTTCTTCTTCTTTTTCCTCAAGAACCAAATGGAGTTCTTCACTTTCCTTTCCTCGTTGAGATAATGCTTAACCTTGTCCATTGACCTTGAATTCTTCCCATTATCGGCCGTTGTTACCGCTCCAAATGTAGTACTTGGATACCACTGCAGTATGGCCCACTCCAATTTGATTTTAATTTCTGAAACAACTTTCGCCTAGAATTAAAAAGCAAGACATGTTCTCGTTTTGAACTCTTTCTTCGTGGATTTTGATCATGCCATTTCTTTGTCTTCGTTTTCAGATATTCTAGCATTATCATAGTTTCATTTCTCGCTTCTTCCAATTCGATATTGAGCAATCTTTCTTCCTCAATGTACTCCTTAAAATCGAAGTTTAACTTTGATGGCCTCACATTGCCTTGTATTCTAATTCAAGAGGTAGATGACATGGTTTTGCCAAACAACTCGTATGGGGCATTCCAATGGGGTTTTCAGAGGTGTCCCCAAGCCCAAAGTGCATCATCAAGTTTGAAGACCAACTTTCCCGCCAGCTCACAGCCTTTTCAAGTATTCTCGATCTCCCGTTTGGAAATTTCTGTCATTCATTGGTTTGGGGATGATAGGCTAAGCTCATTACATGCTTGATCCCATACTGCCATGAGTTTTGCAAATATTTTGTTTGCAAAATGGGTTCCCCATCACTTCACGATGG
This sequence comes from Tetrastigma voinierianum, assembly GCA_016808115.1. Taxonomy (NCBI): domain Eukaryota; kingdom Viridiplantae; phylum Streptophyta; class Magnoliopsida; order Vitales; family Vitaceae; genus Tetrastigma; species Tetrastigma voinierianum. The sequence goes on along the minus strand of JAEQBH010001275.1, from coordinate 1,601,757 downwards.
TTCCGGGGGTTCCAAACCTCGCTCAAAATATTCTTTCGCAAGAAACTCACAACTCGTATTAGCATCATTCCTTGACAAAGCACGCTCCACCCATTTGAGACGTAATTCATCGCAGCGTGACATGTATGTGTTTCAAATGATGGTGGGAAAGGTCCCATAAAAACTATTCCCAAACATCAAAATTTATATCACCATAATACCTTTTAGGGGCATTTCATTCCCGTCGCCGATATTTCCAACCTTTGCATCGATCAATAATTCTCACCCACTCGTACAATCTCTCAAGATAGTGGGCCAATAAAACCCCTGACTGGAGTATCTTCAGGAGTCGCTCTTTTCTCCGTAGTCAAGTCTCCCATATGGTGATACATGGCATTCATTTAAAATGTTGCCTTGTTCACCTTCCGCACACATCTTCTTATTATCATGTCGCGACCTCCTTGGAATAATAGTGGGTCATCCCAAATATAATATCCGCGTCACCAGCTCACGGGTAGCCGTAGTTCCTACAAAGGCCTGATCTACAAGCCGATAATTCACAATATCGAAGATACCATGGAAGGAAGAACCTGAATAATTCGTCACCGGGAAGTTCTCTGCTAACTGTGACATTTTCTTTCTTCTTATCACGGTTTCTTTCTACTTCGACAAGTGGTCGCTATCACATCACACATCCCTTTGGTCTTTATTTCCAAATCAAACTGCATCAAAGAAAGACTCACCTTATCAATCTTGGCTTAGCTCCTTTTTCGACATCGTGCATTTTGATCGGCCGCATGATCGCTGTGAATTACCACATGGGCTCCTAAAATGTATTGTCTAAATTTTCACAAGCAAATACCATGGCTAGCATCTCCTTTCGCTTGTCGAAAAGTTCTCTCAGGCTTCATTGAAGTCTTACTAGTATAGTATATGGGCCTAATACTTTCTTTGCCCCAATGATTACCCCATAGCAAAATCACTGGCATCACACATTATTTCAAATCCCTGATTCCATTCTGGTGCAGCCATTATAGGTGCCTGTACCAATCTGATCTTGATTTCATCGAAAGCATCCTTGCAAGAGTCATCAAAATTGAACCTTGTATCCTTTCCTTAACTGCAGATGGTTCCGGCTATTTTTGAAAAGTCTTTGATGAATCTCCTGTAAAATCCAAAGATGCTCCCAAGAAACTTTACCCTTTTTACTCGTGGCAAAGAAGAGTCTTCGATGATGATACTTTGACCGGTCAACTTCAAACTAATAGCGTAAATTTTATGCCCAAGAACAATACCTTCTACCATAAATGGCATTTTCCCAATTCAAGCTAGTCGCTTGTCTTGGCATCTTTGAAGTGATCGGCTTCGATTGTTTAAAACATCGATCAAAGCTGGATCCATACGTGAAAATCATCCATGAAAACATCACTTCTTCAACCAAATCGAATATAGACACTATGCACCTCCGGAATGTAGCCGAGCACACATAACCCAAACATCCAAACGGCATCCTTCTGAATGCAAAGGTACCATAAGGGCATGTGAATGTAAGCTCCTCTTGATCCTCTGGTGCACAGTTGATTATATCCCGCGAGTACCCAATCCAAAACAAAAAGTGAGGGTATGCAACCTCGTTAACCTATCCAACATCCGATCAATGAGCTGCAGCGAAGATGATCTTTTTCGTTGTCAGATCAATACATACCCTCCATCCCGCTACTGTTTTGTTGGAATCAATTCATTTTTTTCATTTCTGATCACAGTAAACCCCCCTTTCTTTGGAACCACATGAACTGGGCTCACCCAAGGACTGTCTGAGATAGCATAGATAAAACCAAAGATTTAACAATCTGAGCACCTCCTTCCTGACTACTTCCTTCATCACCTGGATTCAAATTCTCCTCTCGTGTTCTACATGGTTTTGAAGTCTCTTCTAGCAGAAATCATGCATGCAAATTGATGGACTGATACCCTTCAGCTCTTCAATGGACCAAGCTAATATCTTTATGCTTCCTTAATATTTCCAGCAATCTTGTTCTCATTCTCACTTAATCCGTCGAAATGATCACTCGGTTTTTTCTTCGTAATTCTAAGTAGGCATACTTTAAAATGACATATATAACTCTTTCAAAACTAGACCTTCTCAGACTAATCTCTTGATGAATTTCTTCTTTTCACTATCTTCCCCATTATCTTTCTCGCTTTGCTTCAAGCTCAACACGCTTTCTATAGCATGAGAACTCAACAGAGGGAAATTTAATAGACATCTTCGATAACGGAATTCATCTCCTTTTCATTGATAAAAACTGGAGTGTTACAATCATTGTTAACATCAGAGTTGGAAATAGAGACAAAATCAGCTACATTGTAGCCTTCCTTTTCCCTGTCTATATTTTGCATACTTTTAATCAAGTTAAACACAGCAGCTTCTTCTCCAACCCTTAAGATGAGAACTCCTTTTTGCATGTGTCAATCAAGGTTGCCCTGTAAAGAGCTAGGAATGGTCTTCCTAATAGTAGGGGTACTTGCAATCTTCTTCCATGTCCAGAATTGCGAAGCTTTCCTACTGGGAATACAAACTTCCCAACAAAGGACCAACACATCTTCACGACCCCTTCGTGTTTCACCACGATCCGTCTCGCCATTCAAGAGTAACAGTGTGGGAATAAGCTCCCCCAAACTTAATTTCTTAGCAACAGAAAGAGGCATCAGATTGATACTAGCTCCTGAGTCACATAGAGCTTCATGGAATTCCATTCCTCCAACTATGCAAGGAATTGTGAAACTTCCTGGGTCCTTCATCTTTACTGGTAGTTCTTTCTCGACACGCACCGCAAGTGGCAAAGCAGAGATTCCACCTATTCCTTCTTCTACTATTTTTCTTTCTTTGCTCAAGATGTCCTTCTTTAAATTTTGCATAAAGTGGCATCCCGAGTCACCACTTCAAGAAAGGCAAAGGCCAATTCCAAACTTTCCTCGAAAGTTTTCAAGAACCTTGTAAATCGCTCCTCCATCTTTGATTGCACTGTGGAAATGGGACTCCGTGGGCTTTGCTCCTGGATGTTCTTCTTTTCTACTCCTTCTTTGTCATTCTCCAGTGTCTCTTCCCTTTCTGGTCTTGCTACTTCTTTGTTGCTGTCACCTTTTTCTTTCCTCTCTTCTAACTCCTTCCCACTCCCTCACCCGGCACGTACCATGCACTGGGTTCTTCCTCGTGTCACTCTGAAGGCATCTTCCTTCAAGCCAGCAGTAGGTTAAAACAAATTCTACTTGTGTCTCCAGGTTCTTCAGGGATGCATTTGTAGTGTTCTGGAAAATTTGAGAATTGGTAGCAACCGGCTTCCACCTCCAAAACTTTTGTTCATGGAGTGTTCAACAGCCTTTATTATCCCCATAAACTGCAAAGACTGCTCCTCAAAAGACGGGCTCTCCTCCTCACCATGCGATATTCGTTTTTCTCGTGCTCATTTCCTTGCTGCCGCCGCCGGGCCGGAACCTGGTGGCTGCTGATACCCTTTGATGAGTGGCTCGTCCCCCGCCTTTGGGCCTTGAGTAGCCCCCCTTCACCATACGTAGTTCTCATGGTTCCCGAGTGTCAGTGACAATGTGCCGGAAGGTTAAGGATCAATTTTGAAATGGTAAGCCTCGCTCACCCAAATAATTAACCTCTTCAAGATCATAAAGTCCTTCAGTTACTCTTTCAGCACTCCCCTTCATTAACTCCCCTTCAATTGCTCCTATTTCATGAGCAGTGTGTGTCTTCTTCGCTGTCTAACCTCGTGCATAACGGCATCCAACTCGCCTCCACGGTCATTTATATATCTTGCTCAGCTCCATGATCCCCTTCCTCTCGCTTTATTTCGAAGGAGTTTTCATGTTACATTTCTTGAGATCTTCAATCGGCTCTTTTGCCTCTTGACGCACGGTTTGAATGCTCCGGCGCAGGCTTATCGATGATCCCTTTTGATGTATCATTCGCCGCGACCTCTGATGTCCATGGTCATGGATCTATCCCCGCATTGGGCGTCTTCGACAACCGTTTGAATCTTTCCCCGAGCTACATCACGGAACTCATCTTCCCTCTTTGGAACACCACTTGATCTCCTCCTTCTTTACGTAGTTAGGAATTTGGAAAGAATCTACCTAAGTAGGCCTGGCCACTCCTCCCAGTATCAGCGAGGCCATATGGTAAGATTCATACCATGTAGTTGTATCTCTTAGAGAATGGAATAGGTGCGGTTTATGACTTGGTCTCACCCATTGACAACAGTATTGGCCATCTGAGGAATCTTCAGTGCTCGTTTGGATCTTCGATTAGGATGACCGGTGAAAGCGATGCTCTTTGGATAATTATGTCCAGTGTTGGCTTTAATTCAAAATTATTAGTATCTGCCATTTGTCGATCATTGATATTCTTCTGTATAATTGGTCTCAGAGAAATCCTCCATTGTAGCCCGGTGAAATTTGGAGGCCTTCTAGCTTCTTCTATATGTATTTCAACTTTGATCCACGCCTTTCATACGCCATGGTTGGGTTTTACGCCTTCTTAGTCTTTCTCAAGCACGGCGTCTTTATTGATGTCATTGGAATCGAGATCGGTGTTACTGTTTCCTATGCATCAAAGTTTTAAAGCAAAACATACTCCCATTTATAGGATTAATTCAAATCATAGTATTCAATATGGGTTGTTAAAGGGTCGGTGGCTACGAAGTCCTTTGCCAGGCCAACTATTTTTGTTCTTTTCTTTTTAAAAATGCATGCAAAATTAGTATTTCTCTTTCATCGAATATTGATTACAAAATTCTTCGATCCCGACAGCGCCGTAAAACTTGTTAACGAGGCAAAACACAAATACAAAATTTATGTCAACATTACCAAAGGACTATTGTATACAATCGAAACAGCAGCGCCATAAAACATTGTAGAATACTATATAAACCACCAATCTCTTAGAGAGTAAATCATTTTCAAAGTTTGGTTTTGGTCGATATTACACCGGTGCAATTAGACAAGTAATAAAATGGATTTAAGTTCGAATGTCGATCCCACGAGATCTGAATTTTAAAATCAACTACCACGACTACTCAATTTCCATCTTATTTGGACCCTGAAAATGATAGTAGGATCCGGCGGTAAGGTCACGGAAAATTAAGCGAACAAAAAGGAAAATAAGCTGAACCATCAACATGCGGAGAGAATAAAATAGTTAATTTCTAATAAAAGAAATGAATACTGAATAGTTATCCTCAGAAGACACATCAATAAGGCGTTTATAGTGAACTATCGATTCCTGTAGTTAGTCGATAAAATTTCTTGATTATCTCAAGTTTCTAAAAATCACATCCAGGCGTTTGTGGTCTGGCTGGATCTCTCACACTCCACATTTCATTATCTATTTATGACACAGTTCTCTGAATCTGAGGGAATTATATAACTACTTTTAAAAGGGACTTCTGTCTGGGTATTTTTCTTTTGCAATACTTCATGCCCATTTTATGGAATGTAAACCTTAGCTCCCAAGTTGTTCCAGTCAAAGCAAGGATATACAACTTCCAGATTGCTCCTCCTCGAAATTAGAATAGATCAACCTTTCCTTGATTAGATCACAGCTAACACGGGATTGGCCTCACTATCCGAATTGAGGTGAACTCTTTGCTTGTTTAAATAGATAACTCATTCAACTCGTTCTTGATTTCAAGTGAGAAGAGGATTTATCTAAGTGAACTTACAAAGCTCGAAAGATTCCTAATAAGCGATTTAGTATACCTTCAAAAGAAATGTACATTACTCTCGGGAATGTCTTCCCACAGTAATAAGCTCAGAGGACCTCCATAATCGGAAGCGATAGCCTTGAATCTTAGCAGATTCTTAAGAAGCGATGTCGGATCGAGACAATAAACCCAAAACCCAGGAAATGAGATTCATTAGCCCAAATTAACAAGGCTGCTGGAAGCGACTACGGAAAGATAAATTCGACTATAGTTACTTAATGGAAGCTAGTTCCTCATTCTTTGAATTACGTCTGACATTCTCGATCATAAGTCTCGCGCAATTTGAAAGCGAAACAATGAATTTTAAAAATTTGTCTGAACTTCAAACATTCAGTGGTAATTTGAAAGAAATTGAATTCTGCATTCAGCTTCAGCTCAAACGATAACATCCAGATTCAGAAAATACAACGAAAATAAAAATACGAGAACATAATCTGCTCTAAAACGACGGAAATAATAAAATAAAAAAAAGAAAAGAAAATAAAGAAAATGAGCTTTATTCATCGATTACCTCGTCTGTGCGCCAAAAGGCTATACTAATGAGTTGGATAGGCTGCGTGTTATAGGGTTCCTCAATTGGGCCTAATCCTAATGCTAACTGCTGTGGGTTTCAAAATGGTTTGGCCCGATTCAACACATTTCAAGTCGACTTCAGTTTCTGTCATGACATCATCGATGTCGCGACTATCAATCTCCGCGTCGCGACATCAACACTCTATAAAGCGGTTGGTCATTCTTGATGTCGCGACATCGATATCTTATCAGCGACATCTTCTCACGTCTTGGGTTTCAATTGTTTCTCGATGCCAGCGGCGTGTCGATATCTTGTCGCGACCTCATTTCGAGTCATCTGCGAGTCTTCGGCGATCGCTCGTGTTGCCGCGGCGGCAATATCTTGTCAGCGACATCTCTTTATCGCTCTGACCTGTGGCGAGGTTACGATCCGCGACCTCGATCCCACATCGCGACATCAACTTAAGTCGTTGCGATTTTAACTTGTGTCTTGGATGTATGACATCAATCTCTTGTCGCGACATCATCTTAAAAGAGCCGTATGCTTCAAGCGGTTGCTCGTATTTGCGCGACATCAATATCTTGTCAGCGACATCTCTTTATGGCTACGTATCATTGATCACGAGTGGTTCTGATGTCCACGACATCGACATCTTTGTCGCGACCTCTCACCTTGGGAAAGCTTCCTTCAGCGGCGAGGTCTTGTGTCGTGACGATCACGTCGCGACATCGGCGAAATTCCGGCGACACCTTGGTCAAACCTCTCATGGCAAAATTGTTTACATTTGGCCATGACCTCTTATCCCGAATCCGCGACATCAACTCTTGTGCGACCTCGGAATGTTGTCGTGTGTCATTCTGCCCAACTCCTGGTTACCCTTCAGCTGCTTATCTGGTACTTACTGTCGCGACCTGCATCAAATTCCTTCAATTCTCTTGGTGTCGCGACCTCAGAATTTGACTGTGCAAACCCCAAAACTGCATCAATGAATCAGCCAATTGTTTCGTTTTTACTTGCTCTGCAAATTCGAGCTACTTTTCCTCTCACTTATTGCTGTATTTTTCTCTTTGCATTTCTTCTTTCTTCATTTACACACTAATAACGGATGGGTGAGTTTCTTCATATTTCTGCAAAGTAATTGTCTCTTTTGATATGAAAATTAAGCAGAAAAATGGACTAAAAATAGATGACTTTTAAGCTCATCAAAAAGCTTTAATTTTTTTTTTTTTTTTTTTTGATAAATTGATAAAAGTGATAAAAGTCTCTAAAACAAACTCTAGAACATTTATTTATAGCCTAGGCATAATATGGGTATAATAAGAAATAAAGATAATATCTCAAAATAACCAAAATAAGGATTTTGGTTTATTTGATCTAAGGCCTTGCGTCAGTCACCTCCAATTATGAAGAACTCATCCTTGAGTTACTATATGGATATCCAAGATTCATATCTAGCTGGAACAAAGTAAGATCAGCAACATTGAAGGTCTTTGAATTCTCATCCAACTTGGTAAGTCAACAACATAAGTATTGTTGTTGATCTTCTTAACAATCTGGTATGGTCCATACTTTCTTTGTTGAAGCTTGTTATAGTCACCTTGCATTCGAGCCTTGCTAATGAAAACCATCACCTCATCATCAAAATCAAACAACTTGAACTGTCTATACTTGTTTACCTCCATCTTGTACTTTGCATTAGCCTTCTCTAACTTGTTCTTGCATCTGCTTGCATCTCTTGAACTTGCTTTGCCAAATCACCAGCTCCTACACTAAAACCAGGGACCTTTGGAAGTTTCACCAAATCTAAAGCATGATTAGGACACTTCATGCATACAATGAAAAATGGGGATCTCCCTATTGCACTATGAACAACATTGTTATAGGGAAACTCCGCTTGTACTATGGAAAATCTCATTGCTTTGGTCTATCCATGAAAACACTTTCAGAGATTAAAATTGCAAGAGTCCTATTAACAACCTGCATGCGCCCGTACATGCGTGGATGTGTTTGTCTTGCTAAAGTTCAATGATGAGTCAAATAGCCTCCAAAGAGTCATCCATAAGTGACTAAGGAACTTAGTGTCACAATCAGATGTAATAGTATTTGGCACTCCATGCAACCTCACAACCTCCTTAAAGAATATTTTGGTTGTCAAAGATGCATCTACAGTCTTCTTACATGGCAATAAATGAGCCATCTTAGAAAACCTGTCAACCACAACAAACACATAATCCATACCTCGTTGCATTTAAGGCAAACTCAACACGAAGTCCATAGAAAGATCCTCCCATATAGCATCGGGAATAGGTAATGGCATGTATGACCCCATGTTTTGTGTCTGACCCTTCGCCCTTTTACATACATACCACCTCAACATAATATTACTTACATCCCATCTCAATCTATGCCAATAGTACCTATTCTTCACGGATTCAATGGTTTTATCTCTTCTAATATGTCCTACTAAACCACCACCATGCAAGTCTCTAATTACCTTCTCACAAAGATAAGTGCGAGGAAGACAAAGTTGTCCACTCTTCATGAGCAACCCATCATATATATAAAAATCATCACAAGGTTGTTTAAGCACACAAACAGCCCAAACCTTATTGAAGCCATCATCGTCTGCATACAATTTCAATCAATGTCTCAAAACCTATTATCTCCAAACTCAAGGTTGTAATCAAAGCAACTCTTCTACTTAATGCATTCGCCACCCTATTTTGTTGTCTTCATTTATTGACAAGCTTATAAGGGAATTTCTCTATGTAAGCTAACTAGCCACCTAACATGCATATCATTTCTAATATGCTTATGTGTACTTAAATGCTTCAAAGCCTGATAACTAGTATAGAGAATGAAATCCTTGGCTATGAGATAATGCTTCAAAGTTTTCAAAGCTCTCACAACAACATACAATTCTTTATCATAGGTAGCCCATTTACGCCTTGCTTCGCATAATTTCTCACTAAAGAATGCTATCAGCCTCTTCTCTTGGGGTAAAACAACCCTAATACCCACTCCACTAACATCACACTCTACCTCAAATAACTTCTCAAAATCTGGTTATGCCAAGACAGGTGTTGTGCTCAACTTCTCTTTAATCAAAGCAAAACCACTCTCTTGCTCCTCGCCTCAATGGAACCTCCCTTTCTTCAAACACTCGATACTAGGTGCAATAATGCTACTAAAATGTTTAATGAACCTCCTATCAAAGCTTGCTAATCCGTGGAAGCTCCTTACATCACTGGCATTCTTTAGTGTAGGTCATTTCGTAATAGCCTTCACTTTCTCCTCATCTACTTTAAATCCCTCACTATTCATCACATAGCCAAGAAATAGAAAATTATCTGTCATACAAAACACATTTTTTCAAGTTTTCATATAATTTATTTTCCCTCAACACCTTAAACACTTCCCTAAGGTGTCCAAACATTCTCCTCCTTCAACTTACTATGAATCAAACTATCATCAAAATAAATAACTACAAATTTGCACAAGAAAGGTTATAGTACCTTATTCATAGCATTAGTTAGCCTAAAAGACATGACTAACCATTCGTACAACCCATCCCTTGTCTTGAATGTTGTCTTCCACTCATCACCTAGACGGATTCTGATTTGATGATAGCCACTCCTTAGGTCAATCTTACTAAACACAATTGCACCACTCAACTAATCAAGCATATCATCCAACGTTGGAATAGGAAATCTATATCCAATGGTAATTTTGTTGATCGCCTTACTATCAACACACATCCGCCAACTTCCATCTTTCTTAGGCGTCAACAAATCTAGAACCGCACATAGGCTCATGCTAGCCTGAATATGCCCCTTGCCTAGCAACTCTTCTACCTTCTCCCTTAAGATTTCATTCTCCTTGGGACTCATCCTGTAATGAGGCAAATTAGGAAGATAAGCACTTGGAATCAAATATACATGTTGTTGTATGTTATGCATTTGAGGTACCCTACAAGTAAATCTTCAGAAATCACATAATCAAACTCCTCCAATAAAATTTGCACCTCCACCGGAATTTGAGCCCCAACTAAATCTCTACGTCCTACCTCTCTCTTCACAACCATCAAATGCACTTCTTGTGTCTTCTTATACTCGTCTACAAGTGAAGATAGGTCCTGCATCATAGTTAGAAAGTTCCTTCCCTTCGCTTGTAAGGCTTTGGGTTGGTTCTTCCTAATGAAAGGCTCTAGTGTATATTTTATTCCCCATTTTTCTTATTAATACAAGTTACTCCTACTCGAGTGCTTATCATCCACATCATACTACCAAGGACGCCCAAATAAAATATGGCAAGCATCCATATCCACCACATCACAATACACCTCATCATTATATTTGCTAATAGAGAAGGACACCTTACAACATTCATTCACCCGAATACCACCAACTTCTTTAATCCACCCAATAGCATATGGGTTTGGGTGAGTTTCCGTCTCTAACTGTAGCCTCTTCACAATATCTTTACTTATCATGTTCTCTTAACTCCCACTATCAATAAAAAGATCACACAAACTCCCTTGCACAGTACACCCAATGCGAAAGAGCTTATGGCGCTAAGTCTTATCACTACACTTCAGGGATAATATGAGTTTCCTCACCACACAAGTGTACTCTTTCCTGCTCATATTCCTCATAGTTGCCATCCCCATCAGGTCCGCAATCCTCATCCTCTGCAACATCATTGTCCTTCTCCACTAAATTCACTGCCTTCCATTTAAGACATTCATTGGAACGATGGCCAACCTCTCCACGTCTATAGCACTTAATATAGAAAAGTCTTGCATAAGGATTTTTTTTTTTTTTTTTTTGCAAACACAAAAGTATTACCCTTACCTCCTTCCACAACTACACATTTCTCTTTTCCTACACCAACATTAACTATCTCCATAATATCAGACACGATTAGAGGTGTTTTTCCCTTGTCACTTGGAACCTTATTGTCTACCCCTCCATATCTTCTATAATTAGTACTACAAGTTTTCTCTTGAATGAGTAACTCAGCTTTCATGGCAAAATTTCTAGCCTCTTACACACTGAAAACCATCTACACCCCAATTTTATCTCTAGCAGTTTGCTTCAACCCACTCAAATATCTCACCACCCGTTGGTTCTTACTTTCTGATAACTAATTCCTCTCTGCCAATCTCAAAAATTCAGTAGTACATTCATTCACACTCCAACTACCCTATGTACATCTCTGATAAGCATAAAAAATATATTGTTCATAGTTCGGAAGCAAAAATCTACCTCATAATAATTATTTCATCCTAAGCCATGTTTAAACCAGACCACGCCCCTCTCTCATCCTCATCTCCCTCAATATGCCCCACCATACTGATGTTCCCCCTTTTAACCGATAAACAACAAATTTAACCTTTCTATCCTTAGGTAACTCGGTATAGTCAAAGAACTTGTCTACTTCGGTCAATAAATCTAAAAACCCCTCAATATTAAGATCATCACTTAAGTTAAGGATATCTACCTTTAGTTTGTATTCTTCGTCTCTTCTATAGCTTCGTTGTTGCTTTCCTTCCTCCTCTTTGTCTACCATGCGGATTTGCAAATTCACCCAATTCGGCCTCCTTATCTGAAGTGTCATCAAATCATGTGACTGGCCTTCTTTGATTTTCTATATTTGGAATGAGATTAAAAATGGGTCTAGCAGGGCTTATTCCTCCATCTTGTTCCTTATCATTAGTCCTACACTCTTGTTCATTAATCCTTAATAACATCTGCAATTGGGTTTGTAATGTTTCCAACTACTGAATTAAATTTTGGATTGATTGTTGCTGCTTATTAATCGATCTCCAAACAATCTGCAATCCTCGGTCATCGTCTTGGGATTGGTTGTCATCATTAGAACCAGTATTAACCATCAATTGGGAGAAACCTGCTTTGAAACTACCTAACTCGGTGTGTTGCGTGATTGATCAACAAGAAGAAACACGTCTCAATTCAAAGACCAATTCTCTATCCAGATAACAAAATAAAGAAAATGTTTAATTTTATTTTTTTGATAAATTAATAAAAGTGAAAAAAGTCCCTAAAACATCTATTTATACCCTAGGCATAATATAGGTATATAGGAACTAAAATAATATTCCAAAATAATAATAGAAAGGAAAATAATACTCTCAAAACAATAATAAAAAATAAAATAAAATCCTAAAATAAGAATATAAAATAAAGATAATATCTCAAAACAACAAAATTAAGGATTTTGGTTTTTTTGATGTAAGGTGTTACATCATAAAGCAGTAATAGTTCACTTCTCCTATGACCCTACTTTCCACCCCCATTCTTCGACTTAGTAATGTTTGTTTTAAAGAGGGTGTTGAAATATTAGTTCCCCTGAGGATAAAAATAAAATATAAAATCAAAATTTTATTAAATCATTTCAATAATTTGTGTACCAATATTCCTTTTTTTTATTATTCTAATCAAAGTGTTATAAGTATTTTTAGGTAAATCACTCGTCAAAAATTTTATCCAAAGAATATTATAAATTATTTTTGATATTTTGTTAACTATTTAATTTTTATTAGTAATTGAAAGCATTTTTATAGTTAATGGTGGGGTTACCATTATAGTTAAAGGGACTCAAGCTTCGGGTCTCGCATGTACCCATCCTCTTTAACTTGAATCAGGTCTCAAGATCAAAGTTTTTTTATGTTACCGTATTTTGTTTCTTTAGGAATGTTTTTATGACCCATCAATCAATTTTCAAAACGGAAACCAATAAATTTGTTTGCATAATAGTAACCGTTTCATAATATCTCTAGGTTTGGTTTAATTTAGGCCATGTTTTGATAAGCAACTTAATTAAACACTTATTTTATAAGAGTTTATGTCATAAATATTTTTATTCAATAAGCTATTTGTGTTTAAATGCATATTTTAAAAAGCGTTTATATATAAAAGGAATTTTCACAAATATACAAGAGCAGTTTTGTCATTAAGATGACCGGTTTTTAAGCTTCCCTATAACTTTTTTTTGATAAGCTTTTCCATGAAGCTTATTGAAATAAGCTAAAAGGATATTATACGAGGGTCATAAGTTATTTTCGCTAGTTCTTCAAAACACTTATAATTTTTATCTAAAGTACTTATATGAGAAGATAAGCTCAAATAGACTATAGATAAGCTCTCCTAAACGCACCCTTTATCAAAAAGGTACTACGAATTTAGTTTTTTTAATACAATCCATAATTGAAAATTGAAGAGCGAAAACATTCAAGAATATTATTTTTATTATAAGTTTTCTAAATCTATTCTTTAAAACATTGCTAGAATTTCATTAATTCTGCCACTAGTTATGTTGTCCTGAATTAAGGGAGGGAGGGGAGGGAGGAGTTTCATTCATTACTACCTCTACAGGGTAAAAGCCTTCGAGATCCTAGTGCTCCCTATGCCTTAGACTCTTAGTGCAGGAATCTTAAGAACATTGACCCATAAACTAAAATTCTTTTAGGTTAAGTCATGCAAATATATAATTATGAATAATCCAGCCAGATAAATTGGAATTAAACCAAATTAATACAGTCCAAATAGAAAAACTTCCTGTCGTTTTGACCTTATTATATAATTATATTAATTTTCATAACAGCTCATATATTTTTTCTTCACCAAGATCCTCAAATTCTATAAATGAATTTGATAGTGAACTTTGGCAAGACTGCTAGGTATCATAATCAAACAGTTTTAGGCTTTTAGCAATCATTAAAAAAAAAAAAAAACCCAACTGCATATGCATTATAATTATCGTTACAGTCATCAACTGCATAGATGACAGTCTCTATGAAATATTTGAACCCGAATATAATCAACCCGATTAGTTCAACCTGTGCTTTTCCCGAGTTCACCCAAGCTCAATCTAAACTGAAATTATGGAATTTGGGTTGATTTTATATTGATCAAATTAATAGGTTGATTGGATTCGGAAGTTGGGTTGAGTTTAAAATTTTTATTGAATTACAAAACTATTTGATAAATGTATATGAATTACAAAATGATTAATTTAATGAAATACCAAAAATCAACAAAGTGACAAAAAAATGCTTAATAATAGCATTTTCCAAATTTATAAAGCATGGTTGTCAAAAAAAGTTATAAACCATTCAAATTGAAAAAAAATTAAAAGAAAATCACTTTCATCTCTGCCAACATTTCAAAGAAAAGAGAAACACAAATAAAAAAAGCCACACTTGAGTCATATTGATTTAAAAAAAAATGATTCAAAACATCTTTTTTTCGTCTCATTTTCCAAGAGTTTGAATCAAAGGTATAAGTCAACTATAGAAAAATAAAAAGATATTATAAGGGTATCTTTTAGGTTTTAACTTGGAGACATATGAAAATATACGACTTTGGAAAATGATGATTGACCAAACCAGAAACCTCAATAAACGAAATCAAAAGTGGCTTGTGAAGAACGATGATAACAACACAATAGTAATGGCAACAATCGAAGGAATGTAGAAATGAAACTAGTTGAATGCCAATGGCTTGTAAAATAGGAAATGTCGATATAGTGAAAATGAGGTTTTGTAGGCCTACTGTAATAAAATTTATATAAATATACACCTAGGTTCAGGTTATTCAAACCATTGTCCCAAGCCCAACCCAAATTTAAATCGAGTTGATAAAATTGAACCCGAACCCAACCATGATTGTTAAATTCAAACAGAGAATCTAATGGATCTTCTAACACCTAGACACTCTTTCTCCTAATGGTGCTAGATGAATTTCTCGAATATGGTAACCAGGGACCCATAAGATAAGTCACCATATATATATATATAGGGAGCCATCACCCTATACAACCGTTATTAGAGAGTGGATCTTATCACTTATTCCACTCCCTGACGTGGAATTAATGGGCCACAAAAATATGCCACTAATAAGAGGACCAATCCTCTAAATCACATTTGGAAGACTTAATCAACATTCTCCCTTGGTCCAAAAAATTCAATATCCAATTCAATAAGTAAACAAATATATGAATCATGACAAGTCCTCTAATAGCGAGTATTATCTACCATGTATCACAATATATTTGTCCCTTTAAATAACGACTTTTAATCTTTATGAATAAAGCCTATGTTTATTATGGGTCATAACTTAATGATATTTCTCTAATCATAATAAACTGAATGTGCACAACTTTACGAGAAACATCAACTGAAAAAGAGTTTCATAAGAAAACTGAATATGTACATATGAAAATGAGATTACAAAACAGACCCAAGTCCCATATTGGTTACATGATCCTTGAAATTTTTTATTGGCATGCCTTTAGTCAAAGGATCTGCAACCATTAACTCAGTGCTTATGTGCTCAATAACCACTTTATGTTCTTTAACACGTTCCCTGATGGCTAAGTACTTTATGTCGATGTGTTTACTTCGACTCCCACTTTTGTCGTTCTTAGCCAGAAAAATAGTAGTTGAGTTTTCACAGTATAATCTCAGTGGCCTTTGGATGGAATCAACGATTCTCAGGCCAGCAATGAAACTCTTAAGCCAAACACCGTGTGAAGTGGCCTCAAAACAGGAAACTAACTCAGCCTCCATAGTGGAAGTGGCCGTCAAGGTCTACTTCATGCTCCTCTAAGACACAGCTCCACTTGCTAGCATAAAAATATAACCTGATGTGGACTTTTTAGAGACCACGCAGCTAGAGAAGTCATCGTCGGAGTAGCAAGTCACCTCTAAGTAACCAATTTGTCTGTACGTCAACATGAAGTGATTCGTACCTTGAAGGTAGCGCATTACCTTCTTTATAACTCCCGATGATCAACCTGGATTACTCGATATCAAAAGCCTGTCTCTAACAACGCAGAGCAATGTCAAATGCAGTACAAACCTATGCATGAGACTTCAACGGCGAAGCATATGGAGTGTCTCTCATCTTTTCCCCACTCAAGACTATTCCTCGAAATAACATTTCTAAACTAAACTTTATCACCGCCCATTTATGGGATTTGGACTTGGTGAACAATTTTTCATCTGAAATCTCTCTAAGACTTTGTTGATATAAGTCTCTTGAGACAAACCCAAAATTCCTTGAGATCTTTCCCTATGGATCTTTATGCCAATGACATAAGATGTCTCACCCATATCCTTCATATCAAAGTTCTTTGAGAGGTATTTACCTAGATATAATGTTCCCACATCATTAGTTGCTAGCAAATATGTCCACGTACAAAACAAGATAACATATCTTTTTCCACTAACCTTGTGGTATATACAGTATCATGACATTCACTTCCAAAATAGAAGAAGAGATGACCTCATGAAACTTTAGATACCAACTATCGGGACTCTTAAGCTAGTATGGATTTATTAAGCTTGCAAACTAAGTGTTCATCAGCACAAAAGGAGAATCCTTCAGGTTGTTTCATGTAAACCTCTTCCTCTAGTCCACCATTAAGATAGGCAGTTTTCACATCCATCTGATGCAGCTCCAAGTCAAAATGAGCTACTAAAGCCATGATTACTTGAAGATAATCTTTCTTAGATACCGGAGAAAAGGTCTATGTGTAGTCGATTCCTTCCCTTTGAGTAAATCCTTTGGCCATTAGTCTTGCCTTATGTCTCTCAATGTTGCCTTGTGAGTTCTTTTTAGTCTTAAAGACCCACTTACATCCAATGTCGTTTACACCATAAGGCAACTCGATGAGATCCTAGACTCTGTTAAGGGTCATAGAATTCATCTCATCTTTGATGGCTTCATACCATAATTCAGATTCTTTAGAACTTATGGCTTGTGAAAACTTTTTTTGGATCATGTTCAGCTCCTATGTTATAACCTGATTCTTGTAAGTACACGACATAATCACTAGGGAATAGCTGAATTTCTAACCCTAGTAGATCTCCTTAATGTTGTTTCTTCATGTGGAACTTGTTGCTCAATCATCTACTCAATCGGTTGTTCAACATTTTGTGGTTCCTCTACAACGCGATCTATAAGTTCAAAGGTATGTGGAACCTCGATGGTTAGTTGTCTTATACCTATTTCTACCTCATGGGTATGTATGACAGTTAATCTATGGCTTGGACCAGGGTCTTGACCTTGATAGTGATCTCTTTCAGACAAGGTGTCATGAAATTGACCACTCCCACTTACTAAGTCATTCTCTTCACTTTTCTTAATTCCACAATTCTAGTGGTGTGAGAAGGACAATATAATGAAATACCCACTTATAGTTCTTGGGTAAAATTTCTTTTCTTATGGATCATAAATCCTCACTTTAGTCAAGCATCCCCATACGTGTATATGTCTCAAACTGGGTTTCCAACCGGCTGGAATATCGGTCGAGCCCGATGGGGTTTGGCCGAGATGGCCGATATTTTGGGGCTGGGCGAGTGGTCGCGGCCGAGATAAAATCCAGGACAGTGGCTGACCCAGGTGGCCCATGACTCATTCGGGTTAGGTAGGGTAGGCAGGTCACTTGATCACTAATTTTTATTATTAATTTTTAAAATGACATATATATATGATGACTTATTGGGATTTTTTCTAAATCTATGGTGACCGTACTAATGAAGATGAAGATTAAGGGCATAGTGGATTTCATTTGAAACTTTGGATTTATAGTTATTAAGATATCATTTATTTGTCACTTTATTTTTTTTAGTACTTTGAATATGAGCATGTTTATTAGTTTTGTTTATTACACTTTGACATATTTATGATTTGATGTTTCATTTTTTATTATGAAACTTTGAACTTGATTGCAGTTGGTACTTCATTAATTCTAATTATTATGTGATTGTAGTTAGTTGTATGGCTACTGAGTTAGTTTGGTTATAAATTTATAGCTGATGTTTAGCATTATTCCGTTTATTTAAGACTTTAAATATTATTATATTATACCAGGTGTCGTTTATGCGTGCGACCAATGCGTAACTGTGTTTTGTTTTTTGTTGAAGAATGACAAAATTAGATAAATTACAAGTTTTAGCATTTTTTTTTAAATTTGGCCGTTTTGGGTCACTTTAGCTGCAGCATCGGGCGGAGCTGGAGCTTGTCAGGCGGCGAGAAAAAATGTGGAATTGGCCCGGCGACCCATTTGTAGTAGCGAAATGGGTTGGAGCCCGGCCTATTTCCCAAGCTATATTTCAACCTTTAAATAACCCCGAATGGTGTCTTTTGCCGAGCAACGCGGTTGGAGCAGGTTTATCTTATACACTACCGTCTTTAGTGCCTCAGTCCACAAGAAATGAGGAAGATAAATTTTACTCCTCATACTCCTTACCATGTCCATTAAAGTTCGATTTCTTCTTTCTGCTACACCATTCTAGTCCGAAGAACCAGGCATAGTGTATTGGGCAACAATCCCATCCTCTTGAAGAAACCTAGCAAATGGACCTGGTGCTTGTCCATTTTCAATGGACCTATCATAGTACTCTCCACCTACATAGGCCTCACTATCTTTGCTTCCCTGTGGTTTCTATATTTCATGAACCTTAAAGGCTTCTAGCGCTTCGTCCTTAGAACGAAGCATGTAGAGATACATATAACTTGAGTAGTCATCAATGAAGGTGATAAAGTATTTCGGATCACTCCTATCCATGTCAGGACAGCAAATGTCCGTATGTATGATTTCTAACAAATGTTTACTCCATGTTGCACTCTTTTTAGACTTGTTGGTTTGCTTTCATTTAATGCAATCCAACTTGTCTCAAAGTCGGTATAGTCCAGGGAACTTAGTACCCCTTCATTTTCTAACCTTTTAATCCTTTAAATGGAGATGTGTCCCAATCTTCAATGCCATAATAAGGAGGATTCTTCATTCATAACACTTCGTTTAATACCAGCAGTTAGACTTAATGAGTTATAAGCATTATTATCTTGCAACTGTATAAAATAAAACCATCGCACAAAATACCATATCCATTAATCTCTGATTTTATTAATAACATAAAACCTGTAACACCCCGAATTATACCCTAGTAGTTTTATGATATGTTTAGGGTATAATGATGGTTTAAATTGTGTTTTTCGGAAATTTAAATGCTAAAAAGGACATAACCAGGATTAAAGAAGTCTAAAGGATAATTGTAAATTGTATAATGAGGACCCAAAGGTTATTAAACAAGAAGATACAAGCCATTGTAGAATTTTGATAAATTGAATTGCAAATAGAATAGAATTGGAAGACCAAATAACAAGGGCATAATTTTGAAAACCTAATACATAAACAAAAACTTGTCTATTGAAAGGGAAAGGCAAAAAGGAGTTCTCCATTTTGGTGGTTGGAGCTAGAGACAATCTGATTGTGTGGAGAAGGAGGAAACGAGCTAGCTTGTATTATCTCCATTGTTTTTGTTACCGTTTTGGTTGCGAGAAAGGAAAGGAAGAGGAAAAAAGCAAGTTGGAAGAGAAGAAATCAAGGTATGGAACTCTCCCATTTATTAGTGAGGAAAAATATCCTAACTCTCCCCTTGTTTTTGTTTTTATTGGTTTGAGGTTGGCTTTGATCTTGTTTTGGTTTGGGTTGGAATTGTCCAGTGATAACGACCAAAATTGCGTAAAGAGACATGTACGTATTTTAGGGAAAGTGCTGTCCAAATTTCCCTAAAACCTGTATTTTAGTTTTGGCCATAACTTGACCTACGGACCTCCAAATTGGATGATTCCAGTTGGAGATGAAACCTAAGAATCAGAGCTACAAATATATAGAAGATACCAAGATGTAAATCCAACTTTAAAAACCCTAAAAAATATTTTTACAGTAAGATATGGATTCTGTTTCCTCTACGGGAGGAGTTCATGTTGTTTACACCATATCTTAAGTTATACTGATCCAAATAAGGTAAATCAAAATTCTAATTAAACTAGACACCTAGGATAGTAACTTTCATGAAGAAAATATGGTCTAATTATGTCCCTATCATTCCTAGAAAATTTTCAAATATAGGACACAATTCTATTCTTGGAAATTGTCTAAGAGCAGTTCGGAATGTTTAGGCCATACTCCTAATTTAAAGGTTCAAATGACTTGATTTTGATCCATTGGAAAATTAAGACATAGGGGAACATTGTGTTAGAATATCACTTTGTCTCAAAACCTCGTTTACTAGGTTGAAATTGTAGTTGGAAATAAACATTTCAATGTACATGATGAAAATATAGTCATAAGAATTGACTAAGAGTATAACATGAATGTTATTAAGATTAGTACAAAATGCTGTGAAACACATATAATCGTATGCCTACTTAAGACCAGATAGTGAATAAATAAAGACCGATCTTGCGAGTGTTAAAGAGACCTAATGATATATACAAATTTACGTAAAAACATTACGAATACTAAGCTAGAGATCCTAGACGACGGCGCGAAACTGTTAAGACCATAAGTTGTGCATATTCAAATTTATGAAACCATTGCTAGAAGATTATAAATTAATCCCCAGCAACGGCGCCAAAAACTTGTTACTAACCAAACTGTGTATAGATCAAATTTAAGACAACATCAGAAGGACTGTTACTTACAATCCGTAAGTCTTTAAGCTTGTTAAAACCAGGCTATAACTTGTATGCTCATAAGAAGAATAATTTTGTAACTAAACTCAATTAGAGATTTACTTTTTCTAAAAACTTCAAGTGCACAGGTCGTACAATTAATAAAGTGGACCTATAAGTCCGAATATCGTTCCCACAAAGATTGAAAAGAATTTAAACTACATTACCCATTTTCGAGTTCTACACTATTTGAACTTCCAGTTTAGATGAAAATTTACCTAATAAGAATTTTAATAACTAGAATCCTACATTTAATATAAAAGGAAAAAGTTAAATCCCAAATGTAAACTAGACCGAACCAGATTATTGTTGGAAGTAGACAGCACGGGATTTCGCTCTTCCTTCAGGAAATTATCCAATTCTGCGTCATAATCTCATTATTTTCCCTTGAGTTGGAATCTAAATTTGTCGAGAAGTAGGAATAGTATAGTTTAGATTCTCCTCTAACATACTTTTCATGGTAGAAATTCATATTCATCTACGAAACATGATTCTAATCAATTACTTAGCAATTAGAATTTCTATAAGATACAAAGGTATTTTCTTTTCCAATACTTCATACCATTTCTTGTATTTGCAAAATTTCTTACTTCCAAGACAAAGCGGGTTGCTAGATTTCTACAACATGGTGATGTCTCATCCTTAAGATTTGAAAGAGTTTTCTCTTTCCTTGATTAGATCTCATGCTAACGGGATCAAGATCATTCTTTCAAAACGATAGAGAGATCTCTAATGATTAAATTGATATATCCTTTCGACCTATTCTCCAAACCATGAGCAAATTGAGGATTTATCTAAGTAACCTTCGAGCTCATTAGTTCTTCAATATTAGTCTAGCATACCCCTAAGTAACTTGATGCATGATACGAGAATCTCCATCTACTGTGTCCTTTCGAAGAGTCTCTGGAAATCGAGCGGACAATAATAGTCCTTTCATGGGTGTAAGCTCTCTTAAATTGAGGAGCAATTCATTTCAAGAACAACACCATCCAAATAAATTCAAAATTCAACTAAGAAAATTTTCTTCTCATTGTGCAGAAAAGACCATAACTAACATCAAATCTTTCCCGTGAGTTGTGTTCTCAGCGGATTCTGACATACTGGCAAAAAATCTTGGTCAGGAAAATTCCACCACAAATTGCAATCAGGCGGAAGAAATGATTTCCATCTTTTGTCTGGAGTTCATTGAATTCAAACAGTAATCGTAAATGAATTTTAGCATTAAATTTCAACTTCAAAACTTCTGAACAATTTACTATTTCAGATCCAGTAAACGAATCAAAATCCCATGCTAAATCAAATCTACGAAGAAAAGAAAATTAAGAAAAAGAAAATAAAAGAAAAAGAAAAATATAATACAAAAGAGTCTCAGCTCCCCAAGTACTCTGGTTCGTCGTTGATGACTGACTTCTTGGTGTTGTCAATTTTCTTCTCAGCGACCCGATTTTCATGTATCACGACAGAGACTCTTATGTTCAACTAGCTTTCGTTCTGTCGCCAACCCGTAAGGATTATGTCGCGACAAAGCGGCTTCAACTGCATTGTGTTGAAATCTTTGTCACTACATATAGAAGTCTATCGCGACCTCGTTTCTCTCTGTTCGGCCTATTTCTGTGTTGTGACATTAAAATACATGCAGCGACACAGACTTATTTCCTCAGCTTGAAGTATGTTGCAACGTTGGGTTCCTTTGTTGTGACCGAGCCATTTCAACAAGTAAGCGTCATTTATCGCGACATAAATTTTCTTTTCATTACTGAACTTCTTCTTTTAGTGCTCTCTTCTGTCTCAAGCAGCTCCTCCATGTTGCAAGAGTTAGTGTCGCGATAGAGTAGATTCTGTCGGGACATAGGGTCTACGTCTTAGATCTTTCATTATGATCATGACATAAGCTGATCTTTGTCTCGTGGCTTTTTCTATTTTCACATCCGCGACATGATGTCTTTTGTTGCGACTTAGCTCATCAGCCAATTTTTAGATCTACGTGTTGCGGCTGCGAGAAATATTATTCGCAGCCACGATTCTCTAGCCATTTTTAGCCCAGGCGTTTGTACGTGACCCGAGAAATCCCATCGCGACCAAGTAACTGCGATTCTTCATTTTTCTCTTCTTTGCTCTTTGAAAATCTCTCCTTTTTAATTAACTCTGAAACACAGGATTTGTAAATAATCCATAATTTGGCATTAAACAGCTTTGAAAATACTAAAAACAAGCAAGAAAAATGGATTAAAAATAGATGAGTTTAAGACTCATCACCCAACATTTCTGTTTCGTGCTAATTAGCACATATGTTCCGTACTTTTAGTACGTCTTTTTAGTGCTATTAAGCCTTCTTTGTTTGGTAGCACCATTAAGTGGATTAGTTTATGACAGCTACTGACTGCGATACTACGGGGTACCTATTGTACTGAGTTCCTGTTATTCATTTTCATTGGCTTATGCGGGCAAACATTTATATGAAATGTAATTGAACAATGAATAATATGATAACAAAGTAATTAGTTCTGATGCTAAGCCATACCTCAATTATGTACTAAATTGTACCTAAGGGTACCTTCTGATATGAAACTTTTGTTATGTACTCTTATGAGAGATTGAATATTCGGATATGCAAATTATTTTACGTGTACGCTGTAATTGAGGATCATTGTAAGTAGTCATATATGTTATTCTATTTCCCACTAAGCTATATGCTTAGCACGGGTGTTTCATTCATATAGGTATTGAAGAGTTGTCGAGGAGGACATCTTTGTACTCGCCCAAGGAGCACAACATTAGAGTGTCTCCTTTATGTGGAGTCCGCTGCTAGTATCCTTTTATATGATAAATGTAAAATCAATATTTTGTTATAGTAAACTTGTAAGTAGATAGGTATCGAAGACTCGAGCATAGTTATGCAAAGACATTTTTAAACACCATTAGCGAGTAGTTCCTTGTGAGTTATGATTTGGAGTCTAGAATTTTCATAGTTCTTGCTTTTGATACAAGTTTATGTCAATTATGAATTTATGCTCAAAGTGGGCCCACTAATGACAAGAAATAAGCTTTATAAGTCTCGATCTGTGGCCAGGCGTCCCACTTTCCTTTCTGACGGCTAAAGGGAAAGGGCATTCTGAAACAGTATCCTTAAAGTTACAGGAAATCCCTAAGAGTACGAGTGCTGAAACTGAAAACAAATTCCTAGAAAAACTAGGTACATAGAAGGTCTTTTCCAACTACAAAACAAAACTGCTTGACAACTTTAAACTGCAAGTCCTGATGGCTTCCACATGTGAGCTTGACCTCCCTCCCGAATGGATGTACCACTCCTTGCCCACCGGTTTCCTAAGGTTTCTCATACCCTGCAAGGTATTTGAAACATGGATTGTAAAGCCAGAGTAAATCCACCAAGTGTTATGATTAACATTTGTGAAATTTGATTCATAGCATACGAATGAAAAAGAAGTACCTTTCATTTCAAGCCAAGCTTTGTGCTTTGCATAGTCCTTTTTCATGTGTCCTTCTTTTTACAAAAGAAACACGTGGATTCCTTCTTGATGCTTGCCTTGGGTTGAGTCTTGCCATTTCCCTTGTTCTTAGCATTATTCTTCCCTTTACTATCGGGAAGAGTGAAAAGCACCTTCTCTTTTTTGTTCATGATAGTTCGCTCCTCTCTTTGCACACACGTAGTCGAGAAGTTCGCTAATTATTAATCCTCATATGTGTGTTATAGGAGATTTTGAGATAAAATATCTTGAGGAGGAAGAGTACATAGAATATGATGAGCGAGGAAGGACTCGGAGTATGGTTGCTTCTGGAGTTTCTTTTAAGCGGTAAGCTATGTCCATCATGCGCATTATGTCATCACGCACACCTTTCACTTCAGTGGGCATAAGGGTGGAGAATTGGATAATAAGGGTACTGGCGAGAGACTTCACGGACTTAGAGAATTGATCATCAATTGCCTTTAACAAGTCCTGAACCTTATCGTGTTTCTCAATAGAACCACGTAGACCAGTAGAAATGTGAGTTTTAATGAACATAACGGATAAGCAATTAGACCTCTCCTAGTTTTCATACAACTCAATAGCAGCTTTAGTGCTGGAAGCCGAGATGGCCGGGGGCTCACCTTTCCTAATGGCATAGTCTATATCCATGCAACCTAATTGGAGCAAGACTCTCTCTCTCTCCAAACCTTATAGTTATCTCCCTTAAGTTTGGGAATTTCAAGTCCCCATTCCAAAACTCAAGTTGAGGTTTGAGTAGCGCTGGAATTAAGAAATAAGGTTTTGCTCCGATAATTGTTTGAGTCCTTAGCCTTGATGCATGTCTTACCAATGTAAAAACAAACTATGATTAATCTATGAACATAGAACTTGCTTGTGGGCTAAGTTCCACTCTATTGAATTTTATCTTTAGCTTAAATGAAATTACCTAGAGACATAGAACTTGTCTATGTTAAATTTACTCGATTAGATTCAATTCTATTATTCTTTACTGATAAAACTATTGGAATATAATTCATATTCTCGGTCATGTTAGTAAATGAGAATTTATGAACCCAATATTTTATCTAGAGTAATAAAATATATGCATTTTTTTTTTAGAATTGATTACAATTTGTTACACAGTGATCTTTTCTAAAATGTACAATTTTATTAATCAAGGTGTTGTGGCTAATATTAATTAATAAAATTATGCAAATCACTATGAATAAAATTAAAAAAAAATTCTTTCTTTGGGCCCGTGGGCCGCTTGGCGGAAATCTTGTTGAGGCCCGGGCCCACTGGGGATTGCTTACGTAAGCGGACCACTGGAAGCTTATTGGATTCGTAATCCTTGGGCATGTGCATGCAAGCATTTTGGGTCCTCTTGCGTGAAGGCCCTTGGACCTTAAATGCGGGAACTTGTTACGGGGCCCTTGGGCTAGCTATGAGGCTTAATTTTCTTTGCATACGGGAAACAGCCTTCTTTGCAATGCGAGCCCTTCAGGCTTTTTGATTTTTGATTTTTTTTTTTTTTTTGAATTTCTATTACATGTCTATAGGAATCAAAATATGGAAAATATTTTATTAACTTGATTTAAAAATTAATCCATAAATTAAAATTATAGAATAATGAAATAATATCTCGAATTAGTAAAGCAGAAAAAATGTATTTTAAAGTTATCACGAAACATTAATATGTTTGAAGAACCTTAATTCAAACATATTAATCCTTATCTTTATTTGCATAAATTAAAATTATAGAGATAATGAAATAATATCTCCAAAAAATTAGTTAAACAGAGAAAAAAAAAAGTATTTTCTGAGATTATCCCGAAACATTAATATAAAAACCTTAATTCAAACATATTAATCCTTATCTTTATCTCCAAATAAAACACATGCAAAGTCGAATAAATAAATCCTAAACAACTAGTACAATATGAATACTTAGAATTGGAAAAGAAATCACCATGGCGGAGAATACAAAGTAGTTGGCTACGATACCAAAATGTTATATTTAGAATATACAAATAAGGCGAAAATTATATTAAATGCTGAAGCTAATTGATCATACCTCGACCATGATTTGACTAGAATTCGACATGAATCGAGGGATCTTACGGCTTGGACACCTTTCTTGATGATCTTTAGATGAATTTCTCTAATGTGGTAACCAGGGACCCATCAGATAAGTCACCATATATATAAGGAGCCATCACCTTATACAACCATTATTAGAGAGTGGATTTTACCACTTATTCCACTCCCTGACTTTGAATTAATGGACCACAAAAATAGGCCAGTAATAAGACTTAATCCTCTGACAGTTGGAAAACTTAATCAACAAAAACCAAAAGAGGGTTGGCATAAATTGAATGTGGATGCAGCACTTCATCAACATAGAGGAGTGAAGGGTTCACTACAACAAAAATTAATGTTTATGACGCTTCATTTAATGACCCTTTCAAAACAATGTCATCATTCAATTATGTGTTAATGTTCGATGACATTGAATTTAGAGTGCCATTGTCTTGTGTAATTTTACATTCTTTATGACGGCTTATTAAAAATCTCGGACAAATATTTTCACTTTAGAATGTCATTGAAATGATCTGAAACCCATGACATTTTTTAAAGCGTCATCATACATAATCTATATAAATAGGATTATTTTATAACAATATCTTTAGAGCCTTTTCTCTAGTCCCATTTCGGACTGATACCCTCACCATTTGGGTTATCTCTTTGCATCCCTACGACATCCGTTCCAGTTCTGTGGTGAACCCTCCATTGCATATGAAGGTAAGCGAGCTTTGAGCCCAAGTCAAGCTGCAAGTTGTTGAGCCTTTCAATCATAGCTAAGCCCAGGTTATGGGGGTTTGATTCTATGGCTTCAGAAGAATTTGGTCGGTTGCTAGTGAAACCAGGGCACGACAGCTCGGTTTGGACCGATTCGCTGCGACTACTACGTACATGAACCACGGACTAAGAGTGATGCAGCTTTGGAATGGGTCCGCCGTGTTAGTGCGGATGATAAGATGGAGTCCCTCGTATTAGTGTGGATGGTAGAATGGGGGTTGTTAGAGAACCTGATAATCGATTGTTTGGGTTGTTACAGAGAATAAGTGTCTGAAGCTATCTTAGATGGAGCAAAGGGTTAGGATAACCGGTGTATATTTTAGAGGTTGATAAGCAGTTGAAGAAGAAAGTTCAAAACTTTTCTTAGGGTGTGTTCGATGTAAAGTGAGCAATAGAGGTGGATTTTAGAGAGGATCCTAAGCTGATAAAGCCGCGTTTCTTGATTTCATATTCCCGACATTTTATCCTTGGTCTCCGACGCACAGCGACCATAATCACGTTATCGAATTAGGTATTTTTAGATTGATATTTTCTTTGATTTCGGTATACCTCTGTTGTTTTTCAATTCGCCAGTTCTGACTGCTTAGTCTTGGGTTTTCTTGATTGACTTTTTCTTTTATTTTTTCCCTTGATTTTTGTATGAGGAATGTGATGTATTAAAGTGAATGATCCACAGTTGCTTTTACGGCCTTCTTTCTTTGCTCGTAAAGATGCGGGAAGCAGTTTATTAGAGTTGTTGGAAGGGTTAGAGTGGAGTCTAATAACTAATTAGTTATTGATTCAAAACCTAATGGTTCTAGATAGTAGTAGGAAAAGATCTTGAGAAATAAAGGGGTTAGTGGCACTGTTGCGATTATAGTGATATTTGGTAAGACATAATGTAATAAGAGAGGCAGAAGTTGTCATGATTATGTTTCATGTGAGTATAATGTAAGGAATAGGTTGAAGACATTGCGGTAACATGCCATAGATGAAACGTAATGTTTGTGTAAGAGAAAGTGTTTATCGAAAGTGAATAAGAATTGCCTTGAATATAAACTCTTCTCTTAAAAACATTATTTTGTTTTGATCTTTCTGCAAATTAGGCATAAATTAGATGATAAATTCCAGCTGCTTTTTCTTGATTTACGCATGATGATTAGTAATGAAGGAATATTTCAGATTCGAACAAGATTAATTAATTTCCTAGTTTTTTTAAAATGAAATTTGTATATTGGGTGTTCCTGTCAAACATTGTAGCTTAAGCGAGAGAAGCATCCTTTGTGTTGAGACAAAAAAAACCTAAACGGGGCCGTATTGGTGGAGATTTTGGCTTTCTTGTTTTCTGATAGGCCATATGAAATAGGTCTAATGAAGAATAGAAGATCAAATTGATGAGTATTAGAGCTGCGAGAAAAGCAAATACCAAATGCATTTATCTAGTAGAGTGACGCCTCTTGGACCCCCGCCCGAAGCGGCACTTACGACAAATGGAGAGATGCCCTAGGACCCCAATTCGCGCCGTAAATGATTAATTATAATTATGATAAAGTGATGTGAGATGTATATTTGCATGGTGCATAGTTATGGCGCTTTTACAATATGAATGGATATCAAATTAACTAGACATACCACAAGTAAAGATATCAAATTTAAAAAGAAAACTTTTAAAATTTTATATACAAAGGATTTTGTAGAATTAAACAATTCTTTTCATAAGCAGGGAAACACATCGTAGGGATGATTTGTCTTGTCATTTGCTTTTCTTTATGCACATTTCTTATGACAAACATGAATTAAGCTTCATTCTTATTCTAGATTTGAAATATCGTATGGAGTTATACTATCTCTCACGAAGGAATATTGTTTGTCTTAAGCGTGTTTTTCAGTTTGCCACAAGTGATGTTATATTAACGAGATGTTCCCGAAGTGTAGTTACGGAAAGGAAGGGAGGCTTTTAAGAAGACAAATCGTTCGATTTTTTTGCTACGGGGTAATAAATGAATACTGAGTGAAATTGACCTTATGATCATGTTAGAGGTTAATATTGGAGTCTACGCCCGTGCCACAAAGCTGGGGAGACTAAATAATTTTAATTGATGCGATAGTCGACTAGCCCATTGACCTAATGTTCGAAATGCATACCACATGGGTGAATTCAATGTAGTACCCTTCAAAATAGAAAGTGGCAGACTTACTAGCTTTTGTTTAGAAAGTTATTCGAAGGGTTTTAAAGAAAAACAATGTTTTTCAAAATTATTCCAAGATATTTGGTAATTAAAAGTTTGTTTGAAAACTTGGGAATATCCATATTATTAAATTTTATTTCTATATTTTTTAAATTACTTGTATCATATTATTTATTTTTATGTGCAAGACCTGACTTAGTCAAGAGATAGTCAGTAATCCTATCACGAAAGACTTCTTACATAAGGAGGGTGTGATGACCTTATAGAAGTTCAATGAACATCATCCTTCTATTAGTGCAATTCAAAAATATATTAATTTGTTGATATGGATGACTCTAAACCATATGCATGTGTGAAGATAGTGAAGGATTTGGTTGAAAACAATTCTTCGCTGATTCAATTGCAAAGTTTTTTCTAATGATGTAATAGAATATATTTATGAATGATAATGCATCCAGCTCTTTTTGTCAATTTATTTATGTGTTAACATGTATGTTTGTATGGATGAGTAATATTATATATATGCATTATTGACCTCAATATATATATGTTGCATATAGATGGGAGATTTTATGTTTTTATATTTACTTTGGATTGTTTCACAGGTAAGTCTCCTTCATCTAGTTGGTATAATTGTTCTCCTAAATGTTTTAGAGCTTAACGTTCTTTTATTGAGATATCGCAATGTTTGAGGACAAAGAAAAAGGTATTTCAACTCTTTTCTCCTTTTGGTTCCTTTATTCTTCTTCACAATAATTTTAATGTTCTTAATCTTCATTGCTTATGAAGCATGGATCACAGGATGATGAGGCAAAAGCCTGAAGAGGAAGTCTGAGGAATGACTTGAAAAGTAATGGTCATTAGAATAGGAGCAAGGAATAAGCTCATCAAGTACAACCAAGATGGGATTTTTTGTTGAAATTTGATAGCGCATTGCATCTCACAGAATTACTTGGATGTATTGTGAAGACGATGAATTGCACATTAGATATAAAGCGGCGAGATGTTCCATTGATAAAGGAAAAATTATGGGATTCAATTGAGGTAACTTTATTTATACTACAAAAATTTATTGCTAACATATTATTATTCCTTAAAAGATAAAGATGCCTAATAAGTTTGTAATAATTTGCAGACTTCTTTTACGTGGATAAAAGAAGCGAGGAGAAATTGCATGCGAAGACAATGGAAGAAGTTTTCAAACGTTTAAGAACCGCGAAGCTGTGAATCACATCATCCGCAAAGATCAGCGAGAAATGTTGAAGAGCAGGTTGAATATAGTTTCATTGAGGATGAAGATTGGAATATCCTTATCGAATAGGCTATCTAATGCATTTTAAGTAAAACCATAAAACCATGCTACTTCATTAACATGTAATAATTAAATTCATTAATATGCAATGAAATGTACTTATTAAAATCTTATTTATAGTGAAGAATTGGAGATTTGAAGAGGAAGAAACATATATTGATCTTAGTTTAAGTAGAAAAGGATATCACGAAGACTAAAGAGGAAGATTTGGTAGAAGTTAATAGATATTAACTTTATTTTTCTAAATTCATACGATGAAAATAATGGTTTTATATTTATATATGTTTCATTATACTAAACATTTTATCAAACTAACTATATATGCATGATGTCAATTGTATAATAATCATAGATGGTGACATGCGGGTGTCTTGAGAAATGATGATAAGCATTTTTGGCGGAAAAAAGCAAAGGGAAAGGAAAGATGGAAACTATGAGTGAGGTTATGCATTACCAGTTGTGGAAGATTATAGGTTCTTATTTACATAACTAAACTTGGTATGTTTAGACCAAAACTATTTGTTTATCTATTTGGAACATAACTTTATAACTTTGTATTTTGTTGTAGGATGAGCTCTTGAAGGATTCTCAAGAGACTGGTCAAAGTTACTATGGGAGTGATGATATACTTACACAAGCATTAGGTACTCCTGAATATAGCGGTCGAGTACGAGGTAAAGGGAAACATTACACTCATCAACAGTATTTTCATACTGTGGTTGATCGTGCAATGCAAGATTTTGTAAACATCAAAGAACAACAAGCTCAGTTTAAAGTGGCATTTTAGCAAAGCTTTGATTGTACCAACTGCACACCTCGATACGATATGGGTAGTTTGTAACTGAAAACAAACCATCTTATATGCCTGAATTTGTTGAGTGCCTTCGGCATATTGAAGATCAACCCCCGACAACACTCGAAGAACCTCGAAAAGATACATTTATTTTTCATTAACTAGTTTTTAGTTAATTAAAAATGTATAAACTAAAACTCTTAGAGGTGGTCAAAGTTTGAAAAATTACTGCAACTCTTTATACTACACATGCAAACTTTCTTCAACACTTGAAGCTACTAATTTATTTTGGTTGTTTAATTTATAGGTGAGAAAATGTCCCGATTGGGCATGTCGAGGAAGGAAAATATAGTAGGCGGGTGGGACGATTGTCGTGAATGTAGTCCCAACTTCATAGTAGTGGGTGCTCTTTACGAACCAAATACATCACTTCGATTCCATTCTGGAAATGACATTACTACTATTGACTGTGGGTATGAAGTTTTGTGGCGAAAGCTCATTTGATCATTCTCACGATTCTCATCAGCTTGGTGCAATATTTTTATATATTTACATATAATTAATGAGCATAATTTGTGTTTCAATTCTACGTAAGAGACACTCGACCTTATGTTTTATAAGATCGAGAAAGTGAAAATAGAAAATTTGAAATAGAATTAAAGGCAAATGTAGAAAATCCTCGGAGAAAATGTCAAAGAACTTGACACCATGGTTGGTAATGTTCGATGATCAAAAGTAAAACCGTTAGACATTCAGTGATGTTTTTTGGAGAGGAGTTTTGAAACTTCCTCATGAAAGAAGATATGGATATAATAATCATCAAAGGAAGTGTCGGAATTAATTATGTCATATTCTACATATGGGTAGAAGAACCTGCCTTTTTTTATCTACTTAGTTACATTATAGTTTTCCATTTTACTAATATATTTGGTGCATGTCAAATATTCATAATTTTTTTTAATGATTTTTGAATTTCAATTAGGCATTTGTATAAGAAGATGGTTAATGTGAAGATGAAAGAACGGTTTGCTTTTGTTAACCTTACATTGGTTTCTAAAGCTGGAATGGGAGGAAGCTGACAAAGGAAAATAGGTCGAGGGTTATTGCCAAGCTTGATTAATGAATCTGATCGTGCTAGTATATTTTTATTCCATACAACCCCGGAGTAAGTTTATCACGAGTTATAAGTTTACTTTCTATGTTTTTACTAGATTCTCACTTTAATATAAAAATATTTCGAGTTTTCATTGGGTGTTAGTAGCATAGAGACGGGACGATAATGACCATCTACCTTGACGATGTTACATCAACCATGTGACTTGAAGGATATTGTTAACATGTAAGTTTATAAATTCATACTTGAGATGATTGATGATATATACTTTATATTATTGTCTTTTGTATAGAGGCATTAAGAATCCATCCACACTCCCCAGAGAGCCTACATGGGTAAAGGTCATGGTTAGTATAAATTATTTAGCTTTGATTGTGATTTGCAATTCAGGTTCATAGTATTAAAAGTACTAAAATTATACACTTTAATTTAAGGATCACAATATAATGGTGCATTTTTCATTTGTAGTGTCAGACGGCGGAGTAGTGTAAAATGTGGATATTATGTATTAGAGATACATGAAGGACATTATAATTGATTGAGCATCTATGAATGAGTTAATCTATACTTATTAATAAAGTTTCAGAATATTCCTATTGTTACTATATCAACTTAACTAATCAATGGTGTATGTTACTCGTTATTAGTTTAATGGGAAAAAGTCTTATAGCGAAATGGAGATAAATGAACTACGATCAGAATGGGTCCTACTAGTGACTGAATTGATAATAACTTTTTCTTGAAGGTCTGATGTAATGAATTGTCTTATATTTGTATCAATTTTTGCTTTGTTGGTAAATAACTCACATCAGTAATGTGAAGTTGACAAAGAATATTTTGATGATGCTCACCTTGATGATTTGAATCTATGCAATTTTTATGATGTAGTTATTTGGAAGCATAATGCATTACTATGATTTTCCTAGTAAGTTATATCTAGAACTAGTAGTCACCTCCATAAATCTATGAACATTTTTTCTCGTAACTTTTTTTAATTACATTTTGAAAGAGAGTTTCTTATTTTCATTCACAAAAAATACATGTTATGAACTTTTTATCATTTTACTTGTAGTTGATGAGTTTAACTTCATATAAAACAATATAACTTTCTCGGGATGTGGGCTATGATTAGTTTCTTTGTTAGTTTTATTGTGCTTTAATGCGGGTTGTGGGCTGTTGGCTC
This sequence comes from Tetrastigma voinierianum, assembly GCA_016808115.1. NCBI lineage: Eukaryota > Viridiplantae > Streptophyta > Magnoliopsida > Vitales > Vitaceae > Tetrastigma > Tetrastigma voinierianum. Next base: position 1,568,048 of record JAEQBH010001275.1, on the reverse strand, counting down.
TTGTTTGTGTTGGGTTATTTGGTGGTTGCTCCCGCTTCTTTGGTTGTTTGAGTGGCATGTGCCCGGGATGTGGGCTTGCGCTTCTAGTTGTGTTGTTTTATCAGGTGTTTTTGTATCGGGATGATGCCCATTTCCTATGTTTTTAGGGGAGGTGCTGTCCGTTTTTCGTTTTTTCTGGGGGCCTTGGGCTTCTTGTATTGTTCTTGGTTGTTTTTTTTTTTTTTTTGGGCTTTGCCCTTTTGGTAATAAATTCTTACTTATCCAAAAAAAAAATGATATAACTTATTGTTAAATTTTTTTTTGTATTTGTGGAGGTTAAGAGATTTTATAAATTTGATTTATATATCAATTTGACATTACAATTGTTTTATTACTTTACTACTTCTTTTTATGCGAGATTTGGATACCCTTTTCCTGCGACAAAAATAGAGATATTTAAATAGTGATTAGATTAACTTATTTATGGTACTATCCTTGCCTCTTTTAGATCTATTCCTTGCCTCTTTTAGTTTATTATCTTATTATAGCCTTTCGAAATGCGAGGAATTTTATTTTAGGAAGGCGAAAAATCACATTATAGTAGATCGATAATTAGGCGCTTTTGGATTGATACTAAGTATATCACGAGGTATCTCATTTTCATTAAGCAGTGAAACTTTATGTCTTTTGATTGGTTATTTGGTTCTTAAGATTTTGTTGTTTACATTCATATGTTTATGAAATTATTTTATAAGTATATAGCTTGAGATTTCCTTTGTGCTAGTAAAATTAATCCATTTTTGTATATTTTTATACGAAATTTCAATTCTATTGAAACCTTCTAGAATAAATTGAATTCCCAAGCTTTGTTTAGGCTTCAATACTTAACTTATTTCTAGTTTACAGAAAGTTATATATACCCAGTATATGGTTATATATCCTATAATTCTTGTCATTGTGAAGCATTTTTATTTATTTTTCGGATATTAAGAATGTACATAATGTTGTGTCGACCTTTTTGTTTTGTATAAATTTTCTTTTTTTTTCTACAATTGAGTTCCATCATATCAGTTTGTATCTTACAAGTTATCATTGGTAGAGTTCTTTTTGGCCAAATTATTATTCTAATTTAAGTTCAATGTTCATTTAATACCTTGAAAATTACCACCTTGCGCTCGTAGTAATAAATCAATGTCTTGAATCTAGTTGGTACTCTACAAAGTTTTGCTTGGTTTTTTCTATATCCTAAAACTTAATTTTACATTTGAACGGGAATAGATGGACTCATGTGGTGATTTTGATGGGCTTAACACTCTCTCATAGAAAGGTATCCTACCGACAAATTAAAAGAACATTTTTGTACCTCTACCCATTGAATCTATGAAACTTGTTGGGAATATTTGTTGTAATTTTTATCAATGTATATATCATTAGCTTTGTAGCTTTATCGATATGACTTTGATATTTTTCTCCTCTACATGTGCTTCCATATTATGTGTACATTTTAAATAATTATATTGTTATATCAAGATTTATAACAAATGAAATTAATGAAAATAAGATTTTTAATGTGATAAAAATGATGACACTTGTAATGAGTGTCATGATTCTAAAACAAAAACATATAAAAATCAATGACACTTTCGAATAAGTGTCATAGTCGAGCTATTAGATTCAAAATATTATGAGTAGAGAATGGCGCTTTAAATGAATGCCATAGTTTGATTCACAAGATGACGCCGTATAAGTGTCATTGTGTGTATAAGCTTTATACAATGACGGTCGAGACCATGACACTTTAGGGGCGTGTCGTGCCAACTCCTTCAATGACGCGTGCGCGTGTCATTGATTAACTTTTTCCTTTTAGTGGCTGTGGATCATGTATTCTCCGAAATTCTTTCGGCCATTTTATTGATGCACCTATGCAACTGAAATTATATATCCCCGGCCACATGAAGCAGTGGCATTAAGTGTTCGTGAAGCGTTACCTTGCCTTCATCAGCTTCATTTGTCTCATGTGATTGTTGAGATGGATTCACAAATGGTCTTTAATGCCCTCATTTCATCATCTCCAGAAACTTTCCAGCCCTTTTGCATTGATTATTGTCGATTGCCAAGTGATGGCTACAAGATTCGATAATATTGTTTTCTCTTTTGTGAAACGATCTGCAAACTCGGCTACTCACTCTGTAGTCTGTAGCGAGAGTGAGTTTTTTCTCCTGAGTTTGGAATGTAACAGCTCCAGAGTTTTTGCTCAACAGTTTGAACTCTGATATTTGGTTTTATTCAAAAAATATATATATTCTTATTTTAAAAACTGAATGTTTAAATAATGAATAGTAATTTGGGGTTGAAATAAGAGTTTGCTTGTTCGAGTTGAGTCTCTAAAATGTGGGTCACATCATCTCTAAATATAGAAAATATGCCAATTTAGAGTTTAAAATAGAGAACCATTGTTGGAGATGCTCTAAGCACAAGTAATATTGGTATCCTTCATTTGTTTTGACTGGGCAGTATCTGCTATAAGCCAAAACGAAAATGTTAAGGTTCTGTTTGGTTTCGGAAAACACTAAGGAAAAAATATTAAAAAAAACGATTTTCTTATATTTTGAGAAAATATTTTAGGGAGAATTGAACTTACTGGAAGAGGAAAAGCTTGCCTCCATTCATTAAGAAAACCTCCTTATATACCAAACTAGCCCTGAAGTTAAGGAACTAAATTGGCACATAATTATGCTTGAAAAAGAAAATTTCTCTACCACCTAATATTTTTCTTTCTATATAAAATACAAAGAATATTTTCTTGCTATACAAGACTATACAAATTACGAATGTCCAACTTGCGAAGAAGATACTCAAATTGACGACCACTCAATGCTTTAGTAAATATGTCAGCTAGTTGAGAACCAGTGGGAACATATGCTGGTTGTTGGGACTTTCATCGTTGGATCCCCTGATCGTCAAATTGTAGGGGTCTTGATCGTTAGTTTCCCTAAGCATTAACAGCGCAATGTGAACTTGCAAAAAGGGCATTCCGGCGGCGGTGGGCCAACTGCCTCTCCGATGATTAAGTCGGCAAAAAATGGCGGAGAGGAAGAAGAGAATAAGTGCAATTAGAATTGCTTACCTTCCCCGGTGGGGATCTTTCCGACTTATAGGGTTCGGTTCACAAAATCGCCTCCTTCCTTCTTTTCCTTATCAACAACTAGTTCTTCCTTATCATGGATTATTTTTCCTTTTCCAGGATTATCTCTCGAGTGAGGGGATTAATTTGGAAAGTGCGTGATCTTATCACTTTTCACAGTTCTCGCCACAGGTGCTTATTAAGTAACATACTTCCCATATGGGATAGAATTCTCATATGGGGTAGAATGGCCGGATAGCGGACTTGAAGTCCTAGATGGAACGCCTCGAGCAAGCCTTGGAAGATTTGTCCTTGCTTTCTCGGGCGGCCTCTATAGATTCTCTCATCTGAGAAGTGTCCACCTGGTCTTGGTGAGGTGAGTGGAATCAAGCCATTTCTCCACACGGGCCCTATAGGCCCTGGGCCCATCGAGTAACGGATCCCAGAGATCATGGTACTCACAATGCCCCCCTTTTCCTCCGGCTAGAGTTTTTGTGTTATTTCAGTCAGGGGAAAATATTATGGTTTCAAATGTTTAACGCTGAGAGTTGGAAGGTTTGTCAAAAACGATTAGTGCATTAAATGCGTTCAAAGGCGATGCTCACGTGTGTTTAAGGTGCATGAGAGCTACACGCCTCCCAATGTGCATCCTATGCATCTCATTCGACGGCGCGTTTGTCGTCACATGCAACCCATAAAAGGATAGTGGTCACCGATAGTTTCTTTTACGTTTTCAGGTTTTTATTCTTTCTTTTTCTTTTTTTCTTTTTTTTTTTTCTTTTTTGACTCACGGTACTTCATCTTCCTCACACACTTCTAAAAACTTCCCACCTTCGAAGTCATCGAGACTCTTGCAGCAGAGCGACTTTAATTTCAGGTGAGTGTTTGCGACTTAAACCTTTACGCGTCGGCTAGTTTGTAGTGTCTACGTGGTTGGAGAAGGTATTCCATTAGTTTAACGAGGAGGTTTTTGGTTTACTTTCTTTGGGTTTTACCCCTAGTGGATTGTAAAATCTCCAAGGGAGATTTCTTTTTCCTTTCTAGATTTCTTTCCTTTCCTTTCCATTTTTTTTTTTTTTTTTGGCTTTATGGACTTCAAGTTAACCCCTTCTTCTATTCCCCCTTTCTTTATCTGCCTTTAGAATGACAAGAGGTCACGGAGAGGTTTCGACCAGTTAAGTTGGGCGTACGAGGGGTACCCCCCGGGAAACGCCTGCAAGCAGTCTAGTGGCTACCATGTTTGTAAAGGAACTGAGGTTATACAACCAAATTCCTACCGAAATTAATCGGGAGACGTCAGACGACGTGACTACCTCAACGTTTGGGGAGGCAGATAATGTCGTCTATTTTACACGGGAGCAATTTGCTGCTGGGCTTCATCTTCCCGTTCCATCACTGGTGAAGTAGTTCTTGCACTTTACGAGGCACCTCTATGCTAAGTACACCGAACATTTTTCGAATTTTGATGTAGAACAGAGTGTCTTTGAACCATCTGCCATCTGGACATCTCGCTAGTGGAATGTGCTTTATTTACACTTTGGAGCAGGATTTGGGTGGTCACATGTCATGTCGACCCTCTGATCCGGTACACTTGATTTGGCGGGATTCTACGACTCCCCTAAGACGGAGGTGAAAGAGAGTGTCTTAGTTAAGGGCGAGTGAGTGTGTAGAATCCACTAGCTACTCCCGAGGCTTCCTTTCAATTTGAACCAGTCTCTTACATTCCCAAAATTTGTCTCCGTTCCTGTTTTGGTATATCTCTTACTTTCCTAGGTTGTGGGTGTATTGACATATCTATCTTCTTGGTGATTTGTAGATAGGTGCAAACAAGGCCGACTGGTCAACTAGGTGGAGAAGGCGAGGCTAGATCGCATCTGCCAGTTGTTGGAGATCACAAAAAGGGAGCGCCATTGATGAGTCCAAAAACTCATTAGATTTTTAATCCATTTTTCTGAGTATATTAAGAGATAAATGTTGATTTGTTCTGAATGTGGATATTTACTCAATTTCATTTTGGGGAAAATACAGCGAGAAGCTCAATCTTGGCAAAAATCAGGAAGAAATTAGCTACTTGTGAGAATTGAGTCACAAATGAAAATTTAAGTCGCGGCAGGGAATGCTCGGTGCGTGATTCAAGTCCACGACATCAACGGTCGGCTCACGAGAAGAAGGAAAGAAATAGAAAACTTGAACAAAGAGTCGTGACTTGAAGAAGGAGGTTCTGATGAAAGAAAAGCGTGGTGAGACTAAAAGAGAATAATCGAAGGAAGGAATTCCGATCGCGACATCACTTTGATATTCGCGACCAGATATGAATGATATCCGCGACACCCTCTGAAGTCGCGTGACATCGTCATGAAGCCCTGAGAGGTCTTTGCAAAGAAAGAGGTTGCAACCTAGTTTTAAATCACGGGCTCCATTTCATGTCGCGACACCACTTTCGATGTCGTGACATAAAACGAGAAGGTCGAAGTGCAACACCGTAGCCCAGATAAACACTTACCCGCAGGCGAAGATCGAAATGATGTCAGCGACCACTCATTAAGGTATGACTGGCGGCGAGCATAAGAAATTGAGGATTGCGACACCACCTTGATGTCGCGACACGGAAAAATAGGCGGGAAGAAGGAATTCTTTGCAGCGTGGGGCGGGTCGCAACTTTGAAGAAAGAAACGGGGGAAGCAAAAGAGGTCGACATCACCATGAGGTCGCGACATAAAGAGACATATGAAAGCGAAGACCACCGAGCACAATTGCGACTAAGAAATCGAAATCCTGACATGAAGTAAATCCTCTGAAACAGAAGAGTGGTCATAACCTAAAGCGATGTCGCGGCTTCGAAGCTGGAAGAATAAGAAGGCGATGATGTCGCGACATTGAGCGAAGTCGCGACGCGTGTCGCGAAGAAAGCGAGCAAATGAGGGTCGCGACCACAAGCGATGTCGCCAGGCAACTGATCAAAGAAGTTGCAAGACAAGCTGGTTGCAACTTAAAAAGAAGAAGGTCGCGATCATGAAGCGATCGAGAAAGTCCATGTGTAACATCAACTTGAGGTAGCGACATAGGACAGTGGGCTGGGCTTTTTTCTTTGGATTTCCACTGGGTATTTTGGGGTCGGCCCGATTCTTTTTACGGTATAAATAGATGGCTTTAGAATAGTAAGTAGTTTTCTCCGCTTAGCGCTACCCGGAAAGGGAAAGGAGGAACTCGAGTGTATATTTTAGAGTAGATTTTTTATTTTTTAGTTTAATTTTACGGTTTTTTTGAATCACGTAATTGTCTGAGGCAGAGTAGAGCTGGATCTTTGATTACATTATTTTTCTTAAGTATTGCCCCCGCTGGTATGAAATCTAGGCAATTTACGGAATTCATTTTTCTGGGTTTATTGCAATTACAGGTGGTTGTCGTGATCGGTGCTCCGTTTCTTAATTCAATCACGATGTCGGGCGACTCTGCTTCAGTTTGATTTACATTTGAATTCTGATCTTTCCTGCACAATAATGGAGAATTAATTTGGGCTCAGTTTTACTTAATCGATTATCGTTTTTGAATGGATAAGTTCCCGATGGTAGTACTAATACGATTGGGGAATGTACCTTACTCGATATCAGGGACACCTCTGCGTGACACGAGAGACGGAGATTCACGAGTTGAGGAGCATTCTTTTAAGGTATGATGACTACCATTAATGACTATTGAGCTACAGAGTTCATTTTGATAAATCCACACATTCGCTCATAATTGAGTTGGAGGGTGTATTTATGATATAAATAATCGGAGAGTTCACCTTAATCTATAGGTAGAGTTCGATCCGAGTGTGATAGCTTGGACCCCAATCAAGGGGAAAGGGATAAACCCATAGATACGGAGGTTGAGCCACCAATTAAATAGTGAGAAACTTTGCGAAAATCCACGAGAAGGTAAAGCAAAGGATTACGCTATCAATAGGAAATGGGTGTGAAGTATTGAGAAGAAAAATACCGAGATCTTGCGAGAATTTGGAATACGAATTGCGTGGTTTGATCTTGTCTTGAGAGAAGCGAGGATATCGTCGATGAATATGGAAATCAAATTCAATAATTAGAAATCTTGGACAATCGTAGTCGCTGCTCCGATCTGTGGGAATGATACCTAGACTTACATTCAGATTTCTTACTTGTATGACTGTGCACTTGCGAGTGTCATAGACTTAACCACTATTTTTTAAATCATGAACATTAAGACTAATTATTTTATCAAGCAAACTTATCCAAAGTGACATGGATACAAGAGAAGTGTAAGGCTCTCGTAGCTATGTTAATTTGAAGGGTTTTAGTCTATATAGAAAAAGGCAAACAGCCATCATGAGCTCCTTCTATCTATAAAGAACCTACAGGATTTGGGCGCCAGTCCTTTCCCTTACATTGTGCATGTTCTTCCTCGTCCTTTGCTCGTGAATCGTCAAGGCGTGTTTTGTTCTTGCGGATCTTCACAAAGTCAATTGCCTAGAGAGGCTCTTCCCGATGAATAATTTCAAAGCGCCCTTTGTCCAGGCGGTTATCTACGCTGGGCGTGTAGGACCCCAACCACGCTGGCGATGACAAAGAAGAAGAAAGAAGAAGTTCGAGGGCGACGAGGCGCCAACGAGAGACTTTAGGGGTTTGTGGTTGGATGAATCGGCCAGTGTAATCGGCCAGAAGAAGGATGAAATTTCTGGCCTCGTTGTCAAATTTGCTATCTCGGGGATCCGCCGCGGCTTACTTGTCTGCCCAAGATCAGGACCACCTGACCTCGGAAGGTTCCGAGACAAGTTCTAGGCCATCCCAGATCGATAAGGAGGTTAGCGATCGACGGTGATTGCCTTAGACTCACTTAGGAGCGAGTCCTTGAGGCCACATCTCTCTTTGTTAGAGTCTTGGCCTAGGATGCCTCTCGAAAGGCTTGTACAGCGTTGGAGGATGAGATTCTAGCCGGAGAATTTCCTCGCGTTGGCGATGTTTTCGTTGTGGCTTCACTTGTCGGAAAGCGTCAGTGTAAGCCACGCGGGCCTAAGCAGGGCTACTTTAAGTAGTTTATGGTGCTGGAAGACCCTAATAAGTTTGGTGCTTAGTTCGGTATGTCGGAGCCAGTGTGAGTGGAGCGGCTACGGAGGGATCTTGTGGAAATACGATCGAAAATGCCCGGGGTGCTCATTAGCTGCACTATGACCTTCAAGCCCAGAGGGACCGCCAGTTTGCATGTGCAATCTTTGCCCCACGACTTCCGCTATAGCGATGGCTTGTGAGGAGGAATACTCCATCCCCTTCCCCGTCATCCTAGATAAGATGTCCTATTAGCGCGTGGCCTACGACGAGATGTATATGTGCAACCATGACTTCGATAAGACTATCGAACTGGTATGGCTAAACCTCTGATGTTTGACTGTTTGCTTTGATGTTATGATTTCCTTTTAATGTTCTCTCTTTGCAGCTTGTGACAGCCCTCAGGAACATGAGGCACCAGCACAGGGAGCTTCGTCGTAGGCTAGAGGATGCCGAGAGGTTACGACTCTATGTGAAGCGATAGCCTCAGAAAGCACCTCGCCCTCGAAGAGTCCACAGAGCGAGCCTAGTCCGATCGAGATATTATTGGGAGCTGAGAAGGCCAAGGAGGGAGCTCCAGAGGACGGTGGGTGAGGAAAAAGAGAGCGATGCTAAGAGGAGGGAAGTTATGGCCTCTGGCTAGCAGTTATCAGCCGATGGGTGATGCGAGGTCGAAGATGGGTGACTTGGTTGGGTGAATGGCAGGCTAACGGAGAAAGCGAGGCAATAGCAAAAGGCTAGGTGCTTGGAGTTCTAAAGCCGCTGGCCCAGAAGTTAATCGAACGTCTCTCCTGCTAGAGCTAGGGGCGGCCAAGGATGAGTCGTCTTCTCTCCAGTCTCAAGCCAGTAAGGACAAGGAGGCCATGGAGGAGGAATATCATAAGGCTTTAGAGATGATTTTTCCTATGAGTGGATGTTGGTTTCGAGCCTGCAACGGCTGGAGCTTGTCAAGATCCTAAAATGTATGTGACTTCGCCCGACCAGCGCCGCAGGTTCTTTGTGAACACGGGTGCTGCCATCCAGCGACTCTGAACATTCTTTACCACGGTTCCTCTGAGAGGAGGCGAGGAGCCTATGGAGATTGTTGTTCTTGGGGACCATAACGGACTCTAGTCCATACTCTCTCGCGTTCTGCCCAATTCTGACATTTTCAAAGGGGCCTTGACCGGTCGCCTTCATTGGTGTACTCTCTGGGCACCATTGGTGCTTTAATGAAATACACCTTTTTGTCTACTTCTACTATTACTTTTTTTTTTTTAACACTGTTGATGCTCTTATAATTTTTAGTTTGATTAGGCTATTGATTCCTTTCCTTGTGCAACCCCCTTTCCTCAATTCTTGGTTAGGATGGTCGCTCTAGGACACTAATGCTAAGTTGGAAGTATTGTAGGGTTTGCCCTTATGCCGACAGGCAAGGCACCATCTTCAAGCCTTGGTTGTAGTCAACAAGCCAAGGACCATCATAGGGCTTGGTCATGTACCGGCAGGGTAGAGGCCTTGTCTGGTTTCTTTTTTGGAAGTGCCAGTAGGCGTAGATCCACAGTATGGTCTTTTGGGAGGTGCTAGTAGGCTTAGAGTCGTGCATGTCAGGCGGGCCTTGGGCCAAACGGGCCCTAGGCCAATAGAGCAATGGGTTTAAAAACCACGGAACTCGCAATAGTATTGTCTTCCACTGTCTTCCAAACCTCGAGTATGGAAAGCTGGAAAGATTAGAAAATTAATGCGCACGTAAAGCATGCCGAAAGGTGAAGGGTGATTGGCCACAAAGTGCACGCATGCTACGTCCCATCGCGTATGCGATGCATGCTTTTCTGTTGGGGCATTTAATGCATATCTTAACATTTCACCCCTATATATAGGGGTCTGACTTTGAGTGCTGCTTATCCATAAAGGCTTTCATCTATTACGATTTCTTTTCCTCTCTGTTCGTGTGAATTGGCAAGGATAAGGAAGTCATGGACGAAGACTGTCAGAGGGCTCTAGAGTCGTGTTTCACATATGGTTGTAGGAGTTGTGTGTTCAAACATAATATCTGTGGAGACCAACTAGAGGTTCCAAATTATATGCCCGACTCTCCAAATTTTCTTTTTCCAGAGTGCCTTACAAGCCTTAGGTGCCCCCCTGTCTTGGCATCCTCTAAAGACGCGGCTACCGGGGAGCATTGTAGAGAAGTGGCGAAGGAGTCTAGTAGGGGTGCCCCTCTTGGGGATTTAAACGAACATCCACTTTTTCTTCTTCTTTCTCTTTTTTTTTTTTTTTTTTTTTTTTTTGTAATGGCCCCAATGTGGCCGCTCTTCTTCTTTCTCCTTTTTCTATAGTGGCCCCAATATGACGCTTTTAACTGCTTTCTCCTTTTATTGATGGCCCCAGTATGGTTGCTTGGACATATATCACCGTGTAACTAATGTCGCCCCCTGGTGTATTTATGAGATGTAACTTTTTGTAGCAGACTGATATAGGCTGCTTGGACATATATCAGAATTATGTACTTGTGACGTCATTGGCGTATTTATGAGATATAACTTTTGTAATTCTTTAAATAAACGACCCCCGGCTAGGATCGATGCTTTAGAGACACCAAGGTTAAGTTATATCCTGCTAATTGCCCTCGTGGGGGAGCCAAGTGTCATGGCTATGCTTAGGCACACACCAGCAGACTCGTAGGGGACTATGCTTTAGCATGCACTAGCAAGCTAAGGACCATGTCTGGTATTGTAAAAGTGCCAGTAGGATATCAGTCATATCTAGACTTTGTGAGTACCCGATGAAATTTAAGAGCCACGATCGGTCTTTTGAAAGTGCCAGCGAGGATATCGTATATACGGGCTTTTACAAGTGCCAACAAGCTAAGAGGCACAATCTGGTCTTTTGAAGTGTCGATGATTTACTCGGCCGTATATGGACTTTGCGGTGCTAGTAGGCTAAGAGACCTGATACGGTGTTTGAAAGCCCGATGAATATCAACCATGTATCACGAACTTGAGTCGCGGCGAGGGCTAAGAGCCCGCAGAGTCTTTTGAAAGTGCTAGTAGGATATCAGCCATATCTAGACTTTTGTGAGTGCTAAAATTTTTTGATCCTAGTCTTTTGAAATAGTCGATAGGATATCGATATATCTGGACTTTGCGAGTGTTAGGAGAATTTAAAGCCCTGTTCACGAGGTCTTTTGAAAGCGCCAGCAGGATATCAGCCATATCTAGACTTTTGCAAGTGCTAGTAGGCTAAGAGCCATAGTATGGTCTTTTGAAAGTGCCAATAGGATATCAGTCATATCTAGATTTTTGCAAGTGCCAGCAAGCTAAGAGCCACAGTCTGGTCTTTTGAGAAGAGGCACTTGCAAAATTTCACAATATTTTAAACACGGTCTTTATTAATAGTAATACTTTTAAAGGAAACCTTACTAGTAATACCTCATCAGATGTGTGGCATTCCACATGCTGAGTACTGGGGTCCCGTCTAGCTTATTCAATGTATATGATACGGCTGCTCCTACTCGGACTACCGTATACAGCCCTTCCCGGTTTGGTTGGAACTTCCCATCTGTTGGGTTAGCCGTGTTTTCGAAGACTCTTCTCAAGAGTAGGTCTCTGTCTTGGAATGTTCACGGTTTTACCACTTTGTGTACGGGTTTGCTACTCTTTGCGGTATGGCTAGCTATATGCCTGGCTAACGACCGCATGCTTCGCACATATATCAGTCTTTAGTAATGGCCGACGTGGCCTCTTAAATTCAGGTTCAAAATGTGAGCATCCAGATTTTTGTGGGTATTATAGCCTCCATTCCATATGTAAGGGCGAATGGCAACATCCCCAATTGGTTTTTCAGGCGGTGGTGCTGCGATAATAGAACTCCCTATTGGCTAGTACCATTCCTTTGGCGAATGCAAGCAGCTTTTTCAAAGCTGTTAGGAGAGTCTTATTGGATGATTCTGCTTGGCCGTTGCTTTATGGGTACCACAGGTTGAATACAAGTTCTTGATTTTCAACTCGTTGCAAAAGTTCTTGTATACCCTGCTATCAAATTGTGGCCCATTGTCAATTACTATCGACTGTGGTATTCCAAACAGGTAAACGATGTTCTTCCATACAAATTGGACGAAATCTTTGTCCTTGATGAAGGCGAAAGCTTTAGCTTCTACCCATTTGCTGAAATAGTTTGTTGCTACCAGTAATAGCTTGTTTTGTGCTAGGGCGGTAGGTAATGGTCCAACTATATCAATTCCCACTTGGGCAAGGGCGAGGGCTCTGATATGGTGTTGTTATGTTCTAATGAGCACCCTCAAAATGGGGGCTTGTCGTTGGTATGATCACATGTAGCAGTAGACGACCTTGTCCTCATAGTTGGCCGATGTGTAGTAGTATGGGCCACGTGCGCTGATGTTCTACACTGAATGGTTTCCACATATTCTTAAGGTTCTGTGCATCTTGTCCTGTGGGGTGGTGAGGCATTTAAGATACGGGCCGTTTAGATCGTGTTTATATAACTACCCATTCACTAAGGAAAATCGAGTAAAGCGGGCAGATCTTTGTGTTCACGATCTACTTGTCAGGGAGTTCTCAGAGCTCAAGTAGTGGGCTATTGAAGTCATTCAGGAAGAACATGCTTCTTCTATATCGTTCACCTGGTTGGCAGTAATTGACGACTCCGGCTAGTAATAGACAGGAAGGAGCGATGTTTCTTTGGTTGGTAAGGATCACGACCCGCTGCTGGCCAAAGCTTAGCACTGTTTAATCCTTGGGATATGCTTTCGAGCTCCTAAGCCATGAAGCTTTCGATCGAGCTTAACGGGGACAAACATATTTGGTCATGTGTTGGTCACGTGTTCATACTCGGATTTTACGTCACGACCACCCGACTAGGAGTCACTTTGAATGATCTTTTACGGAATCTCTGAGATTGTGAAATTACACATCTTGGGTGGGTTGCTTCATATTCAGCCTCATTGTTGGACTCGAGGAAGTCTAACCATATGGCACAACTCTATCACCTCTTCCGAGTTAGGGCTTTAAGTTCTGAAGCCAACCACCAGGCTCAGTTTTCGAGGAAGCAACAACCACACTAGAGGATCACCGGTCCCGGCTTTGTGCAGTGTCTGTTCTTGAGTTCTGCTAAAAAGTTTGTCAATATCTATCCCTTTATTGCCAAGCGAGGTTTGTCTTGGATACAATTGTATTATTAATTAATTATCTTTGTCACAGACAAGTGGGACCATGAACTTCCTGAGGAAGATTGGTCAGTACGACGATAGGGTGTGCTTGGAAGTAAGGAAAGAGTTTTTTAGTTGCCATACAGAGAGCCAGCACCACCTTCTTAAGACGGGTATATCAAGTTTCCGCCTCAGAAAGAGCTTTGCTTACGAAGAACACTGGTCTCTATTTCTAGTTTTCATCTTCTTTGAACAAAGTTGCACTCACTGAGACATCAGAAACTACTAGGTAAAGATAGAGCGTATCACACAGCCGGGGCTAGCCAGTTTTGGCGGTTGGTGAGATACTGCTGATTGCCACAGCTTGGTCGCATTCTGATTAGTACCACGGTAGAGGGTCTTAGGAATCAACAATATTTATATCCTAAATTCCTTCCACTGTCGTAGTCAAGCTACTGCGGTATAAATCTAGGGAGCCCATGTCTTTGATCCTATTTATAACTGGCTGTCGGGGATGGGTTTTTCTTTATTACGAATGAGTTGCAGTGGAGTTCAAAACTGGTGAATTAAATTTGGATTTTCAGGTTTTTGGTCAAAAACAGGGGAGTTGGATGGTTCACAGACTGAAACTAAAATAAGAAAAAAAATATAAAATAGAACCCCTTGAAGTGTCGGGCCACTGGTTTAGGGTTTTAAGGCAACCAACATGTCCCCGGGTCTTTTTCCTAGCGTTGGGAGGGTTAGTATATAGTCATTTCCCAAGCCGTCTTCATTTGGCTTCAAAACCTAGACCTGAGTTTCCTTTGAAAGATGGCATTTGATTAGGCATAAATGTCCTGTGGTGAAAACACATCTCAAAACACTACCTGATGACTGTGGGAGACGACTAAATGGGCCTCGGTGGATCTCTTGAAAGTATCCCACTTGAACCCCAACTTGTCAAATACACGTTAGGAGAGCACTAGAGATTTTAACCTATTATTGTGAAAAGGAGGAGCGTAAGCAACCACCAAATGCGTGCGTTAAAAACAGGGGAACCATGAGTTACCTCCTGCCCCTAGCTAATAGCCCTCCCCTCTTTGGGAGGAAGAGATGCAACCAATCATCCTCTGAGTTGTCATCCTCGAAGAATTGGCTGTGCAGAAAAGGAGAGAAAAGGAAAGAAAATGGGAGAAAAGGCTACGAAGCTACGCCCCTCGTTTCTCTATTACTTAGGAATTGATTGATACAAAAGTTTTTTACGGGCCCGAGGCTTATATAGGTGCTAGTGCATGAGTGCAAAAAACCAAAAATGGAAGGCTATTACAAGGATAAAATGGGAAAAAACCAAAAACAAATGCAAACAGGGCACAGTGTAAAGCGAGGGCGAGGCGGCCGGGATGAGCAATCTTTGGGAGGATGCCTGAGTGCTTTCGTAGGAAAAGCATTCTTATGTGCTCCATTTTCTTTTGTTTTCTACTATTCACTTTCCTCACGGTTTTGATGCGCAATCTTGAGTTTGACTTGAATTCTTCGTGCTTGGATGCGACTCAACAATTTTGGCATAATTGGCTTCATGGCGCAAAATTTTCCTGAAATCGTCATTAGAATAGTAGGGACCTTAATGTGCAAATCAGGTTAATTAGAATGATTAGTACACAAAAAGCACTCAAAACCTATAATAAATAGGGCTCAAAATAGCACTTTTTGGGCACTAATCACATTCCTTATTCCAATAGGTCAGTTTGGCCCCTGTTAGAGTGGTAAAAAGTGGCTTTAATTGGTCTATAAAATGAGATATAAATCGCCCTAAAGCTGCCAACCGACCAGTTAGTTGTTGCACCCCTTTTCTAGAGGTAGGAGTCTGAGATTCCATAATAGCTCTAAGCTGTATAAGATTGGCCTCTATCCCCCTGCAACAGATCACTGAGTAAGCCTAAAAACTTGCACGAACTAACTTTCGACGCACATTTTGGGGTTGGAGTTAGTACCATGCATTCTTAGTAACTCAAAGAAACTTCTTGTAGGTGCCGTTAGCGATCAGGTGTTCTTTGAATTTTAATATCGTCGATATAGACTTCCATGGTCTTGCCCCATCGGTGGTGGCCCATCTTTGTCCACCCGACCTCTAATAGATTAGCTCGGTTCTTGAGCTAAGGCATTACATTGTAACAGTATAATTTGTGTGGTGTAATAAAAGTCGTTTTCTCCGCATCAGGCGGGTGCATAGGAATCTAGTGGTAGCCGAAGAAAGTGTTTAGAAATGATAACATCTCATGACCGGTTGAAGCATCAACGATCTGATCTATTTGTGGCAAGGGGAAGCTATCTTTCGGGCATGCTTCGTTGAGATCTGTGTAGTCCACGCATACTCTCCACTTACCGCCCTTATTTGGGACCACCACCACATTGGCGAGCCATTCAAGATACTTTACCTCTCTAATGAAACCTGCTCTCAAAATATTGTCCGCCTCTATCTGAATAATATGATGGCGATCTGGGTGGAAACTCCTCGCTTTTTATCTCACAGGTTTTTCCGAGAGGGTAAGATTCAGCTTGTGAGAGGTCAGCATCGGGTCAATCCCCGTCATATATGAGTGATTCCAAGCAAACACATCTATGTTTCTCAACAATATGCATTGTAGCTACTTTTTTTCCTCATTGGATAGTAGAGAGCTGACATATGTGAACTTCTCGGCCGTCCAGCGCCCGGTCTCGGAGGATCCACATAAATAAACCATGCTTTACAGCGACTTAGGCTACGCGAGGGGTGTGATCGCGAGGGAGTCTATCACAGGCTCTTTATCCCTTTTGGTTCCCGTATGGATAGTTGGTAGCATTGTCGTGCGGCGGTGGCAGGCCCTTAGAGAGCCGACACGCCCGCATTGGTCAAATAACTTCTGGAAATGCGGTGATATGTTGAAGGATGGCCTTCATCGAAATCTGATCGGTTCGGCCTACTATGACATTGTAATACCCAAAGTCATCGATGACTGAGAACAAAACCTACTAGGTGACTGGTCCTTCTTGTACAGGGAGCGTGATGTCTCCCAGTTTCTTGGTTGTTGCACCGTTGAAACTAAAGAGGATTCACCCGACTGAGTTCAACATTCTTGAGGAAAGCTTCATCTGGTTGAAGGCTACTAGCTGTAACAAGTCTACCTTGCTACCAGGATCTACCAACACCCTATGCACATCAAAAACACTAATACATAAGGTGGTCTGAGTGCATCGTAATGGGGCCTGATATTACTATTCGAGGGTTTACGAGGAGGAAAGGATATGGTCGTCTGTCGACTTGGTTTCTTCTTGGTTTGCCTCGTAGTGTGGATAGCGACTGTGGTGTGTGGTGGCATCTGGAGCTAACTGTTGGACATGGGTTCTGTTCTGGGGTTGTGTTGGAGGACTGTGGGCATATCGGTTCTGTGGTAGGCGCAGCGCTGATGGCGGCGGCTTCAGATTTCACCAGCGATCGGCTTCACGACATACCTTATGAGGTGCCCTGCTTTGATTAGTCTTTCCACCAGGAACTTCAGGCTTCAGCACCTATTGATCTCATGCCTATGATCTTTGTGATAATCGCACCATGCGGATGGGTTTCTCTGAGAGGGATCCGTCTGAGTCCCGTCTGAGCCACTTGAAATCGGCAAGTCGTGAATGAGGCGGCGTACATATGTGATGTTCGGGAGTGGTGCGGGGTTCCCTCTTTTTCTATGACTTATCATAGGATCGCTTTCGATTTTTTCTCTAACCTTCCTTGGGCTCAGACAACTTCTTCCCCTCCAGCTTGCTTGTGATCATGACAGTTTGTGTTGCTACGCGGATGTTATCTTCTAAAGTTGAGTACCTATCTACCTGCCTGTATAATTCTTCCATTGTCGCCGGCAAGTCTGAAGACAATGAGTGGAAGAAAGGAGTGGATAGCCCAAAGCTTCTCCTAAAGTTCTGAACGACTGCATCCATGCTATAAGCCTCTACTTGCTAGATGGCTTGCTCAAACCTCCTTGTGAAGTCTCGGATGGATTCCTCTTCCTGTATTATAATAGTTTGGAAAGAGCTAATGTTCTGTACATTTGTCATAGAATAAAGATAATAAGATATGGATCTGGTCAAAGCATTGAGCGAGTTTATTAAGTGCGGTAGGGAGCTTGTGGAACCCGGAAATTTAGATAGGCCCTCGCCGGACTAGCGAGAATACTTTGCATAATAGACGGTCATTGTCGGCCTTCAGTGTCATTGCTTGGTTGTAATGGAGCATGTGATCATAAGGGTCATTAGAACCATCGAACATGGTAAAAGTTGGTATGACAAACCCTCGGGGTGGCTCGCAGTGGAATGTGTTGCCACAGGGGCGACGGAGCATGTTGTAGGGCCGGGCTCGGGTAAGTTTGCACATAAGGCCTCCAGCCTCGCGAGCGGGATGCATAGGCGACATCGGTGGCATCATACTATCGGGTAACACTGACGCATTTCAAGGGGCTTGAAGTTGTTCTGTCAGTCTGCTTCCTAGCTCGATGGGGAGCGCCACTAAGGGTAGGGCGGTGCGAGTGCTTCCTTCGCGATTTAGCCCATGTGCTGCCTCGAGTGTTCCTTCCTGCTGGAGGACTCGTGGATGGGGACCTCTCGGAGGACAATTCATCATCTACTAGGGCATCACCGTCGCCGAAAATAACAGGCTCTTTTCCTTTATTGCGGACTATTGGATGTTCAACATGATCGCCTTCTCGTACATCCTTTCCAAGATCGAAGCCTTTTCTACACAGGACATAGCGATCGTTCCGGTCGCGAGCTTATGCCTTTGCATTTGTCTTCTTTGCTCCTCCCCTGCTTCCTCCATCTCCACGGAGCCAATGGAGGGGAACTAATCTCCAAGTGTTTGATGCATCGAATTGTTCGACATTGTATTGCTTAGTAGATCGGATCACGGAAGGGAGTCGAAGAGTTAGGTAATTGGGGTACGCTGGGAATCGTTGTAGCCCGAGCATACGGCCGATCATCAGACTTTTATTCGCTTCCCTGAGGCAGCGCCCAATTGTGGACTTTGATTTATCAAATCCCTTGATCATCAAATTAGCAGAAGGTCTTGATCGTCGGTTTCCACGAGCATCAACGTATAATGTGAACGCAAAAGGCGTTTAGCGATAGTAAGACCCGACTGCCTCAGATGATTAAGTCGACAAAAATGGCGGAGAGGAGAAGAATAAGTGCGATTAAATTGCTTACAGCTTCCCCGTTAAGGGGATCTTTCCGACTTATAGGGTTTGGTTCATGAAATCCCCTCTTTCCTTCTTGGGGTAGGATTTTATCTCCTCCTAGTTTAAGGGAGGAAATCTTCTTTTCCTTATCAACAACTAGTTCTTCCTTATCAGGGATTATTTTTCCTTTTCCATGATTATCTCTCCGAGGAGTGAGGGATTCAAAAGCTGGAAAATTTGCTGATAATATCGCTTTTACGGATTTTCCGCTTCTAGGTGCTTATTCGTAACATACTTCCCATAAGCGATAGAATTCCCATATGGGGTAGAATGGCCGGCTAGCGGACTTGAATTCCTAGACGAGCCGTCTCGAGCAAGCCTTGGAAGGATTTGTCCTTGCTTTCTCTGTCGGCCTCTATAGATTCTCCCATCTAAGAAGTGCACCTAGTCCTGGTGAGGTGAGTGGAATCGGGCCATTTCCCCACACAGGACCTATAGGCCATGGGCCCATCGAATAACGGATCGCAAAGATCATGGTACTCACACTAGCCAAATGATGCCACTATGTACCACGTCACGAATAAAGTGACAATCGATTTCAACGTGCTTTATGCGTTCATGGAACACTAGGTTAGCAACAATATGCAAAGCGGCTTGACTATCAAAGTATAATTGCACAGGAGCCGAATGATTGACACCAAGATTCAACAATAATCCTTGTAACCATTTCAATTCACAAGTAGTCATAGCTATAGATCAATACTCTACTTCAGTCGATGACCGAGAAACAATTTGTTGTTTCTTGGTCTTCTAGGAAATTAGTGAACTACCCAGTTGAATATACCAACTTGTTAAGGATCGACGAGTGAGAGCAAAATTTGCCCAATCGAAGTCACACCAAGTAAAAAGATGCAAATCACTTTGTGATCTGAGCAAAATTCCTTAACCAGGATTCCCTTTCAAGTAACGAACCACCGTCAAGGCTGCCTCCCAATGTTCTTTATGAGGTTGTTACATAAACTGAGCTAATACATGCACACAATAAGATAAATCATGAAGAGTAATCGAGAGATAAATAAGCTGACCCACCAAACATCGGTAACTTTCGGGATCATGCAAAATATCACCTTTGGCCATGGCCAAAGAATGATGTTGTTCAATTGGGGAAAAGGCTGGTCTGGCTCCAAGCAAACCAACTTCTAAAATAACATCCAATGCATATTTTCGTTGACACAAATAAATTCCTTTAGAATTGTACGCAATTTCAATACCCAAAAAGTACTTCAACACTCCCAAATCATTTATATGAAAGCAACTACTCAAATAGTGCTTAAACATTTGAATGGTCATATGATCATTACCTAACACAACAATATCATCAACATAGACAAGCACATGAATTTGTACTTGCCCTTGCTGCAAAATGAAAAAGAGTAATCAAAATAGGATTGCTTGAAGCCATACTTCTTCAAAGCATAAGCCAATTTTGCAAACCAACGAAGGAGTCTATCGTAGGCCATATAAAGACTTTTTTAGTTAACATACCATTTCTAGTTTATGAGCATAGAAACTAGGAGGCATGCACATGTACACCTCTTCTTATGATTTACATGCAAGAATGCATTATGCACATCCATATGATGAAGTTCCCAATTCTTAGTTGTAGCTACTGCAAGAAAAGTGCGAACTGTAACCATTTTAGCCATGGGTGCAAATAACTCATTGTAGTCGAGAATAAGCTGTACTGTGAAAAAATACAGAATTTTTATAATAATTTTTATTATATATTACAGGTATGAGTGAGCAAAACTTGGGTTTTTAGGAAAAGTGATGAATTGACCAAATTATGAAATAGCAAATTTAGTGAACCGTTTGAGCACCAAAACAAGGATAAAGTGAAATTCCATAGGGATATAAATATCAAAAAGGGGAGTAGAGACGAGGCCACAATAGAATTAAAACAAGTTGAATTGCAAAATTAAAGAGTTGTCAGGCTAGATTGCAATTTATGAAAAGTTGAAAATGTCCAAAAATAAAAAAAAAAAAGCTAAAATGCATTTTGGTCTCCAATTTTGCCTAGCAAGAAGCGAGTGTGAGAGGAGAAGAAGGGAAAACGAGGAAGAAGAGGAAGAAGAAGGAAGGAGGAGATCCAAAACCAAGGTATGTATTCATCTTAGGCTCAAGTGTGTTTTGATTTCCTAAGGCTTTGTTTTGGAGAATGGTCCTCCTTTGTCTAGGGTTTTTGTGGAAGAGATCACACAAACCTTAACTTGTTGAGGTGTTGTGGGTAAAACCCCAAATGTACAAGAAAAACATGGAATCCTCCCTTTGAGGTTGGATTTACGGTTTAATTGCAAAGAAAAAGGGTTGGGTTAGAACAAACCCTAATAAATTTGTGTATTTGGTATGTGTATGGGTTAAGACCCATATTAGAATGGTTTTTGAAGAATTCATAATAGGTCTTTGAAATAAGAGAAGGATTGAATGATAAATTGAGTAGAAAAGAGATCATAAGATGAATTTGAAGTGGTCTTGAAGTATTTATGAGGTATAGAGTTGATTGGAGTTAGAGCATGGAAAAATGTGAGAAAACACACATTCGGGCACTTTTCGGAGAGTTCTAGGTAGAAGTTAAGTTCTACCGGTACAACCTGATTACGGTCATTTTTGGCCAAGTTCTGCAGTAGAAGTTAAGTTCTCACGGGGTAGAAGCATTGCAATTTCTATTACGACCAGTTTTCGTATTTTGGCCATAACTCCTCATTTCTTATCCGATTTGAGTGATTCAAGTGGCTAAGTAAAATAGACTTCAAGGAGAACCAAACTTGAGAGAAGGCATCGTCAAATTCTGATCCTAAGTGATCTAAAAATTCCTCAAAGAGTGGAGCCATGTGCAAGAAAAATTCCTGCATCAGCTTTGGACATAGAGTAGTAAGTTTGTTTGAACATAACTTGAGTTTCGGTGCTTTCAGGAATTGGGTAATTCAGTTGGAATAGAACCCTTAGCACCTTAGATTTAAAGAGTACAAAAGAGATAGTGTCAAATATGAGTTAAGACCGGGAAAAATTAGTAATACAAGCTACATTTCGATGTAATCGGTAAATTTATTAGTTGGCATGAAAAATGCCATAACTTTAGTTCGGATAATCCGATTGGAATGATTCCAATTCTAAGTAAAGTAGACTCATAGAGGAATAAGAAGAATGAGTCTAAGTCAAGCGTGCCATACCCGGTCGCGAGCCGCCGAATCCATTTAGTACGATTGTTGCATAATCACTAGGTGAATGAATTGTATTTGACTAGGTGCGGGTGGCTTGACAACGGCCTAGGATTGACGCAGAAAGAAACGGAATCGATAATTAGTGCGATTTCATACCGTTCTCTATTCTTTATTTGTTCTATACTTGTTCTTTATTCTAGTTTGTTCACCCTGCACGCTCTTTATTCTCATATTGCTCTCATTTGCAAAATATGCATATATATCGATTTGAATGATTAGTATTGATTTGAATCATTGTTATTAATTTGTTTGCGAATATATGCATGTATGCGACTATTTGAGCGTAAGTGAATTTACTGCATAAAGTAAATTGATTTTGAAAGCGTATTGAATGACCAACATGGCGAATTCTGGCCCAGATTCGTCATGAAGGTAACCGTATTTGTCCTAATCTGCGAAATCACATTGCTCTTGAATGGCCGGACATGTGAAGGATTCACCAAGCGAATACGTAAGTGAATGTCGACTTCTATAGTCATATGTGAGAGCGGTAATATTGAGCGAAATCACATTACTATTGAATGACAAACAAGGCGGGGATTCTGGCCGAATGCATCGTGAATGTCGAATTCTATAGTCATATGTGAGGCAGTAATATTGAATGTGAAACCACGGCCTCTTGAATGACAAACGGCGGGATTCACCAGCGGAATGCAGTAGGTGGATCTTCGAATTCTATAACTATATGTGGAATCACAAACGAACAATGAAATGATGGTATTGAAAAGTGTATTTGTATAAGTATCTTTACATTACACGTGTTGTATAAAGGCATTATTTTGATAAATGCATGATTTATATGAGCGAAAATGGAATCTGAGCGTATAGAAGCATAAGCATGAAAATGCTTAGCGTATTGTTTTATCAGTCTTGCAGTGCAGAATTGATGAACATCGACAAGACCGAGATCAGGAGCTCGAGTCATAGCGAAGGAATTACGGGTATGCTCAGTCATATGCGTACTCATTTCTTTCAAACATTGACATTTTTGTAAAAGCAGTTTGAACTACGGATCCTTATTTTTGTAAAGCATTTTGTTAGAAATGTAAAATATTATGAATCTTTTGTTAATTGTAAATGTTTATGGGCTTACTTGAAATGAAATGCTTCAGCGAATTTACAAATCTAAAATGAATAAAGACAAACGAATGTTTTGATAAGATAATTGAAAATGTCGAATGTAGGGCTCAGGCTTGGATCATGTCCGAGATTGATCGGGGTTTGAGATCAAAACGCACGAAAATGAAAATTTAATAAAATGATAACTAAAGAGATTTGATTAACGACTTTAAAAGAAATAAAACGAGCGTCCCCGGGGTTTCGGTTCGGACTCACCAATCGGGTCGGGTCGGGGCTTGGGGGGGGTCGCCACAATAACCACTCGAGCTTTGTAACGTTCAACCATTCCATCTACATTGTATTTGATCTGAAACACCTATTTACATCCTATTGCTTTCTTGTCGGGTGGTAATGGCTTCATAATCCACGTTCCATTATCTTCTATAGCTTGTATTTCCTTCTTCATAGCATATCTGCATCTTTCATCTTTCACAGCTTCACCAAAAGATTTAGGTTCAACACTTGTAGTAATAGTTGCCAAGAAAGCATGGTGGTGCAAAGAGAATTTATCACAGTTCACATATTGCGCAATAGGATAAGGACTACTTGAGGAATGCTAATGACCGAGTAAGTTTGCGGAAGGGCTCATTACTTTCACAATGTGTAATACATAATCTCGCAACAAAACAGATCCATGTTTCTCCCTGTGGCCTCTACCAAGTAACTCTTTGAGTTGCTGAATTTGTTCAGCTTTGGTCACACCCCCCCCTCCTTGCTTCAATCATATCTTGTTCTTGCGTATTATTGTCTGGCTCAATCACATCTTGTTTATGCTCATCACCTTTCACTTGTTCAAACATTCCATAACAAGGTTCCAACTCTTCTTCTTCCAAGTAGTCTTCAATTGCATTGTTACTAGTCTTCTCTTGTTCATTACTAATTGTATGCATAAAAGGAAACTGATTTTCCACAAAAACGACATCTCTTAAGACAAACAATTCATTTGTTTCCACATCATACATTCTCCATCCTTTCTTTCCAAAAGGATACCTAACACACGTACATTTGCGACATCGACTAGTAAATTTATCTTCTTTCCTTTGTTGGTTATGAGCATAAGCCAGGCATCCAAGCACTCGAATATTTTTATATGAAGGAGTTTGACCATACAAAAGTTCATAAGGTGTTTTGCCTTTCAACTACATAGATGGAGTCCTATTAATTAAATATGCAGCAATTAACACACATTCTCCCCAAAATTCAATAGGCAAGTTTGCCTAAAAACTGAATGCACGTGCCACATTAAGTATGTGTCGATGTTTCCGTTCCACCCTTCCATTTTGTTGTGGAGTCCAAACAAAAGAAGTTCGATGTATTATTCCATTTCTCACAAAGTAATCATTTAAACAAGTGAACTCAATCCCATTGTTACTACGCACAATTTTTACATTTCCATGAAATTGTCTGTGTATTAATACAAAGAAATTACGAAGAGTTTATCCCACTTCAAATTTATTTTGCAACAAATAAACCCATATACTTCTTAAATAATCATCAACTATTCTCAAAAAATAATGCGCACCACAAAAAGCTGGAGTTTTATAAGGTCCCCATAAATAACAATGAATCATTTCAAAAACATCGATGCTTTATTATTACTGGACATAAACTCTCCTCTACTTTGTTTTGCTCGAAAACAAACTTCACAACTAGCACATCTATCACTACTAGCATCAGCAAATGGTAATAGACTGACAATCTTATTAGAGGGTGTCCCAACCTTTTATGCCAAATTTCAAAGATATCTTTATGTATTGTTTTCAAAGCTTTAGCAAACTTCGAGCCTTCCATTATGTTGAAGTAATAAAGCCCCTCACGCTTCTCACCCGTACCAATCAACATCCTCGAGTTGTGGTCCATTCAATCTTCCTTGATTCCAATTCTTTTGAGCATTCAAAAGATTAAGCAACTTGTTCCATTGCTCGCTACTCGGTCCACTTATTCCTCCTTTCTCTACCCTAGTTGTCTAGCATTCTTGTGATATCACACTTGTTGCATTGTCTCGAATTAGTCCCCCATGTCCTCTACCGCCTGAGACAATAGGTTGTTTTACTCCACTTAGTCCATGTCCGCGTCCATTACCCTTTGGCCTTTCACCCTACCAATCTGGATAACCAATCAACTGAAAACATGACTCAATATTGTGCCCCGACTTGTTACAGTTTATACACCATGGACTTATCCTTATTCTCAATCAGTCCTTTTGAAGTCAATCCCATCTGGAAAGTAAGGGCCATGTGCTCACTCCATCGTTCGTTTCCATGAGTTATATCATGAACTCGTTCTTCTTGAACCATCATAGCGTACACTTGATTCAGGCTTGGCAACGACTCAATGCTCAAAATATTGAAACACACTGTTCCATAAACTGAATCATCCAATCCCATCAAGAATTAATGCAGCCTTTCTTCTTCACGTTTCATATCCAATTCCCCACCAGTATTGCATTTGCATCCTCCACATTTACACACTGGGTTTTGCTCATAATTCCTTTATTCTTCCCATATCATCTTCAATTTTCCATAATAATTCACTATGGTCATCCCTTGTTGTTTACATTCTACCAGCTCTGTTTTAAGCTAATGAATGCGTGGTCCATTCCCTATAGAAAATCACTCCTTAATATCATCCCAAAGATCCTTTGCAATTTCCATTTATGTGATGGTTGATCGCAAACTTGGTTCTATTGTGTTCAGCATCCACAATAACAGCATGGAGTTGATAGTCCCCAGTCTTCCAATTCTGAAGAATTTTCTAAAGGCTACTTTACTAAACCATCAATGAACCCAAATTTTTTCATAATTCTCTCCCTTTAAATGTACCTATGTAATAATATTTCCTTGATTATCATTCACTGAAAAAAAGCATGGAGACATCATCGATTTGGTTGAAGCATCATTGCCCTCCTTTTTCTCACCACTCATGTTCCCACTCATAGCTTTGATACCATGAGAAAATATTTTAGAGAGGATAAAATGTACTTGAAGAGGAAAAGTTTGCCTCCATTCATTAAGAAAACCTTCATATATATATACAAAACTAGCCCTAAAGTTAATAAACTAAATTGACATGTAATTATGCTTGAAAAAGAAAATTCTCTACCACCTAATATTTTTCTTTTTATATAAAATACGGAGAATATTTTTCTTGCTATACAAGACTATACAACTAATACAAAAAATATTTCCTTATTATATTTGGTTGTCTAATAAAAATTTTTGTTAAAAAATATAAATATAAAGAAAATTACTTAAAAACTTGCAACTTCTTAAATTATCTAATCTTTATATTGATGAATTATAAAAATAATATGTGAGATTTAACTTTATTTTTATTTCCTTTGTTTTTTTCTTTCCTTTTGCTTTTACTTCCTATTTTGTTTCATTTCCATTTTTCTTAACATTTTTCTGGGAATCAAATATACCCTTAGGCTATGTTTGGTTCCAGACAAAGCTAAGGAAATAAATTTGAAAGAAAAAATTGAAGGAAAGAAAAAAAAAAGGTTGGAAAGGAATATACTGTATACACTTTTCTTTTGTTTGGTTTTGTATGTAAAAAAAAAAAAAAAAAAAAGTAAAAAATGTATTTAATTTTTTTATTTTCACAAAATTTAATTATTTTCAAGAGAATAAAATTTCTCTCTTATTTTATACGTTGTAGGAATTTAAAAATATGTATAAATTATTATCGGATGTTTGGTTTGAATTTAAAAAATATGGTTGTTTAGAAATTAAAGCTAGAATTAAATAAAAATATGGCTCATTTGGTTGCAAAACAAAGCAAAAAATTTTGTTGCAAAGCAAAGGGAAAATCATTTATTTCTATTCAAATTGGCCAATTGGGCACGCGATTCCTCTCTTCTCAATCCTTATACAAACCTAAGAAGGTATTTTAGTATATAAATCCCAAAAAATAACGCAACACTACACCCTACATACGTCAAAAGAATATTTCTTTTCCAATCTATAACCCCAGACTTTGTTCACTTTTGTTTGATTCCGGTTTCCCTATGTTTTCATCATACCAAAATATTAATAAAAACTAAAGTATAATAAAAACTCTAACTCCCAAATTGTTTTTTTAAATATCAGATATCTATAATTATATTTTTTTTAATATGATGTTATAGATTAATAATCACGCCATTAAGCTAAGTGTGAGTACTATGGTCTTTAGAGCTAGACCCACTACTCGATGGGCCTAGGGCTCCCTTAGCCTTCATCATGAAACAACCCAGGCCCACTTACCATATTAAAACCGAGTGGGAACTAACCAGACGAGAGAGTCTTAAAGCTCATCTGATAAAGCCAGAGCGTCTTATAAGAGACTCACTTTATGGTGGCCCGTCTAGGATTTCAAGTCCCCCAACCAGCCACCCTACCGCGTATGGGAAGTTCGTTATAGATAAGAATACGAAAGCGGAAAATACTCAAAAAAAAATATTATCAACGGGTTTCCCAATTTCCAAATCCCTTCTTTTTTGGAATATTAATCCTTGATAAGGAAGAACATATTTTATCCCTAAAATTAAGAGATTTTATTCATAAAATTAAGGGAAGATTGGCGAACCACGCCTTATAAATCGAGGAGATCTCCCACGAGGTAAGGGCATTCGAACTGTGCTAAAACTCTCTGCTTCTTCTTCTTCGTTTTTCGTTGACTTAAGCATCGAAGAGGTGGCCGGCACACCATCGTCGGATCACCTTTTTTGCAGGTTCACATTGCACCGCTAATACTTGGAGGTTCCGACGATCAAGGTAACAACAATTGGCGTCGTCTGTGGGAAACGAATAGAAAGTCTTGTCTGTAGGCTGCAAGGGCTTGGCTCCAACGATTGTCCAATAGCCCTTCATCACCTTGACCTTTGTCAATTCCCCCTTCCACATCTGAATCATTCGAATCAGTTGCAATGTCAACCATTCCGATGAACCAATCGCCAGAAGATCAATTCCTCCATTAGCATCAAGACATTGAGAGGAAACAGGAAGAGCAAGCAAGACATATGAAGGAGCTCCAAGGCTGCATGAAACTCTTGCCGGCGGGAGAATGACAGATTCACGGGACCCAAATGAAAAGTCATGATCTTGGAAATATGCGAGATAGTTGGTCATTTAGCATCAATAGCCGCGATAAAGGGAAGGAGCCCATTGTCCTTGACGATGTCGATACCCCAGTAGATCACGAGTTGTCCTCGAACAGTTCCCTATCTTTGAGTCTCTTACCAGCAAAGGATGCTAGAGGGAGCACAAAGACCAAATCACGCAAGAGGCATTCGCATCACTTTGCGCCCGGTGATGTCATTAGTAGCATCCACGAGGCGGAGAGGTAGGCGAGGCGAGAACCAGCGAGTTTTAGGCCCCAGGAACCGATCGGTGTGCGAAGGTACGATGCCACCGGTATTGCCCATTGGCATTATGCTACCAATGCCTCTAATACATCCCGCCTTTGGTATAAGGCCAACATTCTATATGTCGCCTACAGCCTTAATTCGCAGACCCGATGACATTCTCTCTTCGCCCTTAAGGCAACACATTCTTGACTATGAGCCTCCTCACAGGTTTGTCATACCAGCTTTCTCCATGTTCGATGGCTCCGCTGACCCTTATTATCATATGCTCCATTATAACCAAGTGATGATACTAAACGCCGACAACAATCGATTATTATGTAAAGTATTCTCGGCTAGTTTACGAGAGCCTGTGTTAGCCTAGTTTCACAAGCTCCCACATAACTCAATAAACTCGTTCAATAAACTATGGGCAGCATTCGTATTGTAGTATCTTTGTTCGGTGTGACAAAAGAGGAACATCAACTCCTTACAAACTATTCTCAAGCAAGAAGAAGAGTCTATTCGAGAATTCACAAGGAGGTTCGGACAAGCTATCCAGCAGATAGATTCGTATAACATGGATGCAGTCCTCCAAAACCTTAGGAGAAGCTTTAGGCCATCTACTCCTTTCTTCCAATCACTATCTTTAAATTCTCCAACGACAATGAAATAATTATACAAGCGGGCTGATAGATACCCAATGCTGGAGGACAATATCCGTGTAACAACCCATACTATCAAGATTACAAGCCAGTCGGTCGAGGAAAATAAGCCTCCTAGGAAGAAGCCGTCAGGATCCAAGGAAAGTCAGAGCAAAGACCGAAAGCAGTTCCATGATCAGTCACAGAAAAAAAAAAAAAAAAAAGAGCTCCTGTAATTCACCCCCCTGAACATCACTTATGAGAGGCTATTGCCCATCATTCGTGACTGGACATAGTTGATATGGCCTGCACCAATCCATACGGATCCCTCCTAAAGAAACAAATCCGTACGGTGTGATTATCATAGAGATCATGGGCATGAGACTGACAAGTGCCGAAGCCTAAAGTTCTTAGTGGAAAAGTTTATCAAAGCGGGACACCTCATGAGGTATATGAAAGAACCTAACCACAATGTGGAATCAGGGCAAGCTACGGAAAAAATCACAGTCAGCACGACAGTCTCGTCAAAATCCAGACCGGCCATAAACTATATACTGGGCTGCTCGTCTGACAACCAATATCAGTCGAAGCGCCAACAAATGAGGCTCTTGAGAGTCGTCACAGTTAAGGCCAGGTAAATGTTATCCACACACGGAAGGAAAACATGAAGAAACCAAGCCAATAGATGGCCTCATATTCTTTCTTCATGTCAACCCAAACAGGATTATTGTACCCCACTATGATGCATTGGTTCTTACCCTCTGTATTAACGGTTTTAATGTGCATAAGGTACTGGTAAATCCTAGCAATATGGAAAACTTATTGCAGCTTCTGACCTTGAGCAATGAAGCTTTCCTTAGGTGTAGTGAGCCTTGGCCAGAGGCGAATCCTCTCTGGATTTTCAATGAATTAACTCTGTGACTCTAAGAGATGTCTCGCTTCTTGTAAAAGTCGGGTCGGTCACTCATCAAGTTTTGTTCTCAATCATCGAAGACTTGGGGCCTTACAACGCCATAATGAGGCGGGTCAAGTTACACTCGATGAAAGCTATCCTTTCAACCTACCACTGTGACAAATAAATTTATTTGACTAACATTAGGCAAGCCGACCTTTAAGCAACAAATTGTCGTGACCAAGAATGTTATCAACTATCCGTGACGGACCGCAGGGAGAAAAGTTCGAAAACATCCCCTTTAAGATCAAACCTCCACGTAGCAATCACAGTTCACCACCCGTATCTAAAGTGAAGAGTATGATCCACTGGCCGGTGGGATCCCTTGAAAAAGAAACGCTGATCTGCCTAAAGTTCACATACGCGCCTCTTATGTCAAATAAAGAAAGGGAGCAGTTATGACTCGTGTTGCTAAATAACAAAGATATATTCACATGGAGCCACTCATATATGGTTGACATTAACCCGACGGTGGCCTCTCATGAACTAAATATTATCCCCACGGTCAGACCAATAAGACAGAAAGTGAGGCGTTTCCACCCGGATCGTTATCAGATCATTCAGATGGAAGTAGATAACTTACTGAGAACAGGTTTCATCAGAGAAGTGAAGTACCCCGAATGGCTAGCCAATATGGTGATGGTT
The DNA here is from genome assembly GCA_016808115.1 of Tetrastigma voinierianum. NCBI lineage: Eukaryota > Viridiplantae > Streptophyta > Magnoliopsida > Vitales > Vitaceae > Tetrastigma > Tetrastigma voinierianum. The sequence continues at coordinate 1,537,598 of JAEQBH010001275.1, read as the reverse complement.
CCAAACAAAGGACGAAAGTGTCGAGTATGTGTAGATTACACTGACCTCAACGAAGCATGCCCAAAAGATAGCTTCCCCTTGCCACGTATAAACCAAATTGTTGATTCCACAACCGAGCACGGAATAATGTCGTTTCCGGACACTTTCTCTAGGTATAATCAAACTCCATGCACCCGCCTAACGCAAAGAAAACGGCCTTCATTACACCTCACGAGTTATACTGTTACTATGTGATGCAAGGGCAACTTATCAGAGGTTGGTGACTAAGATTTTCCGACCATTGTTAGGCGAAACCATGGAGGTCTATATCGATGATATTCTTATGAAATCCAAAGAATGCTTCGACAACACCAAGCATCTACAAGAAGCCTTTGAGCTATGGCGAATGTATGGCATGAAACTCAACCCTTTAAAATGTGCATTCGGAGTCAGTTCGAGCAAGTTTATAGGCTTTATGGTGACTTAGAGAGGGATAGAAGCCAATCCTATTCAACTCAAAGCTATGATGGACTCTCAGGCTCCTACCTCCAAAAAAGGAGTACAACAACTAACTAGCCGACTGGAAGCTCTCGGGCGGTTCATATTCCATTTCACAGACCGATTAAAACCATTTTTTATCACTCTAAGGGGAGTCAAAAGGGCCAGCTAGAATGAGGAATGCTACCAAGCTTTCATAGTGATAAAACAATATCTTGTCGAACCGCTAATTCTAGCTATCCCAAGGGCAGGCGATACACTCTATCTGTACCTGGCGGTGTCAGAAGCCTCAATAAGTGCAGCTTTGTTCAAAGAAGATGAAAACCAAAAGCATAAACCAATATTCTTCGTAAGCAAATCTCTATCTGAAGCAGAAACTCTGTATACCCGTCTCGAACAAGCAGCACTAGCCCTCCGTATGGTAGCTAAGAAGCTTAGTCCCTACTTCTAGCTACACCCTATCGTCGTGTTGACCAATATCTCTTTGCGAAGCACGAATCACAAGCCTGGCCTATTAGGAAGGATGGCCCGATGGGCGATCGAACTAAGTGAATTCGATATTCAATACAAACCTTGTCTAGCATTGAAGGGACAAATATTGGCAGATTTTTTAGCATAACTACCCCAATCAAATGTGGACCAAGATGACGCTGACTGGTGCATCCTTAATGTGGACGGCGCTTCTCGCCAAACGAGAGCTGGAGTCGACTTGCAACTTAAAGCCTTAGCTGAGGAAAGGAAAGAACAGGCCATACGGCTAGACTTCCCCGCGTCTAATAATGAGACTGAATATGAAGCAATTTCCAGAATCGGCCTTGGAAAGTCTGTATCCTCATAAAAACTCATCATACGCAGTGACTCTCAACTGGTAGTGGGACAAGTAAATGGAGAATACGAAATGCAAGACTAGTTATGGTCAGGTATGCAAGTCTGGTCAAGTAATGACTGGAGAGTTTTGCGGCTTGGAAGCTTGAGCATATCCCGAGGGATTTAAATGAAAAGGCAGATGCACTGGCAATAGTAGCTGCGTCCCTCTTAATAAAAGAAATGATATTCCTCATTGTCTATCTCTAGCCGGCATCATCAATTACTACCAACTAGGTAAACGAAATAGACGAAGCCTGTTCTTCTTGGATGACTCCAATAGTGCGTTATTTGAGCTCAGGAGAATTGCCAAATAATAGGATTGAAGCCCACAAGATTAAGGTCCAAGCAACTAGATTTTCCCTTGTGAATGGACAATTATATAAACGGTCTCTAGAAGGGTTGTATCTCAAGTGTCTCACCAGTCAACAAGAGCAGTATGTACTGGCAGAACTCCATGAAGGAATATCCGGAAACCATCCAAGCGACAGAACTTTGGCTCACAGGGCCCATACGCAAGGTTATTATTGACCAACCATGAGAGCGGATGTAGCCACCTACGTCAGGAAATGCGACCGTTGCCAATGACAAGCCCCCATATCAAGGGTACCGACTCAATATCTAACCACCACCACAAGCCCCTGGCCCTTCACTCAATGGGGGATCGATATAGTTGAAATGTTACCTATCGCCCTAGCTCATAAAAAGTTCTTATTAGTTACCACAGACTATTTCAGCAAATGAATAGAAGTTGAGGCCTTCACCTCCATCAAAGATAAAGAAGTCGTTCAATTTGTTTTTAAGAATATAGCCTGCCGATTCGGAATACCTCAGTCAATTGTAACTGACAATGGGCCACCGTTTGATAGCAGAGTGTACAAGTATTTCTGCCATGAGTTCAAAATCATAAACTTGTACTCAACCCCGCAATACCAGCAGAGTAACGACCAAGTGGAAGCATCTAACAAAAATCTCGACAAATGAAAACGACTATATTCGACAGTGAAAATAGTGTGACGAGCCACCGTGAATTCTTTTCTGGCTTATAAACCGACCAAATCGTAAGGCGATCGAGTATCTTTGTTCGCCTCACGAGATGGAGATGGCACTCCTACAGAAATTTGTGTGCCTATGCTTCAATGGAAACTTCTAACAAGGCTAAGGTCGGGGCTTGCACTGGCTAAAGACTTAGATATGGAAAAACGAACTTCATGAAGTCGCGCTTATGCGTATGGGCTTCGTATCAAAGAAAGAATGATAAACCTATATAATGTATTAACGTAGTTAAGTGTATCCTGCAAGCCGAGACCCGGTCTTCGAAGGGTCTTTGAAAACACAACTGACCCAGCAGCTGGCAAGTTCCAACCGAATTTGGAAGGGCCATACACGATAGTTAAAGTGGGGGCAGCCGAATCATACGCATTAGATAAACTGGACTAGACGCCAGTGCCCATGATGTGGAATGATATGCATCTTAAGAGGTATTATCAAAAAAAAAAAAACTTTCTTTAAAGGTATTATCAATAAAGTTTCCTTTAAAGCATTTTCTTCCAATTCTAGGAATATTATCAATAAAATTTTCTTTAAAGGTATTATCAATTAAATTTCCTGTAAAGTGTTTTCTTTTAATTCTTGGAATAGTCCACAAATCAAAGATCGGGAGGTGGCACATGTTCCCACCCGGCACTTCTCTTCAAAAGACCAAATGTGCCTCATAGCCCACTGCACTTCAAAGGCTGCATGATGGCTCCTAGCTTGTCGGCACATGCCCTCAAATAAAGAATAAATTTTAGCTTGTTAGCTAGAGCCAAGGCCCAAAAATGGTGCCTTGCCTGTTGACCCATGTGCAAACCCTACCAGCTTCTAGCTCCTAAAAAACTCAACATTGATATCTCTGAAGCAACTATCCTAGTCAAGATTTGTGGGAGGGAGTTGTGAGATAAAAGGAATCAAAAGTATAAATAAACCAAAAATTGTATTTCATAAATATGCCAATAGCATCAGAAAAATACATATAAGTTCTGGAGGCCAAATGGGATCGACACAACAAAATGGGGGTAAGGGGAGGAACTAAGATGTTCCAAAGAAAGTCCCCAACAGAGCGCTTCTCCTCGATCCTTCGCTCTCTAACGCTTTGCTCTACTCCGCCTCGCCTCGAAGCAGGCTCAATGGCTAGGTACGATAAGCACCTAGGGTTCACAAAGAACTCTAGAGGAAGCCGATCGAAAAAGTCAGGCATGCCATCTGGAACCTCTGGCTGGTCTCCACAGATGTTGTGTTTGAACACACAACACCCGTAACCATAGGACAAGATCAGCTCCAAGGCCTTCTGGTAGTCCTCCTCCATGACCTTTTGGTTCTTTACCGCCTGAGAGTGGAGAGAAGACACTACATCCTTAGTCGTCCTAATCTCTAGCATGAGTGAAGTCCATTCAACGTCCAAGCGAGCAGTCTCAGCCTCGACCTTCCACCTAGCCTCACAGCCGCCAGGGCATCTTGGACCCTAGCTAGTTTGTCCTCTGTCGGCACCTTCGCTCCACCAGTTGCAATTGCAGTTAACTGGGCAAGTTGCACCTCTTCTTTGGCTTCATCCCTCTCCCTCTCTGCACTCTCAGTCTTCCCCGCACCTTCTGCAGCTAGGTACAAGTTAGATCTAGTTAACCTACCATCCTCCCATAGGCATGAAAGAAAAATAAAATAGCTCACCCTTCTCTTCCATCTCTTCTCCCTCTCTGTACCTAATGTCCATCCTTGAAACATTCAATGAAATATAAATTGGGCATTTTTGTGCAGAAATTGATGTACACCATGTTTGTAGAATATTTCGTGTGTTTGTGTTTATGTTCTTTCCTTCTCTATGGTTACTTTTGAATAAATAGGAACTAATGAAGTTTCAAGGAATAATTAATTGAATAATTGAGAAACCAGCTACTTCGATCAAATTGATAAATTGTTGCAGCATGTTTGGTTGATTAGAACTGATTAAAGAATGACATTGTGGTTGTGTTGGATTGTTTGAGCTGAATGCATGATTTAAATGAACATTTTGACTGGTAAAGCAGCACAACAACAAATCTCAAAACCAAACAAAATCTTATGTATGTATCGTAGGATGAAATTAATGGAAATGGAAAGTTGTAAGGTTATGAATAAATGTGTTGAACTTCAAGATTAAGGAAGGCTTTAAAAAAATTGATGGAACAGATAAAACCTATAATTCTATTTGTGTAAATAGTTTAGTTATAAAAAATCCTGACAAACTTTACACATGGTCAACAATAACTCTAAAGGAAATTGTGCAAAGACTAAGAACATCTTCTGAGATCCATCACAGTAAGCTCTCCAATGTCCTAAAACTTGTTAGATTATTAGTCAAGGTGAAATCCTAGGCAACACCACTAACAGGAAATGATTTGTGCCATTCTCGAAGTTCAACCTTCAGCCTACCTCGTTATATGCATATGCATATACACTAGTTCCTTATTCGAGCCTATAGCCAATCCATCATCATCCAAAGAAATAAGAAGCCCACCTCCCTTTACACATAATCTACAAAAGAACCCTTATTTGCCTGCAGTGACGTACAAAATACATCACTTACAAAAGACAAGTCAGGTGGAGTATTATTTCAAGTCAGAGGAGAAGGATAAAAAGGAATTAGAAAGAAAAGTGCAATGAGATAAGAAAAGATGAAGAGAATTATGAAAGAAGCTGTGAAAAGAAAAACATCAAGTAGGAATAAGTTTGGTCTCGTAGCCTTCCTCCCTGGAACAATTAAGTCCTTAGGGGTGTTCAACACCTAATACCTTAATGCCAACTGGTATGGGAGTTATTGACTCAAAGTTCGTTAAGGATGGTAGAAAGCTTAAAAAGACCAACATTGCACCATTCCACAAAACTTGGTGAGAGATAAAAAGTGAAAAAAAAAAAAAAAAAGCTTCTAAATAAGGAAGAGAAGTTATCTTCTATGTTTGGGAAAGGAAAGGAGAAAAAGGCACCACAATAAAAATATGCAAAAAGATACAAAAACTTGATGGGAAGGTTGGAAACTTACAATCAAGAGAAATCAAGGATGCATCAAGAAGGCAAGAATGTAAGTTGTCAGTGAAGTATGGGTTAAATTGAGCCTAAAATGTCTAATTATCTACCTCATTACCCAAGCCACACATTACAGGCCTAAAAGACCTATTTGACTCTGAAGGTGGTGTTATACCTACATTAGCGGAGATTAATATGATAAACAAGCATATGGGACTTTAAAAATGAAAGAGAGTATGCCAACTGAGTATTATTCCAAAAGATTAATTGATCTGCCAAAAAAAAAGAGTAAAGACCAACGCACACACATAAATCAGGATTAAATGATTAAATTGTTACACACTATGAATTATTGGTTGGTTCAGCGAACTTAATTGAAAATCTTCCTGATTTTAGATTGGAAACATGTTTAGAAAGAATCATACAACTGACTAATGTTTCCTGCCAAATTGAGCTTTAAACAGAAAAATATCCTTAAAAATAACAGGATGAATTGTTTGAGGACAAACAAAATTTCTTTTCTTTGTCAGACAAGAAAACTTTAAGTTTGGGGAATTTGATGAGTCTTAATACTCTTAGATTCATTTTTATGCCAAAATATGGAATATTCATCAACTTTATGTTTTGCAAATTTTAAAAAAAAAAAAAATTTAAAGCATAAAGAAGAAAATGTGGAAATGCAACGCCTTGCCATGACATGATTTTCGTATATCACAACACAAAATTCAAGCAGGCCAAAGGAACTATGTCGCAGCCAGCAACAAAATGTCACAACAAAGCTTAGACAGAACTCCATGGTTGAAAAAGAAATTTTGTAGCTACAAAGAGCTTTTCTATCACGACATTATTGAAGAAGATTGTTAAGAACCGTCACGATACCTCGACTCGTCAGCGACAACGACAGCGTAGAGCAAAGAAGATGTGGTTACGACATAAACTTTCAAGCCGCAACATAAAACCCCGAAGACTAACATGAATAATGTCACGATAAAAAGACAATCTGTCGATAGAAATTGCCTGTGACATAAACACAAGTTAACTGAGATAAGTGTTTTTATGTTGCGACAGAGTTTTTTGCATCAAGCCAGCTTAAGGAAGAATTGTTGTCGCGACATAACATTCAGAATTCACAACCGAGAGCAACAAAGTCTCTGTCGCAACAAAGATTATTTCTATCGCGACAAACAAAACCTGTTTGAGGTAAATTCCCTGTCGCGACAAGAAGCTGAAGAGCAACACAAGAAGAATTGCAACAAATAAATTCTTGTTGTGACATTATCAAGAGTTGAAAGCATAACCTGTGTCGCAACAAAGAAGTTTTCTGTCGTGACAATAAAAGCTATGGAATGATAAAATTCTGTCGCGACAAAGAAAAATTAGGTCGCGACAGAAATTGAAGAAGAAATGAGAATGGCCAAGGAAAATGTGTCGCAATAAATAATTTTATGTCACAACACATAGCTCAATAAGATAGAGGAATTAGCAAAGAAAAGTCTGTCATGCCCAAGAAATTTCCTATCGCTACAGAAATTTCTAAGGAGTCAAAGAAATCCTGTCGCGACAGAGTTGACAGGCTGAAAAGAAAAAGTTTGTCATGACAAGGAAAATTATGTCGCAACAAACTCTAGAAGGACAAGAACATGAGAAGCTGGTTGCAAACAGGTTTGGTGTCGCGACACAAGGCATTCCTGTAACGACAAAAACAAGACTGCTGAATAAAATCTATGTCGCAACATTATCAAAGTGTGTCACAACACAATCCAAGAGCAAGCCCGGAAGGCAGTCGTGACAAAATAGCGGCTTCTGACGAGAGCGTGAGAATGAAAACTGCGTCACGAAAAATCTTTTTATGCTACGACAAAGAGACCAATTTAGGCGAGGATTTTGGGGATCCATAACGCAATTAATGAAGTGAGGCCCAACATTGGAAGCCTATAAATACACACTTCTAGGGCAATGTGCGCAGCTTTTGACAACTCCAAGACATCTGGGTAGTTGAAGACTCTTGTATATATATATATATATATTCCATTTTAGTAGATTTAGTTTTAGGGTAGCTTAATTTTGTTTGTTTTCCTTTAATTTTCTAGATTTGGTTATTATACTGTAGTGCAGCTTCGAGCTAGTATTTCATTATAAATTCTTCTTTTCATTTATTGTTTGATTTAAATGGATGATGGAAAGTTTCTGGAGTTCATTTATTTCAGTTTGTTCATGATTTCAGTGAATTTTCCTAATCAGTTAGTCACTGATATGAGTAAACCAGTTGTGAAAAGTTGAGCTCACTGGAAATGGGTCATTGATGATAGTCATTTTTCTGCATAAGGCGGAAGAAAGCTTTAATTAGAATTCTTGAATTTATTTGATTGGTATTGTTTATAAATTTACTTGTTCGCAGTACTACTACCGTGTACCCAATGCTAGATGCGTATCTGCGCTCGATTTCGAGGCCTTTGAGTGGCTAAGATAGAGAATTCTAGAGTGTAGACGGTTCCTTGAGTATGGTAGACTAATACTATGAAACTAATGAACTTTGAAGGAATACTCAGATAGATCACCAACTTACTTATAAGTTGAGGATGGTTGAATGAAATATCTGTTTAATCACTCAGAGGTCTCTTCTCTTTCGGCTGAATTGATTCTGATCCCGTGTTAGCTAAGATCTAATCAAGGAGATGGAAATTTTCATCATAAGTGTAGGATGAGGTGTTAATCAAATTGGAGAAACTTCTGATATCACTTTCTATGAGGCGAAATTCTTTAGTCCTAAAGATACAGTATGAAATGCGAGAAGTAGAAAAATACTTATATCTTAGAAAGAGGGTTACATATTACTAGTAACTGATTGGAATCATGTCTCAGAAATGAATATGAACCTTTAATTAGTGAAAAGTATGGTTGAGGGAGAAATCCAAATTATACTACTTTGCATCTTTGACAAATTCAGTTTTCCAATTTATGGTTGAGTTATGAATCGAAAAGATGCAGAAAGTGATTATTACTAATTTATCCATGTCTAGTTTGTCTCACTCAGAGAATTCTCAACCCTAAATTTTATTAAACTTTACTTTTGAATATAAAGGATTTCAGTCTAGGACTATATTTTTAGTCTTCTTATCATCATAACAGTGGAGTTCAAATAGTAATAATCTTGAGTAGTTAGGGTAGTTAGTCTTTTGATTTATCATCTTTCCTCGTGGGAACGATATCTGGACTTTAAATATTCACTTTTATTACTTATGCACGACTGTGCTGCGGTGTCGAGACCACACACACAAATTTAAATGAGTCATTTTACAAGAAAGAACAATTCCCATATTTTCATACATATAATTGTCTTAACAAGTTTTGGGTGGTGCCATGGACTAAAGAAGTTCTTGTGTGGCGTGCAGGAAGATTGGCACCTGCGATCTATCGTGCGGTTTGGTCTTAACAAGTTTTGGCGTCGTTGCTAGGGATAGAAATGATAAATTTAAGATTAATATTCCTTCAACAAAAGGGATTTACTAATTTGGACATTTTCTTTTTGATATTATTTTGAAAATCACAAAAGCAGTTTTAATATGAACTGCTAAAGAAGCTACTAACATTTTTCTATGAGCTTAATGGATATAACTGTCTCCCACATAATTCATTTGAGCTTAGTGTGTTTCTATTTTAGGAAGATTTTAAATGCATAGAAAACCGAAATAGGATCTGTGCCTCTAGACAAGAGGTGAGAGAACCTTATGAATTTGAGGAAGATCCTGATTATAAGTCAGTATGGCAAATCAAAGAAAAGATTGCGGGCTATTCGAGGAAAGAAGAAGAAGTAGAGAGAAATCAAGGCCTAATACTATGGAGGACTTTTGGAGGCTTATTATCGAAGGAGTACTACGGTGGAATGACTGCCATGAAGCCAACAATTTTGAAATTTGAAAATTTGGCATTGATTACCGTAGTGCGACCCAACACTAGTTCAACTGGTCATCCCTACGAAGATCCCGATGAGCATATGGGAGTTGCAGGATGGCAAACACAGTCAAAGAATGGGAGGGAGACTAGAAAGTAATCAAGGCGCAGCTCTTCCCGCTTTTCAGCGAGATGTGGCAGCAACATGGTTTGAGTCATTGCTAATTGGGATCGTGAGCGCTTGGGAAAAGTTGGTGGAAGCGAATTTTTCTCAGCTACTGCTTCTTTGAGATAAGAGGAGAATAATTGTCTTGGCTTGGGGAAGAGAGTCCTTGACGTAAGGGAAAGATTTGAAACTATTAAAAGATGTCCCTGCCATGGAATAGATCGACCGCTCGGATGGATATATTCTATCATGCCATGGATATGCCTCAAAGTACAGTGATGCATCTTGTTGTGGAGCTTTTAAGAAGAAGTGTAGAGAGGCAAGGCAGGCGATTCGAGCCTTGCCAAATGCAGCTATAAGGCTCCATCCCGGAAGCTTCGAGGAGTAAACAAAGCGAGAAGTGGTTTGATTAAATTTGAATCGTATGGCGCCGCAGAAGCCAAAGCTAGATGTAGTGATGAACAAGCGGGAAATGATGAAAGGAGGAATCATCTTGCACGTGAAGTGGGAAGCGGTAAAAGAAGGAACTAGAAGTAATCTTTGAGAATTGATTAGAAGAAAAATACTACCAGTTAGGAGACCAAGTATATGAGTGAAGCGAAAAGTTATCACTTTAAGCACAACTGACTTGCCTACACATACACAATGGCAGGAACCATGAAAACTTTTCATATGGTGTGGAAACACAATAAGGCCCCGGACACAGACGGAATTACCATCGAGGCTTATGCTTAACCAGTTCCAAGAGCGATGCTTGTGAGGGGCAATAAAGAAGAAGGAGAATCGAGAGTCGGAAAAGTTCGATCATTTGAAAATTAGATGCTGAATTTCTTATCATAAAACAAAAGGCTGCTAAATATGCATGAGCAAGATTTCTTGGTGCTGCTCCAGCCAGGGCAAGTATTTGTGTTTCGAGGCAACACAATCTTCTTTGAGCTGAAGACTTCAGATAGAACTAGTAGCTTTCTACGAATATGGTGTCAGTCAAGGGTTCAGTTCCAAGTGACACAAGGAAGGATCCAAGGGAATGTATGGCAGTACTTCTGAGAAGTGGCAAAAAATTGGATAAGAGAAGAGTTGAAAAGGACACTAAGGAAGAAAATAATGCTAAAATTAGAGAATAGTTTTAGTAGCACAATTCAAAAACTACAAAGGAAGAGAAAAGCGGCAAAGGCGGCGGAACGGGTGGAAAAGAAAATCGGAAAAAAATAAGAGGTTAAGGCCTTAGACCTCGAAGTTCCATTCACATCAAAGGCTGCGGAAAGCGAGGTAGAAGAAGCATTCTCTCTAGATTCTTAGAGCATGTTTAAGAAGATGAGAATCAACATTCCTTTCTCGAAGCATTGACTGAATGCCTCTTTATAAAATTATGAAGGAGATATTAAGCGGAAAAATAAAATTGTTAAAGAAGAGCAGTGAGCAGCGACACAGCGTGCGAGGATCTAGTAGCTTCACGATACCCTGCGAAATTAGGCATGCTGATGTGGGAAAAGCACTATGTGATTCTGGAGCAAGCATCAACTTGATGCCTTTGTCTGTTGCTAAAACACTAAGTTTTGGGGAACTTACTCCCGCCATGACTCCTGCAATGGCGTATTTAACACTAGCCCATCCCGAGGGTATCAGAAGATGTGCTGATCAAAGTGGGGAAGATTCATTTTCCCTACGGACTCAGAGTCATTGATATAGTAGGAAGACAACAAGTCCCATCAAGAAAGAAAAGACCTTTCTTAGCAACAGTAGCAGCTTTGATCGATGTGAAGAAAGGAGAATTAACTCTCAAGGTTGGAGATGAGGCAGTGCATGTCAATCTCAATCACAATTTGAAACAGCCTGAAATAAGTAATGCTGATTGTGAGATTGTAGAAACAAAAATTCCCATCAATTCTGAACTAATTAATGAATGTATTTTTTAGAATTCAATGAATGAGAATGAGATGAATTCCTAGTATCTTGAGCATCTTGAAGTTGAATTTCTAGAGTCCAATGTTAAATTGAAAAAGGCAATGCTCAGTGTTGAAGAAAATAATACAGAAAAATCCAACAGTTATGAAACGGAAGATGCTAAAGTAAACAAAAGTTCAAAGGGTTTAATTCTAAAAGAATTACCTGGACATTTGAAGTATGCTTTCTTACAACCAAAAAAAGGAAAACCAGTCATCATTGCAGCTGGACTAACTGAGCTTGAAGAACACAAACTGCTGGAGATTCTCAAGAAATATAAGGAAGCAATAGCTTGGTCCATAGAAGATCTGAAGGAAATCAGCCCTTCTATCTGTATGCACAAGATCTTGTTGGAGGAGAAGGCTAAAACCTCTATAAAACATCAGAGAAGGCTTAATCCAGTAATGAAAGAAGTAGTCCGAAAAGAAGTTCTGAAATGGCTAAATGCAGGCTTCATATATGCAATCTCAGATAGTCCTTGGGTGAGCCCAGTTCATGTGGTTCCAAAGAAGGGAGGATTCACTGTGATCATAAATGTGAAGAATGAATTAATTCCTACAAGAACCGTGATAGGATGGAGAGTATGTATAGATTACAAAAAACTAAACACTGCTACCAGAAATGATCATTATCCTCTACCTTTCATTGACCAAATGCTGGACAGGTTAGCAGGACACTCCCATTACTATTTTCTTAATGGATATTCTGGTTATAACCAGATCAAGAATAGCCCTGGGAGGATCAGAGAAAAACTACATTTACACGCCCTTTCCTGCACCTCGTTTTTATAAGGATGCCTTTTGAATTATGTGTAACAAGTTCCCAAGCACCTTTCAAAACAAGATGTCTATGTTTCTTCTGGATTTGGTGGAAGAGGCCATGGAAATCTTTACGGATGACTTCTCGCATATGGATCCGCTTGAGCATTGTGTGGAAAATTTAGAAATAGTACTTCAGAGGTGTCAAGACAAAAATCTAGCTCTGAATTAGGAGAAATGTCATTTTATGGTGACAGAAGGTATTGTCTTAGGACAGAAGATTTATGTTGTTGGATTGGAAGTAGACCAAGCAAAAGTTGTTGTTATACAAACTCTCATGCCACCTACAATAGTCAAGGGGATAAGAAGCTTCCCTGACATGTCAGGTTTTTATATGATTCATAAATGACTTCTCAAAATCGCACCATTATATGTAGACTGTTGGAAAGATGCAAATCTTGATCGACGACCATGGACCGTGATTTGAAGAAATCAAACTGTATTAGTGGATAGCTCCCATAATGTTGATACATGACTGGAACAATGATTTAGAAATTATGTGTGATGCTAGTGATTATGCAATGGGAGCTGTATTGGGACAAAGAACTAAAAAGATATTCAAGGTCATATACTATGCCAGCAAAACCTTTAATGAAGCACAAAAAAACTACTTCACCACAGAAAAGAAGATGTTGGCAATGGTGTTTGCTTGTGAAAAATTCAGGCCTTACATATTGGGGTCTCATGTTATAATACACACTAATCATGTTGTAATTAGATATTTAATGGTAAAGAAGGAAGCCAAACCAAGACTGATCAGATGGTATTGCTGCTACAGGAATTTGATCTTGAGATCAAAGACAAAAAGGGTAGTGACAATGTGATAGCAGATCACTTGTCTAGATTAGAAATGACTGCTAGAAATGAAAAAGGAACCGAAATAGTAGAAAATTTTCCTGATGAGCAGCTGTTTTTGTTGTCAATTCAAACACCTTGGTATGCTGATATTGTCAATTACTTAGTGTGGAGTTGTACCACCTGAATTCAACTACCAGCAGAGAAGGAAATTGACAACTGATTGCAGATTCTATATTTGGGATGACTCACTACTTTATAGAAGAGGAGCATATATGATCATAAGGAGATGTGTTCCAGAAACAGAACAAGGTGGTATTATGGAGAAATGTCATGCATCACCCATGGCGACACTTTGCAGTGAGACAAAACAAATTTTTAAAATTGGGTAATCGTTTTTATTGTCCTACCTTATTCAAGAACTGTTTTAAGTGGGTAAAACATTGTGATAATTGTCAGAGAATGGGCAAAATAAGTAGAAGAAATGAAATGCCCCTGCAAGGAATTCTAGTGGTGTAGATTTTTTATGTTTGGGGAATAGAATTCATGGGACCTTTTCCATCATCATTTGGTAACATATACATTCTCTTAGCGGTGGATTATGTATCTAAATGGGTGGAAGCATCAGCTTGTCCCAGAAATGATGCCAACACAGTGGTGGGGTTTATACAAAGAAATATTTTGATCAAATTTGGAGCACCCAGAGCAATCATCGGTGATGAGGGAAGCCATTTTGCAAATAAAATTTTTGAAAAACTCATGAGTAGATATGGTATCAAACATGTGATGGGTTTGGCCTATCACCCTCAGTCAAATGGGCAAGCAGAGATTTCCAACAGGGAAATAAAGAAAATTCTAGAGAAAACAGTAAATACAAGTAGGAAGGACTGGTATCTAAAGTTAGATGATGCATTGTGGGCTTATAGAACTGCTAACAAAACTCCCATTGGAATGTCCCCATACATAATTTTATTTGGAAAACCTTGTCATCTTCTTTTAGAACTGGAATACAAAGCTATGTGGGCCATCAAGAAATTGAATTGTGACTTTCAAGCTGCCAAGGAAAAGGGACTACTCCAAATTAATGAATTGGAAGAGTTGAGAAATGAAGCCGCGATAATGCCGAATCCCATGTTAAAAGACCGTGGAGGGTATGATCAAAAGATTCTGACAAGAGGATTCAAGGCTGAAGAACAAGTCCTCTTATACAACTCCAAGCTCAAGTTATTTTTAGGGAAATTGAAGTCAAGATGGTGTCCCTACATAGTAAGCCGCACACCCTCGACGGTGTTAGCCTAAAAATGAATCGAAGGGAATTTAAAGTAAATGGTCGTAGATCATATTTATTCGAGGAAGTATATAAATGAAATAGATCCAAATTGTGAAAAGGGGAAAGAGTTTTGCTGATATGAAGACATTCTGCAGCAAGTGTCTGGCTAAGGACATTAAACTGAGCAGCTTTTTAGGAGGCAACCCAAGCATAATTTTCATTTTAATATTTTGATTAATGTTGATTTCTTTTATGAGTTTCAAGTTTTAGTTTTAAATTTTTGTTAAAATTTTCATTATGAAGTTTGATAGATTGCTAATTTTTTTAATAGGGAAGATCAACTGGAAAGAGATATTATTGGACAAAGACTTTCTCAACTAAAATGTGCAGAAAAGAACTACAAGGGGGAGTATTTCTATTTCCCTCAAATTGTTTTTTTTAATAATGCATAGTTGAAGTTTAGGGAATATAAAGATTTTTAGAGCATAAATTGTTAGGCAACTTCCTTTAGCCAATTGCTTAAATACCTTGTTGAATATCTTGATGAATGAAGAAAGAAATTTGTTGCTTATACTTGAATGGAGATTGTTTGAAGAAATATGTATTTTCACAAGTATGAACTCAATGGAAGACTTTATTGCATAGTGTCATTTGGTTTGAATGGTTGAAAGCAAGAAAATATGCAAGGAAATTGAGGTAAACAAAATCCTGTCGTGACAAAAATTGTTATGTCGCGACACTGGTCGAACTTTTGTTGCTAAAATAAAACAGGCTTTGTTGCTACAGATTTTCTTTTTATTGCAACAAAGTTGATGCTAAAAAAAAAAAAAACTAAGCAAGAAAAAGTTTGTCGCGACATAGTTTCTCTATGTTGAAACAAACAACAAACGTGGGGGTTAGAAACCATGTCGCGACAAGAATTCTGTATGTCGTGACATAATTTGGAGCATAGACAAAAATTGTGTCTCGACAGTTTTTGCTCGGTCGCGACAAATAATTGTCCTAGTTCAAACCTAAGTGCAAAATTTATGTCGCGACATGACTTCTCTATGTCACGACACTAATTTTAAAAGGCACACTTTAGGTCAAAAATATGTCGCGACAATTAAGGAAACACAACAATTCTTGGCCTATAAATAGAAAAGTTCAAAGACTGAAGAGTCATCTACCTCATAACTTTCAAACCATTCAGTCTTTCTCAACGATTCTCTCTCACTCATTCGAAACCCTAGATCCCTAAACCAATCTCTCACAATGTCTGAGCTCCATAACCTGGTTCCAAACCTCAACGAAATCATGGAAGAATATGATGAGTTGGAGAATGAAACAATTCAAGCCACTCATGTAGTAACAAGGCAAGGTGAAGAGAGAGCTGAGGTAAAACTTGAGAAAATTGTGGAAGAGTCTAGGAAGAGGAAATGAAGAAGCAGAGAGCAGCGAACAAAAATCTGGTGACTGGGTCTTTGACATTACTTAAATTGCTTGGAGAGACAAGCTACAGAACAGAGACTTCATAGGGGAGAGAGGCATCAACAAATGGGTTTCTCCATTCTAAGAGCTTGTCAAAAGCAAGGGATGGCATCTGTTCTGCGAGCATAAAGCCCCTGGATTTGTGGATGTGGTAAAAGAGTTCTATGCCAACATGGTGGGGATGAAAGATAAGGTTGTCTACATCAGAGGGAAATGGATACCCTTCGGAAGATAACAGATTGACCAGACATGCAATCTTCAGGAAAGGAAAAATGGGTCAAAATTCAAAAGACTGGTGGAAACACCTAACTCCTAGAAGATTGTAGACCTACTAACTGATAGCAAAGGGAAGTGGAATGCCACAAGGAAGAACCCACATGAGTCTATAGCCAAAGGAGCACTGATTGAACCAGCAAAGGTGTGGTTTTATTTTTTATGTTCAACATGTCGCTTCCAAACATTTACGACAACAGGGAGAAAGGCAAGCCTTTATTATATGACATCCTCAAGGGATATAAATTCAGTGTGGGAAAGATAATAGAAAACTCAATTCTTAGTTATTACAGAGGAGGATACAAAGGGTTGATCCCTCACCCAACACTGATTTCAAGACTCTGCATCTTAGGGGGTGTCCAAGGAGACTAGGAAGAATAGGAGAACTGCCCCAAGACATCGCCCTTAACATTAACTAGAATCACCAAGGGGCCTAAAAATAGAAACAGGGGAAGACAAGTGGAAGCTGTAAGGGAAGAAGAAGAACTAGTGGAAATACAGCAGCCCCAACCTACAGATGAAGCACCAGAACTCCCACAAGGGCGTAGAAGGAAATTAATACTCGACTTTCTCCCCGGTGAGAGACAAGTCCAACCAGAGCAAGGTGAAAGCTCGGAGCCCCTATAGCAAAGAAAGGTAAATGCTAACCTTGTTACAGACCATGAGACAAGAAATGGAAGAGTGGGACAAGCAGCTGAAGCTCCAACTACAACTCAGGGATGAGTACATGGAGTCTGAGTTGAAAATGAGGGACCAAAACTTAGAAGAGGCCCTAAAGCGGAGGGATGAAGAATGGAAAGCAGTATGTGTTCAAAAAGGAACAAGAGCCAAGTGAAGAACCGAAGGCAAGAGAAGATGCTCCTTTATCTTCTCAAAGGAATAAAGAAAGTGAGCTATTCAAGATCATGAAGGAAAGGGAGGATGCCATGGAAAAGAACATGCTGCATAAGGCAGATGCCTTTAGGTATCTAAACAAGGAACATCATAATGAAATCAGAGATTGAAAAAATAGACAAGGAATTGGAGGGCACCCTGAACTATGGGAAAATGTCGATTTAAAAGCTTGGATATGATAAAGGGCACCGATCAAAATGTGCTCGCCTGTGGGTGAGCTCAGGGAACTCGAATTCCGACATAGACGTAGACAAATGACATGATCAAGCAACTAGCCCTAACTATGGAGTGGTCTGTACTGAATAGAAGTGGAGAAGGCAGTAAGTCAAGACAACCATAAGTCCAAATCCCTGAGTTCTCACCTTCTGCAGTTGGGTATAAGTTAGATCCAGTTAACCTACCATCCTCCCATCCTCCCATAGGCATGAAAGAAAAAGAAAACAGCTCACCCTTCTCTTCCATCTCTTCTCCCTCTCTGTACCTAATGTCCATCCTTGAAACATTCAATGAAATATAAATTGTGCATTTTTGTGCAGATATTGATGTTCACCCTGTTTGTGGAATATTTTGTGTGTTTATGTTTATGTTCTTTCCTTCTCTATGGTTACTTTTGAATAAATAGGAACTGATGAAGTTTCAAGGAATAATTAATTGAATAATTGAGAAACCAACTACTTATATCAAACTGATAAATTGCTGCAGCATGTTTGGTTGATTGGAACTGATTAAAGAATAACATTGTGGTTGTGTTAGATTGTTTAAGCTGAATGCATGATTTAAATGAACATTTTGACTGCAAAAAGACAACAAAAATTTTAAAAACTAAATAAAATTCCTGATAGATGTATGGTAGGATGAAATGTGAATGGAAATGGAAAGTTGTAAGGTTAATAAATGTTTAAACTTATTATAATAAAAAATTCTGATGGAATAAATAAACCTATAATTCGTTTGCGGTAAACAATGAAGTATAAAAATCCCGAGCAAAGTTTACACACAACAATAACTCAAGGAAATTGTAGCTAAGACTAGGAGCACCCTGCTATCCACTCAACACTCCAATGTCCTAGAACTTGTTGTAGGGATTAGTCAAGGCAAAAATCCTGTGCAACACCACTACCAGGAAATGATTTAGGCCATTCTTGAAGTTTGAACCTTCTCTTGCCTTACCCCGCAGGCATATGCATATACACTAGTTCCTTATTTGAGCCTATAGCCAATCTCATCATCAACCAACAAATAAGAAGCCAAATTCCTCCCTTACACATAATCTTACAGAAAGAACCCTTATTTGCCCAAAGTATCAGACAAAGTACATCAATGACAGAAAAGGACAAGTTTGGGGGAGTATTATTTCAAGTTGTAGAGAAGGATAAAAAGGAATGAGAAACAAAAGTGCAGTGAGATAAGAAAAGATGAAGAGAATTATGAAAGAAGCTGTGAAAAGAAAAACATCAAGTAGGAATAAGTTTAGTCTTGTAGCCTTCCTCCCTTGAACAATTAAGTCCTTAGGGGTGTTCAACACCTAATACCCTAATGCTAACTGGTATGAGAGTTATTAACTCCAAAAAGTTCGCGCTAGAAGCTTAAAAGACCAACAACATCAGACCATTCCACAAAACTTGGTGAGAGATAAAAAGTGAAAAAAAACAAAGCTTCTAAAATAAGGAAGAGAAGTTATCTTTTGTGTTTGGGAAAGGAAAGGAGAAAAAAGCACCACAATGAAAAATATGCAGAAAGATGCAAAAACTTGATGGGAAGGTTGAAAACTTACAATCAAGAGAAATCAAGGATGCATCAAGAAGGCAAGAATGTAAGTTGTTAGTGAAGTTTGGGTAAAATTGAGCCTGAAATGTCTAAATATTTACCTCATTAACCAAGCCACACACAAGCAAGCTTCCTTAAAAGACCTGGCTTCTTGATTCTGAAGGTGGTGTTATGCCTACATTAGTGGAGATTAATATGATAAACAAGCATATGAGACTTTAAAAATGAAAGAGAGTATGTCAACTGAGTATTATCCCAGAAGATTAACTGATCTGCCAAAGAAAAAGAGTAAAGACCAGCACACATACAAAAATCAAGATTAAATGATTAAATTGTTACGCACTATGAATTATTGGTTGGTTCAGTGAACTTAATTGAAAATCTTCCTAATTTTAGATTGGAAACATGTTTAGAAATAATTCTACATTTGACTAATGTTTCCTGCCCAATTGAGTTTTAAACAGAAAAATATCCTTAAAAATAACAGGATGAATTGTTTGAGGACAAACAAAATTTCTTTTCTTTTGTTTGGGGACAAGCAAAACTTTAAGTTTTGGGGAATTTGATGAGTCTTAAACTCATCTATTTTTTATCCATTTTTTTGGCATGTTTTTAATAATTTTAGATCTATTTTTATGTCAAATTATGGAATATTCACCAACTTTATGTTTTGTAGGTAAATTTGAAAGTGCAACAGGTGAATAGCAAAAAGTGGAAATGCAACGCTTTTGTCGCTGACATGATTTTCGTGACGCTGCAACACAAAAATTCAAGTAGCTAAAGGGAATCCATGTCGCAAACTAAAGAACAAAATGTCGTAATAAAGCTCAAACAGAATTCCATGGTTGAAATAGAAATTTTGTCACTACAAAGAGCTTTTCTGTCGCGACATTATTGAAGAAGATTGTTAAGAAAACTGTCGCAAAAATTCTTGACTTTGTCGCAACAACGATTAAAGCAGAGAGCAAAGAAGCTGTGTCGCGACATAAACTTTCTGTCGCAACATAAAAAGCCGAAAACTAACAGATGAATTATGTCGTGACCAAAACAATCCTGTTGCGATAGAAATTGCTCAAATTACAACACAAGTCAACTGAGACAAGTGTTTTTATGTTGCAACAAAGTTTTTTGCATCAAGCCAACTCAAGGAAGAATTGTTGTCGCAACAAAGAAAATCCTGTCGCGACATAATATTCCGAATTCACAACCAAGAGCAACAAAGTATCTATCACAACAAAGATTATTTCTGTCGCGACAAACAAAATGCGTTTGAGGTGAATTCCCTATCGCGACAAAAAGCTGAAGAGCAACACAAGAAGAATGGCGACAAAGAAATTCTTGTTATGACATAATCAAAAGTTGAAAGCATAACCTGTGTCGTGACAAAGAAGTTTTATGTCGCGACAATAAAAGCTATGGAATGATAAAATTTTGTCACGGCAGAGAAAAATTAGGTCCTTGGCGTAAATCAAGAAGAATTGAGAATGGTTATGCGCCAGGTCAAGAACAAATAATTTTATGTCGCAACACATAGCTCAACAAGCGAGAGGAATTGGGAAAAGAAAAGTTTGTCGCGACTAAGAGTTTTTCCTATCGCAAATGTAATTTCTAAGGACTTCCAAAGAAATCCTGTCATACGCAGTTGACAAGTCGAAGAGTGTGCTTGTCACGACAAGGAAAATTATGTCGCGACAAACTCTAGAAGGACAAGAACATGAGAAGCTGGTTGCAAACAGGTTTGGTGTCACGACAAGAACAAGACTGCTGAATAAAATCTATGTCGCGACATTATCAAAGTATGTCGCAACACAATCCAAGAGCAAGCCCAAAGAATAGGTCGCGACGTAAAAACAAGAAGCGCTACTTACAGAGGCAGGACAAAGATCAAAGCCTGCGGCGACAGATCTTTTGGCGCGTCACGACAAAGAGACCAATTTGGGCCAGGATTTTGGGGATCCACAACGTAATTAATGAAGCGAGGCCCAACATTGGAAGCTTATAAATACACACTTGTAGGGCAATGTGCGCAGCTTTTGACAACACTAGGACGTCTGGGTAGTTGAAGACTCTTGTATATATTTTTTTCCCATTTTAGTAGATTTAGTTTAGGGTAGCTTAATTTTGTTTGTTTTCCTTTAATTTCTAGATTTGGGTATTGTACTGAAGTGCAACTTCAAGCTAGTATTTCTTTATAAATTCTTCTTTTCATTTACTGTTTGATTTAAATGGATGATGGAAAGTTTCTAAAGTTCATTTATTTCGCCTCTTCTGCTCATGACTTTGAATTTTCCCCGATCGGGCTTAGTCACTGATATGAGTAAACCAGTTGTGAAAAGTTGAGCTCATTGGAAATGGGTCA
Source organism: Tetrastigma voinierianum (assembly GCA_016808115.1). Lineage (NCBI taxonomy): Eukaryota > Viridiplantae > Streptophyta > Magnoliopsida > Vitales > Vitaceae > Tetrastigma > Tetrastigma voinierianum. Next base: position 1,516,572 of record JAEQBH010001275.1, on the reverse strand, counting down.
TTAATGATAGTCATTTTTCCGCATAAGGCGGAAGAAAACTTTAATTAGAGTTATTGAATTTATTTGATTGGTATTGTTTATAAATTTACTTGTTCTCGCTACTACTCACAGATCTGAATGCTGTGGTAATTGTATCTCGCCCCACCTAAGAGGCCCTGAGTGACACAGAGATTGAGAATCCTGAGAGTGTAGAGTAGTTCCTTATGGGTATGGTAGACTAATACTATGGAACTGATGAACTTTGAAGGATTACTCAGATAGATCACCAACTTACTTATAAGTTGAGGATGGTTGAAGGAAGTATTTGTTTAATCACTCAAAGGTCTCTCATCTTTCTGTTGAATTGATTCTGATCCCGTGTTAGCTGAGATCTAACTAAGGAGATGGAAATTTTCATCATAAGCCGTAGGATGAAAAGGTCAATCAAATCGGGAGGCGTCATAATATCCTCTCTATAGGGCCACTTCAGTCCTAAGATCCGTATGAAGTACTAAAAAGGAAAAATACTTATATCTTAGCAAGAGGGTTACATATTACCAATAATTGATTAGAATCATGTTTCAGAAATGAATATGAACCTTTAATTAGTGAAAAGTATGGTTGAGGGAGAAATCCAAACTATACTACTTTGCATCTTTGACAAATTCAGTTTTCCAATTTATGTTTGAGCTATGAATCGAAAGATGCAGAAAGTGATTATTACTAATTGATCCATGTCCAGTTTGTCTCACTCAGTGAATTCTCAACCCCTAATTTTATTAAACTTTACTTTTGAATATAAAGGATTTCAATCTAGGACTATATTTTTAAGCCTTTCTTATCATCATAACAAATTTCTGAGTTCAAATAGTAAATCGATCTTAAAGTAAATGGGTAGTTAGTCTTTTTTGATTTATCATCTTTCCTCGTGGGAACGATATCTGGACTTTAAATATCCACTTTTATTACTTGTACAACCTGTGCACTTGCAGTGATCGAGACCACACACACAAATTTTAAATGAGTCATTTTACAAGAAAGAACAATTCCATCTTTTCATACAAATGAAAAATGGTCTTAACAAGTTTTTAGCGTCGTTGCCATGGACTAAAAAGTTCTTGTGTGGCGGTACTAGAAGATTGGCATACACTGATCACATCATACAGTTTCGTCTTAACAGCCCCACTCCATCGGCTTAACATACGAGCCTAGCATCGCCCTATCAGAAGCCTCGTCTCCGCGAGTGCTCTGAATTGTGAGATCGGGGCCATTTAGCCTACAAATGGGCGGACTACTCTTGTCAGTTTTCAGAAGAAGTGGCCTCGCATACTGATCGCTGTTAGGAGGCCCTCCAACTAGAGCCCTATCCTCCAGCGATGCACAAGCCTCCCTGGAAGCATCCTAGGCGGCCCCCTCCAAAGCCGACAGGGCATTAGGGAGTTATTATGGAGAGTCCACAATAATCACTGCTAAACTTTTCTAAGCCTCTTCATCTGGACCAAACCGTTTTAGGAGCTTGTTGCCTAGCCCTTCAAAGCCAAAGGTAGTCTCTTTTTGAGCACTTGCAACTCGCTTGCGTATCCGCGCGGCGAATCCAGCAACGAGGCTAAACGTATCTTTTTCCCTCTCCTCAACCGTCTCACTTGAGATTGGATCCACCAAATCCACAAAGCCTTTTAGGTCCAAAGACCGGCACCCTAATCCGTCTAACGTTTGCCTTCTTTCTCTTTCTCTTGCAAAATTTCTCGGGGTCAATGCGGAATTTTGTTCCATCAAGGGTGATTGATCGAGGAGGACAAAGCTAGCCAAGGCTCCTTCAACGATCTCGTCTTGAAGCTCTTACTCCTGAACGAACCCCGCTTAAGAAGAGCTACAAGGGATCGACTTCAAAAGGTCAGCGAGAAAGACATGTTCGCCCCTAATAAGCTCTCCTAGCAACGGGTGGGAGATGATAGGGACTTTGTAAGGGAAGGGGCTGACACCTAATTCCCGTAAGTTCTTCACAGATAAGAGGAGCTCGTGGTTGCACTCCCCCTTATTGATCTCTAGAAGTCGTATGATGCGCTCCAGACTGGCCTTCTCCACCCAGCTAACCAGTCGGCTTCGTTTATGCCTACCTACAAAAATTTCAAAAAAGAAGGGCATGTCAAAAACACAAACGGCCTAGGGGAGTACAAGTTCAACCAAGATGAAACAAACTTGGGAACGAGAGAGACTGGTTCAGATCAAAGGGAAGCCTTGAATAGCCCGACATCTCGTACCACGGGCCTTTAACCAAAACAACCCTTTTCGCTACAGTCTTATGGGAGTTCGGGAGCCCGGTTACAAATTGCAACCGAGGGTTGTAGGCAGACATAGATAGGTGGCCCCCAATCCCATGCTTCAAAGTGTAAATAAATCAAATCTCTACCAGCGAAATATCCAACTTGTATAGAAAGTTTAGCACACTACAAATCATCAGAATCTAAAAGACATTCGAATGTACGAGTGCAGGAGGTGCCTTAGTGAAGTGTAGAACCTGAGGCAAAGTCCAGCAGTAAACTGCTCTCGGGGTAAAATAAACAGCATTATCTACCGCTCCCATTGTCGAGGTAGCAGTGTCGTCTAACACCTCTAATCTGATGGCGATAGGAACTTGTCTAAAGGACCTCAAGTCCTCTATGTATACAGCGTGCCAATCGCATCGCGGGCCATTTCCCCGGGGGCCCCCACGGCCCAACCCCGACCGGTGAAGCCTTTTCGTGACCTCTCACCATTCTATAGGAAAACAAACAAATAAAGGGGGATCAGCCAAAAGACAAGAAATCCCCCTCTTGAGGTCTAACAACCCGCTAGTGACAAAACTTAAGAACCCCACCGGTGAACGATATTCGCACCATCAGAAAGAAACGAGAACTTTCTGACCAAAAGATACTCAACAAACAGAGCCACAAAAAAAAAAAAAAAAAAAAAAAACAATCAAACAAAACAAAGAAGGAAATACAAACTAGTTTTAAAAAAAAGTCACCAGAAAATTGAAAGTTGTGAAGGGATCTCCGACAATTCCTTCCTAAAGAATGTTTGGTGAAACACACATGAGAAAGGAATTTGCAAGAGGTAAAGAGTTTTATAACTCCAGAAAAAGAAGCCCGAGCTCCAACCCCTATATAAAGCAAACATCACATGCGCAGACGAACGTGTCATGACATCATGCACCGCAAACATGTTGGGAAACATGCGCTACCGACAAGACTTTATATCCAAATTATTTCACCTTACGACGCTGCCTAATGTAATGCGATTAATTCTTCCTTGGCCCTTTCAACTTTCCACACTCAAAGTTTAGAAACACCGTATTTTCTCCAACTGAAAAAACACAAACCTTCAGCAGGGGAAAAGGGGGGCATTGTGAGTACTATGGTTCCTGCATCTAGACCCACCACTGATGGGTCCGAAAGTACATTGCCCCCATCACGAAACGACCCGCACTCCACTCTCTACCATATGCATGAAACCAAAGGGAACTAACTGTACATGGTGAGTCTTAATCGCCATATGAGAAAGCTTTTCGAATGTCCTATTAGAGATCTACTTCATGGCTGGCCTCAGCCCAGTGGTTTCAAGTCCCCCAACCGGCCACCCTATCGCATATGGGAAGTTTGTTATGGATAAGCATATGAAAGCAAAAAATACGCAAAAAATATATTTATCAGCGAGTTTCCCAGTTTCCAAATCCATTATTTTTCGGAATATTAATCCTTGATAAGAATCCCTAAAATTAAGAGATTTTATTCTTAAAATTAAGGGAAGATTGATGAACCATGCCCTATAAATCGAGGAGATCTTCCACGAGGTAAGGGCATTCGAACTATGTTTAAAATTCCTATCCTCTTCCTGCTTCTTTCATTAAATTAACTCTGAGGTGGAGTTAAGTAATAATCCGCCGCCTGATCATCTTTTGTAAGTTCACATTGCGCCACTAATGCTCGAAGGTTCCAATGATCAAGGTAACAACACCAACCACGGTTTATTAAATATATAATTTATGATAAATAAAATTAATTGTAATATTTAATTTTTTCATATTCGTTTTTTTTATTTCTTTTTATTTCTATGTCAATATACTTATAAATCATGTCATAAAATTTTTATTTTGAAGTAGAGTTTTTTAAGACAAATTTTTATTTAAAATATTTATTTGTATACAAATAAATTAAGACAAAATTTTATTAAATATTTATCGGTATACATAAATTAAGACAAAAATTTATTTAAAATATTTATGTGAAATTTCAATTAATAAAGATAAACTTTTAAAAATAAAATTATTCAATAAAAGTAGTATCTCAAAATTATAAAATAATTAGATAAAGTTTATAAAAATAAAAGTTTGTTTGAGATTTTATAGGATAAAAATGGAAAATATAATATTTTATAGGAGCGTTTGAAAAAAAAACAACGATTTATAGTTTTTTCCCATCATCTCATAATAAGCTATCAAAAGCTGATTAGATGTCTTTACCAAGCATCCTTCAAGAGCTGATTGGGGGATAATTAGCTATCAGCTACTAATTCCTCCTTCAATCCGCTCAACCAAATAGGACTTCAGTTTAAAGAAGGAACGATTTATAGTTTTTTCCCATCAACTCATAATAAGCTATCAAAAGCTGATTAGATGTCTTTACCAAGCATCCTTAAAGAGCTGATTGGGGGATAATTAGCTATCAGCTACTGATTCCTCCTTCAATCCGCTCAACCAAACAGGACTTTAGTTTAAAGAAGGAAGTCTAATGAAGATGATAGGGGATGCTTTTTCTCTCATTTTCTTTCTATCCAAACAACTCCCTCTCCATCAACATTCTCTTCATTTTCTCTTTTCATTCTTCCCTCTTCTTGCTTCTCTAGCCTCTTCTCTCTTAACCCATCAAGGTTTCTAACTCAAGTAACATCATGACCCACTATTAACGATATTAGCTATTAAGGTCTCCATGGAATCGCTCAAACCTTTATATATGTAAGACAATTTTTTTTTTTTTTATATCATATATGTAAGACAATTAAACAATATAATTTATCTTTCATATTAATATAACTTCGCTCTTAAATATTACTATATTTTATAAAATAAAAAATTACTCATATATTTATATTTAGTCAATAACAAACATAAAAAATAAATATACTAGGATTTTTTAAATTATAAATATATTTTTAATTTCTCACAAATACATGAATTATATTTTATGAATCGTTATAACATTATAATTATATCATAGTTCAGAATCTTTGAATCATAATTCAGTAACATTTTTTTTTATCACTGAACTGATTCTAAATATATAAAAAAAAAATTGATTTATTTAATGTGGTCCACATAATTTGAAGCGAAAATGAGTGCTGTTGAGATTTGATTGGGTATATATACCTTTAATGCTTCAGTAATATCAGATTACCATAATCAGAATGGTGTTTCATAGTTCGAACTCCTTTTAGTTCTCTGTGTTTGGATGAACAGAAAAAATACGAGAATTCCCGATCATCTTCTTTTTATCCTATATTTTGAGAAATGAAATAATTGAATCTCTTATATATACTGCGTCTGGTGCTTTTTACATTAAAGTTATAAGATACATTTATTGGTATATGTTTCATGAAGTCTTAGGTTGGGTTAAGCACATATAAACTACCCAAGCTCATTAATCAACTAGAAGAAATTTCTTTTTTGATGCTATATCCAAAAAGGGTTATCATTAAATGTATAATAGTATATTATTAAAAATTTAACGTCTATTCTCGTTTCTCATTTCCTTTATAAACCTTAATTTCTTCTATTCTTTTTTTTCCTTCTTGATAGAAAGGATGAGTGGTTTTTTGGTATTTCTTAATCTGAAATCACCCCTCCTATCATTCGTCCACTCATATATGAGATTTATCTCTCAATAAAGCAGTTTCTTCCATCCGATTTGAGTTTTCATTTGATTTTTCTTTGTTTCCTTATGTTTTTGTCACTAACTTGTTGCAGCGTAGGATCTGAGTTTTCATTTAATTTTTCTTTGTTTCCTTATATTTTTGTCATCGACTTATTGCGACTTGTGATTGTTCGTTGGTTTTTGTGTAGGCGATTCAAATGACGGCATTGCTTTGATCAAATAGAGAAATTTTATCAAATCCCTATTCGTCAGTATGTTTCATCAGACTTGCAATATCAGGTATTCTAAGTATTTTAGAATTAGCAATTGTGTAGTCCTCGAGCCGTTTCTTCTTACTATTAACTTGGATGCTCTATCATTCTCTAATGTTTTTAATAATTTGATTTTCTGCATTCGGATGTAATATATTGCCGTCTTGAATCACTGAAATTTCTCTTTTCCTTGTCAAAAAAGAAAAAAAAACATATGATAGTAAAAATGGTCCCATAGTAAAATATATAGAAATAAAAATAAATTTAGAATATTGTTAAATGAATAATGTATTACAGTTATCATAACATAAACAAACATTGTACAAGTTGAATAGAAGATGTCGTAAAACTGTTTAGATAAATGTGCTAAAACTATATAATATATCTACACATAATTATGACATATGAGTACTATATTCGGGAATGTTTCGTCCGTTTGAAATTCAGGAAGTGAAGGAGGCCATCTTTTCCATGCACCTGGATAAGGCACCTGGTCTAGATGGGATGAACCGGGCATTTTTTCAGACATACTAAGATATTGTGGGGAATGTGGCCACCAGGACGTGCTTGAGTTACCTTAATGATGGTGTAATTTCAGAAGAGCTGAATACCACCCACATAGTCCTCATCCCCCAAAAACCTAAACCGGAGAGAATCTTTGACCTCAGGCCCATCTCTTTATGTAATGTTATTTATAAAATCATAGCAAAAATCCTAGCTAACAGATTAAAGTTGATTTGTTCTTCTCGCAGTGATTTCCGAGACCCAAAGTGCTTTTGTTCCAGACAGATTGATCTCGGATAATATAATGCCGGCATATGAGATCAATCACTACATGAAAAGGAAAAGGCAAAGGAAACATGGCACAGTGGCGCTAAAGGTAGACATGTCTAAGGCCTATGATCGCATGGAATGGGAGTTCCTCGAAAATATGATGATTCATCTTAGTTTCCATTCGGACTGGATTGGAAAGATTATGGCTTGCATGAGATCAGTGAGTTACCATGTGGTACAAAAAGAAGAAATGCTTGAACCAATCAAACCAAGTAGAGGCCTTTGCCAAGGTGACCCTCTCTCTCCTTTTTTGTTTATTTTATGTGCTGAGGTCTCTCTAAGTCCATCCAGGCACTAGAAAGGCAAGGTCGCATTCATGACTGTAAGGTGGCACGAAGAGCATCGGAATCATCCCACTTGCTCTTTGCCGATGATTGCAATTTTTTCTTCAGGATGTTGATGAGGCCCAACAGGTGAAGAATTGTCTTCTCCAATACAAGAAAATGTCCAGGCAAAGGATAAATTTTGATAAATCGTCCATCACTTGTAGCTCAAATGTCCAGGGACAAACCAAACAATTGGTTAGCAAACTACTCGCAGTCCCTCTGGAGGTCGCTAATGGAAAATACCTGGGGGTACCTTGCCAAGTGGGAAGAAACAAGAAAGAAACGTTCGCCTATATTAAGGAACGAGTTTGTAGCAGATTGTGTGATTGGATAAGGTTACTTTTCTAAAGGCTGACCAAGAAAATTCTTCTCAAATCTATTATTCAAACCATCCCCTCATAGGTTATGAGTGTGTTCCTACTTCCTACCACTTTCTGTGCACAGATAGAAATAATGATGAATTCTTTTTGGTGGGGTAGAAACCGTGCTCAAAGAAAAGGCATTTGTTGGACCTCATGGGATATATTGTGTACTAGCAAGATTATGGGTGGATTAATGGGGTTCCAGAAACTTCGACAGTTCAACCTCACCCTTCTTGCAAAGCAAGGGTAGAGACGGCTATCCACCCTAGACTCATTAGTGGATCGCATATACAAGGCAAGGTATCACCCTACCTCCTCCTTCATGGATGCCACGTTAAAAGCCAACCCAAGTCTCATAGCATTTTGGCGGCCGAAAATGTAATTAGGAGCGATGCAAGGTGGAGAATTGGGAAAGGTGATCGAGTGATGGTATGGGCAGACCCATGGTTGCCGGACATGGGAAATCCATAGGTTGAATCCCCACCTGTAGAGGGTCTTGAGTTTGCCACGATGGAGTCGTTGAAGAGGCTTAATGGCACTGGGTGGGATGATGACATATTAAGGGCTTATCCAACAGATTTCCCCTAGCACCAATTCACCTCAAGATCAATGGCAATGGCACTATGAGTTGAAGGGTGAATATTCTGTTAAAAGTGGCTATCGGTTGACCCACCCTCCAAGCAGTCCCGCGCGCTATAGAACCTACAAACATAGAGTGGAAAAGACTCTGGTCCCTCTCTCTACCACCGAAAGTGAAGAACTTCATCTAGAGGGCTTGCCGGAATTTACTTCCAACGAAAAAGGAGCTCTTTCTCAAAAGGGTAACAGAGGACAATTTGTGCCCAAGCTGCCATGGGGTTTGTGAGGACTCCCTTCACGCGTTGGTCTCTTGTCAGCATGCCCAACGAGTGTGGGAGGTATCTATAGTCGGCACCGTGCAGCAAGCAGACACCACGTTTGGCGAATGGTGGCGCGAAAGATGTCTTAGACAAACACGGTGGATCAGCTGAATCTGGTGGCAATGACTTGTTGGATGATCTGGAACTACCAGAATTCCGCTCTATGGACCAACCGCCATGAGGAAACTAACCAGGTGTGTATGTCCGCATCTTCCCTCCTCCATGAATGGACCCAAGCACAAGTCCCAGGTCACTTACCTATCGGACCTCTGGAAGGGGCGAGTGACAAAAGATGGGTTCCATCGGCTACGTATACGGGCACCCTTAAATGCAATGTGGACGCCGCGTTGTCCTCACACCCAAATATGCTTGGCTTTGGTTTTGTTATTCGGAATTAGAGAGGCGAGGTCTTGGTAGCAAAAAATGGTAGGATGGTGGGACCGATAGAAGCAGTTATTGCGGAGGCACTAGGGTGTAGGGAAGCTATAACTTGGATCCAGCAACACGGTTTGGTGAATGTTATAGTGGAGTCGGACGCCCAGATTGTAGCCTCTTTGATCAAAAGCTCCACTGCCCTAAACTCTAGTGTGGGTCTTGCCCTTAATGATTGTCGTTCCCTATTAGGCAGCTTGGAGGGAGTTTTGTACGGGGAATGATATATTTGAAAAAAAAAAAAGAAAATATTAGTTTGCAGGGTGTATTATTGACGGAAGTAAGACGTAATGCCGTTATTTGAGACAACGGTCATCGAATCTTGCATAAAATTCTCCCCTATTGGTAGTAAATAGTTATGGCCAACGTTGAAAATTTTTGACTCCTTTGGACATTTATCATCAAAGCAATAATTAAACACAAAATTACAAAATATCCAAAATAAGCCCAAGAAAACAAAATTACATAAGACCAATTGTGCCAAGATAGCCGTTTTTAAGTAAAAATATCAATAAAAAAGCCAAACAGTGAAAGGTCTATGCATATGGGGGACGATGATAGTGAATTAAACGCAAAGAGCATAACAAACAGGGAAAAAATAAGCGAAAATAAAATTTTAGAAAATACATCCAACAAATAAATTAGTAAAAATAAAATGCAAAAAAGAAAAAACCATACCGGAGAGGGGAGGAGGGCCTGAGAGGGGTAGAGGAAGAGAGGGAAGGGAGGCGCGGAGAGGAGGCATGCTCGGACCCGGGACGGAGAGGAGCGTAACGAGGAAGGAGAAGAGGAGAAGAAGCGGCGGAAGGAGAAAAAGGCACCAGGGGAAAATTTTGTGCGGTCGAATGCCCGGTGGGGACGGCGGCTTTGCGAGGAATTGATACTTTTTGTTGTATAAGCAAGCGGTATTATGCGCTGCTAGTCGATAGTTTATACAAACTAATTTTTTTCTTTCTTTTTCAAATATCATTCCATTACAAAACTACGACTTGAAGGGTGCAGTCAGTATACGAAGATCAGCGAATCAAGTTACTCATTACCTAACAAGGTTATCTATTTATGGGTCTAATATAGGAGAATGGAGGGAGTCTCCTCCTTCATTCCTCATTGATGTAATGGGTAATGATTTAAAGTAATGAAATCGATATGTTTCTATAAAAATAAAATAAAATCTGCACATAATGTATCTTGATTTATTATATTTACATATTCGATTTTTTATTTTATTTTGTTAGATATATCTAAAAGCATCACAAATTCAAAATAGATTAAAAGTGGCAGAAAAATAAATTAAGAATGAGTTCAATAAAGTTTTCTCACTTCAGGGACCCACGACTTTGAAACGCGGTTTGTCTAATTTTATTTCATCTAACATGTTTTAATTAAAAATTAAAATACTAAATTCATAAATAGTTTTATCCGTTCTGTTTTTGAAATTTAAAATTTTCCCCTAACATTTTCAAATTTCACTCATCAATTTTCGAATTTCGGACCAGCTGGCCCGGGAGGGGGCCGACCCATTTAAACACCGTCCAAATGGGCGGTCAATATGATTCCTTATTAAGTTTCCCTCGCATTTGTCTGTTTGGTGAGCGAGAAAATCAGAGCCCAACAACCACGGAAAGAAAGAAAGAGCGAGAAAATGGAGAGAGAAAAGAAGAAAGACAGAAGATACAACCTACTAGCTTTCTCTGGATCGGCTGCTCTTGTCGCACTTGCCGTTAGCCTCGCAATCTCCGCCGTCAACGCCCACACCAGGAAAAGAAAGCGCAGAGGTCTTTTCTTTTATTTTCTTTTCTTTTCTTAAGTTTCGAAATTTCTTTTATTCCAAATACTTCCAGCTGTTGTATCCTTTGCCCGCGACGGTTTCCTTGATTCTCTGTGTTGGTGTTGAATTGCACCAGCTCTTGCTGGTTCTAACGTGCGTGTGAATCTGTCGGCACCTGAGATTCTCCAATTGGCGAACAGCATTATATCCAAGTCGAAGGCCGTGCATGATGCGGTTGGTTCGGTTCCTCTTGACAAGGTAATACGAGTGCAGTGTTACTTGTCGTGAGTTCATTTTCATGTGGGAGAATCGAACTTGTATCACTTATTGATTCATTTGGTTCTTAGTCGTTCTTGTTAGGGTTTCAATCAATGTTTCGAGATTGGAGCCAAATTCACAATCATGTACTGGGTTTCTGCCTGAATTTGTTATTGATTCGCTGAACTTATGTTAGAAACTAATGCTACTTTTAGTATTCTGGAATAAAGGTTCGAATTTTGTGCCAGCTGTGATGTTATGACGTCAAAGGTTGTGTGATAGTTTTTTATTTGGATTTTGAAACTTATTTTGGCTTTATCTGTAGCAATGTGGGCAATCGTTTGGTTGCTTCTCAATTTATATCTTTGGTCTTGTGGCTTATTTTTTATCTGTTCTGCTATAATATACAGGCTACATTTGCCAATGTCGTTTCGCCTCTGGCAGAGTTGGAGGCACAGCAATTCGCACTGGTTCAGTCCTGCATATTCCCAAAGTTGGTGTCGACTTCAGAGGAGGTACGGAAAGCAAGTGCTGAAGCAGAGCAGAGAATTGATGCTCATATACTGATGTGCAGGTTTCCTTTCTTTCATTCAGCTGTTTTTCTCTTGCTTTCTTCCTTTTTTTCTTAAATATTTAGAGATATGATTATAATTATAAAATGGAAAAAGAAAGCTGTTTAGGGCATCTGGTTAGTTGGAATGAATGTTGGGATGTGTGGTAAAGGCATACGGACTTGGGTTCAGTTCTTGCATTTGTTGAATGTCTTGAATTTCTCATGCTGGTTGTGATTGACATGGTAGGCAACCCAACGTTTGGGTCCCTACTCCCTATAGAGAGTTGAAGGGTATAAAGAAAAAATAAATGAAAAAATCAAGACACATTCATTTGTGTAACTTATTAAAAAATTTTGGTACTCTTATTATTCTTTTTATTGGCCAAAGATCAATTTAAGCAACAAGCCATGGATCAATTGACTGAGTGGTAATTTTTTTATGGATGACGATTTGACAATCACATTATGACAATTTTTTGAATGGATATCTTGCAAGGCAACTGTGTGGTTTGTGATGAATAATGAATCTTTGTAGACAATATTGAAATGAGGTTACTATGATGGATGAATGGGTTTGACCAATATTTAGAGAGAACTAGAAAAATGGTGATCACTGACAGTCTGAATTGTGGTGCTGCAAAATACTGGAAAGGTGTTTTATTTTTTTAGAAATGCCAGACTCTGGCATATTCATGGCTAAATTAGAAAAAAAGGATAGAACTACCTAACTTAGTTTCAAATTTCTGGGAAAATCTCGCGTTTGATTTTCTCATGCCAAAGATCTTTTAGGGTATTCCTGGAGAATATCTCTTGTTGACTTACATCTGGGAATGTTTGATGTTGTTAAACGTTTTATCCACACCAAGGCCATCTGGGTTAAAGTCCAAAGATGTTTTGTGCTTATCAGAAAAAAGATTAACAGGTCATTTGCTCTATTGAGTATGAATTTAACATTGTGATTTCTTATACAAGATCAGTCAGCGTGAAGATGTATACCGTGTTCTCAAAGCTTTTGTTGCAAGAGGAGAATGGATGAGTCCTGAAGCTAACCGATATGTACAATGTCTGGTAAGGAAATCAAAGTGATCGTACTATTTCTGGCGATGAATTTCTTGAATCTGTTCTGCAAATTGGCCAAGTTATGGAAAATGCTTAATCAGCATGTTTGTTCTCTCTCTCTCTCTCTCTCCTTTTTAATTTTATTTTTGTTGTTTTTTCCTATTTTCCTATTCCCCATTTTGGAAATTTGGGCTGGGAAGAATTACTATAATTTGTCCCCACGGATGAATCAGTGATTTTTTGCATATTTACTTCATCTTTTACTGGTTAGTTGAGCTAGGCCAGTAGAATGGAGGTTTGTCTTTTTCCTCATATATAAGAGAATTTGAGACTCAGAACTGATTATCTTTTCTCACATTCTCCTAACAAACTTTTATAGGATTAACAAGAATGGTTTCCTGTCCTGATATCAGTTTCCAATGGATTTTTATTGTAGGAAAATTTCTTCTCTAAGTTACTGGATCGATAAACCATTAAAAAAAAGCTGATTCAGCATTATTACTGTTGTTGTTATCATTTTAATATCTGACTTTTCAGATTTTGGGCAAAAAAAAGGGAAATTACAGAAATGTGTATTAATCATTGAGGAAATAAGAAAAATGATAAAACAGAAAAAGAAAGTAATTTCTTACTTATTTGAATGTTGAAATATTTATATTTTGCTCTTATCATGCATCTCAGTTCTTTAACATTTCATCTTGAGTTCTTTAATTCATACTGCTTTTCTATGCGGAGCTTGGAAACCTACAATTTTTTTTTTCAGTGGAATGATCCTATTTCAATTCCTTGTTTGTTGACAAAACAACCATTACCGTGCTTATAAATATCATATTTCTTCATTTGAGAAACTTCAAATTAGGATAAAGTTTCAATTATTTTTTGGATTTCAATTCTCCCCTAGATTGCTCTTTGTTGTATGGTTTTCAAAATTTTCTATTCTAAAAATAAAGATTTTAATTTTCTGCATCAGTTTTTATGTTCAAGAGTTGATTCTTTCCTGATCAGTGACAGCTTAGAGACTTCGAGTGGAATGGCTTGAACCTTACTTCAACCAAAAGAGAGGAAGTGCAGCGGTTGAGATCTCAAATATATGATCTTAGTGTACTATATGTCCGGAATATGAGTGATGACAGTAATTTTCTTCTCTTCAGTGAGACTGAGCTGGTTGGGTTGCCACCGGAGTTCCTTCAGGTTGAACAAGTCTTATGTCTGTTTTTGCGATTACCTATCTCTTACTCTTATCTCTTTTTTTTTCCTATTATAAATTATTCACTGCTCCCTTTTAAAGACTTCATCTAATAGTTCAAAGTAAATAACTTTATTGTTGGTGCCACACTTCTATGTGGGATGTTCAATATGATGTTTATCACAAACTTTCAGGACTTCAATATCTCTAGTATGCTGGAGTCTTGGAACCATTTTTCATTATTTTTCTTTTTTTTTTTTTTTTTTGTCTGGTTGACTTCGGGTAATAGTTTTTATTTTAAGGTGGAATTCTTTATTGAATAAATTAAATTGTTCTGGAATCTTTTGTTTGACCATTTCTATAAAGGTTTTTTTGGTTACTGTCATTGTCCTGTGTGGGTCTGTTGGCAGAAACTGGAGTCAATTGAATTTTCATTTATCTGATTTATTCTTCTGAAATTAATGCTAACATATGTTCTTTGCACAGAGCCTAGATAAAGCTGAGAATGGTAAATTTAAGGTTTACTTGAGAAGTTGTCATGCTATTCCAGTATTGGAGCTTTGTAAGGTATGGTCTTCCTAGAGATTCCCATATTTGTCACCCTCAGTATCTACAATTAACTCTATTATGTGTGTGTGTATATATTCCTTTTATGGGCTGAATCATGTGAAAAAAATTGAGACAATTTGGATGATGGACAGGGGACTTTGGCTATTTATGTTGTTGGGAACTATCAGAATTTTATAGAATGCAGCAATATCAAGAACTTCAGATACAGTTTCATTTGGGACACCTGTGCTAACATTCATTAAATCAGGAATATGAGATAGCTCTGAGCAGTAATGGAATATCAAATCTTTTTATAAATCCTAGGTTAAATTTTTCAGTAAGTTGTGGGTATTTGTTGGGAAATCAGGAATCATTATTATTTTGGGTTTAGGGTGCAGCAATATCTATGCTTCAGATATATGCCGTTTGGTTTAGGAATTGGGGTGCATGTGATGTCTGCACTCTGAAAGTGCTTCTTGAATGCTGTAGGTTAATCTGGAGGCTTGCTTTGTGATACTTCAATAGTAGAGAGATAAACCTAAACAGTTGCAAAGGGGAAAAACTAAGAAGCAAATCCAAGTTAGGATGACTGTCTCCTAATCCGAGTTAGGAGAGCAGTAAAAAAGCATGTCATACTAACCAAATCTTTATCAGAAGCTGAAATGCTTCTAGACATTCTATATTTACAAACTTTAAGATTTCTGGAAGTTTCCTTGAACTTTATCATAGGATGTCAATTTCCAAAGTCAATGAATGCTGATTGATATGATGCTCCAATCTGCACTATGCGGGCCTCTTTACTTGGCTGCACTTATATAAACTGCTTTTTGGTTATTGATAAAAAAATAAACTGCTTTTTGGTTTATATTAACCAGCTTCCAGCGCTGATCAAATGCTTTGTCATGGTATTGTTTACCTGAGAGTAACCAAATAATAATTTTTTCTTTTCTATATCTTTATTTATTTATATATTTCTTACTAAATGTTTTTCATGTCGTTTTACCAGTTGATATGACATGCCTGTTATGGATTTTACTTTTTGATTTATGAAGATAGGGAAGACCAGGAGGACAGTAGCTGTGGCATATGGAAAGCGGGGTGGAGAAGCAAATCTTTCTGTCTTGAAAAGCCTGGTAATGCTGATCACGAAATATATAGCATCATATATATATATATATATATATATATATATATATATATATATATATATATATTCAATTTGCGTTATAACTTTTGATCATATCTTTTTTTTTTTTGAAGGGCTAGTTATTTCAGTGTTCTTTTTAACTTTCTTGTACAAATACTGTCTATTATTTTTTGAAAGTATGTATTCTCTCTTCCTTATTAATCCATCATCATTTGTACATGCTGTTTCATGAACATCTTAAACTGCTTTGATCACGAATCTGGGATGATCAGAGCAAATGATAAAGAGAAGAAAACCAATGATAATTCTTACTATTATTATTATTATTATTATTATTTGTTTTTTTGAATTAAAGGTATCACAAACTGCATTTGTTGTAATCTTGAATATTTATTAGCTGTTCTTGTCTCTTGTTCTACTGTTAAACTGATAATGTAGCTTATGCTTGGATTTGTTGGGTCCCACCATTGCTAGAACAATTTCTTCTTTTCATTTTTTTAAACAGTGTCTTTATGTTTATATCTGTTCTTTTAGATCAAATGCTTGTTCTGTCAGCTGTCTGCTAACCGTGTCATGAACAAGTTAAAGTTTTAAAAGATTATTTTATTTTATTTAAAGTATGACCATGGCTTGGGTTATGAAATGAAGCTTATTTATATGAAATTAGTACTCTGAAAAGTGAGATGAATTAAATATGTGGGTAGTAGCATCCAACACTAATGGGAAGGCAGAATTGATTGTGTATCAAGACCTTGTGGAACTCTTCATTGGAACTTCTTAAACTTTTAAAAGAAAGTGTAATTTAATGAGATATTGGAAGTGTTTACTCGAGTCTCCTCAAGGCCATTGGAGGTTTAGACAGCCGTTAACTTCAGGGTCCCGTGGGATTAGTCGAGGTGCCGGCAAGCTGGCCCGGACATTCATGGTTATAAAAAAAAGATATTGGAAGTGTTTACTTTTTATATTTTTTGACAAAAATATGAAAATAGTTTGTCAATGATGACTGTTTTGAGGACAATAATATAACAGTGGAGCAAACAATTGTGATTTTCTAGGTTTGCTAGATAAAACAGTTATTTTTTAAACTCAGTATCTATGTCCCAAAATATTTCACTTTATGATCTCTATTAGATCGTTGGTCACTTTCTTGTTGTATATTTTCTAATTTTTTCATGTCTGAAAAGTCTTTTGTAAATTCTAACTTGGAATATATGCTATGTTCCAGAAAGTTTCAAGAATCATCATGTCAGGCATTAACAGTTCTATTTTTCCATTTTTTAGAGAATAATTTCAAGTTAGATGGAGTCCGGGATTTTGGAATAGCTTGATATTTCTTGCTTTCATTTGAGGGAAACTTTTGGAAATTAAATAGTGCACAGTTCAGAATTGGTTAAAGTTGTTGGATCCTGATGCTATGACATTTGGATTTGACTGTAATAGATGAATGCTATCTAAATTCTTATTGTAGCTAATGTTTGGAGGCAAGATCAATGCTCTAATTTGTGTTCATTGCAGTAATTTATATCGTGTTTTAACTTGAAAAGCTTTTTTGCACATTATGAATGTGCAGATATAACATAGATATGGTTTTCTATTTAATATGCTTTTTTTAATGGAAGTGCATGGAAACCTGATCTTTTTTTCCTTCTCATCTAATCTTAGATTCAACTACGCCATAAATTGGCTCGATTGCTCAGCTACTCAAATTATGCAGACTATGCTGTGGCTGCGCGAATGGCAAAGTCATCCTCAAAGGTTTGAATACTTTTTTTATGCTGTTTCCTATAAGTGATCTATTGTGTAGGATGCTCATGGTTGGAATTTTAAACGATGTTTTTTTGTGTGTTTAAAAGTTAGAGTTCATCTTTCAATTTTTAATCTAAAGATTAGGTTTCCAACAGTTCTTGATCTTGGTATTTGAAACTGACTGGAAATAGGATTGTTGATGCTAAGGGGACATTTGCTTTTTTTTTTTTTACTAAAAACAATTTGCTTTTCACTTTAGGTTGTTTGGTTTTCTACCCTTTCATGACTTAGTGACTTACTATAAGGTTCTTGGCTGAATAGAAATAGTAATTTATTGAATCTTCTTTACTTTTTAGTGCATAATAGAAGTAAAACATTACAAAACCAACAATCTAATGCTTAGCATATTAAGTTCTATATAGTTTTAAGTCTATTTAGTATTAAGTAAAAAAACCACCACGCCCTAAGTCTTATCTGTAAATTTCTATTTTTCTGATATTTCTAAATATCTACATGTACATGGATCAAGTTCCAAGCAAGAAAATAGTTTTTTTTTTCTTACTTGTTTAGAAGCAAATTAAAAAAAAAAATCAATACGGATGCTTGACAAAAGAACAGATGCAGCTTATGCATACATGGAAAAGTGAAGGAACAAAGCGCTCACCAGTCAATAGCTTCGCTCAGCCAACCCATAGTTATTTGAGGCGCAAAAGCCTCTAGGGGCCTTGGTCTGGCGCAGAAAGCCTCCTAGGGCCTTGAGGCGCAGGCGCTTAGTATGAGCAAGTAGGCGCCTTACTACTTTATATATCTACAATATATATATATATATATATATATATATATATATATATATATATATCTCACGATCTCACCCTACCCCTAAGCGAAGCGTACCCTACCTAATATAAATAAAAATTATATATATCACTTTATATAATTTTTAAATAAAAATTTTGAAGTGAGGCGCAAGGCGCACTTGACGTGTGAGCTTTCTTGGGCCCTCTCGCGCCTTTGTAAAGTCCTTGCGCCTACCTTGAGGCAAGGCGCCAACGGCGGGAGTGGTGGCGCTTGGGTTTTAGGTGCGCCTAAGGTGTGCCTTTCACAACTATGAGCCAACCCTCTTCCAATATATCTGAAAATCAACAAGAGGAAGCTTGACATTCCACATTTTATTGTTTGACCATGTGAATAAGGCCTTTAGAGACAAACTCTCTTTGGCCAACATTAATCCACCTGTTCAAAATTATATTGTTGTTCTCTGTCCAAATGGACCAAAACTTTGAATTGTCATGGAGTTTGGTTTCTTGTCTTGATGGAGGAATTCACAATGAATAAAGGTTGATAAGAAATACAATTCCATGATTGTTAAGATATTTAGACACACCTAGTGTGAGAGCAATTAAAATCAGAGAAAGGAAATATAAGTAGAAAGGACATGGGAGAACCAACAATGAAGGCTGTATTTCTCTACAACGATATTTGCAATGAGGGCCTGGAATCATTAAAACTTCTGCAAGACTGCAACAAAAGACTGTTATTGTTTATGAAGACTAAAGGCTGAGGATATGAGAAGGAAATTGAACAGAAGCCTTGCACCGATACCATATGAACAATCATGGAATTGCATATCTTATATCTACAGAGGAATTCACAACGAATATGTATAGTGTTTACAGAAAGCAATAAAGGAAAATAATCCTGGAACACATTGAATGCAGACACCATTATTCAACTACACAAACAATGAAGGAATCCATAATTTAGAGCCTTAAGTGTGGTGCTGATTTGCATCCCTAATGTCCAGGTTGTATGAGCTGTAAGTATCAATCAATCACAATCAAGAAAATTACCAATTTGGAAAACAGTAATTGTGTGAAGAGAAAAATAACTCTTTGATTTTCATTGATTAAAGAAGTGAGGGAACATATCTATTTATACTCTAAGTGTTGGAGCAAATAAAGGAAACAAAGTTAGAGTCTAATTAGGAGACTAAAAAGGAAAGAAAAGAAGGAAAAGATTTCTAAATGGATTAGGAAACTAATCCTTAACACTCCCCCCTAAGTTGGAGCATATAGGTCAAATGGGTTACACGTGTACTTAATCCTAATGCACCAAGCTTGTTAGACATGTACTTAATCCGATGGGTAGATCTAGGGTTGCTGGAAAAGTGCCGGAATTGACTACACGGCGAATTGATTTGGCCGAGGTGAGACACGATCATTAGATGTGTCACCGGAGTTGTCTACATGGTGAGTTGATGTGACCAGAGTGAGACACAACCACTAGATGTGTCGTCGGAATAGACTACATGGCGAGTTGATGGGACCGAAGAGGGTTCTTAGAAAGAGAGGACCCCTTAGGAAAAAAAGAGGGATGCCGAAAAGTGATAAATTGAAAACCTGAAACAACAACCCATGGCTTCGATACCATGTGAAGAGAAAAATAACTCTTTGATTTTCATTGATTAAAGAAGTGAGGGAACATACATATTTATACTCTAAGTGTTGGAGTAAATAAAGGAAACAAAGTTAGAGTCTAATTAGGAGACTAAAGAGGAAAGAAAAGATTCTTAAATGGATTAGGAAACTAATCCTTAACAATTTGAACGGCCTAGATTGGCGCTATCAAAGGCACCATGCAAATTGAGAAGTAAATTAGCCAATCAAGGAAAAGCCCTAGGCACTTTGAACAAGGAGAAAATGATGGACCAAAAACTAGAAGTGTACTTGTAGTCTTTGATATCTGGATTCTCTTACTTAACTTAGCATGCCCCTGTTAGCATGATACATCATAGATGTGGGTGTGGGTGTGGGTGTGAGATCCTTATAAGATAGCCCTACTTTGCTTTGGATTTGGTTGTTGATTTTGATTGATTGCTTTTTTGTAGAAAGAAAGACAAAAGAATTGGAGGAATAAATTCCTTATGATTTTCATTGATTCATTGTGAATATATATATATATATATATATACATAAAAGCTAATCTAACCTTCCTAATATATTACAACTCTATAAGACAAGTTTCCTAATAGGTTACAACTCTATATGTATAGTAGATATATGCTATAACACTCCTCCTCAAGTTGGAGCATAGATATTAATCATGCCCAACTTGTTACATAGATAACTAACCCGGTCCCCACTTAGGGCCTTTGTGAAGAGATCACTCAATTGTTCTCTAGTCTTCACATATCTTGTAGAAATCAACCCGAGTTGTATTTTCTCAAGAACGAAATGACAATCTATTTCAATATGTTTAATTCGTTAATGGAATACTGGATTAGAAGCAATATGAAGGGCAGCCTGGTTGTCACACCAGAGTTTTGTTGGGATTGGTGTCTTAATTCCGACTTCCATTAAGAGTTGATGAAGCCACATGATCTCACATACGGACTATGTCATCGCTTTATATTTAGACTCTGCACTAGATCGGGAGACAACACTATGTTTCTTACTCTTCCATGAGACTAGATTTCCTCCAACAAACACACGATGCCCCAAAGTGGACCTCATGTCTTCCTTAGATCCTGCCTAATCAACATTCGTGAGACACTTAAATCTATTATGCTCATGATTACTGTATAAAATACCATATCTCGAGGCTCATTTCAAGTAACATAAAATATGTTCTACAAATTTTGCCAGTGATCAGCGTTGGAGAGAAGACATATGCGGCCTATGTGACTAAGTGGGCAATATCCATGATGAGTTAATTCGACTTCCCAACTTCTTCCTCTCTCTTAGGATCCTTAAATGTTTTGCCTTCTTTAGTAAGGTGTACGCTTGGAACCATAGGTGAATTGCATGGTTTTACCTCTAACTTTCTATTCTTAAACAATAGATCAAACACATATTGCTTTGAGATAAGAAGATTTCATGTTTGCTTCGCATAACTTCAATGTTTAAGAAGTATCTTAGCATCCCTAAGTCCTTTGTATGGAATTGGCTATGAAGGACTTAAAGTAAGTCTTATTTCGTCGCTCCATTAATAACAATATCATCCACATATAGTACCAACAGAATGATACTTGAATTAGAGTTCCTATAGAAGACAGAGTGGTTAGATTTACTCTTCTGCATGCCAAATTCCTCAACGGCTTGGCTGAATTTACCAAACCATGCATGGGGACTATGTTTCAAACCATACAAAGACTTTCGAAGACGATAAACCTTCCCTATCTCCCCTTGAGCAACAAACCTTGGAGGTTGCTCTATAGACACCTCCTCCTGAAGGTCCCTATGAAGAAAGACATTGTTAATATCAAGTTGGTGGAGATCCTAATTATAAGTGGCAGCCAGGGAAATAAAAAACCAAACAAATGTCATCTTAGCAACAAGGGAAAAAGTGTTGGAATAGTCTACACATAGGTCTGGGCATACCCTTTAGCAACAAGGCAAGCTTTCAATCGAGTAATGGATCCATCGAGATTAACCTTCACTGTAAACACCGAACGACAACCAATGGATTCTTCCTAGTAGGTAAACAAACCAAGTCACGAGTACCATTGTCAGTCAAAACATCCATTTATATCTGGCCTTTTCCTTTAACTAGGGTGGCGAACTTGGCTGTGTTAAACAATGAAATAGAGTTCAAGGTGCAATAAAGAACAATAATCGATGACAAGTGGTCATAAAACAAAATGAGGAAATTGGATGAGCACAGAAAGCGTTTACCTTTATGGAGTACAATAGGAAAAATCAATATTAAAAAAAAAGAAAAAGAAAAAGGAGAAGAGGAGAAGGACTTGGATCAATATCGAAACTTTGGCTAGTGGAGGGGCTCTGAGACTAGGGGTTTGGAGTTACAGTATGCGAGTAATGAGGGTTTTAATAAGACTAGGATGGGTAGAACCGATGAGGAAGCATAATAAACCAGCCGTCATCATCTGCACTTGGACATATGATGAAGCGAGAAAGGAAAATGGGATAGTCTGAAGAATCTGTGTCGATGAACCGCAAGCGGCATTCGAAGAGTGGAGACAAATAACACCTATACCATTTTTGAACACAAGAATATCTCACAAAGATACACTTTAAGGACTTCGGATCAAGTGTAGAGACTTGAGGATGGACATCCCAAACAAAGCATGTGCATCCAAATACCTTGGGATCAATAGGGAACAACGGTTTATTTGGTAACAATTGGTGGTAAGGAGTAGCCCAATTAAGAACCGATAAGGGCATCTTTTTAATAAAAAATTAGGTTGTGGAGACCGTGTAGGCCCAAAAATGTTTAGGGACATTCATTTGGAATAAAAAGGCCCGGGCAGTCTCAAGAAGATGTCTATTCTTTCTCTCAGCTACCCCATTATGAGAGGGTGTATCAACACATGAGGTCTGATGGAGAATCCAATGTTGTAACATGAAAGACTGAAAAAGTTTTGACAAATATTCCTTGACATTATCACTTCTTTAATGTTTGAATAGAGACATGAAATTGTATTTGAATTTCTGTACAAAAGGCGCTAAAATGAGAAAAAAAGCTCAGAATGACTTTTCATTAGATAAAACCCGGTGTCTGAGGAAATCATCCACAAGGTAATGACATATCTAAACCTTTTCGAGAGAATAGCTGAGACCAGGACTGGCAATGAGAATGAATTACTTTGAAAGTGGAAACTCGTTTATTGACTTTAGGCGCTGAATGCGCGTGATGGAGCACAGCGTATTGACCGCGACTCACGATTTAAATGAGGATGGAAGCTAGAAAACATAAGATATAACTTATTTAACAAAGAGAGAGAAGGATAACCTAAGAGACAATGTAATTCAAATGAGGTAACAACTCTGGGGAAACAAGCGGCATCGTTACTTTACCTGTTCGAAGGATGTAGAGACCCCTTAGGCTACGCTTCCTCACAGTAATAGCTTCGCTTTGTCGAAGATCACGAGATAGGACAATAATCAGGAAAAAAATGAGATATTGCAATTAAATGTATGAGTCAGTTTACTCACAAAAAGTAAATTAAAAGATAATTGTGGTAAACTCAGAACAGAGGTCAAAGTGATTAAAGGAGTAGGATGCATTGTCCCTAACCCAAGGACATAAGATGTGGACCCATCTGCAAGGGTAACAGTAGAGGTAGAAGGGTTTGGTTGAAATGTAGTAAATAAACTGGAATTACTTGTCATGTGGTCTGTGGCTCCAGAGTCAATGGCCCAAGTGGAGGAAAGAGGAAATAAAACATGTGTTGGTTTTACCTGACTCGACGAGTGTAGTGATAGAATTAGATGTAGACTTAAGTGATTTCTGATAATGATCAGATTGAAATCTTGGATTTTTATTATACGGCTCCCCGCACAATTAGCGCACATGTCTTGGATAACAAATTTTGAAAATGCATTTGAATACTCTTTCTTTGATAATCTCTCCTTTAATAAAATTAACATTACAACCTATTTTAGACAAGAAAATATTTATAGTAATTACAAATTCTTTGCTAATCTACTTTGAGGAAGAATATATATACGACTAATACCTGAATTATAGGACAATTAACACCTGATTTAGATCTTGAATCCCGAGCCATAATTCTGCCATAATCTTATGATAGGCTGTAATTTAGATCTTCAAATGCGAGCCATAATTTACGCCATAATCTTAGCAATGAGGCATGGTGTTAGATCTTCAAATCGAGTCATAATTTACTGCCATAATCTTGGCAATTGTGACCCACCTCCTCTCATAGTGATATCCCCCTCAAATTGATCTTTGGATGATCGAGAAAGCATCAATTTGGTAACAAAATGATGATCGTTATCGTGAAGCTTTGATAAATATCGTGATGATCAGTGGTGATGTGAGGTAAGAAATGACATAGGCATCATATGCTTCCGCGAATTGAGTGACAATACACTTCTATGTACTTGATGCGGCTCGTGAAGAGCTCAACGGGTTATGATAATTTGGATAACCTTAGTATTATCATGAAGCGGGTAAGGTTCCATCTACGAGAAACGAGCTCGACCAGCAATCCTCGAAGCGAGCAATCTCGAACATGCGGAGAGGACATAGCATGATACTCAGACTCAGTGGAGATTTCGACACCCGATCTTGCTTCTTGCTTTTCCAAGAAACCAGAGAGTTGCCGAATGAACATGCACGGCCGGTAATGGGCGTCAGTGTCGAGAACAACCAGCCCGATCGGCATCACTATATGCAACCCAGTGAATAGGAGAATCCTGGGAAAGAAAAGACCTCAGTAGGGGGTGCCTTGCAAATAGCGAACAATGCGATGACGGCTGACCCAGTGAGAGGTCTTGGGGACTGCATAAAATTGACTAACTTGTTGGGCTGACCAAAGTAATAAATGGGAGTAATAGAGGTAATTGAGCTCCACGCTCGCGTCTATATAAGGAGGGATCGTACGAAAATTCACCTTCTTCCACGACGATGTTAACGCATTCACTTCCTAAGGGGAGTATCAACGAGATGCGATATCTTGAAAGCAAGCTGATACAATTATCTCTACTGAATATCTTTATCTTTGATTTAGAAAATACCGGCCATTTATGGGAGTTCATGAGGCACAAAAGTAGCAAAGGACCTAGGTCCTTCATATGAAAAAGAGCTTTGAAGCGCACATTGAAGGCGAAAATCGAATTCAAAGTCGATCCACTGTAATAATGATATCATCAGCATATACTAGGGCTTAGAAGCAATTCCTTTAGCGGTCTTGAAGAAACAAGAGGAATCATATTGACTGCGGACGAGAAGCTAATAAGCGTGGATCGAAACTTATCAAACCAAGCACGTGGAGCCTGTTTTAAACCATAGAGTGACTTTTTTAGTTTACAAACATCAGAAGAGGGTGTAGAAAATAACCCTAGTGGTGGAGTCATATAAGTGCTTCATAAGATCCCATTAGTAAAAATGCATTCTTAACATCCATCTGTCGTAATGACAACCAGCCACTTAGACGACAATAGCGAGCAAGTGTATAGTGATCACTTTTTTGCCAGCGGTACCGTGTCTCATCATAATCAACTCCATACTCTTGTCACGATTTAGAATGCCACCAACCTTGCTTTGTATGTCGATCAAGTGACCCATCGGATCTCGACAGTAGACCCATTTCTGACCCAATGGTTTTAACAGGTAGGACGGGGTAATATCCCAGTATGGTTCTCTTGAGCTTGAAGTTCTTCTTGCATAGCTTTCTCAACATACATGTTTAGTAGCTGAGAATAAGAGGTAGGGTGTAATGTCGACGAAATAGCCGAAACCACCTATCGGGAGGACGGTGATCGATTAGATCTTGGCCCGGTTGAAGTAGACGCTTTGGATCGAGGTCGGGAAGGATTTGCTAGATGATGCATTTGTCAAACCATTGATAGACAAAACGGGTTTAAAAAACGCTCAATGGAGGAGATATATCATCAAAGCTAGGAAGAAAGAACACCATGTGAAGATCTATACTAACTTGAAAATATACCATGTTCAAAAAACACATTTCTAGCTAACACTTGATGGAATTAGTGGTAGCTTCACCTTACAAAAATCCTTTGTAGTATTGCTATATCCCATAAATGCACACCTTACGAGATTGTTTGTAAAGCTTGACGTTCATGTGAAGCGAATGAATGAAGCAGCAACGTAAAGTGTGTAGCGTGTAATGATAATTAAAATTTGCAGCCTGTGAGGACGAAGTAAGAGAATCAAAATTCAATTGTTGAGAAAGGTAGTAGATTAATCGGATAAAGCGCGGTCGGCGAGCTTCCGCGAAATCTAGGTGGGCGATGCCTCTAAGAGTAAGTCACGAACCATATCCGATAGTGGCCGGTTTTCCCGTTAGACCACCCCCGATACATTGAGGGTATAAAGGGCGATGATTGAGTGTACGTGTAAGAAAACGGATCGTGTGGCGCCATGCTGCATCGTATGGTGACAAACTGTAGCTGTGTTTGACGAATTGGATCCAATATAATACAAAACTTAACGATTTAACACTTGACCTTAGTATGCGAAAAGTATATCCATGTGAAAGCGACTATAGTCATTTATGAATGTCACGAAATATTTATCTGCTTAGCGTAGAATGATAGGAGTAACACCACGAACATCATTACATGTATAATCTCAAAACATGTATTATACAGTACCATAAGTAGGAAAAGGTAACCTTTACTCTTTCCCTGGATTTACAAATGACAATCAAAGAGATAAAGCCCCTTAGAAGAACAACTGATTGTTGTTACGAAAACCATGCTTCATCAAATGAGACAATATCACATTATTTGGTTATTGTCGTTTATACCCGAGCAGTGTATATTTTCAATAGTAATAGAAGCCCGAAGACAAAGTTCTAGGAATAAATTGCAATGGAAATAATCGCCCACTTTAGAGCCCTCATTGATCACCTTCCCAGACCCTGATCTTGCCTGAGACAACCATGGCGAGAGAAACTTACATCACGGTTATTATCCTGGCGCAGCGAAATTAAGCTCGTAGACAATCCGGGGAGAAACGAGCACATGGCGAAAGAAGGTCGATATCACGATAGGTACGTAATTGGAAGATTACTTCCATTAGCAATCACGAATATTTTGTTTACGGTATACTTAGAAGATTATGCGGCGATCAATTGATCGATCATATGATTTGATACTTGAATCAACAAACCAAGGAAAAACAATCTTACCTTGACCACGAAGTCGAGGTGAAAATCTTTATGATGATCATACATTTGGACCATTTAAGGTGAAAAGGCCCAATTTGTGCGGCAATTGTGGTACATGCGGCCCGATAGTGGTAGGGTCTGACGACTGAAGAAGCGGCTTGTCGGTTTAAGGCGTGTAGGACATTGCTTGATAATGTGTCCGTGCAGTTTTACAATAATTGCAGAATTTCTTACCACCGATTCATGACGTATGCGAACTCCTTGCGACTATAGCCTTTGCATTTGTCCCTTCCTCGGTTCTTCCCTTGAAGCGACGCCAGCAGCATTAACAGCCTCGGATGTCTCCTTGAATGAACCTAGAGCGACTTGTGTAGCCATTCTTTGTTCTTCACGCAACAATTCGCAGAACATATATCGAGAAGGGACCCGGAGATTTCTATTAGTGAAAATCGGCCAGGTGCGACACAAATTCTAGCCTCGGTTTCATCAAAAGGCGATCCATCCTATCTTCATGAGTAAGCTTGAAGAAATTGTTAAGGCCTCTTTAAGGTACCTTTGAATAGATAATACCGAGAATATTCGCTCCACGGATTAATAAATCGAGAATAATCTTGTTGATAGAATTACCTTGGTGGAAGTTACCAATCTCAAGTTCTAGTTGAAATGTTTGCGGAGTGTTATCTTGATGATATGCGTTAACGAGATAATCCCACATCTCATAGATGTACTAAAGGCGTGGATTTGTTCACCATATGAGCTTCAATGAACCTAAAATCAAGAGATGATTCGAGCATCCTTTGCCTCCCATTGACTAAGTTCACGGCTTCTTTAGGAAGCGAAAGTGGGCCGGGTGTGATTCCAAAGCTCCTTCGCTGAAACATTACGATGAAATTCCCATGCATAATTCTTTCTGTAAATTTGATAGCCAAAGTCTCTGTAGACATTCTTCGAAAAGAATGAAATAGAGATTCGAAGACCATTATGAATTTCCAAACCAGGCTCACGATACCATAACAGAACTACCCCGAAAATGGTGAATGCCTCTTTCTTTGATAATCTCTCCTTTAAATAAAATTGTTGTACCTGTTTTAAACAAAAAATATTTATAATTGCAAATTCTTTGCTAATCTACTTTAGGAAAGAATATATCTGACTAATACACAAAATTATAGGACAATTAACTTTGCAGTTTAGATCTTGAGTCGGGCGTAATTCTGCCATAATCTTAGCAATGGGCTGTAATTTAGATCTTCAAATCTGAGTCATAATTTCTGCCATAATCTTAGCAATTGACAGCCCACCTCCTCTGCTATTGATATTGGATTATGGTAATAACGGCACACAACCCCTCTTGAGGGTGTCTTGTTAGTCATAGAAGTAGATCTAACTCGAACAAGCCTCTGAAATTAAAAAAAATACCAGAAAATAAGAATCTTGCAAGAAGGCATTAGCTTTTCACAAAAAACACCACCCACACAGATAGATGTGGCGAAAATCATAAATCGCCTCTTGAGGGCCCTTAAATCTCAAAGTGGGAAAAGGAAGAACCCACAGAAAACTAGAGTGCCGGGAGAAAAAAGAGGCAAAAGAGCAATGAATGATTACCGGCCGGAATGGTTGGTCTTCGGAAAATTCGCTGGAAAAAATTGTCAGCGATGAGAAAATCCGAAGGATCTTACGTCGATGGTTGCTTCTAGTAAACTTCGTGGTCAGATTGATGTGATCGGAATAGACCTCAACCACCTAATGGGTTGCCAAAATTGATTAGACAGGTAAACCCTAACCCTAATCTTTCTATGCTTTGATATCGTGTAGAAAGAAAGACAAAAGAATTGGAAGAATAAATTCCTTGTGATTTTCATTGATTCATTGTGAATATATATATACAAAAGTCAATCTAACATTCCTAATAGATTATAACTCATAAGGCAGGAAGTTTCTAAAGGACATAACTGTAAAGTAGATATATCTTTATAGCACTTTCGCTTTTCTGATGAGATAATCATGTTGAAAAGAGAGAGAATATGCTTGAAAGCTAACTTTTATAAAAAAATATTTAGGTATAAGAAATAAAAAATAAGAACAGAGGGGGGAAGAGTACATATAAAATATCTCTGTTTTTTATTAATCTTTAATTAATCTTTTTTTTTTTCTTACTTCTATTTTGTCATACCCTACTCTCCTTGTCCAAATGTCTTTATTTATTATCACAATTGTTTTTAGTGAATCTTCATATTCTAATCTTAGTTGTGAAGGATTACATACTTAGACACATACCTGTACACACCCATGCTTGAAATCGTGCAAAATAGCTTACAGTGAATAATAATATGATTGGCCGACTTGAAATGTTGTTTACAGAGGCACTGGTTAATAACACTCCAATTTCTTCTCATAAGTTTATCAATTATGAGGATTTGTGATTGCATGGGAGTAAAAGTGTTATTCATATTTCAGCAAAAGGGGAAAGGTCAATTGAATCATTTGAATTTGGTTTGTTGCTAATCTGAGAAGTGGTCTAGTGGTTAGGTGGTGTATCTTGTTGAATATTCAGCTTAGGAGAGTTGTTTTCCATTCTTTTCTTATCTAGGTTTGCATTTACTCATTTAGTTTGATTGTGTGATGAGAGTTCTGTACATGGTTTGTATTTAAGGTTCTTTTTTTTATGACACTGGACAAGTGTAGAACATTTTTGTAGGGAATGAAAAAGTGGAGAGAATTTTTTCATTAACCTGTTTACAGATTCAAATGATTCTTGTCATATTTTCTTTTTTTTCTTTTTCTTTTGAAAGAAAATGATTGGTACGTATAATTCCTACGATATCTTGTATTTTCTTTTTTTCATGATCTAATTGTTGGATGTTCTATTTCCTACTGCTTTTCTGATGGAGGTGATCTTTTAGTTGTGACATGGTCCCTATCTCTTCCAGGTATTTGAGTTTTTAGAGGACATCTCTGTCAGTTTAAATGAATTAGCTGCCAGAGAGCTTGACGTGTTGAAAGACTTAAAGGTGAGAATTTGTCTAGTTTATGCCTTCTTATGTTGTAGTTGTGTTTTCACATCTTATTCATTCGGACATAATTGGCCTTCAGTGGAAAGAGGAAGGACAGCTTCCATTTGGAAATGAGGATCTACTATACTATATGAAGAGGGTTGAAGAGCAACATCTTGATCTTGACTTTGGAGCACTTAAGCAATACTTTCCCATCAATTTAGTTTTACCTGGGATCTTCAAAATATTCCAAGATCTTTTTGGTAATCTTATACAATATTTATTTTGGTTGAATACATAATATTACTTCATAATATTTTAATTTTCTATGCTTTTTAGTGCCCCAATTGATGTGTATGAGCTGCATATGATATGAGAACTGGTGACACCATCACTTCTTTGATTTCTGCAGGTTTAAGATTTGAGGAAATTGCTGATATTGAAGTTTGGCACTCTGATGTCCATGCTTTTTCTGTTTTTGACTTAAGTTCTAGTGAGCTCTTGGGTTATTTCTACCTTGATATTCACCCCAGGTTGTTGTTGCTGTATTTTCTAAAAATTACCTTAGCTTTATATTGAGTTGTGAATTGGAGAGATTCCAGAAATGAGTTTCTGTGTTATTTTTAAACAGGGAAGGGAAATATGGCCATACCTGCGTTGTAGCTCTCCAAAATGGTTCATTATCATCGAATGGTGCCCGACAGGTTGCTTTCATGAATCAATTCTTCAATTAGTTGACATTATTTTTTGGAGCTTTGTGAATCATCTGTGTGTGTTTTGGAATTTAAGGGCGCTACGCTGAAATGTTTAAACAAACTAACCAATTGATGAAAGCCAATTCATTTTACCATAACAATGCTGTGTAGACCATTAAAATAAATTAGACTTTAAATATAGAAGAGAAAAGAGAACATAAGTCAAGAATTTTAAGGGTAGGGCTTAGGTAAGCAGTTGCCAACTAAACACTTGCCTAAAAGCAAGACGAGTTGTATCCTTGCTTCTTAGATGTCTTATGCCAATCATGTGACATCTTAAACGAGGGTTTGGATACTTCTCATGTCATAAGGGAAAACATAAAATGGAAAGAGGGCCAAGCTACTAAAATATATATTCTAAGCTTCATCAACTCTTCTTATGTGAGAACTTGACCTTGATAAGTAAGATATTGATAATATAAGCCTTAGTTTGGTGTTGGATTCCCTTATCATTATAGGTTGTTTTCAATTTAGGTGCTAGGAGTTCAATTTGTTGGAAAGTGGTTGTTCACTTGGGAGGTTTGGTGGGATAAGGTGCTAACTGCAGATCAGCTGAAAAAAAAGGGGTTTTCAGCTTGCAAGTAGATGCCCCTTTTGTCAGAAAGCTGAAGAGACTTTAGAACGCCTCCTTATTCACTATCCAACAGTTTGGGGCCTTTGGGCAACCCTCATTTCTTTACCAAGAATGGATTGGGCCTGCCCCCTCCTTGCAAGAGACTTGATGTTGGGATGGACAACCTTTCCATTTAGAAAGAAAGCAAGAAAACTTTGGAAGACAGCTCCCCCCAGTCTTTTTTGGGCAATCTAGAAGGAAAGAAACAAGGTAGTTTTTGAGAATGAGAATTTCTCATCCAGCAGACTGAAACAATGTTTTATAATCTCCCTAGCTGCTTGTACAAGTTTAATCAATGAGGTGGATTACTCCATTATAAGTATGCTTTTGTGTATTCTTTAGGTTATTGGGTGGGTGGTAGGCATACTGTATCTATACCATTTTTTGTTTTTTCCTGCTGAGCCCTTGTATTCCCCCTGTATACCCTGGGGCTTGGCCCTTTTTTGTTAATATATTGATCATCTTATGTATAAAAAAAGAGTTCAATTTGGTAAGTGCTAACCTAGATCTCAAGTTTTTATAGGTCTACAATAATAAAGTAGCAACACACTAATGGGGGAAAGCCTTTTAAAGTATTCTAGGAGGAAAGAGAATACATAAATGCACTTTAAAGTATAGTTATTAGTTGGAGTGAAATCAAAATTAGTAAGTAGAATTAGATCCGGATAATAGTTGCAGTCAAGGGGACCCATTGCCCCCTATTTGTTTGTTCATGGAATAGAAACTTTCTCTTTACTTTTAGTCAAGACAGCCTTGGGGGGTTTTCCTTCTTGTGTTTAAGCTTAGAGGAAAAAGCGGTGAGGAGGTGTAGATCACACACCTCTTGTTTGTGGATGGCACACTCATTTTCTGTGAAGACTCAAGGGATCAAATGGCCAACCTTAGTTGGATCCTGGTTTGGTTTGAAGCAATATCCAATTGAGGATTGACATGGGAAAAAGCTCAATTTTGCTAGTAGGAAGAGTGGAGAACTTGGATAGGCTGGCCCTAGAACTCGGATGTAATATTGGATCCCTTCCACATCCTATTTAGGGCTACCTTTGGGGGCAAGACATAACTCTTCAACAGTTTGGGATGGGGTAGAAGAAGGATTCCACAAAAGGTTAGCTTTTTGGAAAAGAAAATGTATCTCTAAAGGGGGGAGACTTACTCTTATTCAAAGCTCTTTATCAAACATGCCTATCTATGTTATGTCGCTCTTTCGAATCCCTAAGGATGTCAAGGTTAGATTGGAAAAAATCCAAAGGGACTTCCTTTGGGGTGGAGGCACTTTAGAGAGGAAACCCCACATTTGGGGAACGGTCTGTATGAGTGAAGATAAGGGAGGCTTGGGAATCCGAAACCTTTCTAATCTAAACATGGCTCTTCTTAGCAAATGGACTTGTAGGTTTGCTGTTGAGGGTAACTCCCCTTGGAAGAATATCATTAGATTGAAATATGGGACTGTTGAAGGGTGGTGGTTTACTTGGACTCGAAGATGAAACTACAGGGTGAGCCTTTGGAAAGAAATTAGCAAAGAGACTCTGCAGCTAAAGCAAACTGTTATTTTGAGATAGGAGAAGGGAGCAGGATTAGCTACTAGGAGGATGTTTGGTGTGGGGAGAACCCACTGTGTGAGACCTTCCCTTCCCTTTATGTGTTGCTGGACCCAAAGGGGCAACGGTGGAAGAGGTGTGGGAGGCTGCAGGGGCGGAAGGAGGATGAAATCCATGTTTTGAAAGGTCTTTCAGTGACTGGGAGGTTGAGATGGTAAAGGATTTTATTTGTACAGTTCACAATAAAAATGTCTATCCCTTGAAAAAAGATAGGCTAGTGTGGAAGGCGATAAAGGATGGGAATTTCTCAGTCCAGTCCAGTTTTGTTCAGTTGGAGGGTGGGAACCAGAACTCGGTGCCTTTCAAGTTGATTTGGAACCCTTATGTCCCCACTAAGGTTGGTTTTTTTGCTTGGGAAGCATGGTGAGGGAAGGTATTGACTTCGGAATAACTCAAAAGAAGGGGCTACTCTCTTGCAAGTAGGTGTCCTTTTTGTGGAAAGGCTGAAGAAGCTTTGGAGCATCTATGAATTCATTGTCCTATGATTTGGGGACTGTGGGCTGCTCTCCTTTCCTGCCAAGGAGCAGGCTGGGTGTGTCCCTTCTCGATTAGGGATCTAATGCTTGGCTGGAAAACTTTTTCCATAAAAAAGAAGCATAGAAAATTGTGGCTAGTCGCACCCATTTGTCTTTTCTGGGTAATATGGAAGGAAGGAAACAAAATAGTGTTTGAAAATGCTATCTTCTCCCCTAAGCAGGATGAAAGCCTCTCTTACACTTTCTCTTGGTTCTTTGGCTAGCTTGATTCCTAACTCAGACTCCACTCTTGTAAGAAATCTGCATTGTATTCTTTAGCTTTTAGCGTTGGGCTGCTAAGTTTTTTGTTTTCCCTGATTCATTTTGTATAGACCTTTGGGCTCCCTTTTTATACCTCCTGTGTACTTTTGGGATGCTTTTTGGCTCCCCTTTTTTATTTAATGAATTGCTCTCTTTTGCCTATCAAAAAAAAAAAAAAGTTGGAGTCAAAATTAAAATTAGAATCATTATATGTTTTTAGAATTTTAGTACACTTTAGATCTTTTAGAGAAGCCTATAAATAAGCTAATTGATGTAAATCATGGGACATATTGATTGACATTAATAATATTTCATTTTCTTTGCAAATATTGTAATCCTTAATGATAAGACTATATTGATTTTTCTTTTAGCTGAGACTCCTAGAAGGCCTTAGTGAGAGTTTAAGGTTCCTTTCTTTTCTCTTTATATTTTATTTCTCTATATTTTTTAATCTCATTTTCTCTACCATAAACTTTATCCATTGTTGCTCTCATTAAATCCTAAAATATATAACAAGGCCATCTACTTTGAGTGTAGGCAACCATCCTAGGTTGTCCTACATCAAGCACCCTACCCCCATCCACCAAGAAAGAAAAAAGAAAAAGAGAAAAATAAAAAAATAAAATTCAAACATAGACAAAAATAAAAGTGTGCTACCAGAATTTTGTAACTTTGCAATTTTTTGCTTCCCAATATGGGTAACCATAAACTTTTTGTCTTTATTTTTATCCATTTACTGTGCTTGTCATATCTTGTGATGCATAGCTGCAGATGCAATGATGTGTGAGATGTA
The DNA here is from genome assembly GCA_016808115.1 of Tetrastigma voinierianum. Classification (NCBI taxonomy): domain Eukaryota; kingdom Viridiplantae; phylum Streptophyta; class Magnoliopsida; order Vitales; family Vitaceae; genus Tetrastigma; species Tetrastigma voinierianum. The sequence goes on along the minus strand of JAEQBH010001275.1, from coordinate 1,482,170 downwards.
TGATGTGAACATGTACTGAAGGTCTTTGTGTTCAAAGTCTAACCTTCATGTATGGGAGTTTCTGGGGCTGTGTACCACATGTGGCACTTTTACCTTGGTAGATAATGATACCATGCTTGTTCCTTTGAACAGGTGGGTTTGTGCCTTTCATTTGGGTGCCAGGTTTGAGTAATATTGTGAAAAAAAGGGGCAAATTACAAATATCACCTTTGTAGTTTGTATTTTCACCTGAGTCTCAGTTTAGCCTTTTTTTTTTTTCTTTTCTTTAATTTATTTATTCATTTTTTTGTTCAAGCAATGTTAAACCTAATAAAAACTTAAGAGTAGATAATTCATTTTATTGAGAGTTTCTGTCAAAACGAGTGAATAAACTCTGGTGGCATGCATGCGAAGTAATTGAATAAATCTAAATTTATCATATAAAAACTCATGTCAATGTCATGCTTGTCACATGGATTTCTCCATAGATTTTTTGATACAAGATCTTATTGACGGGTGGGTTCATTTGACAGTTGGGGACAGTTTAGACTTGCTATGAGTGCCAAAAAAAAAGGTTTAGGAGTTAAATAAATAACAGGTGAAAGGACAGAATTGACAAGGAAAAACTGTTCACATGTGTGTGAATATAAGGTTTCTTATTGAATTGATGGCAAGAATGCTCCACTCCTTTCTTGATGAATCACAAAGAAACCTTAATTGTAGCTTGGTTCTCTATTTCTTATTCATAAAGAATTTTTTCTAATTTTTTTTGTAATGGATTTTGGATGTTGCTCATTCATACTCATGAGGACTGCAATTTTGCTGTTTCTATGTTTGTGCATGATTCTGCTTGAATATGTGAGATGTAATTTTTAATGCATTGGAAATATTAATATCATTCAAATGCACTAAAGGCACTAATAATTATTAGTTTATTTTTATTGATCATTTTTGCTTATTTAATTATGTTTATATATTTCCTTTTTCTTAATCTAGATACCAGTAGCATTGCTGATTTCGCAATGTCAGAAGGAAATTGATGATCATCCTGGCCTATTGCGGTTCCCTGAAGTGGTTAATCTTTTCCATGAGTTTGGTCATGTGGTATGTTGACTTTCATCTTACTCATGCAGGTGGTGGAATCAGAAATCATATTTTAACTTCCTTGCTTAGATGAAGTTATTATGGAACTACTAGGTCATTATTATAGATTGTTTATTCCAACGCTCCCAACCCCACATGTGGACACACACAAATTTAATGGTATTAGTATATCATATATTAATATATATAACCATTAAGGTATATATTCATGAGTGACAACATTGTGGAGTAATTGAGGTAATGAGGGGCTTCAAAGCAATCCCAATCTCGTCACTTAGACATCAATGAGCTTCTTGTCAGCCTGGTTTCTACTCTGTTCAGACACTTAAAGCCAGATCTTGGAGCAACTCCAGTCTCTCAAGTCTACAAAGAACAATATCTCTTATCACTCTCCTATTGTTATGACACTACCATGAGATAGCTGGCTCTGGACCTCTTAGTAATACTCTTCTTGTGGGAGATAACCCTAATGGTAGGGCTAATGTGAGCTATATTCACTTAGATGAGTGATGCTGTTGCACAAAGTACAAGAGAAATTCTTTGCTTGGTAGGCTTATCGAGTAAAGGTGTTAAGTTTGGATTACTTAAAGAGGAGAAGGTGGTCTTTAACAAATAGGGTTTTCCTTTGTAGAGAAAGAGACCGTTCATCATATTGTTATCAATTGTGTCAAGATAAGATGTTATGGAATCTGATGTTCTTCTTATTTGGCGTGCTTTGGATACCTCCTTCAATTAGAGATGCTTTTAGGATGGCATAGTTCTTTCATTAGTAAAAGGTTGAAAAAAGTGTGGCAGATGGTTGTGTTTATTTTGGACAATTTGCAAGGAAACATCAAAAGAGCTTTCAAGAATTATCCATTTAAGGACTAATTATGCTTTCTTTTGTAATCTTTGTGATTGGTTTAGACTGTTTTTATTTTCCGACCCTTCTTCGACTATAGATTTTGAGTTGGTTCTCATAGCATGGGGACGGGGCATAGTTTTTGTTGCCTCTCAATTTTTAGGCTTGTAGGCATTCATTGTATACCTCCTGTGTACTTGGATGCATTGATTTGGCATTTCTTATTTATATGCTTTACTCATAAGAATATCTATAATCCTATAAAGTATTATACAAACACACATTTTAGAGCTCGGTATTCAAGTTTGCTACAATTTGTAGAATAGATATGGACAAATGACACACAAACAAAGAATTTGGGAGGAAGTTTACTCGAGCTATTGAAATATGGAAAAAGAATTGAGAGTGTATCCCATGAAGTTTCGTTTTCAAGTACTTTAGTTAATCAAATGAGTCATGGTTTGGACAACCTCTCCCAAATATGATTTGGACTTATTGTTTTGAAAAAATAAGGCTTGGGTGATTTCTATTAGATGATTATTTTTTTGTTTAGTCACACCATTTTGTTGTGGGGAATTAGTATATGGACTTGATGTATGATCCCTTCTTTTTCAAGAAATATAGGTCACACCTTATTAAAATACGCCTTTACTATTATCTAATGACTTCTATTTTATTTTAACTATGAACTATGTGTTTACTGTAAGTTCCACTCTTCTCGGGTCATGGATAAGCAGAACCCTCCATAGCCTTGAATAGTTCTCTACCCTGGTGTCTGATGAGAGAGGTATATATATACTTCAATGAAGCCCATGTGTCTTCCATCTATAGGTTGTTAGTGCACCTATTTGTGGGGCACAATAATGTCTTGCCTTTGGTGCCTTTTGCTTGGACATGCGTCACACTTGAATTGGGTTTGAGGTCGCTTTCAACAGATTCTTGTCCCTTATGGTACCCCGTAGGCATCCGTGTCAATTTCGAGTCTGTTGTGTGCAACAATTCGGATGAAAGCCCATGCTACCTACTCGGCCATATCTAATACAACCAATAGCATTCGGCCATTTCCCACAACATGGGAATTGGCCTCGTGTTGCCTTATTGGGAAATTTTATCTTGGCCATCATGGGGTTGCATATGGCTACCCCATTTACCATTCCGTGAAAGATAGGAAACATAGACCTAATATCTTATTTGTTTTTCATGAGGAATAACCAATTCACTCTGGTACATTAATTGATAAAGGATGCAAACTATGTTTCTCTAGAAAGACTTGGGATTCAAGACAGTCCCAAACATTAATATGAATTAACAAGAAAGGAAATGCTGAGTTTGTGTTACTTAAAGGAAATGGAACACGATGATGTTTAGCTAATAAACAAGCCTCACAATGGAAGCTATTAATATCCAATAATAAATGAAACATTTTTTTTAAACTAAGGAAAAGATGGATGCTCCAGAGGAAAGATGTAACTATATTTAGCCTTTATTCAGTGAGATTTTTTTTTTTTGGAAAAATGAAATTTGGCATATCACCTTTTGTGAAGTGGATCCAACTGTCACAGGACCCTCGTGTTCCTTGGCATGCCCGTTCGTCCTTATGATTTATTTGAATCATAGGATATTCTCTGGTTATCTCCTTTCTTGTACATTTCCTTCCTTTTTGTACTTTATTTGTTTTTATTTTATGCCTTCCTAATGTGGCATATATAGGTGTCTCATACTATCATAAATTCTTTCCATTTAAACAAGAAAAACATTCTTTTTTATTCTCTCATCATGGTATTAGAGCCATGAAGGTTTGTGCTAAGGTTTTGTCGTGTCTTCAGTTGACCCATCCCAGTGGTTGGATGGTTTTTGGCCACTCCGCCTTCATCATGAAAGCATTGAGACTCTTTGGCCCATTCAGAAACACCTCGTACGTTGCCCGAAAAATTTTCGGCAATTGTCACCGACTCCGTTGATGACCACACCATTAGGATTCTTTGGGACTTGATCTATCAGCCGAAACTCGGTGGCCGGAAGGTTTAAGCGATGCGCCACCACACACGTCATTTCTCTCTGGTGGCATCTCCCACGCGCTTGTGCGTGGGCCCACTTCCGGCGACAGCACTCCACCTGCAGCTTCGCCGACCTTCGATCTCTCTCCCTGTCACCTTGCCTCTCTACTTTGGTGCCGAAAAATGCCATTTGTTCCCATTTTTCTCTCCAACAATTGGTTTTAGGGCTTTTCTGTAGCCCGAATCTTCTCCCTTTTGTGTTTTCCAACACTTTATGGCACATTCATGCCCTTGGGAGTTGTTTGTTACTTCTAGAAGTACTGGTTTTGCTGATTTAGTCGATTTTCTATTGATTGCTCGTCTCTATGGCTGCTAAAGGGAGCTCATCCACACCTTCGAGAGTTATTCTTACGCCCAACGAGTACAAGGAGCATCTCTACCTCACTCAGGTAGCCAAATGTACATCCATTTTGTCTGTTGCCTAGACCGGTAATGCCTCTACTTACCTTTCACATTCATCTTGACCTTGGATTCTTGATTCTAGAGCCTCTGATCATCTTTTTGGTAATAAAGATCTTTTTTCTTCCCTTACTATTACATCACCTTTACCCATGATTACTTTAGCTAATGGCTCTTAAACCATGGCTAAAGGAATCAGTTCAGCATGTCCTCTTCCTTCCGTACCCCTTACATTTGTCCTTTATGTTCCAAATTGTCCTTTTAATCTGATTTCTATCAGTAAGTTGACTTGTGACCTTAATTGTATGATTACCTCTTCTGATAATTCTGTCACATTGTAGGACCATAGTACAGGGAGGATGATTGGCATAGGACGTGAGTTTCAGGGCCTCTTTCATGTCAGCTCGCCTTCATCTTCCACTACTTGCACTTCCATGGGTACTTTTCTCCTTATTCATAGTTGCTTTGATCATCCAAATATTTCCATGTTTTGGATAATGGTTCCTCCTTTTTCTAGTTTGTCCTCAACTGAATGTGAATCATGTCAGCTTGGGAAACATACTCGTGTCACATTCCCTAAGCGCTTAGATCAATGAACAAAGTCTCCTTTTGAGCTTGTCCACACTGATGTTTGGGGTCCTTCTTGGACTGAGTCTACCTTGGGGTTCTGGTACTGTTACTTTTATAGATGATTATTCTTGTTGTGTTTGGCTATTTTTTAATGAAAACTCGAGCTAGTTATTCTCTATTTTCCAGAAGTTCCATGCTAATGTTCGAACTCAATTTAATACTTCAATTCGTATCCTACAAAGTGATAATGCCAAGGAATATCTTTTTGGACCATTATCCTCCTTTATGTCCTCACATGAGATTCTTCATCAGTCCTCTTGTGCATACACTCCTCAAAAGAATGGAGTGGCTGAGATCAAGAATTGTCATTTAGTTGAAACCGCTCGCACTCTTCTACTCTATCATAAGGTTCCTCAACGTTTTTTAGGGGATACTATCTTAGCCGCTTGTTATTTGATGAATTGTATGCTAATATCACCTTTTTTGAGGTCTCTTTTATGTTCCCTACCACCCACCCTACCGGTTCTGATGTCATATCTTGACCCCTTCTTTATCCGTCTGGGATACGCCATCATCACGCCAGGCTCTTCGCTCGACCATTGCGAGTTTATATTCGTCACCTAGCGTCGCGACACTGTTGACGACTCATCTCCTATGGTGCCCTCCTCCCCCGATCTTTGGTCTTCTTGGTCTCGTTGATCTTCCCATTGCTGTTCGGAAAGATACTTGTTCCTCTCGTAACCTCCATCCTATTTATAATTTCCTGACTTATCATCGTTTATCTTCACCATATTTTGCTTTTGTGAAGAGAGAAGAAAGGAATCATTTTCTTTCTTATTGAATGGATAAAATATAGCATAGGTTCTACCTATTTATATAGGTTAGGAAGACACACAAAAGGAAAAATAAATAAAGTACAATTAAAATGAAAATAATGTACAAGAAAAGTAGGGAATAAATCAGAGGATATTCTAAAAATATCCTATGATTCTCAACATTCTTCCTCAAGCTGGAGCATATAGGTTATATGCACCAAGCTTATTACAAATGAATTGAATCCTTGGACCTTGGAGAGACTTAGTGAAAATGTTTGCTTGTTGGTCACTCGAGTTGACGAAACTAGTAGTCATGCATCCCGAGGCAATCTTCTCTCAGTGAGTGACCGGTCCACTTATTATGTTTAGTCCTCTCATGAGGAAAGCTGGGTTGGAAGCAATGTGTAGAAGTTGCTGAATTATCACACAAGCATCATTTGGCCATCTGACTACCCCAAATCTTAGCTCTTGAAGAAGACATTTGAGCCATATAAGTTCCTGCCAGTTGCCAAAGCCATGCTTCATTTACTCGGCTTGACACTAGGCTTTAGCCATTACATCTTGTTTCTTACTTTTCCAGGTTATTAAATTGCCTCCAATAAAAACACAATATCCTGAAGTAGAGCTTAATGCGCGGCGAGCTTGCCAATCACATCCAGTATCAACAATATGGGTGTGATCTCTGTTTTCATATAACACCCCTTGGCCTGGTGTTCCTTTGATATAGCAGAGAATACGGATCTGGCGTCAATGGCTTATCACATGGTGGCGCAGAACTAACTACATAGGAAAGAAATGTTTGGGTGATGATGGTGGTGGTTTAGTTTTCTCACTAGTTAATCGATATCTCCTTGGATCGTGGGAGCTTTCCCATGTCAGTACAAACTTGACATTCTGATCCATAGGAGTGTCTACAGGTTTACAGTTTAGCATACCAATTTCCTCCAATATATCTAAGACATACTTCCTCTGAGACATGACCACACCTGAATTAGACCGAGTTATCTCAATCCCCATAAAGTACTTGAGTTTCCCAAGTCTTTTGTCTCAAAGTGGCTGAAGAGATGTTGTTTAAGTTTCCGAATACCATCATGATCACTGCCTGTTATAACAATATCATCCACATAAACAATCAGATAGATGCATTGTCCTAATGATGTATGGTGATTAAAGACAGAGTGGTCTAATGTCCTTCGAGTCATATGAAACTCACGTACCCGCAGAGTTAAAGCGATTCGAGCCAGGCGGGATTGCTTTAGTCCGTATAAAGGCGGCGTGGCACTGCATACTAAACCAGACTCCCCTTGAGCAACAAATCAAGGCAGTTGCTCCATATATACCTCCTTAGCGAGATCGCTATGGAGAAAGACATTCTTGATGTCCAATGATACAGGGCGAGGCTCGCCAAGCGTATAGATAGAGAAGGCAGAATGGAAGCCATCTTGGCAACAGGAGAGAAAGTGTCATAGTAATTGGACCCATATATCTGAGTATACCCTTTGGCAACCAAACGGGCCTTAAAACGATCCACCTGACCATTCGGACCAATCTTAATAGTATAAACCCAACGGCAACCAACAGGGGACTTGCCAGTAGGTAAGGGGACTAGGTCCCATGTGCTAATAGAATGTAAAGCAACCATTTCTTCAACCATTGCATGTTTCCAGCCCGGATGAGAGAGGGCCTCATGGATAGTGTGAGGAAGAGAAACAAAAGACAAGGTGGAATTAAAAGCAGAATATGGTGAAGATAAACGATTATAAGATAGGAAAGTATAAATAGAATGAGGATTACGAGAGGAACGAGTACCTTTCCGAATTGCGATGGGAGGATCAGTGGGAGACGGTAAGACTGGCGACGTGGAGGAGGGTGCCATAGGAGATGAGTCATCGGGAGACCTGATGTTGGTACGCGGACGACGAGTATAAACCTGTAATAGACGAGGTGGAGTAGCTGGAGACTCAAATGATAAGGATGGAATGGGAAAGATGAGAGGTAGAGATAAGGCCTCGTGATTGGAAGGCGGTGGGGTAGAGAAAAGAGAAGAATGTTCAAAAAATGAGACATCAACAGAAACATAGTATCGATGTGTATAGGGGGAATAGCAGTGGTACTCGCGTTGAAGGCGGGAATAACCAAGGAAGATGCACTTCGTTGCTTTTGCAAAAAGTTTATCTTGGCTTAGAGTAAGGATGTGGACAAAACAAGTGCACATCGAAAACACGCGGAGGAGGCAAGCAGGGTTGATTAGGAAAGAAAGAAAATGAGGAACTTGATCACCTAAGATAAAGGAAGCGTCTCGATTGACAAATATGGCGGTTAAAGTGTCCCAAAACGTTGAGGAACTTTATGGTAGAGGAAAAGAGTGCGAGTTGTCTTAACTAAGTGACGATTCTTGTGCTCAGTCACCTCATTTTGTTGTGGAGTGTAAGCCTGAAGGCGATGAAGAATCCCAGTGAGAGGGATAAAGAATTCGGAAAATGGTGAAAGGTATTCTAAGGGCGTATCAACGCTGCATTAAGATGCAAATAGAAGTATGAAATTGATTGCGAATCTCAGCAAAGAATTTTTGCAACACAGAAAATAACTCAGTTTGACTTTTCATTAAAAATAGCCAGGTACAGTGGGAAAAATCATCAATAAATGTAACAATCTGGGAAACTAAAGTAGGCATGGTTGGGATGACCCAGCTGTCCAGTGTGGATGAGCTCAAAAGGAGACTTGGTCCGGAGACTCTAAGCGCTTGGGGAACGAAACACGAGTATGTTTCCTAAGCTGACACGACTCACACTCTAGTGAAGATAAGCTAGAAAAGCGAGAGACCATCTTCCGGAGCTTGGAAATGTTCGGATGACCGAGACGACGATGGACGAGAAGAGGGTCATCTGTTGAAGTGCAGATGGTGGAAGATGGGGTCGAATTGAGATGATAAAGGCCTTGAGACTCATGTCCTATGTCAATTGTCCTTCTCGTACTCCGATCCTGCAAGGTGACAAAAGAGTGGGAAAAGATAATCGCACAATTAAGGTCATGTATTAATTTGCTGACGGATATAATATTAAATGTAGAATTAGGCACAGAGAGCAGTAGGGGTAAAGATGGGAGGGACATGCGGACCGTGCCTTTAACGTGGTTTGAGATCGAATTAGCCAAGTAATCATAGGTTAGGATGAAGTGATAGTAAGGGAAGGGAAGAGATCCTTGTACCGAATGATGATCGGATGCAGAGAATCAGTCCATGGACGAAAGTGTGCGAATGGTAGGGCATTAGGTGCAGGCAATAGAAGCAATGGAGGCAGATTTGGCGACATGAGTAAGGCAAAGAAACTCTTCATATTCACCAAGCGTAAGAGTCACTCCTTGAGATGGAGACGGAGGCTGGTTGTCACATCCCACATTGGATAGGGGGCTTTCGGCTTGTATATGGTATGCTTCTCTCAACCTAGTTAGACGCGTTTAAAGCTGTGAGGACCCTTTAGGCTTAAAGCGGACAATACCTACATGGTTGGGTCGGGTCGTTACAAATGGTATCATAGCATTTGTAACGACCCGAGCAACTGTGTAGGCTGTATGCACTTCGGGCCTAAGCGACCGCTCTACTAGGTGAGAAGCTTTGTGCTATATAGTGCCATGAAATTCTCCACTTGCTCTGGCTATTGGGTGTGACAGCCCCCATCTGAACCGCAGCGTCCTTGTTAAGTCCCATGGGATTGCGAGGCCAAACGGAACAGACCCCCACATCGGGGTCGGGGATCGGCTCTGATACCATTTAGATATTGTTCAACCATATAGATATTGTCCAAATTTGTAACGACCCGGCCCAACCATGTAGATGTTTTTCGCTTCGAGCCTAAGGGGCCCTCACGGTTTTAAAACGCGTCTACTAGGTCGAGAGAAGCTTGTACTTATATAGTGTTAGGAAGTTTCTCCCCTATTCGATGTAGGATGTGACATTGGTCCTCAGTTGGTGTGTCAGAAGATTGGGCGACATGAGCAGTGCAAGGCGGACGACCATGTAACTGATAACATTTGTCTCAGTGTGACTCGTCACATTACGATGAATCTGATGAGGTGGCCCCACAGCCTCTCTGCCTCGGTAGCCACAGTGTCCGGGAATCAGCGGCGTGGATGGGCAAGCATTGCGAAATCTCATTGGAAACTCGGAGGGATTCGAGGCAGAATTCGCGGTGGATGAATGGCGTGATGTCGAGCGAAGTCATCAAAAGTGGGGATAGTAAGAGCTTGATGAGGATATTCGAATGTTGTCAAACTACGTGCCCGAGTTTAATAAGGGTAAGGATCATGGAATTTGATCCATGTTAGGTAAGTAGGTCTTGACATCGACCTTAGGCGAGACCAGGATGGAACTCATTTTCAATGCGAGACATCGTGTGAAGGAAGATAATTCCATACCAGGCTACTCCAAACTATTAGCGGAAGAGATGACACGGTAGAGGCGTTGAACATCATTGGTATATAAATTCTTAGCTTGGGTTCAAAGAGGTTGACAGGTCTGATAGTCCCCAAGGTTGTCGAGTGTTTTGGGCTCGGTGGACTGTTGGAGAATATTACAGACTAAAGCATGTGTTTATGCCCAGAGCGTTTGCATCATGCTGGGCTTCCGTGGGGTCGGATGGTCTTAAACACCATTTCCAGTGAACCATAGCCATGAATTGGCCAAGGCGATAGTTATCACTTCCCTTGGTCGGTTGGCGGTATCATGGGAGTTCCGGCGAGAAGCGAAGAAAGCTCGAAGCTTTTCCAGCCGTAGTGGGAAAAATCAATAAAATAAGCGAGGAAAACAAGAATACCTGGCTAGAAGGAGAAGCTTGTGGAAGATGTTAGACTCTTGGAAGAATGAAACAATCGGAAACGATCAGAAAACAGCTGGGAGAAGGCGGGCAAAACACGAAGTTGGAGGGTCCGATGGAAGATACGAGGATTTATGAAGCTACGTTGGCGGAGGCAGGCGAAATGGTGAAGTCACGGTCGTAGGAGAGATTCGACCCGCATGCTCTCGCACCACCCACGGCTCTCTCACTTGCCGGCGGCGAGGCAGTTGTTGGAGGAAGACATGCGCGTGACGGCGCGTGGGAGATCTGTTGGCGGAGTTCTTGCCTCCGGTGGGTAGATCGGCTACCAATGAGTGGAATGGTGGTAATATTTCGCCAGCTAGGATCATTGTCGGAGAAGTCGTCGTAAAAGTATGCCGGCGGTGATGAGGTTTGACTGTGGCGAAGAATCGATACTGCGATGAGGTGGAGAGTGGGAAAGAGGTGGGCTATTAGATGGGTTGTCGAGTTGAGCGAACCTTTAATCCGAACCTTTCATGGCTTTGATAACATGTGAAGAGAGAAGAAAGGAATCATTTTCTTTCTTATTGAATGAATAAAATATAGCATAGGAACTACTTATTTATATAGGTTAGGAAGACACAAAAGGAAAAATAAATAAAGTCAAATAAAAGGAAAATAATGTACAAGAAAAGTAGGGAATAAATCAAAGGATATTCTAAGAATATCCTATGATTCTCAACAACTTTTATTTCCACCTTGTCTTCTGTTTCTCTTCCTAAAATTGTGCATGAGGTCCTCTCTCTACTGGGTTGGAAACATGCAATGGTTGAAGAAATGACTTCTCTGCATTTTATTAGCACGTGGGGCCTAGTCACCTTACCTGTTGGTAAGTCTCTCATTGGTTATCGTTGGGTTTATACTGTTAAGATTAGTCCGGATGGTGGAGTGGACCGTCTTAAGACTCGTTTAGTTGCCAAGGGGTATACTCAGATATATGGCTCCGATTACTATGACACTTTTTCTCCTGCTGTCAAGATGGCTTCCATTCGTCTTCTCTTCTCTATGGCTGCTATGAGATCTTGGCCCCATCAGTTGTACATCAAGAATGTCTTTCTCCATGACGACCTCATCGAGGGGGTATATTTGGAGCAACCACTTGGATTTGTTGCTCAAGGGAGTGCGGTTTAGTATGTGGGCTGCAGTTTCATATATGACCCTACGTGATCCCCCTCCGGCTGGCTTGGTTGCTTTCGTTCCGTGGTACAGGAGTTTGGTATGACTCGAAAATACATCGAATCCTCTGTGTATTATCCATACATCCTTAAGAGGAGTGCATCCCTATCGATTGTTTATGTGAATGACATTGTTATAACGAGGCGTGTCGGGGCGGTGATCGGAAAGCAACCAGCTTCTCTTCAACCACTTTTAGGCAAAGACTTGAGAAACTTCGAAGTACTTTCTAGGGATGAGATAATAGGTCTAATTCTAGTGTGGTTATGTCTTAGAGTATGTCTTGGATATATTGGAGGAAGTGGTTTGTTAGGCTGTGGCTTATAGACACTCCCCATGGATCGGATGTGAAACTTAGTACTGGATAGGGAGCCTCTGCACCGAGATCCAGGGAGAAATCTACGACTAGTGGGGAGGCTGAACTACCTCACCATCACCCAACCGGACATTTCCTTTGTTCCTGTAGTCACCATGTGATAGTCATTGGGATGTTGTGATCTGTATCCTCCGTTATATCAAAGGAACACCGGCCTAGGGGTGTTATATGAAAATAGAGGTCATACCCAGATTGTTGGATATTGTGATGCGAACTAAATGACTCGCTCATGAATAACCTTCACTTCGGGATATCGATGTGTTGTGGAGATGACTCTGTAATGCAGAGTAAGAAATAGGATGTAGTGACCAAGTCTAGTGCTGAAGTTGAGTATCGAGCTATGACTTTGATAACTTGTAAACTCATATGGCTCATACAGCTTCTTTAGGAGCTAAGATTTAGGAAGGATGAACAAATGACGCTTGTGTGTGATAACCAAACCGTCCTACACATTGCCTCCAACCCAGTCTTTCATGAGAGAACCAAACATATTGAACTGGATTGTCATAGCAGACATTTTCACTAAGTCTCTCCGAGGTCCGAGGATTCAGTATATTTGTAACAAGCTTGGTGCATATGATGTATATGCTCCAGCTTAAAGGGGGAGTGTTGAGAATCATAGGATATTCTCTAGTGTATCTCCTTCCTTTCTTGTACATTATTTTCCTTCATTTTTGTACTTTATTTGTTTCCTTTTTATGCCTTCTTGATGTGTATATATAGGTGTCTCTATACCATGTAATTCATTCATTCAATAAAGAAAAGTATTCTTTTCTTCTATCATTTCACATGATTCAGTCCTAGATCATAAAATGAGATAGGGAAAATAGATGACAATACAATTCAAATCTTTAATAATTTGACGAATATGGGAGGTTACCTGAAAGTTTTGGAACTTGTAACATGGATTTTACGATGACAGCTGAAGTTAAAGCAATTTTTCCTTGGCCTGCCATGGTTGCTACTGTGTTATCAACAACTTTAAATTTTTTTATCACTAAAATATGGATTCTAAGAAAATCGTGTGGATAATAGGCCATATGATCAATAGCACTTAAGGATCATAGCACTTGGAAAACGGTCATCTGAAACACCAAGACTTACCAAATTAGGCGAAAGAAATTAAGGCTATAGATTTACCCATTGAAGTCAAAAGGCCATGTAGCCTCTCAATCTCTTCTATGTTCAATCTACCAACATCTTAATCATTGGAAGTTGAGATTTCTAGTTAATAATTTCTCTTTAGATTGGGCAATAGAGGCTTGACCACTCTTCTGTCTAGATTGGCATATTGATTTTCATTCCCTTCGCCAAATGATTGTGGATTTCCATGGAGCTTCCAACAAGTCTCTTTAGTATACCTTGAGTTTTTGCAATAGAGACACCATTAGCCATTTTTGTTGATTACTATTACGACACTTTATTTCCTTGTTGTTTGACAGTGTGGAGTTTGGCTTCCTTGTGACAAGAGCTAAGCCTTCTCTTGTTCGAATGTCAAGCATAAATCTCCTTCTTTCTTTTGCTGTTACAATTAAGAAAACCTCACATAGGGGAGGTAGATCTTCCTTTCCAAGGACTTGAACATTGACTCTATCATATTCCACTTTAACATCCACTGAGAAATTAAACATCCTTTCTCTTTCAACATATCTGAGCATCATGGTAGCATCTTCTCCACGGTCCATTTACATGATATTGTAGCATTTAGGCAAAAAAAGTATCTTACTTTGTAGCACTAATCTTGGTCTTTATTAGGAGAATTTTGATATGAGTAGAAAAGGTTTATTGTTTATTTGATCAATACAAAATACATAGAGACCTTATATAGACAAATAAAGGAAACTTATCTCTACAGAAAACTACAGCTGTATAAGAGTAATCACTAGCTGATTTTTAGGGATATTTTCTACAATAAATCAATTACAGCTATGACCTAATTTACAGCCCCTAATCTCTCTATTTGACCCTTAATCTATATGATTTCCAACATTATTTGTAGATGTGGGTATTGTTAAGAAGCATGATATTCATATTAAACCCCAATCTTACAAGCTTAAGCGTTTAGGAGAGTTGGTCATTTAACATGGTATCAGAGCTTGGGATGTCCTAGGTTTGAGCCACCTCTTCGCAATTTGAATATTTGATCCCCATTTGTGTATTTGAAAGTCCATAGTGGACTTTGTGGTTTGTTTGACTCTCCACATGCACGGGTATGGGGCTGCATGAACATGAGGGAGGGTGTTAAGAAGCATGATATTCAATATTAAACCCAAATCCTACAAGCTTGAGCTTTTAGGAGAGTTGGTAGTTTAATAGGTATCATCCCTCACTTTGGAGTATCTTTGCCTAATAGTCCCCTAGATATCTCTAGATTTGTTCCAGACATGCATGTCCCACTTATCTCATGGTTGCATTGAATTTGACAACCATAACGTAGTCATCAAGCCCTCTTCTTCCCATGGCATGAATGTTGGATCTTCTTCATTTGGACAAGTTTGATTGGATGACTCAGTTTTCCTTTTAATTTAAAAATTTTTCACATGAGTTGAGATCATACCAAATAATTGCAGTCTTTGAGTTTGAATTAGATGTCGTATATCTTAATTTGCTGCAGAAGGATGATTGCTGGTCTGGTCCGGAGCAAATTGGATGATTTTTTATCAGTTGGACACTGGAACAAATCAAAGACAATTTTAGGAAGGAAAAGATTTTATGAGGCTAAAAAAATTTCAAGGGAAGAAGATGAACACTGACTGCTTTTGCTATTGGCAATGAAGGCCGTAGAAGTGTAACAAAATTCTCAACGATTAAGGCTGAGAATAGAAAAACCTTAGCATGTAAAAGGGGGCCCTTGCTATGATACCATGAAATCAAATTTGTGCTACTTGAATTGCGTTAGAATACAATTTTTACATCTTATTTATACACTATTAGGTATTAAATATTCTTAGATCTCTCCCATAAATCAAGGATCATATTCACTTACCAACTGTCATCCTCTAATTTCTCCCATAGATCAGATTTTACCGAAAGAAAAGAAGAAAAGAAACATATAAAAAACTATTTGAAATGCACCAGCATTGTCTGTATTTCTTCCTTAAGAATATTTTTCACTATTGAAAATTAATAAAAGGTGCTTTAGAGATCCATCTTTTTAGTAGCAAGCAATTTGATTCCCAAAATTCATATATTCAATAAGGTGCTAAACCATTTTGATCATTTGTTGTTCTAGCATTACTTGTATTATTGATAAGACAAGGTAATATATTCTAATTTTTTTTTTAGTATGCTGCAGATTAGAAGCCAGATCTCCTATTCTTTCATCTTGCTTCAAGTCTTTACTTATTCTCTATAAAACTTTATATATATGCTACAGTAAGATTAAAGCTATTCTTTAATTTTTTTTTTTGGTAGGCAAAAGAGAATGCATTGAAAAGCCTAGAAAATGAAAAAACCATATATACACAAAAAGGGCCAAAACTAGGGTACCAAGGAGGCACAATGGTCACCTTCCCTACTTTACAAATAGCCATTCAATCAAATCAATCAATGACAATATGTGAACCTCTCTATAACCTAACCCAATTTGCAAAAGTATACAAAAAGGAAAATGTAACTTGGTCTAATTGCTCTAGATCATTGAAAGCTCTTCAATTTCCCTTGTTCCACGAGGTCCACCAAAGACATAAAGGGGCGGCCTTCCAAGCTTTCTCTCTTTCTTTGCCCACAAACAAAGCATGCCAACTAAGGAAATTGCTTCTAACCTGTTAAACGACCAACTCTCCTAAAAGCTCAAGCTTCTAGGATTTGGGTGTATATGAATATCATGCCTTTAACATAACCCATTTGTGCAATACCCAAGAGCGCTTATAGCTCGAAAAAAGGGCCTTGTGGGACGTTTCTTTCGTGTGCTGCTGCATCCCAAAGAGAGAAAAGATCAAGTTCCATAGTAATCTAGCTTGTGCACACCCCATAAAATGATGGTCATTAGTTTCTTTCTCTTCTTTACGTAAATCACCGATTAGGTAAATACCAACCCCTCCGTTTCATCTGATATAAGGTTAAGCTTCTTTACAAAAAGGTGTTCTTTAAGATTACGACTGTTCTTTTAACTTAAGAGATTCCGGCATAACCATATAACTTGATTATTTTGTAAACTCATTAAATTTATAAGCAAAATCCAGCTTTGTCTATTTGCTAGTTTCCTAATTCAT
The DNA here is from genome assembly GCA_016808115.1 of Tetrastigma voinierianum. Taxonomy (NCBI): domain Eukaryota; kingdom Viridiplantae; phylum Streptophyta; class Magnoliopsida; order Vitales; family Vitaceae; genus Tetrastigma; species Tetrastigma voinierianum. Next base: position 1,465,789 of record JAEQBH010001275.1, on the reverse strand, counting down.
GACAAATTAGTAGTGTGCTTTTATTTGATTGTTATATGCTAATTTAAAATTATTACCTTGACAATTTATAGAGGTTGTGTTGGAAGCAACTTTTAATCTTGTAATATTTGCTACAGTTTAATGTTGAAAAATAACATGATCTTTTGTCAATTATGATCTCTTAGGTCCAACATATCTGCAATCGTGCGTCTTTTGCTAGATTTTCTGGGCTGCGTCTTGATCCTGACTTTCTGGAGATTCCTGCCCGGGTGTTTGAGAACTGGTTAGTGTTTAAAGATTTGCTCCTTATTTTGATTAGATGAAATCCACACTCACGCTGACTCCATGGAGGCCCTGCTCAGGTGTTATGAAAGCTTCTCACTGAAATTGATATCTGGTTTCCATCAGGTAACATTTTTTCTGGGGCTTCCTTTGTTTTTTGTTTTTTGTTTTTTTCTCTCCAAGTGAGTGCTTGAACTACTAGTTAGGCATACTTGTTTTCTAGTTGGTTTTGTTGCAAGAACATTTTACTCTCAACTGAGTATTATGATGATGCCTATTTCCTGTAAATCTCCTTCCCTCTCTCTTTTAGTGCTTCCATCTCCCTCCTCTCTCTATATACCTTTTATCTCTCCCTCTCCCTCTCCCACTGTCACCATTTCATTTTCTTTTGAGTATCAGGTGTTTGCAACGCATGCACTCAAATGCATGTGCAAGGGAGCTCTGAATAAATGAAAACTTATTTCTAAAGTGATGAATAGTGACTTTACCTTCCATATCTAGAAGTTCTCAAATTATATACACAAATTCATCTTTAAATGCTCCTCTTTATATATTTTAATTCCTATAAATCTATGCTTTGTAGGATATTACGAAACCCATTGACGATAGAATGTGCGAATCACTTAAAAGATGGAGATCTTCGTTTTCAGCACTTAAATTGAAGCAAGAAATTCTTTATTGTAAGTTGCACCAGTTCTTTATCTTGGAAGCCAGTACTTTTATTTTCCCCCTTTAGGGAAATTGTTTCCGAACACCATTGATGTCTAACAGATTTCAAGTATATATGCTGAGGTGTTGGGACTTAATTTTTCTGAAGCATTTTCCATTTTTTTTCCTCATGGTCAGTTCCAGTTGTTTAACACCTATTGGTTGGAAATTACATGATAAATTTCTTTTCAGTGTAAACAAGGGTAAAACATGAATTGATTAGCTTTATGGGAATAATGCTACAATAAACTGCACTGGCATTACGTGAGCAACAATGGAAGGAGAAGTTTGGCAAAATACATGTATACATATATGTGTCCATAACCATGAAATTGATGTTCTGGCTGGCTATGGCTCCTATATCCTCTACCAAAAATAGTTATGAAATGTCTTGGTCACAACCATAAAGTATGATGTTTTTGTTCTCACACACCAAACTTTGCAATAGATGTTCCGAATAACAGTGTTTTCAACTCTGGAGGAATGATGGATGTAGAAAAAAAGTGTACTATTATTACGAATGAAATGGTAATGAAGATAGTTATATCCTTTGATCAATGTAGCTCAAAAGGTGCATGTCTTGTCAGGTCTTTTTGATCAGATTATACATTCAACTGAAGATGTTGACATGGTCAAGTTACTCAGAGATCTGCATCCAAAGGTAAATAAACCCTGCAACTTTATCTAGGCAGATTTGTGGCTATTGTTTATCTCTTTGTTTCTCCAGGTCATGTTAGGATTGCCAATGTTGGAAGGAACCAATCCAGCGTCCTATTTTCCACGTAGTGCTGTTGGTTATGAGGCTACTTGCTACAGTCGCATTTGGAGTGAGGTTTGAATAATTACTTTTTAAACCTAAATTGCCACTTGCATGCTTTCTTCCTATGGTACATGCATACTGTCCCTTGTATAGTACATGTACTCTGCAATTACCCTGATTTATTTTCACTTATTGGAAATGTCAGTTACACAAAAGCCTTCACACTGTAATTGTGATAGCTTAGTCATTTCTCTGAAATATAAGATTCCTTTGTCCTTGACAAAAAGATCCATGATATACTGCATGGCCGTTGTAAGGCTGATGATGCGAAGAGAAAAAAATGTGCACAAGAATTCTGTCCTCGTAATTTGTGATACTGTAAGGCTCTAATAACTGTGAATGGATGATGTGTTGTATATAGGTTTTTGCTGCTGATATATTTGCCTCAAAGTTCCCTGGCGGTCTTCTGAACCAGTACATTGGCATGCAGTTCAGGAAAAAGGTAATCGTGCTGCTGCTACTTGAATGAAATTACTATTCAGGTTGCACTATATTTTCGCGGACATCATTTTCTGGGTTGATATTTCCAACATAGTAAAAAAATGGATTAGAAATTGGGTCCATTTTAATTGTTCATACTTTCATTATGAAAACCTACTCCCTTCATTGGCAGGTATTGGCCTTGGGAGGGTCAAAAGACCCCATTGATGTTCTATCAGATTTCCTCGGGCGAGAACCTTCAATTCAAGCTTTCATAGAGAGCAAAGCCCAGTCTAGCGTGTGACGCAGAAAAGGGGTTTCGATCTCTCCACTTTCAGAACGACATTCGTGGCTGCAGGATGAAGGTGTTGAGTCATTCATTCATATGCTTCTAAAGTCTTTAAGCTACACAATGAGTGGTCAACTTAAGTGGAGATGATTAGGGTATTGCTTGATGAACAATGCTTTTTAAGTGGTAAGGCAGAGATAAAGATGGCATCACCTCTGTAAAGTTTAGATGCAATTAGCTGTTATAATGTTTGAGATGATTATAGATGAGCTTGGTTCTGTCATTTGTGTTTGGATTTGTTTCTTTTTTTATGGTGCTAAATTATCCAATTAAAAGTTGAGTGTTGGATGATCATGATTGTGTCTTCCACCTATTTCCTTGGATTCGAATTCACACCCATTTCTTATGCTCTTATTGCAGAATGCCATCGCTACTCTCAATTTCTTTGAGGGCCATTCATGGGCATAAGCATAACAGGTTTCAGGAAACCACATAAACTACTTTCTATACTTTTTCTGTCATTTTTTATGCTAGCTACTTTTAATTTCATGTTTATTTCTTTTGCCCCATAGATTAAAAAAATGAAAAAAAAAACAATAATGGAAGTATTTATTTGACTTGTATTAGAAATAAAAATTATAATTAATTTCATTTTATGATGGTTTTTATTTTACTCTATAAAAAATTTATTCCATAATTAAAAAATTAGTTGTCTTTAGTTCATATAGAGAAGTAATGTAAGGAACTTCGATAGTCATCCCATTTAACTCAAATTTCAAGTACGTGTCAGAAATTTAAGCACTGAATAAAATCGCGCTTAATTTCGCCTTACCTATTTTTGGCCATGGTTTATAAGTAGTTTGCTTAGGTTAGCCCAATTAGCTCAATTGGCCGATTTTTTTATTTAATTTTTTTAAATAACTAGTTAAGTGATTAAAATTTTCAGGGATTCATCTATAATTCGATATTTAAATTTATCTCTTTATAGTGGTTTTAAAAATAATAATTATTATAATATATGATTAATATATTAAACTTTGTTGTTTTAATTATTTATTTTTCTAATTTAAATGTAATTTTAATATAATTTATATGATAATTTAATGTTTTAAAAATCTTTTATGAAAATTTGCTAGAATTAAATAAATTATAGTTTTAATATTAAATATATTTTTATTTATCTCATTAATCCCATTTTAAATATTTACAATTTCTTTTTTTTTATTTGTCCTTTGAATTTTATTCAATCATATATGTTTTTATTTTATAAAAATGAAGTTGTACTAGTTTATAAATTAAATTAAATTCTATTAACTAAATTATTAGTATATTTTAAAATAATTTTTACTTAAACTAGTGTTAATAACTAAATAATTTTATTTTTATAATAATTAACAAAAATTATATACTAATTTCTTTCCTAATATGATTATATTTTTTAACAATATTGATTTTCAAACAAATATGATATTTTATTATTATATGGTTGAGATGTATTTTTGAAAAATATATTTTTTATTCCAAACATAGATAAAATTTATATTGTTAACATTCTAAATCAATTTATAGATGATGATAACTCAACCACCATCGAGGATATACATCTTTCTAATGCGAAATCATATGCTATTATTGGAATATAATGAGGATGAAACAAGATTGTAAATATACAGATTTCATTCGATACTTCTCAAGTTTGTTTTTCTCATATATTAAGTCATATTTTTATCGCTTTTTGCATTCATTTAACCAGCTAATGCAGACTTTTGTTATAATAGTGTTCTAGCATTATTTATTTATTTAAGTTTGCTTATCAAGTTATTATATCAGTTGTACTCAATCATTTTATATATTAATTATTATTATATATTAGTATATTATTTATTTTTATTTGAATAATGATAAATTTGTAAAATTAATTTTTTTTTAGTATTTTTTAAGGTTTTGGTCTGCTTAGCCCGTTTTCGGCCCCACAACCCGGTACTTCACAGCCGTGACCGATCAAAACTGTAAATAATATAACAGTGCTAGATTAACCTGTACTGAATTTAAATAAATCGAAACGTCGATCGACCCATTTACCAAATTCTAAGTTCATACATAGTTGCAAATTTATTTATTTTTTACTTAACTTAGAATTTGATTTCATATTGACATACATGTCTTTCAAACATACTTATAGAATTAAAATACAACTTTATTTCTAAGAACAATAGAAATTCTTTCATTTAAATAGTTTTTTGTTATTAAAAACTATTTTTAGAATATCTAGTCAAATACTCTTCTTTTTTAAAATATTCTTAAAAACATTAGCAAATGGATCCTGAAATCTGACTTGCCCTTTAACTTATCTATGCTTTTTGAGGCCATTTACTCAGGCATAAGAAAAATAGGGGGAAAAAATGAAAGGAATGAGGATTTGGAGGAAAATAAAAAATAAATTTAAATTTTATAAATTGATTTTATATGTTTTATTCAAACTGATTTTATTTTCTTATCTCTAATCTCTTATATATAAAGACTAAGAAATTTAAAAATATATTAAATTTTAAAGAATTTTGATTATATTTAATTTGATTTGATATTTCCAAACATGAGTTTCTTAGCATTTTTATTTTCTTTTTTCTAGAATTTTTTGGGTTTCAAACGAAGTCTAAAACTTTTTTTTTTCAAATGGTAGAATAAGAGCTTGTGTTGAATATGGTGGTAGAAGCAGAACTAGTTCTTATTATCGTGAGTCTAAATTTAGGTTCGAAAGTTATATTTTCAATATAAAAATAATTTTGTGTATGAAAAATATTATAAAATATAAACTTGAGTAAAAGAGAAGTATAAAATATAATTTTGTGTTCGAAAGTTACAAGGCATTAAAAAGACCTTTTATAGGCTACTCGATTGCCTCCATTAAAAGTAAGTAAAGGGAGATATTAAATGAAATTTATGAAGTTCATTGAACTTCAAACCTTTAATGGGTGAATATGGTCATTCACTCATTCACCGTATTTACAATACTCCCCCTTAAAGGACCATCATAAAAAATATGTCTTATTGAAACCTTGTTAGTAAAACTAGTGGAACAAAACCTAGTGAAGGAAAAAAAGTATAATTTTTTTATGATGTTGTAGATTGGTCTTAGTTTATTAGGATCAGCTAGTTCAAAACCTTGCCAGTAAAACTCAGTAGAACAAAACCTGAACGAAGGAAAAAATAACACAGTACACTAGCATCATGTCATAAACATAATCCCCCTCATGTCAATGTCTTTCAATTGATACATTCTAATATTGTATATTAGCTTCTTGAATGTTGAGGTTGACAATGACTTCATGAATAAATCTGTTAGATTATCACTTGAGCATATTTGTTGAACATCAAGTTCACCACTCTTCTGAAGTTCATGTGTATAAAAGAACTTTGGAGAAATGTGTTTAGTTTTATCACATTTGATATAACCTCATTTGATCTCTGCAATGCATGCAACATTATATTCAAATAATGTTGTCGAACTATTTTTTATAGAAGGGAGTCTGCATGATTATTAGATATGTTGAATCATCGATCTTAACCATACACATTCACGACTTGCTTCGTGAATTACTATAATTTCTGGATGATTCGATGATGTGAGCACCATTATCTGCTTAAAAGATCTCCATGAAATAACAGTCTCATTACAATTAAACACATACTCTATTTGTGATATGATTTTATGTGGATTTGAAAGGTATCCTATATCAACATATCCAAGGAATTGTTGTTTTGATTCCTTTGAGTAAAATAGACTTTTATCAGTTGTTCCTTGGAGGAAGCGCAATGTGTTTGATACAATTCCAATGTCTTTGGGTTGGAGCGGGACTGTATCTGACTAATAAATTAACAAAAAAAAAAGGCAATATCTGGTCGAGTACAATTAGCAAGATACATTAGTACACCAATGACACTAAGATATGATACTTTAGGACTAAGTAATTCTTCACCATTTTCACAAGGAATAAATTAGTAATTTTTCACTTCAAGTGAATGGACAACCATTAGAGAACTAAAAGGGTGTGTTTTATACATATAAAAACGCTTTAAGATTTTCTTAATATATGTTGATTGGTGAACCGACACTCTAATAGTGTAATACTCGATCTGTAGGCTGAGACAAAAAAAAATTTCCTAAGATCTTTCATCTAAAATTCATTTTTCAAATATTTTGCTGCTTTTGTGAGTTTTTCAAGAGTCCTAACAAGATTTTAATTATCAACTTACACAACAATAATTGCAATTTGGTTTTCGATTTCTTGATAAAGATGCATGGGCATATAGAGTTGTTCACATACTTTTCTTTCAGTAAATACTCGCTAAGGCGATTGTACCACATGCGTCCAGATTGCTTCATTAATCCATATAGAGATCATTGAATTTGATTGAGCACATACTACGAGACTTTGTATTATTTGCTTCAGGTAATTTAAATCCTTAAAAGATTTTCATATATATGTCATTATCTATGGATCTATATAGATATGCGGTGATGACATTCATGAGGAGAATATTTAGTCCTTTAGAGTTTGCCAAGCTTATTAGAAAGCGGGAAGTGATTGCGTCCATGATAGGAGAATATGTTTCATTATAGTCAATACTAGGTTTCTACAAGAAACCTTGTGATCGCGCTTTATATCTTATGACCTCATTATTTTTATTGTGTTTTTGTACAAATACCCATTTGTACCCAATAGGTTTACATCTATAGGTGTTTGGACTATAGGTTCAAAAATGTCTCGTTTCATTAACGAGTTTAATTCTACCTGCGTATCTTCTTTTTATTTTGGCTAATCATTTCTATTTCGACATTCTTCCACATTTTGTGGTTTTGATCTTCATCATTTCTTATGATATCTAAGGCCAATTGGAAAACAAAAATATTATTGATAAAAATACCACTTTGATCCCATTTATATCCCTTGTGTACATAACTTAATGAGATTTTATAATTTTCAAGTACTTGAGCCTCTTCAAGGGCTATTTCTTTATTTTTGACTTCTTCAGGGGCACCATTTTTCTTTGTGTTCTCCTTTTCCAAGGAGTTAAGTCTTCTGAGCCAATAAGTCTCCCACGCTTTAAGTGTATTTGAGACTCATTTGCTAATCATTCTTAGTGGACATCAATCCATGACTTCAAAACTGTGGGTGTCCGTTGACAACCTCATTAACTCATGAATACTCGCGATGTTCTGCAATCCACACCACTATGAAAATCTGCAGTCTCCTTTGTATCGGAGCTTTACCCAAGGTACAAACCTCGTCCCAACAATTTACAATGACTACATAGTACGCACATGCGAGTAAAATAATGGCCACTGGGCCCCTCGCACAATTACAAAATACACCAACAGTTTACAATAGTTCAAGAGTTAATAAATACCTTAATTAAATATATATTAAAATGTACAATTTTATATGTTATACAAATGATAATGTCAAAGCCACAACCCGACTTCTTCCGAACGCCTCTAGTGAGCACCGGTCCTCCTCGTACACTCCCGTACCGGGGGCCACTGATCCGGCCGCGCGAGTAATGCCCCAGAGAGATAATTTCCTACGTGGGTTACTCCCCACCTAAGTGCACATGTCATGACAAACAATCACATCCAAGCAATTACATGAACATACTCGAATGTCTACATGCCCAATCCCATATCCCGAGTCCTCACTGACTTCCTCATGTATGCTTAAGCCATCGCGAGAAAAACATCTTTTTTATTTTCTTTCATGTCGTGCACTCACACCTAATTTTCTAGGTTGCCCCGATGCATATGAAATACATTATGCCATTCTCAAACCACACATGCCAATATATCATTTACACATATATTAACAAAATTTACATACATGCCACATGTTATTTAATTCATATCAATAACATCAAAATTAACTCACTTGAGCTAATTTCAATTCACTTCTAATGGCTTACACACAATTATATTTTTATATAATTTCACATCATGTTAACACATTTAATTACATGCATTAACATATTAATTCTCACACAATTCCAAGTCATTCATGCTAATATATTTACATGCATGTGTTAACACAATTAATTCTCATAATTCATTATTCGATTCTCAATCACACCAAAATTAGCTCACATGGGGCTAATTCTAGCTCAATCAAGCAATCATTTTGAATTACTCAACATCATAAAATTCACACCAAAAATCACGTCATTATTCACGTGAACAGTGAAACCCTGCTGGCGCACTGCTCACGCCACAACAATGGGGATTTTCTCCATCTCTGGGTCACAAAGCTTTGAGACTCAAAACACCTACTAATCCAAGCCTCAGAACATCCCCAACCATTTACATGGTTTTTAGCCAAAGAATAACACAAGTAGGAAAAGATCCTTACCTCTTGGAGTTGTAGGAACTCCACCAAATCGGTGCCCACGCATAGCCTCTCACTACAGATCGACTTTAGCTTCTGTCATTAAACCGACATCCGAACAACAGAATCTAGAGAGAGAAGACACATTCTCTCTTCAAAAACCGAATCACAACCTCGACTCGGCCGATTTTTGTCTTCAAAAATGGAGAAGAAGACTATTTAACTTTTTTGTCTTATTCTCATTAATCTTTTCCATTAATTCCCATCTTGTCCCTTTTAAGTGACTTTTGACACTTGGCATAATCTAGGCCATCCATTCTCATCATCTATCTAATCATGCAACATGTGTCATATGGGTACATGTAGTATGTGACTTTTGTTACATCACACGTCTATCAAACCTCGCTTTTACCACTGACACTCCGGCGCCTCGAAACGCTGAATTCGATCGCCCTCGACCGACGAAATTCGATGCTGGTGAGCTAGATTTCACAGACGACCTAACCCATGATATCCGCTTTCACATCCGATCTAGAAAATTTGGATTTTTACCGAAGATCATTGCCATTTTTAAAAATCGATTTTCTCGGTCTCATAATCCGTGGCCGGGAGACTAGCCCGGATATGTGACTTTGTTAATTTCTTTGTATCAATAAATGCAAATGACAATTGATTTGCAAGATTTTGAAAATGAATGATCCTTTGAATTTCTAGTTCACATTGATTTGTACAAGGATTAAAATGAGACATTGTAGATGCATTCAAAGTAATTTCTCATCGTTCTTCTGAAACCTACTTTTTCCCCTATAATGATGGGAATACACTCTCATTAAAATGACAATCCATAAAGCGGACTGTAAAAACATATCATATTAAGGGTTTAAGATATCTTATGATAGACGGAAAATCAAAACCTACATAAATCCCAAGTCTTCGTTGGGGACCCATTTTAGTTCTTTGTGTAGGTGCAATTGGTATATAAATTGCACAACCAAAGATTCATAAATGAAAAATGTAAGTTGTTAGTCGAATACGAACCAAGCTTGCAAAATGCATAATAACATGTTCCTAGGTAGAAGTCAGCAATTTGGTTTTCATTAGCAGTGGTCGAGCTATTAATTGAAGATGTTTGATGAGAGACTTTGCTAAACCGTTTTGGGTGTGAGTATGAACAACATGATGCTCAACATTTACTCTAATTGACATGCAATAGTCAATAAAGGTTTGGGAGGTAAACTCACCGACGTTGTCAAGTCTAATAGTCTTAATTGGATAATAAGAAAACTAGGCTCGTAATTTGATAATTTGTGCAAGGAGTCTAGCAAAGGCAACATTTCGTGTGATAAGAAGACAAACATGTGACTACCTTGTAGAGACATCTATTAAGACCATAAAGTAAAGGGAAAGGTCCACATGGTGGGTGGATAGATCCACATAAGTCCCCATGTATTATTTCTAAGAAGACTAGTGACTCAAATATGACTTTGCTAAAGGATGGTTTGACTATCAATTCACCTTGTGAGCAAGCAACACATGGGTATTCATTGGGAAAAAGAATCTTCTGGTTCTTTAGTGGGATGCCCATGTGAGTGTTCTATGATTCTCCACATCATTGAGGACCTAGGGTGACTTAGGCTATCATGCCAAAGAACAAAAGTCTTTGGGTCATTGAATTTTTGGTTCATGATAACATATGACTCAATAGGATTTATATTTGTATGATATAACCTAGAGGAAAGAGCTGAGAGTTATTCCATTATAAGTTTCTTGCCGAAAACAATAGAGGTAATGTAAAGACATTCTGTATTACTTTCATTCATAGTTTCAATATGATATCCATTTTTGCGGATATCTTTAAAGCTAAGCAAATTTCTTGTGGATTTGCTAGAATATAACGCATCATTGATGCGAAACTTGGTTTCATTTGGTAGCATAATGTTTGCTATTTCGGAATCTTTAATTAAGTTTGTAGTACCAGATATGGTACTTACATTGACATTTGTTAATGTCAAATCTAGAAAGTATCTTTTATCTCAACGAATTGTGTGAGTGGTTGCACAATTAACAAAACATACATCACTCTCATTCATCTTGAGATCAATAACACATGGAGTGAGAGGGTCCTTTATCAGATTCACTCTCACCGTTTTTAAACTTGTAACCCGTGCATCCAACATATTGAGCTTTAAGAGAATCACAAGCTCGTGGTCATATCTTCCCTTCAACTCATTCCATAGATTGAGAGAGGGTCCTTTATTGTAAGGTATTCAGTTTTTAAATCCTCATGGAGGTGGTGCCGAAGGAAAATCAATGCTTTTGTGCGATCCTATAGGGATGCTTGATTTCGTTCTTTGATGACATCTCTAAGATTCATTGCGTCAAGATGTATTTCAGAATCAAGGATCCAAAATAGGTAGTTCTTTCTGGTAATGTCAAGTACCACAAACTCAAATTTTGTGATATTTGACATTGTCAACAATATTTATATATGATATAGCATTAGAATTGATTTCGACAAATAACAATATAGATTTTGGCTTATAAGCAAAACCAAGTATAATTATAAATATGTAAAATCGAAATAACTTCAAGATAGGGTTTGATAATTACCTTTAGAGCAAATTTGTGCTAATAACGTGTTGTGAAAAATATTATGAAATACATACTTAAGTAAAAGAAAATATATCAAATGAAAGGGAGAAAGAGAGAAGGATGAAAGAACTTGTATTTCTCTGGAATGATTTTATAAGGCATTAGAAAGGCCTTTTATAGGCTTCTCAATAGCCTCCATTAAAAATAAGTAAATGTAGATATTAAATGAGATTTATGAAGTTTATTGAACTTCAAACCTTTAATGGGTGAATATGATCATTCACTCATTCATCGTATTTACAACATTTTGATATTTTTAAAACACTAGTACAAAAAATAGCATTTCCTGCTTTCCAAAATATAAACAATTTATGTGAAAAATTTAGAGTTAGAGATTTATTACCTTTACTTTTTCTCAAACTTCCTAAATAAAATAGAAGTTACAAAGGTATCCAATCATAATGCACAAAGTGTAAAGGTAAAAAGATGAAAAGATGGGAAGGAAGCATATACGCAACTAGAAGAAGAAGAGAGAAGGAGAAAAAGGAGGATCCCACGATCAAATATGTGCCTCCTGTGGCCCTTTTCACCGTCTTCACTCTCTCCCAATTGTGAATTCCCTATACAAAAAACTCTAAGAGGTTTTTGGGCTAATTTTGTTTAGAATATAATCACGTTTTCGGTTGTTATAATTAGGTCAAATATGTAGGATGGCAGTCTGTTAGTCTAAAGAGGAGATTGGACCAAGGAAGAGGGGTTTGAACTTTGAAGAGATTGATAGGTGAGTCAAAGGTGCATCCACTAATGCAAGAGAAATCTCTCTCTCTCTCTCTCTCTCTCTCTCCCCTTTTCTTTTTCTTTGAAAATGAATTTCTTGTCACATAAATGCAAAGATTTTTGGAATCAGCTATAAAAAAAAACTCGGAGATTGGACCAAGGAAGAGGGGTTTGAACTTTGAAGAGATTGATAGGTAAATCAAAGGTGCATGTAATAAGGCAAGAGAAATCTCTCTCTCTCTATCTCTCTTTCCCCTTTTCTTTTTCTTTGAAAACGAATTTCTTGTCACATAAATGCAAAGATTTTTGGATCAAATTATAAAAACTGTTATTATGGTATCTTTTATATACATTAGACGATTTTATCTCTTGAGATCTATGTTTTCTTATAAATTTTTTTAATTTACACAGATTTCAAGAGATAAAATCACCATCTAATGATATAAAACTTGTTCTCATATGAAAACGATTTTTTTATAATTGAACTTTTTTATTTTTATTTTTTTATTATCATAAGTATTCGGGCTAATTTACTTGCACCTTAACTCATCCCAACATGTGAATTCCTTGTCACATAAATGCAAAGATTCGTTTTATTACCATGGATTTGTTTTATTACCATGGATTTTTCAAGTAAACTTACATATACCTTGACTAGTCCTATGAAGTTTTGAAGTTAATACAACCGGACACACCTTTAAAAGACTCCGACTTGTGATCATTGGGGAGCAAACTCAAGCAAATGTCTCTTTATCACATAAATGCAATGATTATCTTCCTTTTCATTTTGGTTGGGATAAGTTTGATACATAATATAAATATTATTGCCATGAATATTCAAACTTGTCATTGTTTGAAACCCTTATACTAGTCCCAAATAGTTGATGATGGAGAGACCAATTCTATGATGTCTTTCTAATTTTGAAGATAAATATTAGTGTTTGGGTCTATGTGTTAAAGGTGATAAATTCAAGGAAGTTCAAGAGATCATCATCTAATCACAAATATTTTAAAGGAAATGTATTCCTTATACTATGAATAAAACAATCAACCCTTTTAAACAAATCTAGTACTATCCTTCCCTAGAGATCATCACCCAATATAGTTGGACGTTTATATTCTACATGGATTTGGATAATCTAATAATATAATATTATTGAGATGAGTATATAAATGATTATCATTAGAGGATGATCTTGAATGCATTCAATGACATCTTAAGATACATAACATTCTATAACTAGTCATATTATGATAGAGTTAAGATGAATTATACTAAACAAGTCATATTTATTGATGTCTTTTGAGATAATTTACATGTTCTATTTTTTGAAAACAACAAAATGCAAATGCCTTAAAATATTTTATTCAATCTAATATCAAGATTAAATATTTCTTATAAATAAAAAAAATATTGGGATATTAAAATTTTAATCTTTTGATTCGCATTTAATAATAAAAAGACAGTTGTGTATATATATATAATTTTTTATGTAGATTTTGCATTCTTTTTTTTTAATTTTTTTTTATCTAAATTAATCTCTCAATTTTACGTTCCAATTCTAAAACTATACTTTATCTCGGAGGAAGGAAAAACAAAACTGACGTTAAAAAAACGATGTCGTTTGGATGAATCCTGGGTTTTGATTTGCTTTTGACTTTGACTTCCAAGAACACCCAGAAAAGAGTAGAAAAATAGAGGCTGACTCATTTGAAGCACCACCATAACTGACCCCCGAGAAAACAATAAGGAAAATTTTTTCTCAGTCCACAAACAACAGCAAGAAAAGCAGAGCATATTTGAATTATCATTATTATTAATTTTCCCTGTAAGTACTATTAACAGCTCTCGTGTTTCTTGTATCTCATTTGGGTTTCTTCTTTTTCTCTTTATCGGAACTCTCTATACTTTCCCCCTTTTTCATGTTAAATAACTGAAAAAGGGGATTTTCTTAGTTTAATATGGAAATTTGTTGCTGATTCATTGTTTTGAGTGGCTTTACACATCTGGGATTTTTCATTGTCAAAAGTTCCAATCTTTTCACTTGGATTTTGGTGCAAAAGTGAAGTAATGGTTCGAATTTTGGCAATTGAGGGTTTTTGTTTTGGTTGGTTGAAGCATCTGGATTTGGTTTTGGTCATTGATGCCTAATTATTGAAGTGGGTTCGCTTTTGCTTTCGGATGGGAAGTGTGGATTTGGCCCTCTCTGTTTGGTAAGAATGAAAATACTGGAAAGGGTCAGGATTGGCTTCTTGGTGTGTTTGCATCTATGAAGCTTGTTGAATTCGCTACATGATTTTTGGTGTTTTTTATTCCTAATGTACCCGAGAAGTTGAGGTTTAGATTTATTGGGTTGACTGTGATCAGCTTTATAGAGGCTTTGCAAATATTTTTTTCTTTGGTTTCATTGGTTTTCTGAAAGGGTATTGTTGGAAGCATGATCAAACAAATATTTAGCAAGCTTCCTCGGAAGTTGTCTAAGGCAAATGAAAATCCTGAGCTTGGTGGAAGTGCTGCATTCTCGAATAATTCTAATAGATCAAGAGGCAGTGATGTGGAAAGCAACCAGTTTGCGAACCTGAATGTTTCTTCTTTTGCAGCCTCTAATTCTACTCCTATCTCTGGGGATAATCTTGGGAGCAAAATTCCCCAAGGTGGGAAAGCCAATGGGAATTATGTGAATCCTATCACTTATGAAGCATTGCCAGGCTTCAGGGATGTTCCCAGTTCTGAGAAACAGAATTTGTTCATTGGAAAGCTTCACTTGTGCTGTGTATTGTTTGATTTCTCTGATCCAACAAAGAACATCAAAGAAAAGGAGATCAAGCGACAGACGTTGTTAGAGCTTGTGGATTATGTTACTTCTGCGTCTGGGAAATTCACAGAAACGGTCATGCTAGAATGTGTGAAAATGGTGTCTGCAAATTTATTTAGGGCATTGACTAGTCAGTCATATGAGACCAAAGCTGTAGAAGGCTTTGATTTGGAAGAGGAGGAGCCTTTGATTGATCCTGCTTGGCCTCATTTGCAAATTGTGTACGAATTTCTCCTGAGATTTGTGGCATCTCCTGAGACTGATGCCAAGTTGGCTAAGAGGTACATTGATCACTCTTTTGTTCTTAAGTTGTTGGATCTATTTGACTCTGAAGACCCCAGAGAAAGGGAGTACCTAAAAACAATACTGCATCGCATCTATGGAAAATTCATGGTACACCGCCCATTTGTTAGGAAGGCTATCAATAACATATTCTATCGATTTATTTTTGAGACTGAAAAGCATAATGGCATTGCTGAACTCTTAGAAATTTTGGGCAGCATAATAAATGGGTTTGCTCTGCCGCTGAAAGAAGAACACAAACTGTTCCTTGTCAGGGCACTGATTCCCCTGCACAAACCAAAGTGCTTACCAATGTACCATCAACAGCTGTCTTATTGTATTTCTCAGTTTGTAGAGAAAGACTGCAAGCTTGCTGATACAGTTATAAGGGGTTTATTAAAATATTGGCCAATTACAAACAGTTCAAAGGAAGTCATGTTCCTAAGTGAGTTAGAAGAAATTTTAGAAGCAACCCAGCCAGCAGAATTCCAGCGCTGTATGGTGCCCTTGTTTCATCAAATTGCTCGTTGCTTGAGCAGCTCACACTTCCAGGTATCATGTTTTAAATGTTTCTTGGTGTTCTGTTTCAATCCATTCCCTTATTTCTCTGCAAATGCATTTCTGTACTGGCATGTGTTTCAAATGTTGAATATGACTAGTTTTAAAAAATGGGAGTTATCTTACCATCTCCATGTTTCTATTTTTCCAAGGCAAGTATATCCTAATTGGTTTTGGTTTTTCCCTCATGTTTGTGTTATGAATCATGCATTAGTCATAGTTTCCATGTTGATATGGTTTGTGGACTGATGTACAACTCAGCTTAGTTTTTTATCATGTAGAAAACATGGAAGAAATTAGAGGTAGAGAAATTTTTTAGTCATTTTCTATAGTCTCTGTTAAAGATTACCGAGTAGCTGATTTGCGGGACCAGAATGGGGTGGGAGGTTGTTGGAATCCCTTATTCACAAGACAAAACAACGGTTGGGAGCTTTGAGAAGTGGAGAGGGTTTTAAGAAGATTGCAATTATGATGATCAGAAGGCATGTAGAGGATTTTATGATTTGGTAGGTACCAGAGAGTGACCAATTTACAGTTAGATCTCTTTATCTCTCTTTAACAAATTGTATGTAACACATTGATCTTGATTGCCCTTTTTGCTAGGATATCTATGTGGGAAAGAATTTTGACCTTGGTTAACTCAAAAAAAGGGGGTTGGAGGTTGCTGAGTAGGTTTTGTTTGTGGGAAGGAGACGAACAAACATACCATATCCTCCTTTTTCATTCCAATGCAGTTGTGCTTATAGTTACATTATGCTTTGTTTTGGTGTTCAGTGGGTGATGTTCTTGTCAATTGGACATGTTCTTTCTAAGCTGGCATGGATCACTTATAAGAAGAAAGAGAAAGAAAATGTGGAGAACTCCTTTGTCTTATTTTGGACCATATGGAAAGAGAAAAATATGAGAACTTTTAAAAACATTGAAACACAGATCAAGCAATTGAACAATGGTTTATTTACAATTTTTTGGAACGGGTTAGGGTGTACATAAAGAGCTCATTGTCATGCTTGAACTGAGGAAATTATTGTCCACTAGAAAGGCTTGCTTTGGAACCTGCCTTCATTGTGATAGGTCAGAACACTTAATTATATTAGAATAAATAGAATGGTTAGAGATAAGTCTTGTGGCTGTTGGAAAATTAATTTAGGTTTATAAGGAAAATAATTTAATGAAATTGGTGCTTGAATTATTAAAACCAAGATGTGTAAAAAAAGTAGCAATATTGGACCCAGACTTGAGTTGAGATCTTATGGGATACCTTAATGTACTTTATATAATGTTCTGAGATGCTTCATCTTCAGTAATGCTAGTGCTTTACTATGCTCTATTGTTCATTTAGACATGGAGAAGTAGCTTAGCAATATCAATAAGTCCAATTTTAAAGCCTAATATCAGGTTTAAAGCTGTATTGAGATTTTTTTTTCTTGGCGATTGTATAAAAGCGTGTAATATTAAAAAATCGTTACTGAAAGCTAACAGGCAGAAGCTAAGGACATGCTTGGTCTGCTCTCGAGGGAGCATGGTTGGTTCTCTGGAAATCCACATGGCTCTATAATAATTTGGGCAGCATTTTTTATTTCTACTTGAAGGTCTATTTCCTTGAAATTCTTCCAGCAACCTAGAAAAATCTTTCTTGATTTTTCTTCAAATTGGAAATTGGCATTTTCAAAGGTGTTATTGAGATGTGGCCTGGAGCCTGATATGAGTCCATCCTAAAATGTGTTCAGGCACAACCAAAAGAGCTAGACTCCCTAAAAAGGTGTTTGCTTTCAGAATTAGGGCATACATGAGGTATGAATTTGGACACCTTTCATGCTCTAGTGGGTAGGTGCATGTCTTAGAGATGCAATTGACTAAGAAAAGGGGGAAAAACTAAGATCATAAGAAGATTGGATTTAAGTAGAAAAAACCTCCTTACTCTGTCTTTATGGTGTTCTCTCAACAACTACAAACTCTCATTTGCAACAAAGGAAGAGTATTGTAAATGAACATCTTTCCAAGAAGTTTCTTGGAGACTATTTGAGGGAGATTTGGTTAATGGCGAGACAAAAATACTAAATTTTTCCATAACATGGCTCATGTGCATCAAAGAAAAAGATTTATGGGTAAGATTTGGGAACATGTGAACTCATATGGTTGAAACATCTCCTCCAAGAGCTAAGATTTGGGAAGAATGAACAGATGAAGCTTATATGTGATAATCAAACCGCCTTGCATATTTCATCTAACCCAGTTTTCCATGAGAGGACTAAGCACATTGAAGTGGATTGCCACTTTATCAGAGAAAAGATTGCATTGGGATGCATGACTACTAGTTTTGTTAACTCTAATGACCAACTAGCAAATATCTTCACTAAGTCTCTTAGAGGTCCTAGGGTAAAGAGCATGTGACAAGCTGGGTGCTTTTGATCTATATGCTCCAGCTTGAGGGAGTGTTAAGGATTAGTCTCCTAATCCATTTAGGATTCTTTTCCTTCTCTCTTTAGTCTCCTAGTTAGACTCTAACTTTGTTTTCTTTTTGCCCTAACACTAGAGTATATATATGTTTGTAAATTAATGAGAATATAGAATTCCTTTTCTCTCAACAAATATTATTTAAAGGGTTTGAAAAAATTCTTATATATGAAAATATGCTATAAAAATATTTATTAATTATGAAAATTAGGGTCTTAAAAAATTTATGCCTCAATGCTTTGAGGCTTAGCCTCACTTAAGAGGCACAAAAATACTTGTGCTTTATCTTTATTAACTTTGTTGGAAACATCGTAACTCTAAGCTTTCTTAAATTTCATTTATATGGTTGAGTTGGGTTAGCAAAATCATGGTGCTAGTCAGCACCTACTGAGCAGAGTATTAGATTGTTCAAATTCTGGTTTTCTGAACGTTGATTGTGCTTGGCTCAATCCTGCCCATATCTTATTCTAACTAACCCTTTTCAACGTTTGTTCACGTTAAGTGTCTTGAGTTTGCTCATGTGCCTAAAGGTGTCTGATCATTAGCCTAATTCATCACTAATTTTTCCTGAAGAATCCAGGCCCCTGTTTTGTGATAGAAATTAAGATTAAGCGATAAAAAGTTAACAGTTTACCCTGCTTGCTTATGTGATTCCACAATATTTGTTGCTAACACTGCTTTAAATTGTTTCATTTAGTTTAATTTCTTTAGGAGTTATGTTTCTATAACTACATAAAGCCTGCCCATTTGTTTAATGAGCCTTCACAAGTCTACCTATCTTGCTGAAGTTTCGTTTATTAAGAAGTTATGCTCAAGCTCAGCTCTTTTGACTGGTGAATTAGCCTCAGAAGTTTCTTGGTGAGTCAGCCATTTTCTGAGCTGGTTGTGAATAGCTTATTTCTTTTACAGCCCTACCTAATATGAGGTTATGAGATTTAAGGAAATCATAAAGGAACATCAGTTTTGGATGTTGGAGTCCATCTAAAAGCAATACTTTGAATGTGACTGATGCAACTAAAATTTACCGTGCCCGAGTGATGTTATAAGGCGTTCACAACATCATTTTTATATTTACATCTAATTTGAACTTGGGTATTTTGAAGTTCAAAACATGATCCTTTTCTTATTTTTTGTGGTTATGCTCTCAGAATTCAGGAGGCTCTTAATAAGGATGTGACCCTTGTAACTGGGGGCCCAGAACTCTTGTTTTAGCAGCGGTGATAATGGATTATTTTGTGAAAGATTTAAAATCATGAATTTTTGTTGACATTTGTCCTGATAAATGAATTCTCTATTTAGTGCATCAAAAAATTTGAAATGTCTGTGATTTTGAAATGCCCGCTAAAATTTCAAACTGATTCTTGAGATTTAAAAGCTTGCTATTGATGCAGGTTCTGATCTGCATGGTATGTAGATTAGACACACTTCAAATAGCACTCCCTATATCATCAGCAGTTAAATTGTTGCTTATCCTTCATTGTATCTTTATTGAAAATATTAAAATCTATTGTTTTTGTTCTTTGGAATTAGGGCCTCAATGCTATATGCACCGTTTTGGTGTTCACAACCTTGTTTACTTACCAGCCTCTTTGTGCACGTAGTACTTCACTTCAACATGTGCTTTGATAGGAAAAAATGAAACATAGAAAGAAATTAAGGAATCAGCCGAGCTGAGCTCTTCTCGAGACAAAGAAAAGGAAAATTACAGGCTAGAATCTTGAGCATCCCACATTGTGAGACTACAAGACCATAAATACATCATGGGCACTTATAAACCTAGAGAGATATTCAAGGAGGCAGTCCCCAGTGCTGATACCTCTAAGCTACGAAGCTCCCCTATTGCCTCACTGATTTGCTGCCTCATTGATGGATGTATATTTCCATTGAAAAAGTGTCCCATTTCTCTTGGATGATTTAAAATTTTCTGAATATTCCATCATGATGCTCCTCCCTTTCCCTGGGAAGCCTATGAGAAAACAAAAAAATACATCATTTTCCACTTTGAAGTTGCTAATCTCCCTAGTCTTCAAATTCATCTAACTTTCCAATTAGGCAGTAGTCTTAAGCTTGATAGGCAACCCAGAACCTGTTGGCATAGAAGAAACCCCAATCATACTGCCATGGTGATCTTTGATCACTTCACCAATCCCTAAATGGCTAGGGTTCCCAACAAAACAACTGAAAAATTGAGTTTGAGAAGTGCTAATGGTGGGTGTTTCCATGCTACCCTGATCCCAATCTGATTTCTGCTACCAATGCACCCACTACATGCCTTCCTCCAACTCAACATACTCATGCTGATAGGAGGAAGTTCCTATTCTGCTTTAATCTCAATTTGAGTACTTCAGCCAGTTTGCTGACTCCATGCCTCCTTCTGAATCAACGTACTTGTACCTACAGGTGTGTTTAAGAATTCTGTTTAGATGATCACTGCAAGGAAATATAATAGGAAATAGCATCTCACTAGGTAGACTCAAGCAGCCTCCTCTCGTATTAGAAAAAATGATAGGATTGGCAAAAGGAACCAAAATCTAACTAAAAACTATCAATTTCTAAATTTGGTAGATTTTTTTGATAGGCAAAAGAGCAAATATATTAAATAAGCACCAAAACTAGGCCATACAAAGTATATATGAATTACACAAGTGCATCGTGAGGCAAAGTGCAAGAAAAGAGAAAGCCAAAGATACTCCTTTTCGTTGATTGCGATCTAACCATTTGATGAAATCAAACATGATTGTGACCCAATCTCTGAGTTTCCTTTGGTTCACTCTAAATAGTTATTTAAGCTTTTTATTTGGTGACACAACATTTTCAAAGGCCGTTCTATTTATATTTTTCCGATTATTCCAAAATAAACCCAAAGGTACAACTTTTCCATGCTTTCTTCCTTTTCTTTCTAACAAAATGACATTTTCAGATTTTGTGGATTGTTTAGGTTCAGGTTGATGGACTTCGATTTTTTGGGTGTAGGGGTTGTTTTGTTTTTTGCTGCCTTTTGCTCTATGTATGTCTCTTGTATACTTTGTGACACTAGTTTTGGCTTCACACAATATGCTACTATCAAAAAAAAAAAAAAGATAAAAAAAGAACTTTTCAACTTAATAATGTTGCTTTAACTGAGGCTTGCAACACCTGTACGCCTCTAAACAACAATATTATGTCTTGCCTTAGAGTTGAAGGGGAGGATGTGCTCGCTACATTCGTCCTCACTCTTCTGCATTAAAATCTTGATTTGATAGATTCAATGGAAATCAAATTTCCAAGGAGAGGAGTGATAATGATTTGAAAAATGAGAAATAGGAAGAGTCTTATTCTCCAAGATACTATGAAATTATGGGTGGACCACACAATGAGGCTGATTTGCTCACTAGAAAATCTCCCAAATGCAAATTTTTTATTTTATTTTTTGTCATTCCCCATTGAGAAAAAAACAATTATAAGACATTAAATAAATCTTGAAATGCAACTTGCAGGAGGTTAGTTTGATTCATATAGGTATCATGAAAGTTGTGGGAGTAGGTTTGAGAGCAAGGCCAGAGGAGTTCCGCCTTTCTATCCAGAGGAGTTCCGCCTTTCAGAGATAGCTCCGTGATTAGGAATTGGAAGTGGTGGGACCTTTTCTGGGAGATTGCAATTGAGTTTAATAAGAAAGCATCGGGAGGATAGATTAGGATGGAAAGAAACCAAGAGTGACAAGTTCTCTGTCAAATCTTGCTACTTTGGATTGGGTAAGAAGTGAGCTTTCTTGCAAGAATAGTTTAAAACCCATGAGTACTGACTTAGTTGGGCTTCTTATGCTTGGGAAGCTAGTTAAGGAAGGATTCTAATACTTGATTGGCTTGGAAGGAGGGGATGAAGTATTTTAAATAGTTCCAAGGCAAGAATCTTGTGGTGGTTGGGTTTTTCTCTGTTTCAAGTGGTTTGGGTGATGTATGCATTTGTGATGGAACCTTTTCTCAGTTTGTATGGTTCCTTTATAAGAAAGAAGCATAAGAAAGCTTGGAGGGTTGCTCCTTTATGCCTGCTTAAGAAATAGGAGATTTGAAGATGCAAAATTGTTGGATCAAGCTGTCAAATCTTCCTTTATATTTATCTTTTTGGATTAGGCTAGAATGTATGTAGATGACCATTTAATAATGATGATAAGCTTTGTGGATTGGTTGAGTTTCAGTGAAGGAGAGGGAAGTATTTTGTATTCTCTCTTTTTTGGTTGCCTTTTAGTGCCATTTGTATATATTACGTGTACTTTAGTGCCCCATATTTTAGATGCGTATTGTGAAGAAATATAAGAAAAATATGCTTTTCTTATTGATTGAATGAATGAATTAAACATTACAGGCCCTACCTACTTATATACACCTAGAAGACATAAAAAGGAAATAAATCATACAAAAATAAGGAAAAATATTGTAATAATAAAGACAAATCGAGGATATTCTAAGAATATCCTCTGATTTTCAACAATCCCCCTAAAGCTGGAGCATATAAGTTATATGCACCAAGCTTGTTACAAATAAACTAAATCCTTGGACCTCGAAGAGATTTGAGGAAATGTTCGCTAGTCAGTCACCGAGTCGACGTAAACCAGTAGTCATGCATCCCGAGGCAATCTTTCGAATGAAGTGATGTCCACTCAATACGCTTGGTCCTCTTACGAAAGACTCGGCCAAGAATGCAGAGGCTGGCTGGTTATCACACACACAAACGTCATTTGTCCATCTTTCCCAAATCTTAGCTCCTGAAGAAACTGCTTGAGCCATATAAGTTCACAAGTTTCCAAAGCCATAGCTTGATACTCAGCTTCAGCACTAGACCTGACCAGCACATCCTGTTTCTTACTCTTCCAAGATATTAAGTTGCCTTTAATAAATACACAATATCTTGAAGTAGAAAGAACTGGCTCCAGAGGCGAGCCCGCCCTGGGCCGCATCACAATAGCCAACAATTCGGTGTGATCCTCTCGCTTTCATAACACCGTCTTGCCCTTTGATATAACGAAGGATGCAGATCATAACATCCCAGTGACTATCACATGGTGACTGCAGGAACTGACTAACTACACTCACAGGAAAGGAAATGTTCGGTCGAGTGATGGTGAGGTAGTTTAGTCTCCCCACTAGTCGCCGATATCTCCATGGATCTCGTAGAGGCTCCCCTTGTCCAGGCATAAGCTTGACATTTGGATCTATAGGGGTGTCTATAGGTTTACAGTCTAGCATACCTGTTTTCTCCAATATATCCAAGACATACTTCCTCTGAGACATAACCACAACGGAATTACACTGAGCTATCTCAATCCCTAGAAAGTATTTGAGTTTCCCTAAGTCTTTTGTCTAAAGTGGCCAAAGAGTTGTTGTTTAAGTTACCGAATACCATCCTAATCACTGCCTGTTATAACAATGTCGTCCATATAAACAATCAGATAGATGCACTGTCCTAATGATGTATGATGATAGAAGATGTATCGGTCTCATACTCTCGAGTCATACCGAACTCCTATACCACGAGTGCCAGTTTCGCCAAACTACAGCTTCGAGGGGACCGCTTAGGCCATATAAAAGAATCCACGCAGCCTACATACCAAACCAGACTCTCCTTAAGCAACAAATCCAGGTGGTTGCTCCATATATACCTTCTCGGAAAGGTTGCCATGAAGAAATGCATTCTTGATGTTTGACTGATACAGGGGCCAAGAGCTCATATCAACCATAGATAAGAGAAGACGAACGAAAGTCATCTTGGTAACAGGAGAAAAAGTGTCATAGTAATCGAGCTAAACATTTCGAAAGTATACCTCGGGCAACCGTAAACGAGCTTTAAGACGATCCACTCCACCATCCGGACCAATCTTAATAGTATAAACCCAACGGCAACCAATAGGGGACTTGTCAACAGGTAAGGGGACTGGGTTCCATGTGCCAGTAGAATGCATAGCAGCCATTTCTTTAACCATCGCTCGCTTCCCGTACATACATATGGGCCTCGTGTAACAGTGTTAGAAGAGAAAGGACAAGGTGGAAATAAAGTAGAATATGCAGAGGATAAACGATGATAAGATAGGCGCATAAATGATGAGGATTACGTAGAGGAACGAGTACCTTCCGAATGGAGATGGGATGATGGTCGACGCACCCATGCCTGGTAGGGCGATAGAGATGAGTCATCAGGAGGCCTAATGTTGGTATGCGGACGACGAGTATAAACTTGCAATGGTCGAGGTGAAGTAGTTGGGGACTCAGAGGATAAGGCCGGAAGGGGAAAGATGAGAGGTAGAGATAAGACCTCGGGAGGGAAGGCAGTGGGGAAGGGAAGATAGAAGAGTGTTAAAAAAAGGTGACATCAGCGGAAACGAAGTATCGATGTGTATTGGGAGAGTAGCAACTATAACCGCGTTGAAGGCGGGAATAGCCAAGGAAGATGCACTTCGCGGCCTTAGCAGAAAGTTTATCTTGGCCAGGAGTGAGTATATGGACAAAACAAGTGTAGCCGAAGACACGTGGAGGGAGACAAAAAAGGGGTTAATTAGGAAAGAGAAGAGAATGAGGGACTTGATTACCCAGTACAAAAGAAGGCATGCGATTGATCAAATAGAAGGCAATTAAGATATCATCCCCCCAAAAACGTTGAGGGACTATGTTGAAGCATGATATTCATATTAAACCCAAATCCTACAAGCTTGAGCTTTTAGGAGAGTTGGTCATTAAACATGGTATCAGAGCTTGGTTTGGCAGGAGGTCCCGGGTTCAATCCTCTCGCAATTTAATCCCCATGTTTGGTTTGAAAGTCCATAATGGACTGGCTCTCCACGTACCTGCATGGGGCCGTATGCACGTGAGGGAGGGTGTCAAAGACGATATTCATATTAAACCAAACTTGCAAAGCTCTCGAGCTTTTAGGAGAGTTGGTCATTTAACAGACTATATGGTGGAGAAGAAGAGTGTGAGTTGTCTCAACTAAGTGACCATTCTTGCACTCAGCCACCCCATTTTGTTGGGGAGTGTGAGCATAAGAAGACTAATGAAGAATCCCATGGGAGGATAAAAAGGTAGAGAAAGGGGCAGAGAGGTATTCCAGGGCATTATCATTGCATAAGATGCGAATAGAAGTATGAAATTGATTGCGAATCTTAGCAAATAATTTTTGAAACATTGAAAATAGCTTAGTTCGACTCTTCATTAAAAATAGCCAAGTACAATGGGAAAAATCATCAATAAATGTAACAAAATACCGGAAACCTAAAGTAGACGCAGCTCGATCTACCCCAAACATCAAGCAGGGATGAGCCAGCGAGATTCGTCCGGCTCTAAGCGCTTAGGGAACGAAACACCTAGTATGTTCCTGTCGACACGAATTCACACTCTAGTGAAGATAAGCTGGAAAATCGAGACAACATCTTCCGAAGCTTGTAAATGTTCGGATGACCGAGACGACGATGGACAAGAAGAGGTTCATCCGTTTAAGTGCAGACGGTGGAAGATGGGGCTGAACTGAGATGATAAAGGCCTTAAGACTCATGTCCTATGCTAATCGTCCTCCTCGTACTCCGGTCCTGCAAGGTGACAGAAGAGTGAGAAAAGGTAATCGAACAATTAAGATCATGGATTAATTTATTGATAGAGACAAGATTAAATGGAGAATCAAGGACATAAAGAAAAGAAGTAAGAAGTAAAAAGTAAAGAGGGGAGGGGGGATACTCGATTCCTCAACTATGGTTTGAGTCTCATCACAAAGTAATCGTGAGGTATGGGTGAAGTGATAGTGGGTGGAAGAGAAGAGATCCTTACATCGACGTATGATCGATGCACTAGAATCGAGAATCCATGGACCAAGAGAGTGTGCAAGATAGACATAGACATTACCGTTTTGGGCAACAAAAGTAATGGAGGCAGATTCGCGCATGAGGAGGTGAATAACTCTCTATATTCACTGTGTGTAAGAGCCACTCCCCGAGATGGAGACTCGAGGTCGGACCTCAAAGCATGCCAAGACTGGCTACATGAGCAAGGCGAGTAGATGACCACGTAACTGATAACACTGGTCTCGAATGTGACCCGGTTAATTATAATAGGTACAATGAGGTCCCCGCCTCCCGCCCCTGGGTAATACCACGAATATTCGAGAATCATCAGCGAGGAGATGGAGCAAGCATTACCGAAGTCTCATTGAAAACCTCAGAGAACCAAGACTGAGTCGCAGTGGATGAATGGTGTAGTAATCGAGCAAAAATGTCATCAAAGGTCGGGATAGTAGAGCTAGTGAGGATCTATTCTCGGATGTTGTCAAACTCTGTGCCAAGTTTAATAAGAGTAAGGATTATAAATATTTGATCCATGTTGGACAAGTAGGTCTTAGCATCAGTGACCTTGGGCAGGACAAATAAGAGCTCATTTTTCAATGCAGACATTCGCCCAACAAAGGAAGATAATTCCATACCAGGCTGCTCTAGACTATCAACGGAGGAGATGACACAAGAGGGAGGCATTTGAACATCATCGGGTCTATAAATTTCGTCTGGTCCGGCAATGGACATAACTGATAATCCCCAAGATTGTCGAGTGTTTTGGGCTCTATGGACTGCTGAAGAATGTTACATAGTAAAGCCGCCATGTTTCGCTATCGAGATGCATCTTCAACACCAGACCTGCAGAGGTTACTAGATGGTTCAACACCATTTCTAGTAAACCATAAGGTAATAGAATTGGCCCGTGTAGACCGACATTTTATCACTTCCTGAGTCGATTGACGCTATCATGGAGTTCCGCATTTAAATGAAGAAAGCTCAAAGCTTTTTCATCCATAGTGAGAAATTGACAAATCATGAAGAAGACCAAATACTAGGCCAAAAATGCAATTGAAGGTAAGAAAGCCTATGGATGATGTCGAGGCTCAGTGGCCAGAGAATACCACGTAGCAAAGAGGGTAGGTCACTAAATTTCAGAGAAATCTGTGGTTTCAGTTTGTTTCAGGAGAAAAGAGTGGAAAATCTCATGCAGCCTAAAATGGAGAAACCAAGGGGTCAGAGGACTTCCGTGAGGACGACTAAGTTAGGAGAAGCCTGGTGGTCGGAGACTGGCCACACACCGACGCTGCAGGATCGGCCAGGCAGAGGAGAAGTCACGCAGGAGGCCGCGACACACCGGGTCGTCACGCGTTACCGCCGGGCGTAGATCAGGCGACGACGAACCCAATGGTGGGGTCTTCAGAAAAGTTCACCGGAGAGGTTTTCCACACGATGTCCGACTATGACGAGGATTCGGAGCTTCCGGGACGACATGGTTTTGATGGTCTAATAAACAACCATTAAATGGTTTCGTTTAATTGAGAACATATTAAGCCCTAACTCCGAACCTTCCTACGGCTCGATAACATGTGAAGAAATATAAGAAAATGATGTTTTTCTTATTGATTGAATGAGTGAATTGAACATTATAGGCCTTACTTACTTATATACACCAGGAAGACATAAAAAGGAAATAATTTAAGTACAAAAAGGAAGGAAAAAAATTGTACAAGAAAGGAAGGGAATAAATCAAAGGATATTCTAAGAATATCCTATGATTTTCAACACGTATAATATATATATTTTTCTTTGGCTGAGGAAAAAAGAAAGAAAATCTTAAAAAGAGAGACAACACACTTGGTGTTCAACCTTTGTTTAGAATCATGGAATATTCTCTAGATATTCTTTGATTTATTTCCCACATTTTGTGTACATTATCCTTCTTCCTTTTACACTTTATATTCCTACCTTTTACCTTTTATATTGTTTCCTTTTTATTCCGTTCTTTTGTATATATATAGGTGTCTCTATACTATGTAATACTCACTCACTCATTCAATAAAAGAAAAACATTATTTTCTTCTCTCATTTCACATGGTATCAGAGCCATGGTTGGTTCTGGAGTGAGCCCTCTTCTCCAACGCATCTTCTAATGGATCTCCCCGATGGATCTTCTCAAATGATATTTTATGATAGATCTTCTCAGTCAGATTTTCTCTGGTGGACCTTCTCAATCGTATCTTTTCCGACGAAATTTTTTTAGTCGGATCTCCTCCGACGGATCTTCTCAGTCGGATCTCTTTCGGCGGATCTTCTTAGTTGGATCTCCTTCCTACGATCTTCTCGCCTGACTTCCGATTTTAATCTTGCAATGCTGGTTCTTTCCGATAGCTCTTCTCGCGCCTGGACATTCTCTCGATGGATCTTCAGCCTGATCTTCTTGGTCGATTCTATGGCCTTCTATCTAGATCTTCCGATGACCTCTCTTTCCAGCACTCCCTCAATCCGATCACATCAACTCCATCGTACACCTCGGCGTCACATTGTCGCTAGCATTGATGCGGATTGTACATCTTTATAAATGTTTCTCGTATACGACCTATACGCTCTAATCATGTATCACGAGAATCATGAAATATTCTCTGGGGATATTCTTTGATTTATCTCACTTTGTTTTTTATATTATCCCCTTTTACACTTTATTTTCCTTCATTTTACCCTTTATTTTGTTTCCTTTTTATTCCATTCTTTTGTATAAATATAGGTGTCTCTATGCTATGTAATACTCACTCACTCATTCAATAAAAGAAAAACATACTTTTCTTCTCTCATTTCACAACCTTCATCTAGACCTGAAGTTCAGAATACCCATTCAACATGGTTATATGCTTTTACAATGGATTCTAAATTTCCATCTTCTATTGAATGAACTTTCTTATCCGCCAGTGCATTGGGCACCATCCGAGCTTACACTTTACAAAAACTCCTTGATATGTGTGAATGGTCTTTTGAAGCATTTTCCAGGAAAGGACCTTTGCATTTGTTGAGGCTGTCTGCTAGGATAATGGTTCTAAAGTCTTTGATAGTAATGAAGCGAGTTTCTCATGGACAAGGACAGTAAAAGTATAACTGGTATTTGTTTGGATGAATATTTTATTAGTTTTGTGTGTTGTGTTTTCTTTTTTGAAACTAGTATTTCATTCCTCAGGAAGAGGTGGTAATCTAGATTCTCCCACTGCCAACTACAACCCTGCCCTTTCTCTTATACAACTTTCTGAAAACAACTTGAAAACTTTTCTACAACACAATCCAGGTTTCTATTCTTATTAGATCTATCTATCGCCTGTTGTCTGAATAGATTATAAATTTCTTTTTCTCTTGTCATCTTCCACATTATGAAATACCTTGGAGGTGTGGTGCCCTGCTTCCCTGGCCCATGTCTATGTAATCTTTTTCCTCCATCACATCTCCCTTGGTATGATCTCTTCCAGGTTAGCTTTTGCAAATTTTTTTAAAATGAGTAAAAACACTTCCTCAATGTGGTCTTGGCCACCTAACACGGTCTCATCTTAAAACAAATAACCTCACCCAATTTCTTCTGCCATTACTTACCCTGTGGAAGGGCTTGGTGATTGCAGTGTACGGTTCAGTTCACTGTTGACTTTTGCCTCCAGTACATCTCCTCCCTAAGTGATCTCCTCTATTCAGCTTTACCATTCATTGTAAGGGCTCACAACTCCTCCCTAAGTGATATCTTCTATTCAGCTTTACAATTCATTGTAAGGGTTCAACAGTCATCTGGAAAATGCTCTTTTTCTTTCCAGGATACCCAAAGGCTCCAGTGTCCTTGGGAATAGAAAGTTTCACTGCCCTAACATCCTGACAATTTCATCGTTCCTGTTTTAATTTTGTATGAGAAAAAGTGAGGTGTTTGAATAAAACTTCTTGTCTTCCACACCCCAGTCCTCACACCTTCAGTCCCTTACTAAAAACCTGAATTGGAGCCACATATTGTCAAGCTGCTATAGTCCAGTTTTGTGTATGCCTTGTATAATTATCTCTAAAATGGCTCAGAGAACAACGACCTTGACCAAAAACTACTGATAAAGGAAGGTCAATGTCCCATAAACATGCTGAAACAAATGGATATTATTATACCATCTTCTAATGGGATCCGTAAACCCTAATGCTGTATGGTGGAAGCATACAGTCATATCCCTTCACCTTTCTTTGATGTAGTCATATACCTTTTCCTTTCTTTCATGTACTAACAAAGTTGTTCAAACATTATCCTGGGGCTAGTTATATGGTTGTAGAGAACACATCCCTTACTTCTGCCTGCATTCTTTTCCAACTTCACCTCTTGTTGGTTCAATAATGTCCTTTTTGGTTTCTCTGTGTTTTCCCACTCTTCATTGTGTGATTCTCTCTGTTTATTTTACTTTCAACTTGCTTACCATTTGCAACTGTGCCACATCATGAAATAATTGCTCTTTAAGCTTGTACTGATATCACTTATCATTTCATATGATGCTGACATTAGTATAATGGCAAGTTTATGTCAATTTTTTTGTGTGAGTTCTTTCTCAAGCTCTTGATCTAGATTTTTTTCCCTCAAAACTCTTATTATTATCTTTTATCAGTTTGTTATCACATAATTAGCTATTTTATGGCAAATGTCTTTCTGTTGGGTTGGAATCCTAGTTCCTTAAGGTTCTATATGTGTAGTATGAAAATCATCTCTTGTGGGAATTGTGATTACACTCGCTAAAGACAAGTGCAATTTTGTCTCAAGTGTGCTGCTCTATGTGCTGGATAATGTAATGTTGAAATTGACTTTCAACTAATTTCACAGAATTTTCTTAGCAAAATGATGAACTAATGAAAAACCTACAAATCACCTTGGAAGTGGCTGCTTAAAACTGTCCTTTTTGTTCAGAATATGGGCATCAAGCAATGTTGTCTTTGATTTCTGAGTAACACTCTGGTGAAACTAATGCTTGTTGTTTTAGGTGGCTGAGAGAGCTTTGTTCTTATGGAATAATGGTCATGTTGAGAACTTAATCAAACAAAATCGCAGTATTATATTGCCCATTATCTTCCCTGCATTGGAGAAAAATGCTAGAAACCATTGGAATCAGGCTGTCCATAGCGTGACTTTAAATGTGCGCAAGATTTTCTTTGATCTTGATCCTGAGATGTACAAGGAATGCTTGCTCAAGTTCCAGGAAGACGAATCAAAGGAAGATGAAATCAGGGCCAGAAGGGAAACCGCATGGAAGCTTCTAGAAGAAATGGCTGCAAAAAGAGTTGCAAGTAATGAAGCTGTGCTTGTGCCCTGATAGCATTTCCCTCCACATCTTCAGGTTTGGGAGTGAGCTTCAGATATTTGTTTATGCTTCCATTATTTTTCCTTTTCTTTTTCACATTTGAGATGGGATTTCATAAAACTGATGACATGGTTCATGAGTTGGAACGTTCATGGTTATTTAATTCCTCACCTACCATATTAACAGAAAACCGATATGTAGGAGAGTTTCTACCAATAAGGAAAAAGCCTGATGAAAATAGTTTTTTGAAATCATTCATTCTATTTCTATATAATATCTACCCAGGATGTCATTATGTTATGAAAGAGCTGACTAACCTGAAAAGCTGTTTGTGGTTTTTGCTGGTGTCGGTGAGAGATCATTTGATCTGAATCTCTTTATCTCATTGCCAGGTTTCTGGTTTTGGCTTCAAACATCTGATGTTCAGGGGTAGGTAGGTTACACTAGGTGTTACCTATCTGATTATTAGGTAGTATTTGAGTTTATGTTTTTAACATAGATTATTATTTTTGTCTGGTTTGAGTTTAGTTATTCAGTAGAGTGCATATGCTTTTGATTCATACGACTGGTTAACATGAATTGCCATCCCTGCATTACGCTCATGGATATTGATATTTGATATTACATTTCGATCACATTTGTATAAAATATCATATCATACAAAAAGTTTTTAACTATCGATATATTGATGAAGAAATACCATATCTTCTCCAAATATGAGATTTCACATTTTCAACCTCCACATAAACTTTCTCATTTTCTAGTCAAAAGAGTTATATATTATAATTAGGGGTAATTGACAAGAATAACCTATAGTTTGGCGGGTCTTCTTTAATTAGTCCCACCTTACCCCTTGTAATTATACCTTTGTTGTTTTAACTTATTATAATAGAGAAGTTTATTTTATTTATTTTTCAACCCTAAGGGGTAGCTCAGCTACTTAATGTATTGGGTAGAGTCAATGGTCATTAGTTTAAGTCCTATGATATGGTCATTGGGTCAATGGTTACTAGTTAGTTCGAGTCTAAGAGCCATTGGAGGTTTACCCGATCATTAACTTTAGGGTCTTATGAGATTAGTCGAGGGGTGTGTAAATTTGGCTTAGAAAACATTGTCCCAAACATTAAAACAATATTTTTTTTAGAAATATAAATTGTATGCGAAGACAATGAGATAAAAGACTTCCATGATTTATTTTTGTTTGTTTTTTTAAAATATCTCTGAAGAAACGAACTCGAGAAGGTCATGACTCATGATGGTGTGGAATTTAGGCATGTCTTCTTCGGTCATGGTCGGTCACCAATGCGTCTATTCCATCCCCATTCCCCAGATTATTGTGCTCTCATCAAGATGAAGACATTCTTGCCAGGCACGAGGGTGGTGGGGGTTGGTACACACCCAAACAGGCCTCCCAAACCCAAAATCAGTTTCATAAAATGGAAATCCGACCCAACTGCTAAACTTGTAGAGTAGAGAGAGCTCCATTTCTCCCTTGGACATCAATCATCATGTTTCATCGGTTCACAAGACAAGATACCCCGTTCTTCCTTCACCTTGAAGCTCCCTATCATCTACTACCTTCTTGATTGCTCTCCTCACCCTTCCTACCAATTCATCTACCTCCCTCCACCTTCCTTACTTCCTCCTCCGAGGCCTCCATTAATACTGCTGCAACCGCAGAGCTCTGTCCTTCCCCTAATGTTCACTGTGTTGGGATTGTGAGTGATTTGTGGAATATTACCTAAAGTAATATTTGAGCGGTTTTTCCAATCAACAGGATAAAATAACAGTTGAGTGGCAATGTCAAACATTCTAGAAATTAATCAATAGGGAGTTGAAAGGATATGTGTGAAACAGTCAAGGTTATCACATTGAGGAGAGTGGTCAGAAACATAGTATTCCACAGAAAGATTTCTGAGAGATAAAATTGTGAGGATTGTGAACATATCCTGGGTGTGTGATATCTTGTGCCAGTTTCATCTCATGGTGAATTAATTTTCTCAGATTTGTCCTGTGGAGGTTTCCCTAATTTTGAGGGTTTTATCACGTTATATCGGGTGTCATTATTATCTTACCATCTTATTATCTGGAGATTGGCTTAACCATCAATCTATACTTTCATTTCTCGAAGGTTGACTGGTTTTATTATGTGGATTGACCCATCCTCCAAAAATGCTTATTTATATTTCCATAGATTGACACAAACCCCAACTGATTATAATTTTGAGGATTGGTATTGTTACCCCTGTGTTCATTTGATTTCTTGTGAATTGGCATTGCCATCCAATTATTGCTAACAACTACAGTGGATTGACAAAGCTACCAAATTATTACTTATTGTAATATTCCACTGGTCACTCACAATCCCAACACACAGCCACCTTCCCTTATCTTTCTCCGGCCTCACAGCCATGTCTGTCTTCCACACCAGAGTTGTAACGGCTTCTAAACGGGTAGAATTCGAAGCTTGAAGCTTTGGACTTGAGGCGGCCTATCAGTTTGCTGCATCAAATAAAAATCTCTTTGATCGAATTCTATGCTGCCCAGATCACATCATATATATATATATATAACTGTGGATATTATGGATGATTTGAGTTTTAATGTAACTCAGATGTTCATGTAATCTCTTTTTTGCCGAATGGTTAAATACTTTAATTATAATGTGGTAATTAACTGTTTTTACTAGAACTCGAACCTGAAACCCTTCTCCTTCTTTATCTTTTTTGAAACGTTGAGTGTTGTACCACATTATCAACACATAATGTAAGCCTTTTATTTGCAGATACTGAAAAGGTAATTTTTATTTTTACGATGGGCTATAAGATAGAATTACTAAATATATGAGCAGATAAAAAAACCACAAGCATCGTTAGACAGATAAGAAAACTACAAGCAACACAAGGCGCGGCTTAGTAAAGTGAAATGTATATTTGTAAAATATGTTTCAAAATCTAATTGAATTGAGAAAAAAATTAATATTTCTAACATTTAAAGGAAACATTTAATAAAAAAAAGGTAAATAAATGATATAAATTTTAATATATAATTAAAAATTTCAAGGAAAACGTGTTTAAAAAAGAATTAAAGTCTACAAATCACATTTTATAAGGAGCATGTTTTGGATAGTGAGATGCTTAACCAGGGAGTGGTTGTGTCTTAAGCCTAGTGCACCTTAGCAAGACTTGGATTATCTTCTATTAGGGATAAGGTGTCGAGTTTTGCCCGTATGTCCTACCTTACCCTTGAACTTTTTCGGTTCCAAGATACCCTTGAGGTTTACTTCTATGATCATCCATGTTCATCTCATTAAAAAAAGTCATAACCAGACTGGAAACTTTGACACGCGTAAGGTATGTAACAGGGGTTTTAATAGACGTTTTAACAGGTGTTTGTACATCTGTGTCATTTTTTAACCGCAGAGATATCGTTGAGCTATGAAAGTAAACGAGGAGATATCTTGGGACTGAAAAAAAGTTCAGATAAAAAGTGGAACATACGGGCAAAAGCGGGGACATTTGTGCACCTTATCCCTCTTCTATTATGGCTAAATCAGTGTGGCTAAATCATATATGCATTATAAATATGGTTTTGGATTTATTGCTAAGTCTATCATAACACTACCATATTGATATCTCTAGGTGAGAAAAGGGAGGCTGAGTCCAAAAAGGGAGTGATGCCATCATCCGT
The DNA here is from genome assembly GCA_016808115.1 of Tetrastigma voinierianum. Classification (NCBI taxonomy): domain Eukaryota; kingdom Viridiplantae; phylum Streptophyta; class Magnoliopsida; order Vitales; family Vitaceae; genus Tetrastigma; species Tetrastigma voinierianum. Next base: position 1,430,635 of record JAEQBH010001275.1, on the reverse strand, counting down.
CTCCATTGCTGTTGCAGACCAAGCATTGATGAAACCAGCCAGGGATGCCCCATCCACAACCTTGTGTAACAAGCATACCCCGATTCCTATACCCCCACACTAAAAAATTGTAGCTTCAACGGCTGTGATTGCTCTATCTGATGATGATGATTCTGATCCCATACTGTATGGTTCACATCACATGGGAGAAGCTTCTGGATGAACAAATCCATATCTGGGTCTTTCAGAATTTGTGAGAGCTCAACGTTTGCTCGAGCCTCAATGAAGACAGCCCCATCATCATTACAATCTACACAGTCATTTGCTTTGATCCTTCCAGCTAGAGGATAAAAGCGGGTAAGTGTTTGGGAGAGAGACATCTTCAGCAGATCACATATGGTGACATGATTAATAGCTGCGTTGCTGAAATCGTCAGCATGTTTGTTAAAAAACAGGAACCTTCATGTCTTTCAATTCCGATTACAACATACGAACGCAACAGATTAAATAGATCGGAATTCTTACCTCCAGTCATTGCTTCTTCAACCGAATTAGAGAATGAAAATGGGTTGCTCTTCCAAGATCTCCTTCTCACCACTATGATAGTGTATTCCGGTGAGAACGAAGTTGGGGACCAACACTATAGTCATTTGACATTTATAGGCCTCTGTCCATCATAGAGGTAGTAGAAAATGTGTGGTTAATCGCAGTGTTGACGTAGCCAAAACGTGCTTCCATAAACAGCCGTCGACGTATCCCATGTGTGGTTGTATATAGACCACACTCTGTTAAAGGCGATGGCAACAATCTATCATCGAAGTGTACCAAGTGGTTGTCTTATATGGACCCCAAATTGATGAAGGCGGCCGTAGAAATCGCCTACATTCTCCTACTTGGTCCATATACTCTAATATACCCCACAACTAAAACGAGATACATGAATCATAGCGATAGGTTCTTTAAAAAGAGTATTATTTACCATGTATTACAATGTATCATGAAACAAGAGACGAACTTAGCCTCCATAGTGGAAGTAGCTATCAAAGTCTGCTTTGCACTTCTCCATGATACGACTCCACCGATAAACATGAAAATGTATCCTAATGTTCATTTATGTGAATCAACATAGCCAGAAAAGTCTAAATTCCAATAACCAATTATCTCTAGGTTGTCCGTTCGCCTATACATAAGCATGTATTCTTTTGTTCCTTGAAGGTATCTTAAGACTTTCTTTGCAGCTCTCCAATGGTCCATACTTGGATTACTCTGATATCTTCCCAACATACTAACAACAAATAGTATGTCAGGTCTGGTGTAGACTTGAACATACATTATACTGCCAACAATTGAAGCATATGGGATGTTCTTCATTGCTCCTTCTCAAAATAATTCTTAGGACATTGGTTCAAATTAAACCTATCCCCTTTCACGATGGGAGCAACACTTGATGAACAATCTTTCATACTAAATCTCTCAAGAACTCTATTGATATAGGTTTCTTGTGACAAACCTAAAATACCATTATGTCTGTCTCTAAAAATCTTTATGCCTATAACATAAGAGGCATTACCCATATCTTTCATGTCAAAATGGTTAGAGAGAAATTGTTTCACTTCATGCATCAAACCCCCATCATTGGTTGCAAATAAAATATCATCTACATATAGGATTAAGAAACAAATCTTGCTCCCACTAAACTTCTGGTATATGTACTGGTCCATGATATTCTCTTCAAATCTAAAGGAAGATATCACATCATGGAATTTCAAATACCATTGACAGGAAGCTTGTTTCAATCCGTAGATGGATTTCTTAAGCTTGCATACCAAATGCTCACCTTGACTAGAGGAGAATCCTTTGGGTTGTTTCATGTATACCTCTTCCTCTAGTTTCCGATTAAGCAAAGTTGTTTTCACATCCATTTGTTGCAACTCAAAGTCAAAATGTGCAACTAATGCCAAAATGATACGAAGAGAATCTTTCTTAGATACAGGAGAAAAAGTCTCCTTGTAATCTATTCCTTCCTTTTTAGTGAATCCCTTGGCTACGAGTCTTGCTTTTTATCTCTCAATGTTGCCCAATGAGTCTTTATTTGTTTTATAGACCCATTTTCATCCAATGTTCTTCACCCCATTAGGCAACTTAACAAGGTCCCAAACTCCATTGGTTTCCATAGAGTTCATCTCATCCTTCATCGCATTGAACCATAAATTAGATTCATTGCAATTCATGGCCTGTGAAAACATTATCGGATCATTTTCAGCACTAAGATCATCGTCAAATTCTTGCAGATACATAATATAGTCATATGGAATCGCTGATCATCTTACCCTTGTAGATCTTCTTGATGTCAGCTCAACATTTTCATGTGGGTCATGTTGTCTAGCTAGTTGTTCAACCATGTATGGTACTTGATGAACAACTTGATCTACAACATTACTAGTAGTAGTTTGTGGATCATCATTGATTGGTTGTGCAACACCCATTTGAACTTGAGGGATGTTTTGAATGACAACCAATCTTTCCTTTGATGTGGAAGGTTGTACTCTTTCAGAAAAGAGATCACCCCCACTATCTAAGTCATTCTCAAGGAACTTAGCATTCCTTGATTCCACAAACATAAGACTATGATGTGGACAGTAGAATTTGTAACCCTTAGACTTCTCGACATATCCAATAAAGTATCCACTAATAGTCCTTGGGTCCAGTTTATTTTCTTGTGGATTATAGATTCTTACTTCAGACGGGCATCCCCTAATGCGCATATGTCTCAAACTTGGTTTCCAACCTTTAATAGCTTAAATGGCGTCTTTGAGACAACCTTAGTTGGAACCCGGTTTAATATATACATAGCCATTTTAAGAACTTGAGTCCACAAGAATTTAGGTAGCTTAGAGCTACTTAACTTGTAACGCACCATGTCCAATAGGGTCCTGTTCCTCATCTTTGCTACACCATTTTGGTATGGAGAACTAAACAGAGTGTATTGGGCAACTATCCCATGTTCTTGAAGCAACTTAGCAAATGGACTAAGTGCTTGTCCATCTTCAGTGTATCTTCCATAATATTCTCCACCTTTATCTGTTTTGACTATCTTTATTTGCTTACCGCATTGCTTCTCTACTTTAGCCTTAAAAACCTTGGAAGTAAAGGCTCATCATGCTGTGGACCTCAAAGATAATTATATCGAGAACAATCATCTATGAAGGAGATGAAGTATTTTGGACCATGAGCGTCCATGTCAGGACAACATATATATGAATGTATGATTTCTAACATGTCAATACTCCTCTTAGCACCTTTCTTGAACTTGTTAGTCTGCTTTCCCTTTATACAGTCTATACAAGTGTCAAAGTCAGCAAGATCCAAAGTATTCAATACTTTGTCATTTACCAATCTCTTAATTCTATCAATGGAGATATGTCTAAGTCTCCGATGCTACAAAATAAAGGAATCTTCATTCATAATACATCGCTTATTGCCCATATGAGTATGCAAAACCATATTGTATTGCAGATTAATAGAGAAAAGACCATTAGACAAAATACCATTTTCAATAGCTCGGATTACAAAACAAGCGGGGAATTTTAATCACGAAAACTTAAAGGAATACCTAAGGGTACAAGTCTTGAAAGCCCGAAATCAAATTTCTAGAGAACTTGGTATATAAGGTCCTCTAAATCAACCAGGCCATTATCGAGGACTAGACTTCTGAGTCACATGGATTCCCACATGTGAGCGACCTTGTTGCTAGATAAGGCGTTATACTCACTTCCCGCGCTGGCTTCCCTCGGGTTTATACCTACTTGAGGTATTCGAAATATGGATTGTAGATCCAGAATCATTCCACCATGTATTATGATTAACATCAACCATATTAGATTCATAACAAACACATAAGATTGAATTACCTTTATTTTCTAGCCATTTCTTAAATTTAGCGCAATCCTTCTTCATGTGTCCTTTCTTTTTATAGAAGAAACACTTGGATTCTTTCTTGATGCCGCCTTGGGGTGGTACTTTTTTTTCCTCTTCTTATTAGCTTGGTTCTTACCTTGATTCCTTCCTTAATTATGGTATTTCACCTTAGTGACCAACATCACACTTTCCCCTTGTTCCATAAGCAGCTTTCCTTCCTCTTGAACACACATGGTCAATAGTTCATTAATTAACCATTTTTCTCTATGTGTGTTGTAGGAGATTTTGAAGGGTCCATATTGATGCGGTAGGGTGTTCAAAATGTAGTGTACCAGGAAGGTATCAGACATATCAACCTCAAGTGTCTTCAGATGAGCTGTAATGTCTCTCATCTCCATGATGTGCTCAAGCACAGCTTTCACATTAGCGAGCCTTAGTGATGAAAATTTCATGATCAGGGTGCTGGCAATTGCTTTATCTGAAGTGGCGAATTACTCGTCAATCGCCTTAAGCAATGCTCAAACATTGGTATGCTTTTCGATTGAACCATGAATACTAGCAGAGATACTCATCTTAATGAACATAACAGGGGCGATTTGAAGTCAGCTCCCAGCATTAAATTAATTACATTTTCTTGCCCTTTAGTCTTTGTTTCGTTAATTTGAGGTTCATCTTTCCTTATGGCATAGTCAATGTCTATGCATCCCAAATAAAGAAGGATTCGCTCCTTCTATGTTTTATAATTGTTACCACTCAATTCAAGGACATTACATCTAATATTAGAGTGATTTGTAGGTTGCATAGCTGCATAGAATAAATATACAAGCTTATAAGTGCTTAAATTTGAGGCTAGAATAATGAATCATAATTTACCGATGTAAATTATGTACAATAAATCTAGCGACATAAAACTTGCTTGTAAGCCAAAGTCTCAATTCAATTGAATTTATCTAACTATATGAAAAAACTACCAAATATGTTAAATTTCTCAATTCCTATGGGTAAATTGAGAAATATAATATGATATTATGCCTTGATCTATTATACTAAATATAAAAAAAATTCCTGTGGGATAAAATTTATCATATAATGTATAATTGATCACAATGAACATCTTTAATATATATATGTGATCCAAGAACAAATTAATGTATGATTTTTCATAATTAGAGATTTTGTGGCCAATTTCTAAGTAATTAAAATCATACGGATCATAGGACATTTCAATAATTTTTAATGATATTCATAAGGAATAGTATGCAAATTAAATCTTTAGGAGCCCACTTTTCAAAAAATGAATTGAAAATAATAGACTCAAATAAATTGAATCCATATTCAAAATAATAATTGCAATTACATGAAATTATGAATCGTATAGTATGAGATATAACCATTTATCAATGAATTTGAGACCAAATGGTCGTGTGGCCCAGTTTTAGCTTGTCGCCTTCTTAATTTCCTTTGAGCCGCAGGTCCTTGGTTCAATACGCGCATTTTTTCTTAAATTTTACTATTCTTATATAGGATAAGGATATAGCCAAATATTGCAGTATCCAGGATAAGGATATAACCAAATACTACAGTATCCAGGATAAGGATACCCTATCCATGCAGTGAGAAGGGGGTCTTCTTCAACCTCAAGACGGGTCAGATCTAACTCGCTCTAATCAGAATCAAAACCCATATTTTTTGTCATTAATAAAATGTGATTTTTACATCAAAATTCATGAAAAATCATTTCCTAACCATTCCTCATATTATTTTCATTCAAAAAACATCACAAGATAGAGGCAAAAATCATACTGCTCTAATACCAAATGTTTGTTAAAAAACAGGAACCTTCATGCCTTTCAATTCTGAATAGAGCATACAAATGCAGTAGAATAAATAGATCGGAATTCTTACCTCCAGCCTGTAAGGACCTTGATCGTCTAAACCTTTGGGCATCAGCAGCGCAACGTAAACCTACAAAAAGGTGATCCAACGGCAGTGTACTAGCCACATCTTCGATGATTAAGTTAGAAAAAGAAGGAGAAAAAGAAGTGGAGAGTTTTAGCACAGTTTGAATGCCCTTACCTCGTGGGAGATCTTCCCGATTTATAGGGCGTGGTTCATTAATCTTCCCTTAATTTTAGGAATAAAATCTCTTAATTTTAGGGATAAAATATATTCCTTCTTATTAAGGATTAACCTTCCAAGAAATAAGGAATTTGGAAACTGGGAAATCTGTTGATAAATTTCTGCTTTACGTATTTTCCTCTTTCATGTAATTATCCATAACGGAATTCCCATATGCGGTAGGACGGTCGGTTGGGAGACTTAAAACTCTGGATGGGCCACCCTGAAGCTGGTCAATGGGAAGACACTTTGGCTTTCTTAGACATCCTTCAAGACTTTCCTGTTTAGATAGTCCCGCCTGGTCTTAATACGATAAGTGGGTTTGGGCCGTTTCATAATCTTGTGCGCGGACCTTGATTATCGATCTTAGGAGTCCTAAAAATTATGGTACTCCTGATGCCCCTTTTCCCATTTGTAATTTTGTGCTTTTAGGTCGGGAGAATGCTGTGTCATCGTGGGTGTAGAAAGTTGAAAGGACTGGGAGAATTAATGCGTACATTGAACGCGTCATAAGGTGTAGTGCGTTTGGGTATAAAGCGTGTGGGGAGCACACGTTTCCCAACATGTTTGCCAAGCATGATGTCCTGACGACACATTTAATACGTCCATTGATGTTTTGCCCCTATATATAGAAGTTAGGCTCCGAGTGATTTCCTTTTTTACGAACTCACGAAGCTCTTTGCCCATTGCAATTTTCTTTGTCTTATGCTTTTGCGAACTTTTCTTTTAAAGGAATCATAGGAGACCCCTTAACAACTTTCATTTTTTAGGCACGTGTTTTATGGCTCTGTTTGTTGAGTATTTTTGGTTTAGAAAGTTCTCGTTTCTTGGTATGAGCATTGTTTGGGTGGGTTCTTAGGTTTTACATTACGCTAGCGGGTTGTTAAACCTCCAAAGGGGGATTTCTTTTGTCTTTTGAGGGTTTTTAAGCTGGTCCCCCCATTTTTTTTGTTTGTTTGCCTGTAGAATGGCGAGAGGTCGATTGAGGCTTATTGGTCAAGGCTGGGTGTAAGGGGACCACGGGGGGAAAGCGCCCACGGTAAGAAGCCTAGTTCTTCGCTGTATACGCAGAGGACTTGAGGTCCTTTAGACAAGTTCCTTCCGCCATTAGATTGGAGGTGTTAGACGACACGACAACCTCGACTATAGGAGCGGCAGATAATGCTGTTTATTTTACCCAAGAGCAGTTTGCTACTGGACTTTGCCTCCCCATCCCTTCTTTGGTGAAGCAGTTTCTACACTTTACTAGGGCACCTCCTGCACTCAAACATCCGAATGTCTTTCGAATTCTATGGGTTGCAGTGTGTTGAACTCTCTCTACTAGTTGGATATTTTGCTAGTAGAGATTTGTTTTATTTACACTTTGAAGCTTGGGATTGGGGGCCGCTTATCTATGTCAGCCCACAGCCCCCGGATGCAATTTATAACTGGTCTTCCGGACTCCCCTAAGACTAAAGAGAAAGGGGTTGTCTTGGTTAAAGGTTCTTGGTACGAGGCCTTCGGGCTCTCAGCCACCAAAAGCTGTCCCCGAGGCAGAGTCTATCTCGTTCCGAGGTTTGTTTAAGCTTGGTGGGGCTTGTACTCTAGGTAGATACGTGTTTGATATGAATGATATACGAAATTTTCATGTGTTTTGACATGCCCTTCCATTATGAAATTTTTGTAGGCAGGCGCAGGCGAGGCTAGCTGGTTAGCTAGGTAGAAAAGGCTAGTTTGGAGTGCATTAGATGGCTACTAAAGATCATTGAGGGGGAGCGCAGTCACGAACTCCTCTTATCTATGAAGAACTTGGGGGAATTAGGCACTAACCCCTTTCTTTACATAGTCCTTGTCATCCCCTGCTCGTTGCTAATAGAGCTTATCAAGGGCGAACATTTCGTTCTCGCTGACCTTTTAAAGTCGATCTTGGGTAGCTCTTCTCAAGTGGGGTCATTCGGGAGGTAAGAGTATGGCCAGGGATTGTTGGAGGCTTTGTCGGTCACGATTAATCACCCTTGACCGAACAAGATTCCTGACACGCCCCCCAGGGAGCGAAGAAGATAATGAAGGCCCAGGTTGAATAATTAGTACGCCAGCGCGGGACTAGAAGGCTTTGTGGAATTTGGTGGATCAATCTCTAGTGGCGGTGAGAGAGGAAGACGATATGTCTAGCCCCCTTTGTTCCTTTGTAGCGGATGCAAAAAAGTGAGCTCTGGTGCTCGAAAGGGAAGTACCTCGGCTCTGAAGGACCAGACGACAAGCGACTCAAATGGTCTGTCTAGAGGGAGAAGTTCAAAAGAGTTCGATGGTAGTTACTTTGGACTCTCTAGAGCGAGCCTCTGGTATCCTTCTAGCTTTAGAGGGTGCCGCCCAGGGCTCTTCCAAGGAGGCTTGTGCATCGATGGAAGAATGGGCTCCAGTCAGAGGACCTCCTGAAGTTGATCGAGTTGTAAGCGAGGCCTCTGCTGTAGAGACAACCATTTGTCCACCGTTGTAGGCTAGATGGTCCAGTATCCCAATTCTCGGCGCCCTCAGAGCAAGGCTACCTGACAGGCTGATGCTGGGCTCGTATGTTAAGCCGATGGAGTGGGATTGTCCTACGGTGGACACGCCAGCTCCTGGTCCAGATGAAGCTCGGTCAATTCTTGACCGCTAGAACCCCTTTGACAAGAGGGACTCTTCTGCCGCACATATGCGTGAACTCTACCCTAATCTCCTTTGAATACTGATGGCGGCTCGTGCTGAGGAGTATTCCATTCCCTTCCTCAGCTACATAGATAAGAAATCCTACTAGCGTGTGGTTGAGAACGGGATGTTTATTCGTAACCATGACTTTGATGAGACGGCTGAGTTGGTATGACTAGACTTCTAACGTTTGAGCGTGGGTTTTATGCTATGATTCCCTCATAACACCTCTCCTTTTGTAGGCTGTAACTGCTATTCGAAACATGGTGTGCCAGCATAGGGAGCTTCACCATAAGATGAGGGATGCCGAGAAGTTGCGACTATATGCTCAATTAGCCGTTTCCAAGCACCAGGCCTTAAACAATGCCATGGTCAAGGCTAAAGTTAGGTCTAAGAACTGGGAGCAAGAGGCTAAGGCCAGTGTGGGGAAGACTGTGAGTGTGGATAGGGAGAGGGATAAAGCTAAAGAAGAGGCACAACTCGCCTGGTTAGTTGCACTTGCGGCGGGTGACGCGAAGGCGTTGGTGGAGGAAAAATTGGCTAGGGTCCAAGATGCCCTGGTGATTACGGAGAAGGCTAGGCGGAAGGCCAAGGCTGAGGTTGCCCGATTGGAGGTTGAACGAACTTCACTCCTGTTGGAGATCGGGGTGGCTCAAGATGAAGTGTCTTCTCTTCACTCTTAGGCGGGCAAGGACAAAGAGGCTATGAAGGAAGACTACCAGAAGGCCTTGGAGTTGATCTTTGCATACGACTACGAATGTTGTATGCTCAAACACAACATATGTGGAGACTAGCTAAAGGTTCCAGATGGCATGCCAGACTCCTCCCACCCGCTCCCTCTAGAGTTCTTCATGAACCCTAGGTGCCTCCCGACTCGAGCACCCACTGAGGACACACAACAATTGAGGCGGAGTAGAGCAAAATGGCAGAGAAGGTAAAGAATCCAGAGAGGAGCGCTCTTGTTGAGGACTTTGCTAGAACATCTTAAGTTCTCCCCTCCTTTTTTTTTGTAATCGACCCCGTTTGATCGCCAAAACTTATATGTATTTTTATGACGCTATTGGTGTATTTATGAAATACGATTTTTGGTTTACTTATACTATTGATTCCTTTTATCTTACAACTCCCTTCCACGAATCTTGACTAGGATAGTTGCTTAAGGGATATCAATGTTAAGTTTTTTAAGAGCTAGAAGCTAGTAGGGTTTGCACATGGGCCCAGCAGGCAAGGCATCATTTTCGGGCCTTGGCTCTAGCCACTTCTATGCTTAGCTAGGAGCCACGTTTGGCCTTTTGAAAGTGCCAGCAGGCTATGAGCCACACATGGTCTTTTAAAAGGGCCAGCAGGCTATGAGCCACATCTTGTATTTTGAAAGTGCCAATAGGCTATGAGTGTAGTGACCCTCGAGCTCGGTCAGACCCGGTTGGCGGATCCGAACCGAAACCCCGAGGACGCCCAGTTACCACTATATCACTTTATCAAAATCATTTATTAAAAATGCGCGGACGCGATTTCAATTTAGGGCAAGCCCATAAACAATTTACATTTAACAAAATACATTTACAATGAAGGCATTCCATGCCTTTTCAAAATGATTTACAAAATAAATGTTTAGAGTCCAAATTGTTTTTACAAAATATCAATATTCAAAAGAAATGGAGTGAATGCATATGTCGGAGCATACTCCGCAATTCTTTCTTTATGACTCGACGCTCCTTGATCTTGCCTTTCGTCCATGTTCACTCGATACCTACACATTGATAAACAATACGGCTAAACATTTTTCAGCGCCAGTGGTTCCGACTCTAATTCCATTCTTAGTTTTAGTTTGAGGCAAACCATGCAATTTTACTAATCAATAACAAATCTTTTGGATGATCGATGTCATCTGATACATATACATTTTTCGCCTCTGATCATTTATGGTTCATTGATCATCCCAAATATACACTTTCATATGCAATAAATCATTTATAACCAAATCATGCATTTCACAATGCTCTTTTCATTTCAATTTGCAATCATGCTTTTCAATTCCAATATGTCGACAATCTCAAATCCAATTCGATTATGCCACTTGCCAATTTAACATGTTTTGTTATCTGAGGATGCTCGGAATCACGGCACGGTCTGCTAGGCTGCGGTGATATAAAAACTGTTGTTTTATAACACGATTCGGTCCTACATTGAAGTGCGGTGACTAGTTATTAAAAATCGATTAGTGAATACTGCAGATGCTATCCCCATGAGTACCCGGTTCGAGATTGACACATCAATACGTTTGTTAGTAATCTTGCTAATTTGACCCTTATTGGTATACCAATATATCATATCTGAATTAATGGTTAACATTCTATTAGAGGCGTTCAAATCTTTTATAGAAAAATACGATTATAATATGTACATTGTATAAATAGTTCATTTTCAATACTCATCTGCGATTTTCATATGCCAAGCGTTTCCTGTCAGTAAAACAAATCAATAGCTTTCTTTACATTTAAAACAATCATTTAAAATTTTGAAACGAGAATAGGAGAAGATAGAACAAACCAATCTATCTCTTTCTTTTTGCCTTGCCCTCAATCTCGGTCCTAGGTTAGGTGATCCTCACTAGCCCCTAGCAAATCACGCACATCATATTTAGTGAACTAGCACTAATCACACTTAACGAATATCGGCGAGGTACGGTACATTTTTCATTTAGTTTTATCCTTATTTGGACCCCCATTAATAATTTATTAGGGTCCTTAAACTATCGGTATGAATCACGAGGCTTTGAGAAACAAATCAGAAAATTTCCTTCTTTGTGAGCGGTGTCTGCGTCGGCGTGGCCCATTTGCGGCGTATGAGCTGCATCGCATAGCGGTACCAGGAATTACCAATTGGCCTCCCTCGACTGTGCATGACGGTATTATGACTACGTCTGTGTAGGAGCTGCATCGCAGCCCGAGGTGCCTCTGACTGCGCGTGGGGGCGTGTTCGCACATTTTCCTTTTGAGATTTTCTCCAAAAATCACTCAAAATCTCCAAAAAAATCATGGAATCCCTCCCCAATAACATTCTAAGAAGTCATCCCAGGCCAACCATGAGCAAAGCCCATGGATGGATTGAGGTTTCTAACGAAACATCATTTAAAGAAATCTAGGGTTTGGTTCTTACCTTAAAATCCTTTTGAATCTCCTTCACCCAAGATGCTTGATCATTTAGAAGCAATGAATGGAAAGAAATCACACCAAGATCACTTCTTCTTGCAAAACCCTAGCTTTCTCCTCTCCCTTGCCTCCAAAAACGTTTTTGCACAATGACTTTCCAAGACCAAACGTGGTCTTAAGTCACTCATTTCTCCTAAGGCCATGTTTGGCCCACAAAAATCCATTTTTGGACTTAAGTTCTCCTAAATGCTATCTTGCCCATATATTTTCTCTATTTGCATTTACATTCTCCATATTCACTCTTAGACCTTTATTCTTTATTACAAATGACCCTTAGGTCTTCATTTTACAAATTCCAAATTTGCCCTTTTTCACTTGGGTTTATTTTCGGGTTCAATCAATTTTTCATTTTAGCATATAATATTTAATCACATGCTCACATATTCACTTCACTTTTCACAATTTAACAATTTATCATTTTTTCCCTGGAAAAACCTAAGTTTGGCTCAGTTTATACCCGGAATATATAATAACAATTCTAGGGTATTTTTGGGGCGTTACAATGAGCCACTTTTGGTATTTTGAAAGTGCCAACGGGCTAGGAGCCACATTTGGTCTTTTGAAAGTGCCAATAGGCTAAGAACCACATTTGGTCTTTGATATGGGGACTATTCCAAGAATCAAAAGAAAACACTTTAGAGGAAATTTAATTGATAATACCTTTAAAGAAATTTTTTATTAATAATACCTCTTAAGATGCATAGCATTCCACATCCTAGGCACTGGCGTCCCGTCCAGTTTATCTAATGCGTACGATCCGGCTGCCCTCACTTTAACTATCGTGTATGGCCCTTCCCAATTTGGTTAGAACTTGCCCGTTGTTGGGTTAGTTGTGTTTTCAAAGACCCATCTCCAGACTAGGTCTTCGGCTCGGAATGCATGAGGTTTTACATGCCTGTTATATAGGTTTACCAATCTTTGTTGCTACGATGCTATACGCTCAATTGTAGCTTCACGGAGTTCGTCTATCATATCTAAGTCTTTGGTGATGGCTTTAGCATTAGCTTTTTCAGGGATTTCAGTTCAAAGTGTGAAGCTTTGATCTACGTAAGAATTATGGCTTCCATCCAGTAGGTAAGGGCACGACGATATCTGGTTAGCTTAGGCTGGATTACTATAGGCCCCGAAGAACTTTGGGTAGCTCTTCTACCCACTTTCCCTTAACCTAATGTAGATGCTTTTTTAAAGCCGTAAAGAGAGTTTTGTTAGATGCTTCCGCCTGGCCATTGCTCTGTGGGTACCGCGGGGTTGAGTACAAGTTTATGATTTTCAACTCATGGCAAAAATTTTTGTATACTCTGCTATCAAACTGTGGCCCATTATTAGTTATGATTGACTGAGGTATTCCGAACTGGCAGACAATATTCTTCCACACAAATTAGATGACATCCTTGTCTTTGATAGAGGTGAAGGCTTTAGCTTCTATCAATTTGTTAAAATAGTCGGTGGCAACCAACAATAACTTCTTTTGAGCTGGGGCGGTAGGCAGTGATCCAACTATATCAATTCCTCATTGAGTGAAGGGCCATGGGCTTGTGATGGTGGTTAGATCTTGAGCCGACATCCTTGAGATGGGGCTTGTCGTTGGCAGAGGTCTCACTTCCTGGCGGTAAGACGGTTTGCATCTGCTCTGTGGTTGTGATAATAACTAGCATTATGGGCCACGTGAGCCCGCAGGTTCGCTTGGATGGTTTTTGCATACTCCCTTGTGGAGTTCTACCAATACATATTGCCCCCGTTGACTGGTGAGACACTTGAGATATGGCCCGTCTGGAGACCGTTTATATAATTACCCATTCACAAGGGAAAATCTAGCCGCTTGGACCTGAATCTTATGGGCTTGAATCTGATATGCGGAAATTCTCCCGGCTTTCGAATAATAACTCACTATTGGAGTCATCGAGAAGAGCGGAGACTTCATCTATTTCATTTACAGTTGTTGTGTCGATGATCTTTGGTTGGAGATAGATAAGCAGGAATATTGTTTCTTTTATTGGGAGGGATGCAACTACTGTTGCCAACTCATCTGCCTTTTCATTCAAATCTCTCGGGATATGCTTAAGCTTCCAGTACCACCCGGTCGTTACTTGACGGGTATACACGACCATGTCTTGGTCTGCGTTTTGTATTCTTCGTTTACCTATCCCACTACCAGTTGAGAGTCACTATGTATGATGAGATTTTCTGAGGAAACGGACTTTGTGAGGTCGATTCCGAATAAGATTGCTTCATATTCAGTCTCATTATTAGACATGGGGACGTTTAGCCGTATATCCTATTCTATCCTTTCCCCAGTTGGGGCTTTAAGTTCTCGAGAGCGACTGTGTAGTTTAGCGGAAGTACTTGTCACATTAAGGATCCACCGATAAAGCGTCACCTTGGTCCACATTTGGTTGAGGTAGTTCTACTAAAAAATTTGCCAATATCTCTCCCTTCAATGCCAAGTGTGGTTTATATTGAATACAGAATTCACTTAGTTCCATCGCCCACCATGCCATCCTTCCTGATAGGTCAGGCTTGTTTATAATGCTTTGCAAAGGGAGATTGGTCAACATGACGATAAGGTGTGCCTGGAAGTAGGGGCGAAGCTTCTTAGCTACCACACGGAGGGCTAGTGTTGCTTGTTTGAGGTGGGTATATTGGGTTTCTGCTTCAGATAGATATTTGCTTACGAAGAATATTGGTCTCTGCTTTCGGTTTTCGTCTTCTTTGAATAAAGCTGCACTTACTGAGGCTTCTGACACCGCCAGGTAAAGATAGAGTGTATCGCTTGCCCTTGGGCTAGCCAGAATTGGCGTTCGATAAGATATTGTTTGATCGCCATGAAATCTTGGTCGCATTCATCATTACAATCGGCCCTTTTGGCTCCCATTAGAGTGATAAAAAATGGTTTTAATTGGTATGTGAAATGGGATATGAACTGCCCAAGAGCTTCCAGTTGACTAATAGGTTGTTGCACTCCTTTTCTAGAGGCAGGAGCCTGAGAGTCCATTATAACTTTGAGTTGAATAGGATTAGCCTCTATCCTTCTCTAGGTAACCATAAAGCCTAAAAACTTGCCCGAGCTAACTCAAAATGCACATTTTAAAGGGTTAAGTTTCATGCCGTACCTTCGCAATAGCTCAAAGGCTTCTTGCAGATGCTTGGTGTGGTCAAAGTGTTCTTTGGATTTCATAATCATGTTGTCGATATAGGCTTCCATGGTGTTGCCCAACAGTGGTCAAAATATCTTAGTTACCAATCTTTGATAAGTTGCACCAACATTCTTTAAGCCAAAAGGCATAACATTGTAATAGTACTATAACCCGTGAGGTGTAATGAAGGTTGTTTTCTCTGCATCAGGTGAGTGCATGGGAATATGATGGTATTTAGAAAGCGTGCAAAGCGACATTATTAGTGCTGATTTTGCAACATCCGACAATTTGAATGCATACGTGTGAGGGAAGCTATCTTTTGGGCATGCCGTTGAAATTCGGTGTAATCTACACAAACTTGCCACTTACCTCATATTTGGAATACCACCACGTTGGCTAGCCATTCGGTGCTCACTTCTACGATGAAACTGCTCTCATTAAGTTATCTACTTAGTTTGAATGATCGATGGCGATTTGATTGGAAACGCCTCACTTTCTGTCTTACTGGTTTGGCAGTGGGGATAATATTTAGTTCATGAGGGGCCAGTTGGGTTAATCCCGACCATATTTAGTGGCTCTAGCGAATACGTCCCATGTTATTATTAGCATGAGTCATGCTTGCTCCCTTTCTTCATTGGACGGAGGCGCGTAAGTGAACTTTTCCCGACCCCGTCTGACGTTTCTTTTCCTAAGGGATCCATAGCCAGTGGATCCTTATTTCCACCACGATCCAAGGCGACGCAGTTGCTACGGGGGAACTTTTAGAGCTTTTCTCCCCTCTTTATTCCCATACAGATAGTTGATAACACTGTCATACGACCAACTAATTGCTTAAAAGGTCAACTTGCCCAACGTTAGTCAAATAGATGATTGTTTGGTGGTGAAAGGATAGCTTTCATCAAGTGTAGCCAAGGCCCTAAGTCTTCGACGATCAAGAACAAAACTTGCTGAGGGACCGACCCAGATTTTACAAGGAGCGTGACATCTTTTAGTGTTACGGTAGTCCCACCATTAAAACTAGAGAGGATTCACCCGGCTGAGTTCACCACACCTAAGGAAAGATTCATCTTCTTGAAGGCTAGTAGTTACAATAAGTCTGCCACACTTCCAGGATCTATCAGCACCCTGTGCACATCAAACCATTAATACAGAGGGTGAGTACCAGTGCATCATAGTGGGGCACAATAATCCTGTTAGGGGTTGATAGGAGGAAAGGATATAGGGTCATCTATAGGCTTGGTTTCTTCATGTCTGCCTTTCGTGTGGATAGAATTTACCTTGGCCTTAACTGTGGCGGATCTTAAGAGCTTTTTCTATTAGCGCTTCAATTGATACTGGTCTTCAAACAAGCCGCCCAGTATATAGTTTATGACGGGTCTGGATTTTGATTAAATTGTCGCGTCGGTTATGATTTTGTCTACAGCTTGCCCTGATTCCACCCCGTGGTCAAGTTATCTGATATACCTCATGAGGTGTCCCGCTTTAATAAGCTTTTCCACCAGGAACTTTAGACTTCAGCACCTATCAGTTTCATGCCCATGATCTCTATGATAATCGCATCGCAAGGATTTGTTTCTTTGGGAGGGATCCATCTGGATCGGTGTAGGCGTTTAAGCTATGGTCGTCGCCCGATGATGAGTAGCCTCGTAAGAGACGTTCGAAGTGGTGTAGAAGCTCTCTCTTTTGTGTGATCACAGGATTACTTTGGTCTGCTCGACCTTCCTTGGATTTGGACGGCTTCTTCCCAGGCGGCTTATTTCCCTCGGCCGGTTGGTTTGTAATCATGATCGTCTAGGTTGTCGCACGAATATTGTCCTCTAGCATTGAGTACATATCGGCCCGCCTGTATAATTCTTCCATTTTTGCTGGCGGATCTAAAGATAGTGTCTGGAAGAAAGGAGTAGATGGCCCAAAGCTTATCCTAAAGTTTTGGAGGACTACATCCATGCTATACGACTTTATCTGTTAGAAGAGTTGCTCGAACCTCTTTGTGAAGTCTTGAATAGACTCTTCTTCTTACTTGAGAATAGTCTATAAGGAGTTGATGTTCCTTTTTTGTCGCATCGAACAAATATACTACAATACGAATGCTACCCATAGTTCATTGAACGAGTTTATTGAGCTACGCAGGAGCTTGTGGAACCAGGAGAACACAGGCCCCTGCAAACTAGCTGGGAACACTTTACACAATAGACGGTCATTACCGGCATTTAGTATCATTGCTTGATTATAATGGAGCATGTGATTATAAGGGTCAGCAGAACCATCAAACGTGGCAAAAGCACGGTATGACAGAGCCCAGCGCGGGTGGCTCTATGGTCGAATGTGTTGTCCTGGGGGTGAAGGGCGTGGTCGGATTGTGCGAGATTAAGGTTGGCGGCGCATATAGACTACTGGCCATGTACGACACTGATGGTATCATGCCTGAGGGCAATACTGGTGGCATCGTACCTTCAGGTAGTACCAACGCGTTCCAAGGGGCTTGAACTGGCTGATTCTGCCTCATGCCTTCCTCCCTCCTTGCCATACGGGATGTGCCACTAAAGGCATCATTGAGGGCAGGGAGATGCAAAGGCCTCTTGCGCGATTTGACCTTTGTGCTCTCCCGAGCATTCTTTTTTGGTGAGAGGTTTAAAGATGGAGAACTGCCCGAGGATAACTCATCATCTGTTGGGGTATTGACATCGTCAGGGATAATGGGCTCTTTCCCCCTATTGCACCGATTGGATGCACAGCTCAACCGCTATCTAGTAGATCTTTTCTAAGATCGTGGCTTTTTTCTATCTGGGCATACAACTGGTCATTCTCCCACTACAAGCGCTCTTTGTGACCTACTTGACTCCTTACATTCGTCTTGCCACCATCTAATTTCCTCCACATGTCTTGCTTAATGGAGGAATTGGTCCTTTAATTGATTAGATCATCGGATTGGTTGACACTGTAGAGCACCCGGACGAATGCAGGGCGTGGAAAGAGATTGAGCTACAGGTGAAGAAGAGTACTAGGCAGTCGTTGAAGCCCGAGCCCTTCACGAACATAGATGAGACTTTACGATTTGATTCCCCTGACTGACACTAATTGTAAAGAACTTGATCTTCTGAACCTCTAGGCATCGATGGCCTTGTTTATAAAAGCGCGGAAAAGGTGATCAGAAGCGGTGTCTGGAGCCGCCTCTCTGATGATTAAGTCGTGAGAGGAGAAGAAGAAGTGGAGAGTTTTAGCACAGTTTGATTGCCCTTACCTCATGGGAGGTCTTCTCGATTTATAGGGTGTGGTTCGTTAATCTTCCCTTAATTTAAGGAATAAAATCTCTTAATTTTAGGGATAAAATCTCTTCCTTCCTATTAAGGATTAACCTTTTGAGAAATAAGGAGTTTAGGCCCCAGAAATCCATTAAATATCTCTTTTGCTTATTTTCCGCTTTCATGTACTTATCCATAAAAGACTTCCCATATGCGGTAGGATAGTAGTACAGGGAGGGCTTAAAGCTACAGGCAGTGCATGCTGAAGTTAATTTATGGGAAGACACCTTGTAACTTTCTTAGGCGTGCTTCAAGACTTTCTATGCGGATAATCGAAAACTTTGTCTTAATATAATGAAGTGGGCGAACAATTTCATAATCTGAGACGAAGGCCTTAGGCAGGTGAGTCTGGTCACAGATTGGAACTTTCAATGACCATTGCTTCTTCTTCAACGATTAGAGAGGCGAAAATGGGTTGCTTTCTTCCGAATTTCCTTCCACGCCTTTGTGATGGTGTATTCCGGTGAGAACGAACTTGGGGACCAACACTATAGTTGTTTGATATTTATAGGCTTCTGTCCATCATAGAGGTAGTAGAAAATGTAGGTCATCGCGGTGTGAGCGTGGCGAAATGTCTTCCATAAGCGATTAGTCGTATCCCGTGTGGCTGTATATAGGCCACACTCTATTAAAGGCGGTGGCAACAATCTACCATCGAAGTGTACCAAGCGATGGTTGTATATGGACCACAAATTGATGAAGGTGGCTGCGGAACTTGTCTACACAGCCGAGAAGAATAGGATAACAGGGACACAAAAGGGAGAAGCAAGTTGATCTAGCAGCGAGATTTTGAATCTTTTGAGGTGGTCTGGAGTTGGAAATGATGGCTTGATGACCCGAGTTGAAACGATATCAATCTTCATTTCCATCATTAAATTCTGTTGTTAAACCTGAAACAATCAATGATGAAGAATAAAAAAACACGAAAGCTAAAGAACACGATGATTTACGTGGTTTGAAAGGCTGCATACATTATAAGAAACACAACTCAATCTTTCTACTATTTCAAACTAGGATTGCATAAAAGTGTTTATTTATAATAACAACCCTATACCCTGTACTATACTATGGGCCCCACATCCTAACCTATAAAAAATACAAGCTTAAATAGCAAATGTTGTTGGTCCGCTCCATTCCACTCGGAGATGTAGACTCTCCACTCGCTTCATTCCGACATTTGTCCCATTTTTCTCTGTAATGGTTTTGCTTGGTTGAGTTCATTAGAGGAGTTGGTTGTTGATTCACCCTCAATAAGTTCCTATAAGCTAGGTAAGGACTCCTAATTAGCTATTGATGACTGATTAGGACTAAACAACTCATGATAGGAAAAAACTTCGTATTGTAGCTTTTTCTGAAACACACTTATTAAAATATAAATTTTTTTTATCTTTCTCTCCATATTTACGCAAAAGACAATTATTGTCTTGAAAAATTAAAGAAAATAATATTTTTAATTATTTTAAATAGTTAATGATTCTCATTACCTTTTTAAAATTTTTTACTAGAACTTGAACCTAGGACCACCACTCCCTATGCCCTGTGCTTGTTTGAAACGGTGAGTGCTCTACCACTTGGGCTAAGCATGATGGACAATGATTTTCATTACTTATTAAACTATAAATGTAAATTTTATATGATCTTTACCTGATTTTATTAAAAAAAAATCCATTATTATTGTAATTTTTATTTAAAATTTGAATTTAAGGAATATTAAAAATTATAAGATATTTAAAAATCCTTTATCATGATAATTTTTATTTAAAATTTGAATTTAAGGAATATTAAAGTATAAGATATTTTGAAACTTTATTATAGTAGCAAAATTTTAATTTTATTATTTATTAAAATCCCAATACAAGTATTTTTATTTGATCATAAATAGATTTTTTACATTATTTTATACGGATGGATGAAATAAAATAAATATTCTTTTAATAAATTATGATATTCATGTAAATTTCACGTCCAAATATTTATTAATGTAATGAATATTCTTGACATTTCATTTGTAATCATGTGACTATAATGATATTCATTTATTAATGTAATAAATATTCTTTAAATTTCATTTGCAATCTTGTGACTATATATATATATATTTTAATTTCTGGCATATTTTTATATATATACGTGCATTGTTTTTACATCACTCTATCATGTCTATATAGATAAATTCACATTCAATCAACTATTTTATAAAACAGGAACTTATAATAAACTAGCAATTATCATACCCAACATCAGTTACCAACATCAGTTTTCAGCTATTAGCTGAACCCAACATACCCAACATGTTTTCCTCAGTATGAGGCACATACTACATCTTCAAAAATGTCTATTACTAGCAATATAAAATAGTTCCATGACCTCTAGAAACAATTGATAATAAGTTCATTTTACTTATATATGTTCCGTTTAAGCATTTGCCCTTCATACATAACCTCTTTTATTCTTTAGAGGGGGAGGGGGGCGCGAAATAATAGGTTGGGCCCCCCATGGTACGATACAATACATTTAGGGTATAGGGATATTTTGGGAATTTGGTCATATCCAGTGTTATTATAAATATCCTCCTATGTAACCCTATTTCGGTGATAGTGAAAAGTTTGAGCTGTTGTTCCTGTGGATATAGGCACACTGCCGAATCAAGTAAAATTTGTTTGTTTTCTTCATTTTTCTTTACCCTATTTTTATCATCTTTGTTGCATGAATCACAACAATTGGTATTAGAGCATTGGCTACGATGGTTATGATCTCCCCCGCGAATATAGTGAAGTTCGATGGATCCGAGAACTTCGGATTGTGGTAGAGGAGGGTTAAGGATGTGTTGTTGCATTAAGGTTTGGTGAAGGTGTTGAGTGGAAAACAACCTGAAGGAATGAATGTCACGGAGTGGAAGGATTTGGAAACAAGGGCTACGTCAACTATCAGGATGTGCTTAGCTGATGAAGTGATGTACCATGTCATGGATGAGGAATCTCCGACAATAATTTGGTTGTGGTTGGAGAGTCGGTACATGTCAAAGTCATTGAAGAACAAGCTACTTCTTAAGAAGAAGTTGTATGGTCTAAAGACGGTAGAGGGGTCAACATTAGATCAACACATAAACGTGTTTAATTAGATCATTAGTGATATGAATCGAGTTGAAGTGAAGTTCGAAGAGGAAGACATGTCATTGATTTTACTAAATTTTGTGCCAGTCTTCAACCATGCAGTTTTCTCTGATGTGGGGAAAGAAACCTTAAATTAGAAATCTGGTTACGCGCTAATCAAGGAAAGAAAGCCAGTGATGGGATTCATAGATGTAGACTTAATGTTGGGTAATAAGGCATGGAAACAAGTCTTGGAGTGAGTTGAGTAGAAACAAATCTCGATCTAAATCGAGGATAAGGAAGGATATTCAGTGTTAAAAGTGTGGGAGCGGGTCACATAAGCGAGAATATCAGTGGAAGAAGGGAACCCCGCGAAAGCGAGAGGGGTTCATCAAAGTCAGCGAATGTAGTAGAAGAAGGAGACTCAAATATTGATGATAGTGATATGATTTCAGACGGATTCTTTGATTATGGATTATACATGTTCTTATCATATGATGCCCAATAAAGACTGGTTTGATACTTACAGGTTAGTAAATTCTGGTTATGTTATGATGGATAATGATGCTTCATGCAGGGTTATCGGAATAGGGAATATTAGAGTTAAGATGTTTGATGGTGTCATTAGAATGTTGTGTGATGTTAGACATGTTCTTGATCTAAGGAAGAATATGATTTCATTAGAGACTCTGAGCGATGTGGTTTAATTACAAATCTGCCAGTAGATTGTGAAGAGGTGAATAGCGTGTGTGACAATGATGAAGCGGCGTGGTAAAAATACCTACAAATCTATAGATTGCCACCGTTGTAGGTGGAGATCTGATTATGAGAGCTTCAGTTAGATCAGTGTTACTATATAATGGCATGTGTTGAATATGGGTGAACATGGATAGACTTCATGAAAACTGTTGAAGATCAAAACATGTAGCCAGGTTATGCACATGTGTGTTTGGGAAAAAACATAAGGTCGAGTTCGAACAACCACATCTGGTGAGTTCTTGATTGTGTTCGCCTGGCGTTTGGGGGGCTGGTATGAATAGCATCTTTAGGGTGGGTGTGCTATTTGTGAGTTTTATTAGTGACTACTCACGAAAAGTTTGGGTGTACTTCATGCGGCACAAGTCAGAAACTTTTGCCAAGTTTAAGCTATGGAAAACTTAAGTGGAAAACCAGATAGGAAGGAATATCAAATGCTTGGATCGAGGAAAAGTAGTCTGGTATATATTCAATTCTTAGGGTGATGTGAGGTCTTATGGAATTAGAGCCTTTATAGTTCAATACCTAAAAAATGGTATTGTAGAGGTAATGAATAGATTTATAGTTGAAAGATCTCGATGTATCAGATTAAATCTGAAATTTATAGAAAGTTAATAGTTGAAGATAGTGAACATGGCATTCTTCTTGATCGACAGAGTCACTGAGGAAGCGTTAGTGGGAGAGTTCACGGAGGTGTCGAATGGTAATGGGTGAACTACTCTGAGGTTGAGGTGTTGAGATCCAACTTATGCACATATTGCTGAAGAAGTTGAAATGATTATAGTCTGAACAATGTCTTTCCAAGATATTGAAAGGGTTAAGGATTATTGTAAAGTTAAGTCGACTCAATTGGTGGTCGAAAGAATGTGAATTTTGATGAATATGTTTGATACTCGAAAGCAGCTCTGAAAATCATGTGGAGTCATGAGTGTGGTCATTGGACTGAGACAAGGACTACAATTGCTTAGAATCACGAAATATGGTACTCGAGTCTGCGAGGAAATTTAGTGTCAATGTATAGTATAGCAAAGGCGAGAATGGGAACATTGCCAAGTCGCCTACCAGGTATGGTTTTGAGGATTTGATTTCTTATGCACTACTCACTAGTAGTAGGGGTCCTAAGAAATTAATACTGATTAGGACACATATGAAATCATTCCTTGAATTAAATCCATTAATAGAACCAGGTGCCATCGAAACAGAGTTCTATAATTGTGATCATCTTCTACAACACTGACTAGGTCAAAGTTAATTAGTTGTTGTCCTTTCTGATTTATTGCCGCCTTATTCTTGTTCTGTAGCTTACAAGACTTGAAATACTTACAAGACTTGTTTCTAGTTTTAGGCTTCGATATGCCTCTATCACTATTATTAGAACCATTTTCCTAAAACCTTCCACTAGCAACAAGACCTTCAGCCTTTGCCTTAGATCCATTAACAAGTTACTTCATGGTTTCTTTTGAATGCAGAGATTCATAAACCTCTTCCAAAGTGAGAGTATCATGAATATACAAAATAGTATCTCTAAAAGTTGAATATGAGGAGGGCAGTGAATATAGCAATATCAACCCTAGATCCTCTTCATTGTATTTAACCTCCATGGTCTCCAAATCAACAACAATTTCTTTAAAGGTAGAAATATGATTAATCACAAACATATTGATAGGCACAAGCATGTGTATATAATAGTATACATTTATGTGCGTAAGTGCACGCGTCGCCTTAAGTAATATAGTGAAAGTAAAAGTATCGTCCCACAGAGAATTGGGTTACTAAGTACCGACTCTAATCTAGCCTAAGCTCTATTTGGATGGTTGAAAATCTATAGGAAAATCTAAATTCCACTAACTAAACATGCAAAAATGACTTAAACAAGACTAAAAGGCCTTAGGGTCTAGATTTCACCTAAACAAGTATGTTTGAACCTCCTAACCCTATTAATAAATATTTATTTCATCATGAAGATGGTAATTTCATTAGTGTATGTGCGAATCTCTCTCGAGCATCCGCGTTTTTATATATCATAAGTCTTCTATATTGCTCAACCCAGTTCTAGAGCATTAAACATAAGAAATTTTAGTACCACACCTAATCTCATTTATATCTCTATTTTATGATAATTAGGTGGCAAATCATCCATGGTCTAATTTTAACTCTCACCTCTCGGATCTTGAATCAAACCACAATTCATGCAACTATTGCTAAATGCCCTGACAATAAGATCAAAATGAAATACTCATAAATATAAGATAAGACATAAATTAATAGGGAATTGAGATGTTCATGCAAACGTATTTGTTTGCATCTGAGCCTGAAGGTGGCTGAAGCATAGTTGTGAAGAAATACAACCATCAAATGAAGGGAAAATGGAAAGGGGAAGAAAAGAAACAAATCTGGTGGAGGAGCTTCCTTCTTATCTCCCATTTTCTTTTTCTTTTTCTTCTTCTTCAAGTCTCCTTCTTCTCCCTGGTGAAAAATCTTCAAGAGGGAGGAACCCCAAGAAAGGGCCTCCTTCTTGGCATTACGCTGTAGTGTGATGGATTTGGCGCTATGGTGTGGTGAAAATCGGAAGCTACTGGAGGAGTAAAGACCAAACCACACTGAGGCGTGAAAATACCTAAGCTAAAGCGTGAGTGAACTCAAGCTAAAGCGTGAGTGAACTCACGCTAAAGCGTGAAGGCACTCGCGCTAAACCGTGAGGGCACTCACGCTATAGCGTGAGTGTTCTCACTCTATACATTCACGCTGGAGCGTGAAAATCCAAGCTACAACGTGAAGAAATCACGTTACAACGTGAAGAAATCACGCTGTAGCGTGAAGAAATCATGCTACAGCTTGAAGAAAATCACGCTACAGCGTGGGTTGCTCCTCTGCAACTTCTTTTCACTTCCCGATGGCATAACTTTATCGTCCAAACTCCAATTTGCACAAACTTGGTCTTGTTGGAAATATTATAGAGTGTAGAATATGGATATGTCTAGAAAGAACACTTTATACATGATTATGAAGACTGAGTTTACAAAATTCTCCAACTGATCGCTTTTGAGCTATTTTCTATTCTTCTTGCAACTTCCAAGAGTCAGAACTTGATAATTTGAAGTCCAAATTGAGTGAATAAGGTCTCTTTGGAAAGATTGGAAAGTCTTATATCTATCCACATAAAGATTGTGGCCATTTGGGATTATCTTGTAGCTGAAAACCTTAAAACACAATAGCTGCTGTTGCATGTATAGTTTATTGATTTTTGGGCTTTATCTCTTTGTTTTTGCTCCATATTGACTCATGATTGACCTAATCAAAAAATTGAGAAGAGCATTAGGGCCCTTATTTATCTCATAAAACTACTAAAACCGAAGCAAAACATGGGGATAGAATGAGTATTTAAGATACTCATCACGTAGCTTCTTCTAAACGATGAGAGTAGAGTCATTGTTTAAGATGTAATTTGCTGGATAGACTCTTCGTCATGCACAATTGCAAGACATCTTGCAAAACGTCATTCGATAGATGAAGGTGAATATTAGTCATAGCTTTATTATCCTTTTTCTTTTTCTCTTTTGTCATAGGCCTAATTTTTGAACAAAGGTATGTCGAGTACGGAGGCCCTTACTCGACCCCTTGTCAAGGGACCCAGGCTCCCACACTACCACATTCTTGCTCCATACTGATTGGTTTCGCCCTGCCTTAGGCTCATCAAGAGAGGGGCTCCAACTCCCAACCAGTTTGCATAGGGTAGGCCAAGACCATTCTTTGTAGTCTAGTCCCTGACTAGCAACAAGCTCCTCACACTCACCCGACATGCCTTGACTCCCAAGTGTCTCACCATCCTGTGCACACCTCTGAAGTGCGCCCTTAACACTTGACACGCACGCCCGTGGACACGGTATTCTCTTTACTCTCATACGTAGCGTGCACAACAGCCAACATAACACCCCTTGTGCGCTCGTTCGTTGTTGTCCTAGACCTAGAGTAAAAGTTTGTAACAAACTTCCCCTTACTCAAAATCTTGCATGGCATCATGCAAGGCACATTTCACCATGCGTCGCCCTTGAAGACTACTTGCTCCTCTAGAGCAACTTTAATAGTCTATTCGCGCTGACACTCATTGGCATAGGGACGACTGGATGAAAGACGCTGCATCGCATGACCATGCTTCTCACAACACTCTAAGAGTAGTACACCTCCCCACACTCACTCCCACCCTTAGTAGGCGGCCAAGCACCTTGCCCTACTAGTCAACTACGACACCTCATATATGGAGGCACACTCATATTCCTTCATGAGTCCCGCATGGTGCAGCCTCATCCTTAGCTTCACTTGATTACTTGTACTGCCATAGGAGAGATGAAATATCGCCAGAAGATCGACATAAGTAGAACACCTCCTTGTTCCCCGCTCTACCTTACTATGATACCACTTGTCATAGGCCTAATTTTCTCACGTGATATGGCCTGTGCGCCGACCCCCGCTCAACCCCTTGTCGAGGGACCTAGTCTTTCACATTACCACATTCTTGTTCCATGATAATGGTTTCCAATGCCTGGTCACCAAGAGCGCCTCTAGCTCCGAGATCGGCTCAGGTGTGGGCAAAGCCAAGTCCCTTCTTCATGGGCCTAGTCCCCGACTAATGATAAGCTCCCACGCTGTCTTTACACCTCACACTGAGCATGCCTCGACTCCTGCCGCCTACCAACACACTTTACGCAACCTCCTCAAGCGCCCTCAACACTTGACATGCATGCCTATAGACACGGTATTTCAGGAACCTTTTTCCTGAAACCTTCCTCTAGCAACAAGACCTTCAGCCTTTTCCTTATATCCATTAACAAGTTGCTTCATTATTTCTTTCGAACGCAGAGATTCATAAACCTCTTCCAAAGTGAGAGTATCACGAATATACAAAATAGTATCTGTAAAAGTATAGTACGAGGAGGGTAATGAATACAATAAAATCAACCCTAACTCCTCTTCATCGTATTTGACCTCCATGGTCTCCAAATCAACAACAATTTCTGTAAAGGTAAAAATATGATTAATCACAAACGTACCTTTTTCTAAACGATGAGAGTAGAGTCGTTGTTTAAGATGCAATTTGTTGGGTAGACTCTTCGTCATACACAATTACTCCAGCTTCAGCCACAATGCAACGATGCTTTTCTCCTTCAAGACATCTTGCAAAATGTCATTCGACAGATGAAGGTGATTTTGAGTCATGGCTTTATTATCCTTTTTCTTTTTTTCTTTTTTCATAGGCCTAATTTTCTCATAGAGGTATGGCCGGTGTGACGACCCCCACTCGACCCCTTCTAGAGGGACCCAACCTTCTAGATTACCATATTCTTTCTCCATGTTGACTAGTATTGCCTTGCCTCGAGCTCATCAGGAGAGTGGCTTCAACTCCCTACTAGATTGCGTAGGGTAGGTCAAGACCCTTCTTCATAGTCTAGTCCCTGACTAGTGATAAGCTCCTCATGCTCGCCTCGCGCTCACCTAGGTAGGTAAGCCTCGACTCCTAAGCCTCTCACCAACACATCCTGCGCACCTTTGAAGTGCGCCCTC
This sequence comes from Tetrastigma voinierianum, assembly GCA_016808115.1. Taxonomy (NCBI): domain Eukaryota; kingdom Viridiplantae; phylum Streptophyta; class Magnoliopsida; order Vitales; family Vitaceae; genus Tetrastigma; species Tetrastigma voinierianum. The sequence goes on along the minus strand of JAEQBH010001275.1, from coordinate 1,402,901 downwards.
AACACTTGACATGCATGCCCTTAGACACAGTATTCTCTTTACTCTCATATGCTGCTTGTGCTCTAGCTAACATAGCACTCCTCGTGCGCTCGTGCGCTGTTGTCCCAGACCCAAAGTAACAGCCCGTAACAAACTCTCCTCCACTCAAAATCTTACACGCCCTCATGAAAGGAACATTTCACCATGAGTCGCCCTTGTAGATTGCTTGCTTCTCTTAAGAAACTTTACTTGTCTGTTCGCGTTGACGCTCATTGGCATAGGGACGTCTGGATGAAAGACATGGCATCACTTGACCATGCTTCTCACAACACCCTAAGGGTACTAGTTAGCTACGACACCTTAGATATGGAGGCACACTCATATTCCTCCATGGGTCCTCCTTGTTGCAGCTTCATCTTTGACTTAACTTGATTACTTGTATTGCCATAGAAGAGATGAAAATTTGGCCACAAGATCTACATCAAAACTTCCATTTGCACAACAATTGGTATCAAAGCCAAGGTTCAGTCTTGGCTATGTAGGTGAAATCCTCGGATGTCGAACATAGGTGGTGAGCCCTAATTAGTTGACACCAAGTCCATGGTTATGCTTTATCAAATAGGTGGTATGCTCCGGATCTTCATGTATGTGTTGTTGCTCAACGATGAAGAGGAGTCTTCCTTAATAAGAGTAAGTTCTCGAGATAGGTGGTGCTTTATGTAAAGTGTATACTGGAATGCAATAGAAGCTAAGGAAAATCTTAGGTGCATAGAGTGGATGAATGTATGATCGTTTGAAAGGAGGTTCAATGATACTTGTTCGAGGAGAGGATTGTTAGAGCTTCATATTGAAGATATCTAGAAGAACAAAATATTTCAAAGCACACAAGATGAAGACAAAAAAGGAATTTCAATTCAAGGTGGAGTCAATGATGGAATTTGATTCAAGGTGGGGATTATTGGAATATGTCTCAAATTCCTAATTAGTATTAAATCCTATTTGTAAAGAATATTTTATAGGATAATTCTTATGTTATTATATTATTGTATATTAGATTTCCTTATAGAATAAGGAGTTGTTAGAATACTATAAATATTCCTGCCTACGAGGAAAAAGATATGAGAGAGAAATGGGCTTGTGAAGGCTATATGGGGTTTGTAGAGATGTGAGGAAGAGCAGGAATACTTAGTGGAATGAGGGGTTTCACGGTTCAGGGTAGGGATACAAGGAATGAGGAAATATGAGATGTTTTAAGAACCTAATTGTATAATGTCTCACCTTCCGTAATATTTTTCATCGTGACATATAAAATTCCCTCTCTCATCCTGACGTAAAGATTATCACCAAACTACATTAAAACTTTGTGCGTCTTTATGTGAGTTATTCTTTATCTTTTTATTCTTAAATTATTATATCTATATGAAAGCTTCCGCTGACACATGAAGAGAGTTTTGTAACACAAACTATTATTGGTTTGACTCTGAGCCCTATACAACTAGTGGGGTCATGCATTCATTGGAGCCAACAGCTTTATATTTAATTTTATTTGTGTGAGCCCTATACAACTAGTCGGGTCATGCATTTATTGGAGCCAACAGCTTTATATTTAATTTAAAGGAGAGGTTCTGTGAGTTTGTTTGATTAATTTGACGCAGATTTTGAATGCTTAAATGGAAGCAATAAGTCTACGTCGTGGAATAGGGTATGCTTGACACAGTCAACATTGTATTTGCATAAAATTTGTGGTCTTGCATTCTATTATATACCTTGATCTTGCAAGGTCACAAAGGGGAGAAGAGATAAAAGAAGTGAAAAGGCCGGGAAATGTTACCCTTTGCCAATAAAATTTTGAATAGACTTTTATCATAAAATACAATACATGGATTTACATGGATTTTTGGAGGTGAATTATAAAAACCCACCACATAAAATTTGACATTTTATGACCTGACACCCCTTGAACATATTTTGTTTATATATATATATTTACTTTGTATTACAACCTTGTAATATTTCATTTTCAAGAAAACTCTAACTTGATCCATTAATTCTTTCTACCCTGTCCTACGCTAGCTTAACCATCGAGTCAAGCCTCATTGACTTGCAAGTGTATATGGTTAAGGAGATATTAATTTATCTTTATTTTTTATTTAACTTTAAATATAACTTAAAAATTAAATAATGCTTAATGGCGTTAAATATTATGTTACTTATTTTCATAATGTTGTATTTTTTTACAGCATTATGTTTTATTTTTATGAAGCATTAAAAAGTAACCAAAAATTAATAAGTTACATTTTATTTTGAAAAATTAATTATCTTTTGATATTTCTAATTAAACAAAATTTGAACCAACCATACAAAATAGAAAAACAGATAACTTAAAAATTAACAATAACTTGATTTTCATAAAAAGCTAAAAAGGCAAACACCCTCTAAATCACATCATAATAAGAAGCACATGTAGCACAATAATTGATTTCTCTATAAGCTATAGGAGTAGATTAGTGAACGTCCATGGATGTTTATATATTCCAATAAAGATAGATATAACAAGACCCCAAATCCCAGAGACAACAAAGTAAAACATCAACCATACCAGAAAGCAAATCTAAAGAGCCAAACAACTGTTTCCTCTGGTATCAGATCCTCACATAGTTCAATCGGAATCCCCGAACCTTTTTTCTTAGCAGAACTTAGTTTACATCATCATCAACAACAGCTGGATTAATACAAATAGCAGAATTGAAGGAGCTCCTCGTTACGCTCAAACACAGCCATCTCTTGTTCTTCAAGAATAACGAATGCTTCAATTCCATCCCCTTCTCTGGTATCATTCAAACATATAAGATTCTTGAAACCAATGCCTGCATGACCTACCCATATGGGTTTTCCCCATCCGAAGTCTGATTGGTATAATAAAGACCTACACCAACTAGTGCATATATACTCATTGACATGGTGATGATCATCGTTGGAATGGGTTTCGGCCTTTTCCCCGAACAAGACTTGTATCAGTTCCTGTCCCGTGAAAATTTTCCCATATGTACGGCAGAAATCTGCCAGCCCTGCCTTCAACTGACCCCCCCAGGCCGGGAACTCAATCTCGCTCTCTTGTGCATGAGTCTGTATTATATAAAACCAAACCATGTTTCCAAAATACTTTTCTGGAAATGGTGGGATAATCCTTTTCCGCAAGTTCACAGCTTGGATTAAAACAGATGGTTCTGGAAAACCAACAGAGCTGAGTTTAGATGCAGCTGCAACCGCACATCTGTAAATAAGTGCGGTAACAACTTCCACGCATGTGGGATTTTCCACTCCAGATTGAATCGCCTTCGTCTTGAGTTTACCTAATTTTATGGAGTCGAATACAAACCTCCTCTTGACAAGATTTCCTTTGCAAGGCGCTGGTTCAGGCATGCTTAACGAGTCACTAGGTGGGAAAAAACGAGTTAACTCGGCTGAGATTTCCTTACCAGATTTGCGTGTCATCATCGTCCCCCAATCATTTATGAAGGCGCTCATGCCTGCTACATAGCAACCATGTGTGACATACGCATCCCAATTGCAATTCCTCCACAGCCGAATAATGTGATTTGAATTAGCAGTAAACTGCCCGTTTCTGACTGCATTTCACCTGGCATAAACAGGTATAGATCCCGAACTTCGTGATGTTTTAGAAATTCTTGGAGATGGGACTCAACTCGGGCTTCAATAAAATAGGCTCCTTCATCGTTACACTCAATAGTAGCTCCATCTTTGATTCTTCCAGCTAGTGGGTAGTAATGGGTTAGGGTTTCAGATAAGGATTTCTTCAGCCCACTTGATATTGAGTTGTTATTCCCTTCCTTGTTCTGGTAGAAGAAGATGATGGGCACATAAGCGCTACCAAAGAGTTGATCTAACAAGGAGATCTTGTAAATTCTTTTGGAATCTGGGGTCGGAGTGGAGGGTTTGATGGTTTCTCTGGATATTATCTCTGGTTTTATGGTTTCCATCACTTGCTGTCGAAATCCACCTTCGAAACTGCAAGAAAACAATGGAGTGGAGCGCGGTAAAGCTGTCGGCTAGTCTCTACATCTCCATATCCGAGGCCGCGTTCAAACCAATGCGATTAAATCTGATTAAATCCATGTTTGGTATTCAACAAAAAAGTATACGTGTTAAGGCAGTCTAAGGGATTATAACAGTTGGTAAAGGATGGTGTTCTTTGTTGGTCAAGTAAAGAATGAGCTGTAAACCAAATTATAGGAGGTGATCAAATGAAATTGTATTGTGAATCTTAATTTGACATTTTCTTTCAATGACACACATGTGGAATCTTATGTACCTGTTTTTTGTGAATTTTCTTTATTGAAGTGGTTTGTTTGTTTGTTCGTTGATGCAGTCTGAGGTCAATTTCTTTTTGTCATCGATCGTAACCTTGTCAAGCCGTTGGGATATTGCTTGGATTACTGTTTGGATTGGTTGAAAGGTCCAACCATCGGTTTAGCTCTGCACAATACCTAATTTTTTCATAAGATACATAAAAACACACTTCATTGTATTGATATATGCTCTCCTAGATGGGGAATATGAGTGGAAATATATGCAACTTGAGGATGAGTTCAATCAAATTGGAGAAGCTGCTTTTGATGGGGAGTCCCCCTCACGAGGGTCCCAGCTCATTAATTGTAGAAAAGAAGAAAGTTGAAGAACACCTCATTAATTGTAGAAAAGAAGAAAGTTGAAGAAGAGGTGATCAAGGGAGGGGGGAGGGGACAAACTTGGTATTTTTACTAGAAATAGGCAGTTCCTTTCTCAGTATTTGATCATCCGAGAATGTGAGGGAAGTAAGGTAAAAGCAGGCATCGCAGAAAAGTTAAAGAGCTATTATTTCGGCTAATACAGATTTATAAACAGAGCTTATTCGATAAATGATAAACACTCTATTATTCTAGTGCTTATATTTTCTCAGATCGGGTCTCAGCTTTCTCTACTGAGCTCTAGCTACTTAAAACTTCCTCAGAATATGACAAATCTTATTTACATAACATTTTGTCATTGTCATTCATGGTTTTTCCCAGAAAGGAGTTTTCCATGTAAATCTTATGTCATTTATTTTTCCTATTTTATTTCTCCATTCTAGTTGATATTTTGCCAAGGTTGATCTCGGGGTTTTTCCCAACAAGTAGTATCAGAGCTGGTGGTTCCTTGGCAACAAAAATGTCAGCAATGAAGTTTGATGTTGAGAAATTTGATGGGAGAATCAATTATGGCTTGTGGCAAGTGCAAGTTAAGGATTTATTAATTTAGTCTGGGTTACATAAGGCATTGAAGGGCAAGCCTAGCTACCACTACCTTTGGTGAAGATTTTGCAAGATACGAGGTTTCTAAGTCTGTTGTAAGTGATGAAGATTGGGAGGAGCTAGATTTGAAAGATGCTAGTACCATAAAGCTGTGTTTGGCAAAGCATATCCTAGCAAACATGTATGGGATTTCGACCGCTAAGGGACTTTGGGAAAAGCTTGAACAGATGTATTAAGCAAAGAGTCTTTCAAATTGGTTGTACCTGAAGGAGCAGTTTCATACACTGCGCATGGAGGAGGGTACGAGGATCTCGGACCACTTGAGTATTCCTAATGGCATAATTTCATATTTAGACGCTATTGGAGTTGTGATCTTTGATGAGGATAAGGCACTGCATCTTATCTGGTCTCTTCCGACTTCCTATGAACACATGAAGCCTATCTTAATGTATAGGAAAGATACAGTGATTTATTTAGAAGTCACCACCAAACTCTAGTATGAAGAAAAAAGGCTTGGCAGTGAGAAAAATGCTTCAACAATTAAAAATGCATTGGTGGTCAAGGAAGGGAAGAAGAACTTCGGAAAAGTAGTATTTTGGGTGTGTGGACAATTTGGGCACGTAAAGAAAAATTATCCAAAAGATTGAGCTGATTTGACAAATGGCTTTGGCGCCCAAACTAACATAGTAACAATTGATGAGATTCTCGTTGCATGTCCGCTAGTCGCCATGGAAAAGGGGATGTGTCAAGCAGCATGGTCCACATTTGCACACTGGCACCGGGTTTTGCAATTTTAGCGCAAGGTGTGCTGTGTGGGAAGACGTCGATGGTCGTTAACCTCTATAAAGCGAACATGCAGTCATAATTCATACCAAAGAAGACTTCCACGACATGTACTTACGAAGAAAGTCTCTTAACCCAGAAAAGCTTCTGTTTCAGATACTCATTATGGTATAGTATGGTTCTCAGTTTAGAGAATGTGGTATCTATTAGACAAAATCTGAAATCTTGTTAAAGTTTCAGAAGATTCCCACTTTCAAAAGAAAGTTATAGTGCTGCATGTAAAAAGATTGGTGATGCCCTCCATGATGTCAGATGGTGGAGATTGATGAGGAGTCCTCCTCATGAGGGTCCCACCTCATTAATTGTAGAAAAGAAAGAAAGTTGAAGAAGAGTTTGGGGGGAGGAGTTGGTCTTTGATCAAGAAAAGAGGCAATCACCCTTTCTTTTTCATGTTAGATAATTATGCCGCCAAAGTGGCATCGAAGCATCTATAGATGGTATTTAGAAACAGGGGCACAACACTTGGTATTCTGCCTATAAACAGGCAGTTCCTTCCTCAGTATTTAATCATCCAAGAATGTGAGAGGAAAGTAAGATAGAAGAGAAGATTGTGAGAAAGAGCATGAGGTTCTTTTTCGGTTTAATACAGGATTTAGTAAGGTATTTATCTTGATACTTAAACACTGTTATCTGTGGTTTATATTTTCTCTTGTATTATTCTTGGTTTTCTTATAATGAGTGAAATGGTACTCTATGTGAATTTGCATAAATTTATTACATAAATTCGATTCACTCGTCAAGGCTGCGTGGTTTTTCTCCAATAAAAGAGTTTTCAATGTAAATCCTTATGTCATTTATTTTTCCTATTTTATTTCTCAGTTTTAGTTGATATTTTGCCAAGATTGATCTCAGGGTTTTTCCCAACACTTCTCACCATCGGATTTGATCATCTCGGGCTCTTTGCTCATCCATAAAAATAATCACATATCCACATGGGCCATCACACAATAAAAGAATTATTCTAAAACCTATAAAATATTTAATCCATCCTATTAAACAAAGAATTAAAAAATAAATACCTAAAAATTCATTTCAATTTAATATCGATAACTATTTATAAATTCAAACTTCCACATTAGACATGCATAATTTAACAATTATAATAAATGATAAATTTACAGGAGTAGTATTAAAAATTAGAATTCATAAATGGTATGTGGGTTTAGGTTTAGAGGGCGATAATAATTCTTGATTGGTATTTCTCTAACTACCTTAAATTTAACTCCATTCTTCAATTCAACACCTAAGAAGGAGCACGACTCCTATTACATTCGACAGGCCTATAGGGAGCATTCAAATGTTCAACACAATGTTCAAATACTCGATGCAGAGTGTTTGAATGGTAGTCATATTTTCTTCATCTTAATTTATGACTTCATTTTCAAGGCAATAATGTATCGACGACCTGCAAATGCATAGTTATTGACATAGTGTTAGGGGAGAGAATTTCTTCATAAGTGGGCCATTTTACTCCACCTAATACGAGGATATTTGAACCAACTCGCCATTCAATCGAAGATTTGAATCCGTTTGGATCGATAGATGGTTTGACCGGGCCAATTGATCCGATTAAAACATTGAAAAATTCAATTTAGGGGTGTATTGGATTACGACTTTTAATGACTTTCACACTACAAAGCTTATAAAAATCACACAGATTGGGGACACAATTTTTAAAGCACTCCCCTATAAAAGTCATAGTGTATTCAATTAAGACTTTTTAAGATTTTTAAAAAGTCTATAAAAGTCATGATGTACTCGATTAAGACTTTTTAACACTTTAAAAAAGTTTATAAAAGTCATGGTGTATTGGATTAAGACTTTAAAAAAGTGTATAAAAGTCAAGGTGTATTCAATTACAACTTTTATAGACTCTCTAAAAGTATACTGGTATTGAAAAAATCATTGACTTTCATAGACATTAGACTTTTAATTACTTTTAATGACTTTTTTAGTATGAGTATAAATACTCACCCCTTAAAATTCTCCTGCGCTTTTCCGAAAGATTTGAAACAACTTTTTAATCAAGTGAGTGAAGCCAATCAGATTTTTTTAGAGGTAAGGGTTTAACCCTATGAGTTAGATTTTAATAAAAGAATCAATTATTCCTAAAAACTCGTACGATTCCTAAAATTAGATAATTTTTTTAGTTCTTCATATTTTAAGAATTAAAAAGTTAAAAAAATATGATTATTCCTAAAATCACATACAGATTATTATTTTTTAATTGTTTTACATACAAATATGATATTTTTAAACTAAAAATATCATAATCGCTAAAAAATCGTAATTAATCGCATGTATTAAATATGATATTTTTAAGAACTAAAATATGATTTTTATTTTTTAAGAATTATAATTTTATTCAAATACACCTTCTTGTCTCATTCAAAATATAAATCAAAATCAAAATTATAATGACACACTCACGCCCAAATGCATTAAATATATGGTTCTCCACGATTTTCATTCATCATCTATGAATGAAGAATGGTTAAGGAAGAAAGCAAAGTTATATCTGCCTTTTGATCCTCCCATCTTATCCCACTCGGCAAAATTTCTTCTTCTTGATTCATTGTAGGTGTTTTTTATTGTTTTCTTCTTCTTGATTTATTATCAGTAGAAATCTATTTGTATAACCTGAGATCTATTCATGACCAGACAAAGTTATTTGTATATAATAGAACTTTTTTGAGGTAAGGATTTAACTTGAGATCTATTCGTATTATAGTAATTTGATTAATCTGATTTTTAAAATTTGTTCTAATTTTTAAAATCATACATGCCTATTGCAATTGATGAAATAAAATATAATTTTTTTTATTCAAATTATAGTTCTTGATTGTTCCTAAAATCACATATGTTAAAACCAAATCGAAAAAGAAAAAGTGGTCTGATCGATAATTGGACCAATCTGGTTTTTAAGACATTAAAAAAAAATTATGTTTAATAAAGTAAACTAGAATAGAGAGTGTTGTGACCATATAAACTATTGTTGGATTGACTTTATATTTAATTTAAAGGGGCGGTTGTGTGACTTGTTTGATTAATTTGTGATACACCTATAATATCATATCGGCCATCCAAGCCAGTACTAAATATCTAGAATAGTATTTTTTATTTTATTTTATGCAATTTCTCCACACGAAGAATGAGCAAGACAGCTGCTAACGGTTAATTAGATATATGGTCTTAATGGGAGACATGGTTTCCTAAAGATTCGGTGTCTTATGTTTAGTTATTGTGGTTGTCTTAGGTGTATAAAATAAACATGAAGAAAGTAGGAAAGGTAGAGGTTTTTTGTAGCAAATCTGTGGTTTGATTCTCATCATAAGAGGATTTTCTTTCTTTAATTTTATTTTATGTGTTGCTTATCGAAACTCTGATTGGGACCCATCATTAGTATCAGAGCATGGTAGATGGAGACCAACAAAGAACTGATTGAGCAGTTAGAACAAGGGTTCGGGATCTTACAAGACAACATGCAAAGAATGGAGATGGGTATGGCTGATAAATTTTAGCAATTGAAGGTAACTATGGCTCGACTTTCTAACACATTATTATTATCTAATTTTGATATACCTAGTCACCATAATTTCAGCCATGAAGGCTCAAGTCAGAACCACAGAGGAGGGGGCGACTACAACAGGACACTGTCCTCTAAGATTGCGAAGCTTGAATTTCCCAAATTAGCTGGAATTCGCCTAATTGAATGACTCAACAAAGTGAACCGATATTTTGAGTTTCAGGAGATCGTTGAAGATCAAAAGGTAAGTTTAACTTCCTTTCACCTTGAAGGTGAAGCAAATCAATGGTGGCAATGACTTCGAAACATTTGACGGAGAATAAAGAAGAATTATGTGGAAATTTTTTGAAGATGAAGTTAGAGTTCGATTTGGACCATCTAATGTAGAAGACTTTGAAGAGGCATTATCTCGAGTCACACAAGTTGGAACATTTCAAGATTATCAGCGGGAATTTGAACAGCTTGGGAACTAAGTGCGAGGATGGACACAAAAGGCACTTGTAGGCACGTTATGGGTGGTTCAAAACTAGAAATTGTAGATGGCATTAGAATGTTCAAACCTCAGTCAACCAAGGAAGCTATTAGTTTAGCTCGAATGAGAGATGGCCAAATCACAAAACAGTGACTAAGACCAAGTACAAGCCAAACTCCACTTTTTGTAACCAATCCTTCCACCATCATCATCAACAGCTTTAGTTAAACACTTATCATGGGATGAAATGCAGAAAAGAAGAGCTCATGGTTTATGCTTCAATTGTAATGAAAGATTTACCCTTGGACATAGATGTCAAGTACCCCAACTTTTGATATTGGAAGGGTTTACAGGAAATGAAGAAAATACTAATGAGGAGGTACAATGAATAACAATTTCCCAACTTGATGCTTAGGGACAAGCATTCTTTCGTTGGGTAGGAATTGATAGACCTAGAATACCAGGTCGGCTCTCAAAGCCCAATACTAAATATCTAGAATAGTATTTTTTATTTTTTATTTTTGCAGTGTCTCTTCACATGAAGAATGACCAAGACAATTGCTAACGGTTGGTTAGATGGCCGTAATGGGAGACATGGTTTCTTGAAGACTTGGTGCCTTGTATTTAGTTATTATGGTTGTTTGTATAAAATAAACAGGAAGAAGAAAGCAGAAAAAGTAGTATTAAACCAATTGCTATTATGCTCTTACCATGGATCAAGCTTCTACATTTATTGTTTCAACGATTTGACATGGAGATTAGGGAGAATGGATATTTCTCTATTCTAATTTTTTTAACAAATTGTTCTTGTTATCTGAATTTAGTGTTTTTAGTATTTTTTGTGTTTCTTAGTTAAAATAAAAAAAACAAAATGTGTTTTTTATATTTTCCTTGTTCTCCTTATTACTCAGAACAAAATAAAAAATATATAAAAAAAAATAAAAAACTGTAACCAAACAAAATCAATGTTTCCATTTGATAATTGTTTTACAAAAATACTTTTTTTGTAATAGATTTTTGAAAATTGTTCTCTATGTTTTATAAAGAAAAAATTTATTAAAAAATATAAAATCTTTTTATATTATTTTGAAGCGTTAAGGTGCAATGAAACCATAACGCCGCAATATGTCTGATAAAGTCGTTATTGTGCAAAATGTGAGTACCATGATCTCTGGGATTAGTTACTCCATGGGCCCGGGGCCCATTGGGCCTATGCAGCCGAAAAACGATTCATTCCACCTCACCTTACCAAGATCGCATGACACTTCTCGACGGAGAATCTATAGGTTTCTAGGGCGGCGGGCAACTCTTCCAAGGCTGAGCCATAGCGGCCCGTCTGGACTTCAGTCTCCTGGGCCTGGGCCATTTAATTCCCATATGGGAAAGCCAGCTGGCCATTCTACCCCATATGGGAATTCTATCCCATATGAGAAGTATGTTACAAATAAGCACCTAGAAGTGGAAAATCCACGAAAGCGATATTATTAGCGAATTTTCTAGCTTCTGAATCTCTCACTCCCCGGAGAGATAATCTAGGAAAAGGGAAAAATAATCCTTGATAAGGAAGGACTAGTTGTTGGTAAGGAAAAGAAGATTTCCTCCCTTAAACTAGGAGGAGATAAAATCCTACCCCAAGAAGAAAGGAGGGGATTTTGTGAATCGAACTCTATAAGTCGGAAAGATCCCCCACTGGGGAAGGTAAGCAATTCTAACTACGCTTATTCTCTTCTCCCTCTCCGCATTTTTTTATGACTTAATCATTAGAGAGGCGGCCGACCCATCGCTTCTGGAATGCCCTTTTTGTAGGTTCACATTGCGCTGTTGATGCTCAGGGAATCTGACGATCAAGACCCCTACAATTTAACGTTCAGGGGATCTGACAATCAAGGTCCCAACAATTGGCGTTGTCTGTGGGAAATGAATAAAAAGTCTCGGCGACGGGTTGTAAGGGCTTGACTACAACGATTCTCTAGCAGCGCCCCCCGTTACCTAGAACTCTTTCGACTCCCCCTTCCACATTCGATCTACCCAAAGCAGTCGTCATATCGAACAATCTGATGCATCAAACACCTGAAGATCAATTCCTCCATTGGCATTAGGAGATGGAGATGAAGCCGGAGGAGCAGGCGAGACAGATGAAGGAGTTAGAAGCTCACACTAAACCCTTACAACATGAGAATGATCAGTTGCGATCCTAGGTAGAAAAAAGCCTCGAACTTGGAAAGGATGTATGAGAAGGCGATTGTGTTGAACATCCAATAGTCTGCAATAAAGGAAAAGAGCCCATTATTTTTGGCGATGGTGACGCCCTAGTAGATGATGAATTGTCCTCCGGAAAGTCCCTATCCACGAGTCCTCCATAAGGAAGGAACGCTCGAGGTATCATAAAATCTAAATCACGAAGGAAGCACTAGCACCACCCTGCCCTCAGTCCTTCAGAACTTCAAGAGAAGCTTCGGGCCATTCACTCCTTTCTTCCACTCATTGTATTTAGACTCGTCGGCGTTAATGGAAGAATTATATAGGCGGGCAGATAGGTACTCAACGATGGAAGATAACATCCGTGCAGCAACACAAATTTTCATGATCACAAGCAAGCCTACTGAGAGCAACAAGCCAGAGGGGAAGAAGCCGTCTGAGCCTAAGGAAGGTTAGAGTAAAACCGAAACATCCTGTTGATCAATCACGTAAAAGAGGGAACCTCCTGTAATTCACCCTCGAACATCACTTACAGGAGGTTTCGCCCCTCATTCCAACTTGCTGGGATTTTAAGTGGCCTCGCACCACCTGGGACGATCCCTCTTAGAAAAACCCATCTCGTATAAGTATGAGCTCATCACAGAGATCACGGGCACGAGATCAACAGGTGCCGAAGCCTTAAGTTCATGGTGGAAAGACTAATCAAAGCAGGGCACCTCAAAAGGTATGTAAGGAAGTCGACCATGTGGCTGATCCGAGCCACCAGCCAGATTAATTGGCAAACCCATCACTATTGCCTCTGCAAAATACCCGACTACATAACCAAATATTGGGGTCTGCCTCATGACCAATATCAATCGAAGAGCCAACAGAGGAAGCTCTTCAGAGTGGTGATGAGTGCCCAAAAACACTCATTACAAACCTAGGATTTAGCGAGATTCGGGGGATCATCTATATATATGACTTCGTTGGACATTTTCTAATATTTAGTTTGTATTGAGTTTCTTACGTGAAAAGGCCGAAATGGAGCCTTGCGTAAGTCCCGAGAAGATTGGTACGTAAAATGTAAAATTTCTCAACGTCGCAACGTCAACAACGCTTTCGACATCTCTCAACGTCGGGGCAGAAAAGCTCAACAAACCTTATCTCGTGAAGATGCTATAAAAGGAATGAGAGAATCCAATTTTGGGGGTTCAAAAAACGTTTGCAGTGCTAGGGTTTGAAGAACTTGGATTTGGAACAGAGGAAAGGAACTTGAAGGCCTATCTTAGAGAGAGACTTGTTAACTCGAGACCGCTATCCCTTCGATCTTCAAGTTTTCATCTCCATATTAAGACTTGCTTTTCTTTTGTAATGGAACAGAACATCATGAGGTTCTAATTTCGTGGTTTAGGGTGTTGGTAGTGATTTGGACATGGATACTATGTTAAAATGTTAACCTTTCATAATTCCATTATCTTATATATATTTGTTTTATCATTAACTCATGCTTGGTTGAAGTCAACATGTTTATGATCAATCTTAATATGTGAGTGGTTCTTTGTAAGACCTGAGAAGTGAATAAAGAATTAGACATAGTTGGGTTAACCTAATAAACTTGGGGTTGGTCCAACAACACTAACACCTTAACCTCTTTGCACCCTTTTGATCATTCTTACGTCTAAAGCATATAGTTACATTAATAGTAATTTAATATGCTTTTATTTCTGCTTAGCCATCACAATTGCTAGTTTGAATATTAAAGAAGTATTATAATTTTGGTACTTAGCCCACTATGATTAAGGTTTTCCTTGTGGATCGATATTTGTACAGTGAGTACACTATATTACTTGACGAGCATATACTTGCTCGATTAGGAAATTTGCACTTCTTATTGCATATCCACTAAAACACAATCACGTAAACGCCTATCAAGTTTTTGGCACCGTTGCCAAGGAAAATTTTCATTTCATCGTGGTGTTTATGCTAATATCAACACTAAGTACTTCTTTGGTACTTCAGACATTTTTTTTGATTTAATTTTTGATACTTTAATTTTTCTTTGTTTTGTGAAAAATTTGCAGGTACATTAGGTTGTATGTGATGAGAATCTGTTGAAAATATTATTCCTTTGGATCCTGAAATCGAGATAACTTTGAAAAGAATTATGAGGGACAAGAGAGAAGCAGCTAGAATGGAACAGCTACCAATGGGACCGATGGAAGAAAATAAAGACGACGATGTTGGTTCGATTAGACGAGGTAGTATACATCATGATGCGAAAAATATGGATACTATGTTGCCACCTATCAGAGATTATGGTCGCCCATCTTCGATTACTCCGCCTGCGATTAGGAGACCAACAATACAAGCGAACAACTTCGAGCTCAAGTCCATCACTCTCCAGTTACTACAAGGAATTCAATTCCACGGGGTCACACATGAGGATCCGAATGCTCATATCCTAAATTTTTTGGAGGTGTGTGATACAGTGAAATATAATGGGGTGAGCGATGATGCTATTCGGCTTAGATTGTTCCCATTCTCATTGAAGGGAGGTATGCTACTGGCTCATTTTAGAACTGCCAGATTCAATAACATCATAGGATGACTTATCAAACAAATTTATGGCTAGATTTTTTCCTCCAGCAAAAGAGCAAAGTTGAGAATTGACATCAGTAGCTTTTATCAATATGAAGGAGAGTCATTCTATGAAGCGTGGGAGAGATTCAAAGATTTGTTGAGAAAATGCCCTCACCATAGTTTCACCAAATGGATGCAAGTCCATCATTTCTACAATGGTTTGAGTCATCCCACTAGGACTCTTATTGATGCTTCTGTTGGAGGAGCAATTATGGGGAAGAATGAAGTGGAGGCTATCAAATTCTTGAGAACATAGCCTTGAATGATTGTCAATGGCCAGTTAAGAGAGTAACACCGAAGAAACCAACTAGGGTGTTTGACTTAGACATTTTCACAAACTTATATGCTCAAGTGTCTACACTCTCAAAGCAACTACAAGCTTCTTAACAATTAGGTTCTCAATTATCTGTGCATAAAGTTGAAGAAATCCCACTTGCATGCGAGCAATGTCATGGAGCTCATCCCACCTCTTAGTGCCTAATGATGAATGCAATGAGAGATTTAATTGTTGAACAGGCTCAATATATGGCGTTCCCTCAAAATCAAAACTTCAACCCATGTGGTCAAAGTTACAATCCGGGGTGGAAGAACCATCCTAACTTTTCATGGAAAAATTAGAATGCGGGTAATCCTATGGAGCAAGCCAAACCTCTCCAACCACCTCAAGAGAAGAAGTCGAGTCTAGATCTGAAAATGAAACAGTTAGATGATATGCATATGAATGTGATGAAGTCACATGGTAAGTTCGAGAATGAGACTAGGACATTATTGAACAATCAAGCAGCTCAGCTCCAAAATTTGGAGGTCAAAATGGGCCAAATGGCTTCGTTATTAAGCGAGAGGCAACACGAAAATTTGCCTAGTACTTTAGAGGTCAACCCAAGGAGAGAAGGAAAGGAGAACTGGCAGTCAGAATCCTTAGGATTGGTAAGACTCGAATGGGCCGGCTAAGGCCCAAGAAGAGGGATTTAGAACCCCTGAAGTGAGAAAAGTAGTGCCGAGGTTACAAAGATGTCAAAGTTAGTAAAGAAACTGGGCCTCAAACACACCGTAGAGAAAGTTGAAGCTCGGGAAACCTGGGCATGACGAAACCCATTATCCCGTATCCCGAGAGACTGAGAAAGAGTATATTAGATAAGCAGCTATGTGTCTATGGATATCTTTAAAGTTTCACATCAACATCCCATTTGTCAAGCACTTGAGCAAAATGCATATGTGAAATTCGCGAAGGACGCCTCGTCTAAGAAAAGGGAAGTCGAGACCGTGAGACCGCCGCTTTCACCGTAAGAACAGAAGTACTATATCGCAAAAGAAGGTCAGCTCCTGTTGAAATATCCAGGTAGCTTCATAATCCCATGTGCTATTGAGAATGAAGTATTTGAAAGAGCCCTATGTGATCTAGGTGCGAGCATTAATCTTATGCCATGGTTGATTTTTAAGAAATTGAAATCGAGAGAAGCGCGTCCGACAACAGTCACCTTCCAGTTAGCAGATCGGTCACTAACTCATCCGTGTGGCATCATAGAGGACGTGTTAGTAAAAGTGGACAAATCTATCTTTCCTCCAGATTTTACCATTCTAGACATGCAAGAAGATAAAGAGCTCCCAATTATCCTTGGACGATCATTCTTAGGCACGGGAAGGGCAATGATTGATGTGCAAAAGGGTGAACTAAGGTTGAGAGTTCAAGAAGAGGAAGTGACATTCAATGTTTTCAATGCCATAAAGCATCCACATGATACTGACAGTTGCTTCCGAGTGGATATGCTATAGAGCTAAACAGCCAATCGTTCATTAAGAACCATCGAGACTAGCCTCGACCATGATGACCCTTCCTCTCGTGAAGATGTGAGACGCTTAAGAGTATGTAAAATGGATGGATTCTCGTCTAATATAGAAGAAAGTAATTTGAATCTTGGGAGCTGGAACCAAGACGCATTGACTTCATTGAGAAACCCCTTATTGTGGAAGAGAGCAACTACCCAATCATTTGAGATATGCTTATCTTCGGGAGGAATCTACACTATCAAGATTGGCTTCATCCTCCCTCTTTAACAATGAGGAGGAGAAATTGGTCAAGATCCTAAGGGAGAAGGAAGAAACGATTGATAGTCCCTAGTCGGAGCATAAAGGGGATAAGGCCATCTATGTGTATGCACAGGATATTATTGGAGGAAGATAGCAAGTCGACAGTGGATGCCCAGAGACGCTTAAATCCTTCAATGAAAGAGGTAGTTCGAAGAGGTACTTAAATGAAGCTAGATGCGTGGAGTGATATACGCCTATCTTGGACAAGCTTCATGGGTGAGCCTTATTCGTAGTACCCAAGAAAGGAGTGAACTACTGGATAATAAATGAGAAAATGAATTGCTCCGACCAAAATGAAGCATAGGATGGAGATTTACTGACTAACGGAGATCGAACAAAGTGACCGTAAAGCGACCATTTTCCACTTCCATTTATTGATAAGATGTTAGGTAGACTAGCTGGAATGAGTACTTCCGCTTCGGATGGCTACCGATACAATCGTATCACCATTGTCTAAGACCGTGAGAATACCCACCTTCACATGCCCTTATGGCACATTCACTTTCCGGAGAATGCCATTTGGGCTGTGTAACGCCCCGGGAACCTTTCAGAGATGCATGATGGCAATATTTTCGGATATGGTTGAAAAATCCATTCAAGTCTTCATGGATGATTTCTCTATGATTGGTTCTACATTTGATAATTGCCTCCATAATCTGACTTTGGTACTGAAAAGGTGCATGGAAACCAATTTAGTTTTAAATTGGGAAAAGTACCACTTTATGGTGAGAGAAGGCATAGTATTGGGGCATCTATCTGGAAGAGGAATTGAGGTTAACTGAGCCAAGATTGAGATCATAGAGAAACTGCCTCCTCCCACATTAGTAAAGGGAGTATGTAGTTTCCTTGGCCACACAGGTTTTTATAGACGGTTCATCCAAGATTTCTCCAAAGTTTTAAAACCTTTGTCTAATCTTCTTATGCAAGGTGTTCCATTTGAGTTTTATGAGCATGCATGAATGCTTTTGAGTTGTTGAAAAAGAAGTTAACCTCTGCCTCTATAGTAGTAGCTCTAGATTGGAATCTTCCATTTGAACTTATGTGCGATGCAAGCGATTTCGCAAGCAGGCCAGTTGGGGGCGTTGAAAAGAAAAAGCTCCTCTATGCTATCTATTATGCCAATGAACGCGTTGAATGATGCGTAACTCAATTATGCCACAATAGAGAAAGAATTGTTAGCTGTTGTGTTCGCTTTGACAAATTCAGACCTTATCTTATAGGAAACAAAGTTATTGTGTTCACAGATCATTCCGCAATCAAATACTTGATGACTAAGAAAGACGAAACCTGACCCTCACCTGGATGGAATATTACTAAATTTGATGTGGAGATTCGAGATAAGAAGGGTTCCGAAAATATGGTAGCCGATCATTTGTCAAGACTGGAAACTCTAGAAACAGTGCAGAAACATCATTTGCAGATTGATGACACATTCCCAGACGAAAGGCATAGCATTGTCACATGTCAAACATCCCCATGGCTGCCAACACAGCTAATTATCTTTCTCGCGCAGATATTCACCTCGACCTCACATTTCAACAAAAGAAGAGTTTCTTTCATAAGTGAAGTGCTATTTGAAGACCCAATCTTTAAGCAAAGGTCCGGGACAGATTATTCATGTTCCGAAGTGAAGCGAGTGAGATATCATGCACCACTTCTTAGAGTGTAAAGCCATTTCAATGGATAGAGAATAAACAATTAAGGTAATCGCACTCCAAGCTTTATCGTCATCTAAATTCAAAGATGCACACTTGTTTGCAAAGTCCTGTGATCGGTGTCAAAGGACCGAGAACATTGGACAATGAAATGAAATGCTATTTATGAATATTCTAGAGTTAGAACTTTTTGATGTCCGGGGCATTGACTTTATGGGTCCGCTTCATCGCCCCATGGCACAAGTACATGTTTCGGGCAAGGATTACGTGGTTCAAGCTGGGCGGAAGCCATTCCGTAACCATTACCAGGATGCCAAAGTGGTACTACGTTTCATCCGAGCAACATCTTTTCAAGGTTTTGGACTCCTAGAGCGGTGAATCGGCAATAAGGCTCACATTTTTGTAACAAGTCAGTTAAGGCCACTCGCCAATACGAGGTGAAAGATCGGGTGTCACTTGCATACCACCCCCAAAGCAATGGGCAAGCTGAGGTGTCAAATAGGGAGATCAAGAAAATCTTAGAAAAGACAGTTAATGTGTCGAGGAAAGACTAGGCGAACAAAATTGATGATAGCTTATGGGCTTATCGAACAAACTAAGACTTAAATGGAATATCCCCTTGCACGATCCGTTTCATGGTAAGGGCATGCCACTTACCGATAGAATCAGAGCACAAAGCATACTAGGCAACTAGAATGCTGAACATGAATCTTTTAAATGGTCAGAAAAAAGAGGATGCTTCAATTGAATGAGCTAGATGAACTTAGGAAAAATGCATATGACAGTTCAAGGATCTATAAGGAGAAGACCAAAGCGTGGCATGACAAACATCTAGTGCATAATGAGTTTAAACTGGGACAATGCTCTTCAATTCAAGATTGAAATTGTTCCCATGGAAACTTAGGTCAAGATGGTCTGGATCGTTTGTGATCACCTAAGTTTTCCCATACGATAGTGTCGAGCTGATGCATCCTAAGAGAGGTCGATTTAAGGTGAATGGGCAGCGAGTGAAGCCTTATCTTAGCGGTCAATTAGAGAAGCACATGTCCACCACGAGTTTGGCGCCATCATAAGCAATGCTCGGGGCCACAAAATTGTGGTTTGACAAAAGTTTTCTATGGTTGAGCACCAGTTAGGGAGACATAGCTTGGTCGAGCTAACGAAAATAAACAAAGCGCTACTTGGGAGGCAACCCAAGCTTTTAAATCACTTTATTCATCAGTTTGTTTGTTTTAAGTTATTAGGTTTGATTTTGCTCATTTTAATTTTGATGTATCTATGTTGTAGTGTTCAAAGGTTTCAAGGTTGTTGCGGCGAAGGAGAGATAACATGGAAAGCTTTGTGTAGGCTTTGGGAGGAGTAGAGTTGAATGCAGGGAGTTTTCTACACTTAGAAAATTTTTGTAAAAATTTCTTGGTTGATGGTCTTGGGAATGTCACAACGTTGGACTCAACGTCGCGAAGTTGAAAATATACCTCTCGGGAACGTCTCGACATTAGGACTCAACGTCGCGATGTGGAAAAGAAAGCA
Organism: Tetrastigma voinierianum; assembly: GCA_016808115.1. NCBI lineage: Eukaryota > Viridiplantae > Streptophyta > Magnoliopsida > Vitales > Vitaceae > Tetrastigma > Tetrastigma voinierianum. The sequence continues at coordinate 1,382,696 of JAEQBH010001275.1, read as the reverse complement.
TCTCTCGTGAACATCAATTTATTTGATTCAACGCTGTCGCGACGCTGAAAATATACCTCTCGGGGAACATTGTGATGTCTCGCACTCAACCGCAACGCTGAAAGTGTTTTTCCTCTTTCCGCAACGCCACGACGCGGTTCCAACATCGCGACAGCCTCAATAATACTGAACGTGCCGCGACGCGTCCGAACGTCGCGACATTGCCCTATTTTTATGAACAGAAACGTTCATACTCTTGCCTCCATCACTTTGAAAACCCTATCAGGTTTCCGATTTTTGTAAGTCCTCCGCCTAAATCCGGCCCCACTATCCCCAAATGATCCCTTGGGTATACCTCCAAAGCCCTAGGCACGCTCCCAGTTCAAGCAAAACACCAAGTCCACCGCCATTTGAGACTTTTCTTTCTGCCGATTGCCCGCCTCATGTCTCGACCCTTGGCCCTACCGCCTCTATTTTCTCAAGGTTATTTGTGTCCAAGAAGGGTACCCTAGGTCAGTTGGGGGTTCTGTAATCCATTTGTCTTCCATTAAGATCACTCATCCTAATTTAGTGCCCACTAAGTGTTTGTTAGTTGGCCTAAGTGAGTTTTGGGTGATTCCTTTGGGTGTTTTGGTAGAGTGCAATCCAAATAGGGGTGTGGAAGCCTACTAGAGCATAATTTCACCTTCAAGTTCATCCAACAACGACCTTATCCCGTGCCTAATGTCGAGCAAAAAGAGAGAAATGAGCTCGAAAAGTAGCTGGGCCAGTGAAGAACCCTCTCCGGCCTACAATCACAATAAATTTGTTAACGAGAGCGCGGCTGAGATGTTAGACCTCATCTCTGCCAATCGCTCCTTCATTAAGGAGAAGGGATTCCAAGATCTCGACGATTTTTTCCGAAAAACTATAGTTAGGAAGGGGTGGGGTGCATTGTGCCAACCCCCAAGGCCGGCTGCTATGATGGTTGTGCCGGAATTCTATGCCAACCTAGTAGCTCATGTGCTCAAGAAGGTTCGAAGTTCTCGCAGGCCGGGTACTCTCAAATACAAGTCTATCAATCATTATTATAACCTTGAGCCGATTAACCCCGAGGCCTACGATCGGCTTCACGAGAACCTTAACTACTTGGAAGTCCTAAGGATGCTAACAAACGGGCAGGGCGAGTGGAAATTAAACAATGAGGGGCACGCCGTGCACTTTAAGGCCAAACACTTGACCTATATCCCTAAGGAGTGGCACCATTTTATCACCTTGCATCTCATTTCGACGACGAATGTTTGCAAGGTGACGGTGAAAAGAGCATTGCTTAATTTCACCATTATTTAGGACATCCCGTTTGATGTAGGTCAGATCATAGAGGACGCCATCCTCTATAGCCGGGATGCCAAAATGAACCTTGGGCACCCCTTTCTCATCTATGGCTTGTGCAAGAATGCAGGGGTGCTGCTAGAGGATAATGAGGCTTGGATCCATCCCATTAAGGCCATTGTAGTTAAGAAGGATAAGTCGGGAGTTCCTTGATCCGACGCTGCCATGACTCTGGGCCGCGAACCTTCTGATGAGGAGGGAGTTGACAAAGATTCCAAACTTTGTCTGCATACGTGGAGGGAGACCTCTGGGTGAGGCCGCCAACCATCCACCCTCCCTATCCACCCCCTCCACCACCTCCGCCTAGCCTGATGTCCTCAGCCCTTTCTTACCCTAGAGGACCGTGTCTCGTGGACCCAAATTGTGTTTGATGTGTTCCGGGATGAGACCTGTGAGCATCGGTCACCATGAGCCAGACATTGACGCACTCCTGTGCCGACATGCACACAGTCCTCAAAAACTAGCAAGTCATTCAACAGTAGCTCGCCCAGCTGCTTGCCTTCCATTTTCCACCACCACCGCCGCAGTGATCCCTAGGATCGACAGGGGAGCTCCCATCCTTCTTTTATTTTCTTTCTAATGTGAACATAGTCCGTTTTTGTTTCTTGGGGGTGTCAGAGGTGGCTCCAAGTTACATCATTTACCTTAATTGTTTTTGAGTATGTTTATGTTCGTTGTTTAGATATGTTTGTGTATTTTGTTATGTTTATGTTCCTCGTACTTTCACAAGCCATTTAGGCTTGTGTGATGGTGTCTCAGCTTAATTCATGTTTTTGGTGGTCGTGTTAGGTAGTATGAGCGGAAGCATGATTGCTAATCAAGGATCGTTAATTCCTCTCCACTTTTCAAAACACACAGTGCAAGTAACAAAAAAGGATCCTTAGGTTGTTAGATGCTCGGGAATTACATGCTTGGATAGGTAGGGATGACATAGTGAGTCACCTCCTTGGTGTTCAAGAAACCAATTCCAGATTTGTCTACCACACACTCATTCATGTGATCTCCAAGGTATGCCTAGGCTCCAGACCCGACTTACTAACATTTAACGAACCTTGGGCGTTTCTAAACACCCAAGTGATAGGACACCTTAGAAAAAAAGGATTGCCATCGAGCCCCATCTAAAAAAAAAAAGAAGATAAAAGAGAAAAATAAAAAAGAAAGTGTGAATAGAAGTGGATCTTCTACCTAATCCCGAGCACGCCTCGCCGAGGGGCTTTTAAAGCCTAATGCCCCTCGAGCCAACCGGGCCTGGAGCCATTGACTTCATCGCATGTTACATGGATAGGATGGAAGTTTGCCACGCCCTAGTGGCCTCAGGTCAGCGAGCTCGGGTGAAGTTCTCGAGGGAATTGAATGCTCAGCCTTAACTAAACTGAGCTGGGAAGTCACCAACGAATCCCTACTACAGGAACACCCAACTAAAACTTACGGGCACTAGGATTTCTTTCATGAGTAGGAAGGTTAGTATGAATAAAAAATGGTGCTTTCTTATCCTTTCGTGGTTAGACTCTCCCAAATAGGCAAGTTGAATTCAAGTTTGGGGGTCTTGGAACCGAGTTGTTGCTAGAGATCATGCATCAAATGCACAAAGACTTCTTTGGAAAGGCCATCAAAAACCTAGGAGGTTGAATCACTTGTCGACCGAACCTTGTTCGACGAAATTCTTTTGAAAGTCAAACAACCTTAAGAATCTTCTTAAATTAAAAAAAAAGGGGTGAAATTTATGAGTTCGATTCATTTTGATCCTCTCTGCTGGGCAAACATGTGCACTGCCACTCATGTCCTTGGAGTTTATGTTATTTTCGTGTGTCCGGTTCAGAGCCTGTTTCTTGCTTGGGGAAAAGCAAGAAGTTAAGTTTGGGGGTGTGATGAGTGCCCAAAACACTCATTACAAACCCGAGATTTGTGCGAGATTTAGACTGTTTACATATACACTTCTCGTTGATTACTTTTATAATATTTAGTTCAGAATGGTTGCAAGAAAAGTGCTAGAAATAGAGCCTCGTAGAGTCCTGATAGAAGACTTGCAAATAGTTTCATCCATGACGTTTCAACGCCGCGACGCCCAACATCAGGAAAAGCTCAACAAACTCCATCTCGTGAAGAAGCTATAAAAAGGAATGAGAGAATCCAATTTGTGTTCGAAAAACGTCATAGCAAGAAGTTTGAAAGAACTTGGATTTGGAACAGAGGAAAGGAACTTGAAGGCCTATCTTAGAGAGAGAGACTTGAAGAATCCTGGAGATTGTCATTCCTTCGATCTTTGAAGTTTTCTCTATCCTTATTATTAAGACTTTATTTTCTTTTGTACGGAACGTAACATCATGCGAGGTTCTACCTCGTGGGTTTAGTGTTGGTATGGATTCGACATGAATACTATGTTAAAGTGTTAACCTTCATAATTCCATTATCTTATATATATTTGTTTTATCATTAACTCATGTCATGTTGAAAACAACATATTAATTTCGATCAATCTTAATACGTGAAATAATCTTTCAGAACACCCGAGAAGTGAATGAAGAATTAGACATAGTTGCTAACTCTAATAAACTTGGTAATATAGGATTATCAATAATTGTGGAGGTTTGGGAGTTCTTTCGCATTCCATGCACCTTTAATGCTTTGGGTCAAGCTGAGCAAAGAAAACCTAGTGGATAAAGGGAGGTTAAATGACCTCGAAAGGCTTAATTTGCTGAATGATGGTCAGTCGTTTCTAGAGAACATGTATACTAGATAATGGAATAGAACCGCAACATTACATAGTAGGACTGTCCAACAACACCAACACCCTAACCTCTTTGCACCCTTTTGATTATTCTTACATCTAAAGCATATAGTTACATTAGTAGTAATTTAATCTGCTTTTATTTCAGCTTAGCCATCACAGTTGCTAGTTTGAATATTAAAAAAGTATTTTAATTTTGGTACTTAGCCCACTACGATTAAAGTTTTCCCTATGAATCGATATCTGTACCGTGAGTACACTATATTACTTGACAAGCGATACTACATTAGGAAATTCTTGCACTTTTATCGTGATACATCCACTAAAACACACCACGTAAACGCCTATCAAGTTTCGTGTCGCTGCCTGAAAATTTTATTTCATCATGGTGTTTATGCTAATATCAATACTAAGTACTTCTTTGGTACTTCAAACATTTGTTTTAATTTAATTTTTGAACCTTTAATTTTTCTTTGTTTTGTGAAAACTCAGAGGTAATGCGTAGCCGTATGCAACGAGAAATATGCTGAAAATCTTATTCCCTCTAGATCTCTCAAATCGAGAACTTTGAAAAGAATTCGAGGGATAAGAGAGGCAGAAATGTCAGCCACTTATGGATCCATGGAAGAAAATAGATACGATGTATGTCGGGTTCGATTAGACGAGGTATTATACATCCCGATGTGGTGCAACATGGACACTATGTCAGCCACCTATCAAAGATTATGTCGCCATCCGCTTGCCATCTAATTCTAAGGATTAGAAGACCATCAATACAAGTGAACAATGTGTCGGTCCATCACTCTCCAAGCATGCAAGGAATTCGGGCCCATCTAAGTCAGCATACGAGGATCTGAATGCTCATATCCTAAATTTTTTAAAGGTGTGTGATACAATGAAATATAATAGGGTGAGCGATGATTCGGCTTAAATTGTTCCCATTCTCATTGAAGGTGAAAGCCAAGCATTGGCTCATTTCAAAAATGCTAGATTCAATAACATCATAGGATGACTTATCCAACAAATTTCAAGGATTTTTCCTCTTAAAAGCAGAAAGTTGAGAATCTTAACTCAATGTTGATCACACAGAGAGTCATTCCTGGCAAGCTTTAGATAGATTCCAAAGATTCAGAGAGAGGAAAAATGCCCCTCACCATAGTTTCACCAAATGGATGCAAGTCCATTTCTACAATGGTTTGAGTCGTCCCACTAGGACTCTGATGCTTCTGCTGAGGAGCGATTATGGGGAAGAATGAAGTGAGGCTTATCAAATTCTTGAGAACATAGCCTCTAATGATCACAACGGCCAACAGAGAGGCACCGCAAGAAACTAATGGGGTGTTTGACTTATACATGTTCACAAACTTATCTCGTCAAGTGTCTACTCTCTCTCAAAGCAAACTACAAAGCTTCTTAACAATTAGGGTTCTCACTATCTCCGTACAAAGTTGAAGAAAGCCCACTTGCATGCGAGCAATGTCATGGAGCTCATCTCACATCTCAATGCCTAATGATGAATGCCATGGGAGATTTAACTGTTGAATAGGCTTAATATATGGAGAAGTTTCCTCAAAATCAGAACTTCAATCCATATGGTCAAAGTGACAATCCAGGGTGGAAGAACCATCCTAACTTTTCATGAAAAACAGAACGCGGTAATCTCATGGAGCGCCAAACCTCTCCAACCACCTAAAGACAAAGCAGTCAGCCCCAGATCCAAAATGAAAAAGTTAGTCGATATGCATATGAATATGATGAAGTCACATGATAAGTTCGAGAATGAGACTGGGACGCCACCGAACAATCAAGCAAAACCAGAAATTTGGAGATTAAATGGGTAAATGGCTTAGTTGTTGCCTAGTATTGCTTTAGAGGTCAACCCGAGGAGAGAATGAAGGAGCAGCGTAGGAAATGCGCACAGTACGTGCGATATGAAGCTTCGATCCCTAAAATGTGCGTTTGGAGTTAGTTCAAGCAAGTTTTTAGGCTTTATAGTGACGCGGGGGGGGATGAAACGATCTATCGGGTTTAGAATATCGCTGGGAATCTTTGACTCACTGCTAGAAAAGGGGGTGTAACAGCGACGGCCCATTATTGTGGCTCTGGGTCGATTCTATCTCGTTTTTGAATGGAGTTAAAGCCATTTTTACCTACATAAGGGGCTGAATTGTGAATTTGCGGAATAAGAGCGACCGGGCTTTAGGCGATCAAAAGCGATATCTCCTGGAGACCATTAATTATGGTTAGCCTCGAAGCAGGTGATACGCTCTATCTTTATCTAGTAGTTTCTTATGTCTCAATGTGTACAACTTTGTTTAAAGAAGATGGCAGGAAGCTTGAGAGACCCGGTGTTCTTTGTAGAAAATCTCTTTACGAGGTGCGACTGATATACCTATTGAGCGACGTGACTCTTACCGTATGGCGGCTAAAAAACTCCGCCCTTACTTCTAAACACACCCTATCATCGTACTGACCAATCTCCCCTTGTGAAGCACCATACATAAACCCGACTTGTTGGGAAGGATGGCTAAATGGGTTATTGAGTTAAGTGAGTTCAGTATCTAGTACAAACCCCGCTTGGTAATAAAGGGACAGATATTGGCAGACTTTTTAGCAGAAATCTCGCAACAGGACGCGGACCCGGGTAACACCGACTGGTGGATCCTTAGTGTGGATGACACTTCCCTACAAACGAGAGTTGGTGTTGGCTTGCAACTTAAAGCCCAATGAGAAGGAAGGATACATGAGCTATCGAGTTAGACCCGCGTCTAACAATGAGGCTAAATATGAAGCAATCCTAGTCGGTATAGACCTTAGAATCTCAGTATCCTCATAAAAGATCATCACACAAAGTGACTCCCAGCTAGTGGTCGGACAAGTAAACGAGGAGTACGAAACACGGGACCAGAATATGGCTAAGTATGTATGCTTGGTTAAGCTTTGTTTGGAAAGTTTCACGGCAGTGAAAGCAGGCATATCCTGAAGTTCAAAGAAATCTGCGTGCCTTAGCGTGATGGTTGTATCCTACCAACCAAAGAAATAGTGCTCCTCACATCTGTACCATTTAGAGTCTTGATTCTTGCTTGACGGGGTGAGCATTATGACATGTCCCTCGGATGACTCGATAGCACAGCTACGAGCTTGGAAGAACTCTCTTGAATGGCCAGAGATTAAGCCACATGAATTAAGGTTCGAGTGAAACTAGTACCCTTAGTGAACAGGTAGTTGTATAAACATTCCCTAAACGACTCGTATCTTAAATGCCTCACCACCTAGTAGGGGCAGTATGCATTGGCTAAACTCCATGAAGGAATATGCGGAAACCATCTAGGTGGTAGACTTTAGCCTTGAGGGCCTCTGCGGCTGACCATGAGGCGGATGTGGCTACCTACGTCCCGGGAAGTGTGATCATTTGCTAATGGCAAGCCCCCGTCTTAGGGTCTTGGGCGTGGGGAACTGATGACCATAACGAGCCCCTGGCCCTTAGCTTAGTGGGGAATTGATATAGTTGGACCATTACCCTCTTGTCGCGGCCTGGCTTGTGCGGTAGTGACAGACTATTTCAGAAAATGGGTAGAAGTTAAAGCCTTCTCCTCCGTCAAGGACAAAGATGTCATCCAATTTATATGGAAGAACATTATTTCTGGGTTTAGAATACCCACGGTCATTAATGCTTGACAATGAGCCCTGGTGATAGGGTATCGAGGAACTTTACCTTGAGCTGAAAATCAAGAACTTTATTCAACCCTACACATTATCCACCAAAGCAACGGCGAAATCATCAGCCAGACTCTCTAACAGCTGAAAAAGCGTCACACTGACGAGGAAATGGTAGATGAGCTACCGGGAGTTCTATGGAAACTACCAGGACCACCGTTCGAGAAAACCAATTGGGATATGCATCCACGAATTCCGTATGGAATGAAGGCTATAATCCCCACAAAAATCGGGATGCATACACTTCAAACTGGAAATCCTGAAGAGGCTAATGCCGAAGCCGTTACTAAAGACCTGGATATGGCATATGAGCTCCGTGAAGCTACAATTGTGCGTATATCGTCATACCCCGGTAAGATTGGAAAACACGTACAACGGCGGGTAAAGCACGAGCATGCGAATGGAACTTGAGTCTTGAGAAGAGTCTTCGAAAACACGGCTAACCCATTAGATGGGAAGTTCCAACCAAATTGGGAAGGGTCGGTATGGTGTCTAGAATGGGAGCGACGGGATCATGCGCGTGAATAAGCTAGAGGGACTCATACTAAGTGTGGAATCATAGGTACATTTGAAGAGGTACTATAAGGTTTCCTTTAAGTATTACTTAATATTAGTCGTCTTTAAAATATTGTGAAATTTTGCAACTGCCTCTTCTCAAAAGTCTAAACCTGGTTTCTTGCTTTCTTTGCCACCCGAAATCCGGATATGGTTATCCTGCTGGCACTTTCAAAAGACTAGGCTGTGGCTCTTAGCTGACAGCTCCTGCAAAGTCGAATATGGGCGATGTCACGGTGGCACTTTCAAAAGACTAAACTGTGGCTCTTAGGCTGTTGGCACTCACAAAAGTCCAGATATGGCTGATATCTTGATGGCACTTTCAAAAGACCAGAGTGTGGCTCTTAGCTTGCTAGAACCCACAAAAGTCCAGATATGGGCGATATCGCGACACTTTGAACTGGGCGCGAAATAGCCCCTCTTGGCACTCACAAAGAAGTCTAGAACATGGTGATATCTACTAGCACTTTTAAAAGACCAGAGTGTTGCTCTTAGCCTTCTAGCACCCACAAAAGTTCAGATATGGCTGAAATCCTATTGACACTTTCAAAAAGACTAGGCGTGGCTCTTAACTGCGCGCTCATAAAGTCATATATGGCTAATATCACTGGCGACACTTTCTAAAAGACCCTTTGTGTGTCTTAGCTTGTTGGCACCCACAAAGTCCCAAATATGATTGATATCTTGACACTTTCAAAGACGAGCGTGACACCTTTGTGACACTGCAAAAAGTCCATATATGGGCGATATCCTATTGGCACTCTAAAAAAGCGGAAACTACTTGACTCATTAGCACCTTGCACTCACAAAAGTGCAGATATGGATGACCATCACGCTAGCACTTTGTATTACCAAGCATGGTCCTTTGCTAGTGCATGCTAAACACGATGCGGCGGATCTGGTGGTGCGACGAAGCATAGCCGGCACTTGGCTCACTGCGAGGGGCGCAGGGGATATAACTTAACCATAGTGTCTCTAAAGCATCGATCCTAGTCAGGGGTCGTTTGTTCAAAGAATTACAAAAAGTTATATCTCATAAATATGCCAATGACATCATTAGTTACATGGTGGTATATGTCCAAGCTGCCATATTGGGCTCGTTACAAAAAGTTACATATCATAAATACGTCAGGGGTGACATTAGTTATACAATAATAAATGTCCAAGCATCCATATTTGGGCTACTACGGAATAAGGAGGAAGAAGGCGACCGTAATGGGGCCCACCTACAGAGAAAAAAGGAGGAAGAAAGAAGAGCGGCATGATTGGGACCCGCTACGGAAAAAATGAGGAAAAAGAAGAGTGGCCACATTGGGGTAATTACAAAAAATAAAAAAAATATAGAAAAAGAAAACGTGGATGTTCGTTTAAATCCCCAAGAGGGGCACCTTTACCAGACTCCTCCGCCACTTCTCTATAATGCACCCCGACAGCCTCATCTTCAGAGGATGCCGAGACAGGAGGGCACCTAAGGCTTGCAAGGCACTCTGGAGAATGAAAATTCGGAGAGTCGGGCATGCAATCTGGAACCTCTAGTTGGTCCTCATAGATATTGTGTTTGAACACACAACACCCATAGCCATATGTGAAAGACAGCTCTAGAGCCCTCTGACAGTCTTTGTCCATGACTCCCTTATCCTTGCCAGTTCACACGAATAGAGAGGAAAAGAAATCATAACAGATGAAAGACTTTGTGGATAAGCAATACTTGAAGTCAGACCCCTATATATAGGGGTGAAATGTCAACATATGCATTAAATGCTGACGAGAAAATCGCGCGAAAGTACCACACGGAGGCATGATGGGACGTACGCGTGTGCTTTGTGACTAATCAAACTTCACCTTCCGACATGCTTTACATGTGCATTAATTTTCCAGTCTTTCTAGCTTTTCATACTCGAGGTTTGGAAGACAGTACCATTACGAGTCTCGTGGTTTTTAAACCCACCGATCCATTGGCCCAAGGCTTGTTGTTTGACTGAGCTCGCAGCATGCGACTCTAAGCATTAACACCTCGAATCAGCGATCTAAACTGTAGCACTTCCAAAAAAGAAAAACTAGACAAGGCCTCCACCTGTACGGTACCTTATTGGCCGAACCTACGATGGTCCTTGGCCTAACCAAGGCTCAAAGAAGGTGCCTTGCCTACCAGCATAAGGGCGAACCTTGCCAAGCTCCTTACTTAGCATTAGTGTCATAGAGTGACCATCCTAACTAAGAATTGAGGAAAGAGGTTGCACAAGGAAAGGAATCAATAGCCTAAGCAAACTAGAAATCATAAGAGCGTCAGTAGTGTTAGGGTGAGAAGTAAAAATAAGCAATAGTAGAAGTAGACAAAAGGGTGTATTTCATTGAAGCACCAATGGTGCCTCGAGAGTACACAAATAAAGGTGGCCGACCAAGGCACCTTTATAAAAAGTTGTAATTAAGTAAGAACGGAGAAAGAAGGACTAGAGTTTTCCATGGTCCTCGACAACAGCAATCTCCATGGGCTTTGGAGCGGCTGGATAGGGGGTGCACGGGGTTCCTGGCAAAGAACTTCGGAGCGGTGGGTCGCGAGTGGGCATAGCCTCTGGGACCTTTGGGCCCGGTGCTTCCACGAATATTGTGTTTGAAAACACAACACTTATACCTGGGCAAAATCACCTCCAGGCCTTACGGTATTCCTCTCATGGCTTATTTGTCCTTAGGCTTGGGGCGGAGGAGACACACCTAGTCCTTGGACGCCCCGTGTGAATTTAGCGGGAGCGTCAGGTCGACTTCTAGTCGAACATGGGCCAGGCCTTACGCGCAGCCTCTTACTACCACCTTGGGACACCTCATGAGGCTAGGCATCCTTGACCACCCAGCTAGGTCGCCCCTCAGTTTTACCTTGCGTTGCTGGCTGTGATATATGGCGCTGGCCGGCGACTTGAGCTTCCTTCTTAGCTTCCTCCGTAGCTCGTCTCTCTAACTCCGCATCGGTCTTCTTGGAGCCTCCATGACGCCATTCCCAATATTTGGATGGGATGAGGCGCACAAGGAGAAGGAGGGTTGCCGGCGCGATGCTCGAGCCACCTTGGCATGGCGAGTAACCTCTCGGCATCCTTTAGCCTATGATGAAGCTCCTTGTGCTGGAACCCCATGTTCTTGAGGGTCGTCGTAGCTTGCAAAGAAAGAACATTAGAAGGAAATCATAACATTGAAGTAAACATTCAAACGTTAGAGGTTCGGCTATACCAATTTGGCAGTCTCATCGAAGTCATGGTTGCTCATATACATCTTGTCCTCGGCCACGTGCTGGTAGGACCTTATATCTAGGTTGGCGGGGAAGGGGATGGTGTTGTTATTCCTCTCCCCCACACGAACAAACAACCGTCCGGTAGAGAGCGGCGAAGGCTGTGGGGGTAAAGATCAGCGCATGTGTTGATGGAAGGGTTCCTCACGGTTGAAGGGCCTCCGGTGGTTAATGAGGCAGCAGGTAGTTTCTTGATGTTCGGGAGTCCACAGGCGCATCCTCCTAGTGAGCTGGCCCGCTCCATTAGCTCGGCGCCTGAGCTAAGCACCCGACTGTCGGGAGCCTCAGAGACGCTTATCAACAATGAAAGCGTCGATGCGGCCACGGCGGCCGACACGTCGAGTTTCTTGGGCATGTGAAGCCTAAACGGATGCCTTGTCGATGTGGGGGAAGTGCAGGCTAGGGAATCTCGTATCTGTCGTGCCTGAGCCTTTCGAGGAGGCATCTGGGCAGCAGCTTGGCGATAGGAGGCGACGGGGCCTCAAGGATTCGTAATCATCGTTGGATCAGCTTGGACCTTCTCATCAAATCTAGATGACTTAGGCGTTTCTTGCTGGAACTTCGGAGGCGGGTGTGGTCCCATTTAAGTGGCAGCTACCGCTTGCGCATCAGCATAAGCAAATCCGATGGAGGAAATGGAGGCTAGACATTTCGGCCTCTGTCTTCGGTCACAGTGGCTAGTGTCAGTTTCTCTAGTCCACAGACCACCTCCAGTCTCGTCGGCCGACCTTCGCTTGGACTTCTTCTTCTTCAGCTTGGGGGGTGGGCTTGGGGTCTATGGCCAAAGGTAGATAATGAGTACAGACAGGGGGCTTGAACTTTCTCTTCTACGGGAAGAGCCTCGGCGAGTGACCGGAGGGAGAGGTCCACGGGAAAAATGCTCGCCACTTAACGGCCTGCAGGGCGAAGGACAAGGGAAGAATAGACATGTAGGGGGAAAGGGTTTGGGAGCCCAAATCCTGCAAGTTCTTTATAGATAGAAGGAGCTCATGATGATGCTCCCTCTCTGTGATCTCTAGCAGTTGGCGAATGCGATCTAGCCTCACCTTCTCTTCCCAAGTGACTAGTCGGCCTCGTCTACGCCTATGCATATCATCGAGAGGCAGTATGTGATACACCTACGACTGGGGAGTAAGAGATATGCTAAAATAGGAAGCGGGGAGACAGACACGGGACGTGGGGTGGGTTCAAATTGAAGGATGCCACAGAAGAACGAGGTTTTAATACCACGAGCCCATGCTTAGGGACGAGCCCTTTGGCACTCCTCTATCTTAGGGGTCGGGGGCTAGATTACAAGTGCAATCGAGAGGCGTGGGCGGAGCATGGACAAGATGCCCCCTGTCCTAAGCTTCAAAGTGTAAATAAAGCATATCTCTACCAACGAGATGTCTAGTTGGTAGAGAGATTTCAGCATCTTTGCTGACCCGTTAAAATCAGAAAGCGTTCGGATGGATAAATGCAGAGGAGGTGCTTTCTGGTAAGAGTGTATGGTGCTTCGCGGCGATGGAATGGGGCGAAGCCTAACAACAAATTGTTCCTGTGTAAAATAGATGACATTATCTACCTCCCTAAAAGTTAAGGTAGTCGCGCTTTAGCTATATAACCTCAGTTCCTTTGTAGACATGTATGAAGCCCCCGCATTGTAGTGGCGTTTCTGGGGGAGTGCAGATCCTGTGCGGCTGATTGGTCGAAACACTCTTCGTGACCTCTTGCCATTCTGAGGGCGGATAAAAAGGGAGTAGAAGAAGGGGGCATTGAGGTCCATAAAACAATTTTAAGAAAGAAAGGAAAAGAATTCTTGAAAGGAGAAAGAATCTCCCCTAAAGATTTTATGACCCACTAGGGATAAAACCTAAAGAAAGTAAACCAAAACTGTTTGCGGAAACTAATGGAACACCTTTAACCATGGAGACACTCAAGAAAACATGCGATGTAGAAAAGGTTTGAGTCGCAAACACTCACAAGAAAATCAAAAGTCGTCGAAGCGTCAAAAGTCTCTGATGGCTCCTTTGGAAGGGAAGTTTACAGAAGAGCAGAAGAGGATGAAGTACATGAGTAAAAAAATATAAAAAAAAAATAAAAAATAAAAACCTTTTGAGAAAACGTAAAAGAAACCACTATTGAGACCACTATCCCTATTTATAGCAGTTGGGGGTTAACAAACACATTAAATGCGCTGTTAGAACGAGATGTGTGGGATGCACATTAGGAGGCGTGCGTCTCCCATGCGCCTTAAACACATGCGAGCATCACCTATGAACGCATTTAACGATCTAATCATTTTTCACTAACCTTTCAACTCTCAACATTCAACATTTGGCTCCGCATAATATTTTCCTCATTTGAAATAGCACAAGGGTGCTTTTGTTACCGCTGTTTGGCCTGGCGAGGAAAAAGGGCCATTGTGGTACCATGATCTCACGGGATCCATTGCCGGTAGGCGGGGGCTCACATGACTCCCGAAGCCGGGGTGTCCAGTTGACCGGTCACGTCGACCAGGAAGCTTGTGTCTCTCTGTGCGAGACCATTAAACAATGGTAAAAAGCGACCTCTTGGTGTACATCGGCCTCTGCGAAAATACGTCAAACTATCTTATACCAGTTCAAGAGTTGATACATCGCTCTTAATAAACATATATTAAGATTTAAAATTTTTAATAAATGTTATCTGCGAGTATCTACGAAAAAGCGCGTAGAACTTTCTTGCCCTTGTGCTCTAATGAGCGCGTCCTTGGGCTACTCCTATTGCTTGAAATAATGATCCCTCGATGAGGGTGAAGCGATACCAGTAGTGATAATAGTCTCCTACATGGGTTACTCCACTTAAATTGAACATGCAATGATTCAACATAGAACACATTGGCAATCTGTGATCCTATGGAATGTCACATGATATGGATGAGAAAGTGACTCACTTTCGACACCGGTCTCGGCGACTCCTCGCGTACTGGCTTGAATGTGAGAAAAACATCGTTTTCAAACAAAGATTTTGTTCTAGAAAACACACTCTAGAGTTCGATAAAATCTATTGGGACGGCCTCAGGGTGAATTGATGGGTAATTTTTCTGAAACAGTCATGGGTCGACCTCGAGATGTGCATTTGGAAGACGATTACAAAGCCAGTTCTTGAGAAAATCTTCATGAAATTCCTTTCACAATCATTTCCATTTTCTTTTCTTTGTTGCATGCGCTCGCACCTAATTTTCTAGGTTGCCCCGGTGCATATGAAATGCATTATGCCATTTTCATGCAACACATGCTAATATATCATCATGCATATATTAACAAATTCACATACTAATCACATGTTATTTAATTCATATCAATAACATCAAAATTAGCTCACTTGAGCTAATCAACAATCCAACTTGATTGATAAAGCTCTAACAATTATATTTTTTATATAATTCAAACTTACTCATATTAACACACCTTAAATTTTCATTCATTATGATTTCTTTCCCTACAATTCAAACCTGACTGTTTCAAGAAATTTCATGCAAAACACACACATGGACATTTTGGTCCAATCATGCAAACCGGGCACATTTTTAATAATTCGGCTGACGATGAGTTTGTGCGTAGGCGACCCTCTCCTGCTATCGGTTCCACTTTGTGGAAGCCAAATCATAGCCATTCGGCCCCTCGCAACACAAACCATAATTTATTGCATAAATTATAACACATGTATGAACCATAACAGCCCAAGTGTTAATCAGTCCGGGGCCGCCCAACAGAGTCCCAAACTTCCGGCGCCGGTCCAGTTTGGGACCAACAGCTTAACCTCTCGCGACCTGCTGCAAGCATTATGAGCTCTTGAGAGGATTAAATCCAAGTGGATCAAAACCCCTGCCTCCAGGTTGTCAAAACTCCCAAGTAGTCTTATGCATTACAGCCATGCATGAGAACAAGCTTTGCTTCTTGTACAGACACGGGCGGTCAGCGGGAAATCAGAGAGTTTACTTTCTCTCTCTAAGGCTCCCTCGATTTTTCAAAATCTTGCTCTCCCCCTCTCCCCATTGCTAGATTCGGCTCCAAAATGGAGAAGAAAACTCTTTTTCTTTATTTTATTCCTCTTTTGTCCCTCCTTGCCAGCATCTCAAATTCTCATTGGTTGATAGGATTACCTTATCCACTTTATCCACCTACCTTTGATTTTCCTCCAATTAGGAGTGCCACATGTCCATGGGCCCCACACACTTGAGTCAAGTTGACTCATTACTTTTTTTTTTTTGATCTCGTGGCACACTTTGAGCCACTCAAAAAATGTGCCAAGTGTCGCGTGCAGCTTGTTGCCTCAAAACGTGCAAATTCTTTGTGTCTCTCGGGGGTCCTAGAGCGTGGTGGCGCTGTTTCGAGGCGATTCAACGGTGAAGTCGGGTTTCATCATCAGAGATCTGGAAAAATTCCCGGTTGGCCAAAAATACCATTTTGCCATTTTTCGAAAATTAGATTTTCTGGGGTTTCCACGGACTCATTGGGCTTGTGTTGTTAAATGACTTGATTCCACTCACCTGCGCGAAGACCGGGCGGACCCACTCTCTCCATATAGGAGGGAGATCTGGGAACACTCCGGGGAAAGCAGGACAAACTCTTCGAGGCTTGGGGTGGCGGAATCTAGGACTTTAAGTTCGCCAGTAGGCCATTTTACCTACGTATGGGAAGCTAGGCGGCCGTTATTCGCATCCCGTATGTGGGATTACATCCCATATAGGAAGTATGTTACGAATAAGCACCTAGAATCAAAAAATTCGCAAAAGCGATATTATCAGCTAATTTTCCAGCTTATAAATCCTTCACTCCTTAGAGAGATAATCCTGGAAAAGGGAAAGATAATACTTGATAAGAAAGAACTAGTTGTTGATAAGGAAAAGAAGGTTTCATCCCTGAAACTCGGAGGAGATAAAATCCTACTCCACGTAGGAAGAAGGGGATTTCGTGAATTGAATCCTATAAGTCAGAAAGATCCCCTACTGGGGAAGGTAAGCAATTCTAACTGCACCTACTCTTTTCTCTCTCTCCTCATTTTTTTTTCTAACTTAATCATCGGAGAGGCAACCGACCCACCATCATTGGAACGCCCTTTTTGTAGGTTCACATTGTAACGCCCCAAAAATACCCTAGAATTTTTATAATAAATTTTATTATATATTTTGGATATGAATTGAGCCAAACTTGGGTTTTTCCGGGAAAATTGATAAATTGACAAATTGTGAAATGTAAATTTAGTGAACCTGGAAATTTGGGCACTAGAACAAGGATAAAATTGAAATTGCCTCATAAGGGATATAAAAATCATAAAGGGAGTAGAGATGGGCCCTGATAGAAATAAAATGATTGATTTAGAAAAAATTAAAAGAGTGAAGGACTTAATTGCAATATATGGAGGAATTATGGGAGTATAAGGGAGTGTGGAGATAAACAAAATTCATTTGTCTCATTTTTTTGGTTAGAGGCAAAAGAACGTGTGAGGAGGAGAAGGAGGAGGAGAGAAAACAAGAGGAAGAAGAGAGAGGAAGAGAAAGAAGGAAGAGGGGAAAGAAGATCAAAATTCAGGTATGTTTTTGCCTTGGAATCATGGGTATTTGGATTCTTAAGGTTTGGTATGGAGATTAATTGCTCCTTTGGTTTAGGGTTTTTGGAAAGGTCACATAAACCCTTAAATTGTTGAGGTTATGTGGGTAAAACCCCAAATGGTAGAAAATAAACATTGAATCATCAAAATTATATGATGTTTAGAAAAATTGATGGACCTTTGGGTGAATTCATAGGATTTTACCTGAGAGGTTTTTGTGTGGTATGAGGTTCCAAACCACCAATACAGTATTTTGAAGTTGTTTTGAGATGATTTCCATGATGATTTTTGAGGAATTAAGGAATGGGGAAGTTATATAAGGAGAATTGGTATCAAAAGTGGCAAAAGAAGCAAATACACGGACAATTTCAGAACATGTGGGTGCAGTGCAGGGGTTTCTGGTACACCCACGGAGCCCGACATGTGGGTCGGGTTGACATGTGCGGAATGCAGGTTCGACATGTGCCGTACATGCAGTGAGGAATGCAACATGTCTTAGGTACATGTCAAGGTGTCTGCCGAGTACATGTGAGCCTAAATGATGGATTACATGTGGTTTTGCGTGTTGAGCCTAAATTCATACTAGATTAATATATGGGAACAACAGTAAATGACTAAGAGAGGTTCAAATAAGATTGGAACTCGACGAAAAACCTACCATACCTCATTAAGCGCCGACCGCCGAATAGTATGATTATTTGCTTAACCCTGGAAGTGAATAAATTGTATTTATTTAGGTGCGGGTGAAGGCGTGGCGACCTAGGATTGACATCGAGAAAGAAACGGAATCGATAATTGGTTTGTTCTATACTTGTTCTTTATTCTAGTTTGTTCTTATTCGTTCTTTATTCTCATATTGCTCTCTATTTGCGAAATATACATATACATCGACTCGAATGATTGGTATTTGAAATGTTTGACAAATATATGCATGTATGCGAATATTTGAACTATAAGTGAAGTTATTGCATAAAAGTAAGTTGATTCGAAATGTATTGAATGACGGCATGTGGATTCACAGTGAATTCGTCATGAAGGTAACCGTATTTGTCTAATGCGAAATTACATTGCTCTTGGCGGAACAATAAGCGGGACGGGGATTACTAACGTGGAATCTGCTAGTGAATGTATCATTCTATAGTCATATGTGAAGGCAGTATTATTGAATGTGAAGCCACATTGCTATTGAATAATAATGGCTTGAGGATAGGATTCATGGCCAGAATGTCTGTGCGTGGATGTTTGAATTCACAGCCATGTGAATCCTAAGCAGAAAAGCGTAAATAATGGTTTTGGAAAGAAAGTGTATTTGTATAAGTATCTTTTACATTACAACGATATTATGTATAAACATTGGCCTGATAAGTATAATTTATCTACGAGCAGAAAATGGAATGAAGAGCGTATAGAACCACTAAGCATGAAAATGCTTAGCGTATTGTTTATAATGCAGTCACAGGAAGTGATGGTGGGGCATGAAGCCACGGGACCCAGTCCGGGGGGCTCGGGGTCATAGCGAGAAGGGTGCGGGTATGTCTTTCGAGTCATATGCGATACTCCATTTCTTTGAACATTGACATTTTGTACAAGCAGTTTGAACTGCGAATCATTATTTTTGTACAATGCATTTTGCTAAATGTAAGTGGTATGAGTCTTTTAATGAATTTGTAAAGTATTTATGGGCTTGAGTAATAGCAAGTAATTGAAAAAGGTCTAATGAGAATAATATAAACAAAATGTTTTGAGAAGAGAATTTAAAATGTCGAATGTGGGCACTCAAACGGATCATGTGTCAGATCGAGAGGGGATTAGATTACAACGACACCTTTGAAAATGAAAAATTCAAATAAAGAAGCAGGAGAAGTAACTAAAGGGATATGATTAGCTGGCTTTGGCAGTCACAGAGGCTTGGTTCGGATCACTTCAAGCGATAGGGGCGGCTTGGCAGGGGAGTCTCCACACACATTCGCATTCAGCGATGCTCGAAAATCTCTGGTAATCAGAACTCACATAATTTACGACATTCAGGGGATCTGACGATCAAGGTCCCAACACAAAATATTATGGTTCCTTGACTATTATGATTGCAATATGTCTTATAGAGCCTCTATTGTGCAAAATATCATAGTTCCTTGGCTATTATATATGATTGCATTAGTCTTATAAAGTCGCTATTGTGTAGAATAGTATGGTTCCTTCACTATTGTGATTGCAAAATGTCTTATAGAGTCACTATTGTGAAAAATATTATGGTTCCTTGACTATTATATATGATTGCAATATGTCTTATAGAGTCACTATTGTGCAAAATATCATAGTTCCTTGACTATTATATATGATTGCATTAGTCTTATAAAGTCACTATTGTATTGCGAAAATGTGATATGAGTTCCTTATATTATGATTGCATGACGTATAATAGTATAAGAACCACCTATTGTTGCATTTTATAGTTCAACAAACTAGTATATATGATTGCAATATGTCTTATAGAGTCACTATTGTGCAAAATATCATAGTTCCTTGACTATTATATATGATTGCATTAGTCTTATAAAGTCGCTATTGTATAGAATAGTATGGTTCCTTCACTATTATGATTGCAATATGTCTTATAGAGCCGCTATTGTCAAAATATTATGGTTCCTTGACTATTATATATGATTGCAATATGCCTTATAGAGTCACTATTGTGAAAAATAATATGGTTACTTAACTATTATGATTGCAATGTCTTACAGAGCCTGTGCAAAATAATATGGTTACTTGACTATTATGATTGCAATGTCTTATAGAGCCGCTATCGTGCAAAATATTATGGTTCCTTGACTATTATGATTTTAATTATTATGATTTTTATTTAGCACACAAGATATCCAGAGTTATCATTTATTTTATTTCACTACAAGACAACAAAGCACATACAAACATCTTTATGGTTTCTTGATAAAGAGATAAGGAATCCATTTGTCTTGTTCCACCAGGTCCACTCCCCCCACCCATTTCAAGTCACTTCCCATCCTTACCTACTGCCATACATCCACTAGCAGCTAACAGTAAAACCACTTTTGTTTCAAAAATGAGAAAACCACCATTCTTGTTCAAAGTTATAAACCAACTTACTTTAATAAATATTTCGGAAGGTGCGTGATGTTTAACAAAATTAGGAAAAGTACATAATAGGCCACTAATTTATAAATATTTGTAATTATATCACTAAGTATTGTATAACTATGGTTCAGGCTACCATCATAAAAAATGTTTACAATTTTGCACAAAAAGTATAATTGCAAAAGTAAGCAGGAAATGTGCTGTCATTAATCCCATTCGTTTTTTTTTTAAGGAAAAAAATGTTTGAGTTCTTACTTCTCCATCCTCTTCTCTCTCATTTCCATTTGTCGTCATCTTCTCTTCTCCTTCTTAGGCCATTTCCTTTATTCTTCTTTTCCATCTTCAGATTCTTTCTCTTTGGTGGATGTTCTTGAATACCCAATGACTAAACTCTTCGACTCCGTGTTATTCTTAATTTCCACGATCTCACTTAGGCGAAAAACAACTCATTACTTGACCTCCCATCTTCAGCGTCGCTTTACTCAATTTCATAGTTCTTTATCCCCCCGTCATCAAGCAGCCGTAACCCTGAATATCTCACTTTCGTTCGTTCGCGATCTCTGTATACTCTAACTACATGTAAGTATCTTATTCATTTCAAAACCAACTTCGATCTCTTTGAGTTTTTCTTCACTGTATTGCGAATCAAACTTCATTAGATGCATTGTATTGTTCTTCCATGTCTCACAAATCAAAGGATTACTGTTGTTATTTTTGTTTCTAATTAGGTCCGTGAACTCATTTTTATTTATTTATTATTTTTTTTATTTTTTATCTTATTTGGTGAAGTTTCAACATATGTACTACCATAACAATGAATGTATGACTGTAACTAATGAATGTATTACCATAACACGTTTATCTAAAAACCTTAGAATTTAAACTCATTATTTATTTGTTAATTTTTGTTTGGATGTATTAAAAAGTACATGAGGATTGAAATGACGAATTTAATCATTAAATCAATTATAACATTTTTAGCATATGCACTACCATGAGGTATTGAATGTACTACCATAAATAATCTTGTAATCTTATATATAATTATTGAATGTACAGTTTATTGTTTAGCCTATTATGTATTGCTAACCATTATTAAATACTCTTTCAGGTAAGCAAAATGGGAAACTATTACATGATATTTGTTGGTCGAAAACATGGAGTTTATGATTCTTGTCTTGAATGTCAGCGAAGGGTGTTATTATATAAAGTTGGTCTATGCAAAGCTTATACATCTAAAGAAGAAGCAATGCGAGCATGAGTTCTATATCCACCACGATGGAAGATACGGTAGGAGCTGCTATATCTCTTAAACATAGAAAAATAGACATGAAAGAAAACTGTCCCCTTAAGAAAATCATGTCAAGAATGTTGCTGATATGTTTCATTTTTTGAATCTTCATAGCATTAATATTTTTAATTATAGTTGAAAAAAATGTTGTAAAGCATTTACTAACATCAATGTATTTTTTTATTACCTATGTATTTTGTAGAAACTGTAAACTTCAATTGTAAACATTATTTTGGTTAAATGAAATTTAACCTTTCATATTGTTACTTCATATGAAAATTTCTCCACATTTTATTGGTTGGAATAAATATTCTTTATTCAGATGTATAAAAACTTGGTGATGAAATCTAATACTTCATTTTCACAAAAGTAGCTTACAAAGCAATTGGGAAAAAACATAAATATTGAACTCTTAAGTAAAACATAAATATTGAACTCATTAGTAAACTTTATGGCTGAGAAGGAGGATGTGGTAGGAATGTCATGACCTCTTCATGCTGATGGACTAGCTTGTCTCCCAGATTGTTTTGTAGCTTCCTTATATCAACTTGAATCTACCTCACTTCGGTTTGAAGTGAGGTTAACTGCTCTTGTAAACCAAGCCATGGTGCATCTATTTTTATGAGTGGAACTGTGTTCTCATCTCATATGAGTTGCTAGTCAGTGCCACCTTCCATATGTTCAATATCTCCATCCTCCTTATCACCAACCTCTTCATAATCATAATCTCCTTCATCTCCTCTACCTGTTGCCCATGTCTCATCCTTCATTTTATAATTCTTCATTCTTGATAGAGTAGCCTTGTTAATGGTATCGTACGAGCTTGGTTTTTCAATGTCTGGGTCACGACTTAGATCGATACCTTTTGCTTCGCATACTTTGGTTAGAATTCTACAATATGGTAGGACTCGTTTTTTTCTTCTTGCAGCATGCAATCATGTGATGAATGATAATATGCCTTAAATGCAGTTGACGTTCCATTAAAATTGAATCAATGGTAAATGCCTCTAAATAAGTCACCTCATCTCCATGTCCTCCTCTTGGTAGAATGTTGTGTCCTATTATATTATGGATTATTCAACTTTCCATGGTCAACCCTGCTGCACTTGGCTTACTCATATTCAAGTCATTTTCCAAACCACATACTTGTTTGATGGCTTCTCCTGGTATGAATCCCTCGATCCGTGGCCACATTTTGGTCTCATAAATACATGCACCATTATGTGTATCCACCCAATATCAAAAAATCTTACATTAAAGCTTTAACTTACTCGATAACATCACTGTGATGACGTATTGATATAGTGAGCACCAGGTCCTATCTAATAACCTTGGCTTACATAATATAGCAAATGTATAGGTCTAACTAGATTGGAATTTTTTTATTGGGACCCACCAATTGTAAGGGAATCCACTCCCCAGTGGCACTAAATTTTTATTTTTGTCAAGCGAGGCCCACCTAGTTGGATAAAATATATATTTTTTCCAACACTCACCTTCCATTCTAAAAAATCATATCTTAGCATCGTTTTGTTCTTCTCTTGCCAAAATGTATTGTCACCCTCCTTTTTAATGCCTCCTCTCGTGTTTGTTCTAGTACTAAATTTTCCTTACACTGCTCAAACATGAGAGTTTTCTCTTCCTCGCACATCTTTATGTTCTCGTTTGAAAGAAAACCTTAAACTAAACCACATTGATGCAAATGAAATGCTAATGGAGTGTTAGATGTGAAGGGAAAAACAAAATCCGTAACTTAAATCCAACAGAACACACTATTTCGACAACCTCGTAGTGCGCGCGTCCTCACCAAGAAAAAGAAAATTGTATAGATCAAAGTATGGTATTTAACACTGGTAACAAACACACTTACTCGTCGTCTGATATCGATAACATGCTTTCTAACAATGCATATTCGACGACCCTTACGTTCGGAAAATCCTTGTCCCGTAGATACTATCCCACACATTCTTTTGGAACGAACGCACTTTATTACCTCACCAGTGTTGCATCTTATGGTAGTACATTGAGTATTTATGGTAATATATTGACTATTTATGGTAGTATTTTGACTAGTTATTGTAGCACATTAAAATTTATGGTAGTATATTGAATAGTTATTGTAGTACATTAAGTATTATGGTAGTATATTGACTATTTATGGTAATACACTAACTAGAACATTGACGACTTATTGTAGTGCATTGACTACTTATTGTAGTACATTGACTACTTATTGTAGTATATTGACTACTTATTGTAGTACATTGGCTACTTGTTAGTACACTATCTTTCCGTGGTTTCAAGTTTATCCTGATAATATAATTTGGTTTAAGACATAGAAAGTTTGTTCACATAGAATTGGTAAATTAATGTTTAAGTCAAAAAACAAAGAAACTTTGTTCACACAATCTACAAGGACTATTACACCATAAATCCAAAAACAATGGTCCTAATATAACTCAATGTATGCCTCAATTATTCACTTAGCCTTTATACATAATGGCCTAATCCGATCCCACTCTCTGTTTGCCTCTTGCATGACCAGCGTACAAACTACCTTCAACTGGTAGTAATTTATCTTGTCTTCTACAAGAGCATGTCTCAAAGTCGCCCCGTTCCAAAGTTCCATGTATTTTAGGACAAAGATGCCACAATCATGTTTGCATATATAATTGGTAATCACTTGTTACAATAAATATTTTCTAGAAGTGAAAATATGCAAATTTACATCATTTTGGAATAATTGACACATGAGAGTAATAAATGTTACCCATTATGTTGTCAGGGAACATTTGATGGATATAATTAAAACACATGGGTGTTTGGGATGGAGTACCTTTCCCATGAGCTTGAGGCATGCTTGAAAACATATGTGCGGCTTGATGATACTACCATTACTCATTCCTCGAGACAACACGCTGGATAGATAAGATCTATACGTGTCTAGCATGAAAGTTGATAACATGCAAGTGCAAATGATCATTTTCACATACGGGTAGAAACAACTACATTAATATATGACGATTGGATAAGTACTTAGAAAAATGTATAAAATATTTCCCACATATATGCATTATATAGATTGATTACCTTCTCGCATTTGCTTAAATCTAACTCGAGACCTTGTGGATCGATGTATGCTTTACAGGTACACACATATTCATCCGGCTTCTTCTTCAACGACTTACTCAATAGGGTGAACTATGAACAAATTAAAAGTGTACAGCATGTAAGAACCCTCACCAACAATACACAATATATATAATAATTAAATTACAAATGGTTATCAACCGCAAAACCATGTTTGAAGTAGTATGAAATGCGATCATCTCCTTGTTTGGCATTTAACAATCTACTCCACATGACAATAACCATCATTTGTAACATTAAATGTGTAATGCCCCAAAAATACCCTAGAATTTTTGTTATAATTTTATTATATATTCCAAGCATGATTTGAGCCAAACTTGGGTTTTTCCGAAAATCGATAAACTGGGATATGCGACATATGTCAAATGTAAATGATTATGTGATAAATATCGAATGCAATTGTTGATTGATCGAACCCGGAAATTAACCCAAGTGAAAAAAGGGTAAATTTGGAATTTGTAAAATAAAGACCTAAGGTCTAATGAAAATGGACTTAAATGCCAAAGAGAATTAAATGAGAAAAGAAAGTAAATTGAAGTGCTAAAATGAGAAAAAATGAGAAATGAAATAATGAGAAAAGCCAAACAAGGCTTAAGGAGGAAAATGAGGTTAAAGACCAAAATTTTGGTCTAGGAAGCTCATTAAGAGCAAAAACGTTGGACAGAAGAGGAGAAAAAGGGAGAAGCTTGTGAGCAAAGAGAGGATCTAAAAGCTGTATACTTTCATTTCGCTTCTAAGAGATCACAAATCCTACAAGAGAAGACGAAGAGATTCAAGGTAAGAAATCAAACCCTAATTCTCATCTTTCTCGTGATTTTTGATTTCTGGGAAAAGCCTCAGAGTCCTAAGAAAAGGGGTTTTACTGGTGCTAAACCACTTTTGGAGTTGTTGCATTCCATGGTGGGTTTTGATGGTGTGATGGATTTATATATTTATTGAAGAAAAGTGAGTGAGAATGAAAAATCTGGCTTACTCATAGGGCGTGGTCCTGAAAAGTATAATGTGACCATTGTATGGGACGGTACTGCACTGTGCAAATTTGGGTACCATGACTCATTCACCAAAGAAGGACTCGGTATCGATGCAGCCCAAAGAGGCCTCGATTTTTGTACCCTTGCAATCAAGTAGTTCTGTATCTTATTGACTCCATTGTTTAAAAATCCTAATAAAGGTTTGTCTTAGGGGTTCACATAAAAGCATACGAGAGAGAAAATGCACTCTAATTCACCGCCGGCATTCAGTACGATTAATTGTTCAGAACTACTAAGAGTGAGAATTGCATTTGACTAGCGGTGAAGGCTAATCGACCTAGGACCTGCATCCGTTATATATTAAGGGATCGATAATTAGTTTGCTCACCTAACTTTTATCCTTACCTCAACTGTTTTGGTAGTTTACCAAATAAATCTGAAATGATTATATGGAATATGCATATCTCTAAAATGTTATTACGAAAGTGCATATGGATTTGAAAATGTGATATTTGAAATGTTGACAATTAATTGCATGTGAGTGATTAATTGAATTATAAACGAATTGGTCACTCACATCTGAATTGAATCGATATACCGAACAAATTGAAGGCAGCGGATACCAAGCAACATCCGTCATGAAGGTAAACCGAAATTGTTCAATGTCCCACATGGCGGGATGCACCAAACAACATCCGTCATGATGGTGTATGGCATTGTTAAATGTCCCACATGGCGGGATGTACCAATTGACATCCATCATGATGGCGTATGACATTTTTAAATGACCACTTGGTGGGATGCACCAATCGGCATTCGTCATGATGGTGAACCGAAATTGTTAAGTGTGTAATCACATCCCCGAATGACAACAAGTACGGGATTCACCAAGTTGAATCCGTCGTGAATATAAATGGTATAATCAAAGTGATATAGCAAACTTTGACAAGTGAAACAAAAATGGGATTTGTAAACTAAACACATCTTTAAGAGTGTATGTTTGAATTGTTGAATGATTTGTTGCATATGAAATGCATATCAAGGCGATCAATGAACAGTAAATTGATAGTATGTGAAAATGAATAAGCATGAGTATTGTTTTCATTGATCATGAATGAAGTAAAAAGTATGGTTTAATATAAAATCATGTCTTATATTAAATTGAATTTGAGAATAGAGAACAATATAGAACTACTAAGCATGAAAATGCTTAGTGTGTAGTTTTTAACTATGAGCAGGTATCGAGTGAATAGGAAAGAAGGTCAAGAATAAGAAGCGCAGAGTCATAGAGAAAGTTGCGGCGTATAAGTATATACTCCGTCATATGCATATCATTCTTTGAACGCATGACATTTTGTGAACAAACGAAGTTAAACTCTACTAGAAACATTGTTTTGTACTCCTTTTCAAGGCATGAATGCCTTTAATGTAATGTGTTTCAGATAAATGTAAATATTTATGGGCCTATAGTTTGCAACCGTTTCCACAATATTTAAAAAGGCCTTGTGCCTATTGTAAATGAAATGATTCCGCGTAATTGAAAACTCTAAAATGAAATGACATAAATAGAATGTTTTTGATAAGATAAATGAAACTGTCAGAGTAAACCGGCCCTGCCGATCCTCGTTTATCGCTGTGCCGGGATTCGGGTTATGTACACTGTAAAAAAACGGTGTTACATTTAGTGGTATCGTGAAAGCATCCCAGATCCGTCAATCACCAATCGGTCGGATCAGTAAGGATGCTACAAAATGTACCATAGTGTTTGTAAATGTGCATGTTACATTGATAACAAGATATTACCATTAATTGCATACAAGTCTTACTATTGTTAACTACTTTGGTCATAGAAAGCATTTCTCCACGTGTTATATATGAGCCAAACAAGTTACACAATATTTCATTGTTACATATGTATGGAAAAGTGTTGGGAATGGCTATTTTTGATAATTATTATAAGGTGCACAAAAAATTAGCAAAAAATACCAGTGGTCTCTATCCTATGCTAGTGCGTAATGCGTAACCATTTTTTGGTCATGTGTTATCTTTTTATATTGTCCACATAGATTTTCCACAAATAGGGATTTGTGAAATTGGGAGTGCTTGACAAGCCTTGTTGCCATCCTCTTATATCTCTTTGGTTTAGGAGCTTGGACTGATGGTATATAATGATCATCAACTTAGACATTTGGTGTACTATGATAACTAATACTTAGGAACACTTCTTCATCTTTATTAGCTACAAGTGCAAGTGACTGAGGGGATTCAAAGTGAATCCCTACAACCCTTATCAACACCATTTCCATATTTTTCATCATCTTCATCTTTATCTTCACCAGTTGAGGTTATTGGTGATGGTGCATTCTCATATTATTTTCTAGCCCATCTACATGAATAGGTTAACTTAGCATCATGCATTCTAATCTTTGCTAACCGCAACAATTCTTTCGCATTTATGTACTGCTCCTTGATTGCCTTACTGTCATCTGACATATATGAGGGCTAGACATCATCATGTGAGACCTGATCATGATCAAGTGAGTCTTGATCAGCTTCACCCATCAATATATCTACCAATCGATTATGAAATAAACCATGCATAAGTATTATGCATATGAACAATATATAAAGTATCGGCATAATTCATTTATCAACATAAATGAGTTTGTTAAACTTACATCCACATGTCCATAACCCCCATGAGTGGATATTTCTACACTTAGCCTCTTCTTCACCAACTCATCAGCCCTTACGGAGCAAAAAGGCAGTGCTTCATCCACATTCACCCTAAGCAGTATGCTTACTAAAGAAGCTACTAAAATTCTTCTTCAAATAACGGTAACAATATACATGCTTCTCTCCTCCAAATATTTCTAGTATGCTACGCAACAGACCAAGGTGCCTATCCTATATAATCATGACCTCCTTATCCCCAAGAATTTTCTTTAAATTTTGTAAGAACCAAGACCAATCTTCGTAATTCTCTGAGCTTATCACTCCAAAATTTAATGGGAACATATCATTCGCATCGTGTGTTGTTGTAGAAAATAAGGCATCACCATATGGCCCACTCATGTGAGATGAGTCAATTGTAATAAAAGGCCAACACCAGAACAAAAACCCTTGTATAGACACCTCATGTGCAATAAATAGTTTTTCAAAATGGCCATCACTTGAGTATGTCAAATCAACAACTAATCCCCAATTCATTTGGGCAACTCGATCACACATCCAAGGCAACAATTTATAGCAATTCCAAGGAAGACCATATATTCTCTCCTTAGCCTTCTCCTTAATTTTCCAAGCTTAAGAATAACTCAATCTCATCTCATGTTCACGAATGAAGTCTTTACATATTTTTCGTAGTTGGTATTCAATAGTTGATCGAATCACATCATCAATCACCACGACAGCTCGAGTTGATCTCACTAATGGTTGATTGACAACTACATCGTCAATACTATGGCTATGATGATTTATGAATGTGTGCACTTGGACAATATATGACACACCAATAGCACGACAAATTATTTTCCAAGGGCATCCATTGATAGTGCAGACGATAGTCATGTGCCTATAAGCGTTTCTTTTGAAATAGTATTGAAACCTCCCGCCTAAGGACATTAGGTACAAAGCATCCCGGAATGCAGCAACATTGGAAAACCTTTGGCCACTACATACAATTGTATTTTCCAAGTGCCTTGAATTACGTTGAAGGACGTCTATTTCAACACCTCTATTAGACAAACCATATGAAAGTAATGATGGTGCAACTTCCAAAACTTCCATAGACAAATTAACATTTGGATTTCTGTTTATTGGATTGTATTCAGAATTAGAAGCAACAATAGGTGTGGGGACACTGTTACCAAGACACAACAACAAACTTTAGTCTATTTTTACCATATGTTTTAGAACGTGAGGATAAATTTTAAATGTAAATTATTATACCTTCTCTCAAGGATTACTTCAACCGGGACTTCAATCGGTACTTCAACTTCGGTATTCAGAGACAAATACACTCGACAATGCATGTCATTGAATCTAAACATTTTCCTTAATTCTTCATCATCGTTTAACTCAACCAACATTGATGGTTCAAATTTACATGTGTAGTAAAATTTAACAGAATTTGAGTCAAGGTCCGTCTTACCACAAACTTGTCAATGGGCATATGAACATTAACAAGCAATGTTATGATTCTTCCACCTTTATTTTCAATTAACCAATTTACATCCTTCACCATTTGGCCACCCACACAAACATAATAAAACATTTCATTGTCCATCTTGTTCAATTCTACGCATTTAAATGACATTTCCAATTTGAAGGCTCATTAATTATACAATCAAACATATGAAACATAATAATCGTTTATGTTACCTAGTGTTTCTATAGGAGCATACTTAATGAAACTACAACCATATAGGTATTACAAGAACTCCCTAAAACTCCAATGTTAAGGTAGTACATTCATTACTTATGGTAGTACACTGACTCGTTAAGGTAGTACATTCATTACTTATGGTTGTATATTGACTTATTAAGTTAGTATATTCACTATTTAAAGTAGTATGTTTACTAGTTACAGATTAGCGGTACATTCAATACTTATGGTAGTACATTCACTACTTATGATTCTACATTGAGTAATTAAGGTAGTACATTGACTTATTAATTATGGTAATACATTCACTAGTTGTTAACGGTAGTACATTCATTGCCCAAGGTAGGATATTGACTATTTATTGTTGTACATTCACTGTTATGGTAGTACATGGAAAACAAAGTTTCATTTGGACTAAAAAAAGGAATTTTCAACAACCATGGTTCATTCAACACATATCACACCAAAACAAACAAGCAGAAAACTACATTTGGAGCACAAAAATGAACTAGATCAACATTAAAGAATAAAAAATAAAAAAATAATCAAACTTTCATCCCTTACCTTTGCACTAGCCGCCGACAAAAGAATGGGAGCACAAAGGAACTACGAGAAATCGCAAGGAAGAGTCAGGAGTCGAGAAGGGTTTAGTCATTGGGTATTCAAGAACATCCAACAAAAAGAAGAATCGGGGAGAAGAGAAGAATTTGGAAGGAAAATGGTTGGCAAGGAGAAGAGAAGACGGTGGCAGCAGGAAGGAGAGGAGAAGGGATGGAGAAGAAGACCCAAACAATTTTTTTCTTTTTTAAAAAGAATTTCCAACTGGATTAATGAAGGCCATTTTTGGTTTTTACTTTTGCAATTGTACTTTTTGTACAAAATCACAAATATATTTTTTGATGGTAGCCTAAACCATGGTCATGCAATACCTAGTGATATAATTACAAATATTTATAAATTAATGGCTTGATACATACTTTTCCCCAAAAAAAAAAAACCAAGTTCCAGTTAATAAGGGAACAAGGATCGAAGAGATTTGCAAAAGGAAACCCATCCAGGGTTTAATTAAAATTTGCAACCATCCAGCTTCTTTATAACCCATCAAAAGATAAAAGAGAAGTTGAAAGCATGAATGAGACTAAAGAAAGAAGGACAATATTTA
Organism: Tetrastigma voinierianum; assembly: GCA_016808115.1. Classification (NCBI taxonomy): domain Eukaryota; kingdom Viridiplantae; phylum Streptophyta; class Magnoliopsida; order Vitales; family Vitaceae; genus Tetrastigma; species Tetrastigma voinierianum. The sequence continues at coordinate 1,351,423 of JAEQBH010001275.1, read as the reverse complement.
TCGTAACTGAGATTTGAAAGGCCTAATTTATAGAATTATTTGTATAATACCTCATTAGGGAAACTACCAAAAAGTCCAACCTGATCAAACATAGACAAAAAAGGTACAAATTTTTTTTTCAAGATAATCATCAAGCATGCATGAAGAAATTTCTATGCATATAATTTTTCATGAAATCCCAAGCCATGTAATGACCTTCAATTTAAAGTTGGATTTTAAAATTAAAAACGAATGGTTACAAGCTTTCGTCACGAAGCTCGGCAAACAATCTCACACATATGGATTCTTATATAAATATAAATTGTTCTATAAATTTTCCATGTGGCATCCTAAAATAATCTATTTATCTCTTTTTTGTATACTTATATATCTTTTTTTTTTTTTTTTACTTTTACGTTTTAAAATCAAAATATATGATATAAAATAAAATAAAATTTTAATATATTTAATTTGATGAACCAATAAAAATAAAAATACTATGCATTGAATTAATTTTTGAGATAAAATTTAAAATAAGAAAAATAAAATCTTTTTATTAACATAGTGACATTTCAAATATTTTAAGTCTTTTAATTATTATTTTAATAACAATAGCAATTATTCTGCTCATAATTAAGAACTAAATGCGCACATTATTATGGTTTTTAGCAATTTGTATCTTTGATTTAAAGATCTATTGCACGTTTGAATCAATAAAATTATTTTTTCTTTTAAAAAAACTAATTGCGTTTCAACTTTATAACATTGAAGGGGTGAAATTTAAATAAAAAAAATTGTAGCTCATAGATAATATGACATCTTCATAATTTAATACTTAAAATTTAGCAGAAAAAAATTTGTTTTTATAATAAAACATTTGTTTTACATATGATCCAGTCTTGGCCACAAACTAGGGGATATTGGAAGATTGAAGAAATTATCTTTTCTAAAGACGATATTGGAACAACTAACCAAACTTGTTAATTTAAAACATGATTTTCAAACATCTATTTCCTAGTCAACAAAAACTGTCGTAGTATTGAAAATATTTTTTTAACCATCGCATTTTAGATATTGTTTTTTTAATAAGGCGTACATAGGAAAAACCCAACCTCCCACTTGATAAGATAGACGTGATTATATATATTTTTAGTCATGAAATTTTTTTGACCCTTGCTTAAATTATGCTACTGTATCACATTTTTTCTTGCAATGATTGTTTGCTTAATCTTATTATTTAGTAAAAAAAACTATTGAAGTTTATTATTTAAACTGCAATAAAAATTACTTAAAATCATGTGATCGGTATTATTGTCAATTTATTTATTTTTTATTCCAATTCTTAGTATTACCAAACAATAAAATGGAAATAAATAGTCATTTCCATGTAAGATTCCTAAGCTAATCCAAACACTAAAAATGGAATCAAATTATTGATTTCATTCCATGAGAAATAAGAATGGAAATGATTTCTTCATTCCCATTCTCCATTCTAATGTACCAAATGGAAAAAAATGAGAAATCCTTCCACAATGATTTTTATTTCTCCTATAATGAATACTGCTAATCCCACCGAAAAGAACCCTCCCATTTTCGGATACAAGCCCATAATATATAAATGAATCTATGAGGTGGGAGGTTATCAAATAGACAGTTACGAGGTGGGCATTTATGAGCTTACAATTCCTGGCGTAACGCTTACGTTACGCATTGATGGCGACATAGCATCGATCGTGGAGGATAACAGTTTTATCTTGATGCTCGAGGTGATTTATCTCAATGCCTGAGGTGATGGAGGTGATGGCCTACTCGACCTTCCTAAATTTATCCACTGCTTGGTAGTCCTCGCTAAGCTTAGTTAGCCTCCACGTGACAATTACATGAGCGAGTTCGGGTCCCCTACATGATCATTACTGGAATGTCCTCACACTCGAAAGCAAGTTCGAAACTCACATGATTGCCACATGAGCTGTGGCATATCCCATTCCACTAGTCCTCCTTAGTGTGATTTTGAGCCATTAGGGTTGGTATGATAGTAGACTCTTTGGGCTCCGTGCCCCACAAAAAGTCATCATGGTGCTAACATTGCCATGATTTGTTGCACATAGGTGGCAGTTCTAGATTGGGGGGTGGGGTGTGTTTGTTCTCCAATACAACCAATGCATTAAATGTTGTATTTCGAATGTCCCACCCATAGTGTTCACATGTTTGGCTTTAAATATCCGCTGAATTCTTCTTTGGGGGATTTCGTGCCTATGCTATCGTAGAGTCTCTTTGGTTATTCTGTGCATTGGCTTGGATCGTATTTTCTTACTAGTGTTGTATCTGTCCTATTCTTCGACCCTTTATAGGTAAAGATATATTATGGTGTTTTCTTCCCTTCATTCGTCATATGTTCCTCTATCACTTCTTCTTTGCTGTTTTGTTTTGTTTTGTTTTGTTTTGTTTTGTTTTGTTTTGTTTTTTTTTTGGGAGGGGGTGTGGTGTTATCCTTTAAGGTTGGATGAGTAACCTTGGTGTGTTTTCTAGGCTTCATATCGATGACGAAGGCTCAGAGGATGACCAAAGGGGAGGATAATGTTGAAAGTTGCGTGGACGAGAGCTCGTCCTCTACTTCATCTGAGGATGTTCCTTCTCTTGTGGACGCGAATGGAGTCATCACATGGCTCAAAGCCCGAGAGGTTAGTGGCAAAACATACTGGAGGAAATTTTCTTTCCTCAAATGTTCAGCTCTTTCCCCTCTCGTGGCCTCATTGGCGTGGATCAGGAGTAGATGAGGATCGAGGTGCATGAACTTCATCTACTGGCAGAAGATACACATTAGTGAAGGATTGAGGTTCCCCCTTCTACCCCTGATTCATCATTTTTTACACTTCACCTGATTCCATCCTGTCCACGTCCATGTGAATATCATTCATGTTATGTTATGTGTGTGCATACTTAACAAGAAGTATGAGGTGCGTTTATGGTTGGAAGAGGTGTTGTAAAACCAACGATCGATTTATTTTTAGAGGCATAGTTAAGATAATTGATCCATGCTCACCCTACTTGTGGTGGGAGATGCTCTTAAGCTACCTTACTACATATACTTTTTCTTGAATACCAAACTTGGATTTCATGTTTTATTTCGCAATCTACTCGATGCAATATATGGCTGTTGAGTTGGCTCAGATCTGGTTGGGTCCTTACACGTATGTGTGGTTGGTGTCTTCTCTTGTTAGGCTAGTTAGCTTATATAACCATGAAACTACTTAATGCAGATTAGTTTAGCATGCTGTTACTTTCTGGTGTTTAGTTAGAGAAAGAGGTTATGACTCTAGGTATATAGTTAGGTAAGAGTTAGAGAGTTTGATTTAGCAAGACTTTCTGAGGGCAAAAGGAGCTAGGGTTATGCTGTAAGAAACAACTTAGGAAATGAATAAAGAATTCCCATCGACTCAGAAAATACCTCGTGTAAAGATAAATCCCAACATAATAACTAAATTCCACATGGGCATTTTATCCCATAACTGCCATTCCCAATTGATGATGCTTTTTCAACCGGAATTGGGCTTGAGCTTGCTGGATTTGCTGGGCCGGTTCGCCATCGCTGGATGTCGGGCTCCTCTACAAGAACAAGAAACAAAAAGGATCGGCGGCGACTCACCCGTTGCCTCTCCGATGCCTAAGCTTCGGGCCTCTTTCCGTGGAAGATAAGATCAACCGGCTGAGAGACGAGTTTACGCGATATGTCTCGCGCATCTTTCACTTATGGGGTGGCCCTAAGATTTATAATGGATGATCATGACAATCTTCCTAATTGGATGGTGACATTGAATAGTATGTTTCTAGTCTGATGATTATTAATTTACGCTAGTATGTTTCTTGTCGAGGATGATATTTATATTTCTCCTACTAGGTAGGATTTTATTTTCTTATCGTAAATCGATTAATAAGTGATAATCAATGGGCAATAATCGGGAAATATCTTACTTTGATTGGTGGAGATTGCGTTTCCCCCAATACGGATTCCTCACGCCAAATTTTTAGTAGCGAGTTAGCCCCCGCTCGGGCCCGCTCAGTGGATACCACTATGGGCCTGCTAGTAATCGGGCCCATTTCCTTATCCCGCTACCCGCGGCTTGTATCTGGGCCTCGCACACCTATTATTTCAAACTCCCATCAATCGTCTAAACTTGACTACGGTAGCAGGCAAGGGTCGTACGTCTGATGGCTGGATAATTACGCATACCAGAAGGGTTTGATTAGGGCTTTGGCGCGTCCCACGCCTTGTGACATGATGGCTTCCTCGATTCCAAGGCTTATCTTTACGTGGCTCAGCTTCCTTTTAAAACGTCCCCTGACCGTTTGCACTTTGTTCCCCTGTTTTCGAAGCTTTTTCGCCTCTGCAAGTTGGTGCTTCCTTTTTCCTTGTTTCTTGTTTGACTAGTGTTCAAGACTACTTTTGGTGGTCCCTGATATCTTGCTTGGGGCCGTGTCCCTGCCTTATTTCCCGCTTCGACGCCTTTTCTTCCTCTATCCTTTCGCTCGGTGCGTGCCCGGCCGTGGGTTCCTCGCATTTCTTTATTTCTTCGCTTAACCTCGCAGATCCATGGGTCTTGGTCGCCTTATGTTTTGCGCATAGGGAGTAATCCGCTAAGACGCCTAGTTCGGCCTGACCGATGAAAAACACCCACAAATCGCTATGGTGGTTCACCGGGCTGCCCCTGGGGAGCCTCCTTTTTCCTTGGATTAGGGCAAGGGAAAAATTAACGAAATTCGGTATCCTAGAGGCTCTGAATATTGGAGGGCTTCCATATTGCACACCGAGGTCGTGGGCCCCGGGCCCGGGTCGAACCTCAGACGGGCAGAGATCTCATGGTCCTGCATGGGCCCCCCATTCGAGGCCGAGGTCAGTGCCCCGACGTGTCACCACTCTACGCTGTTGAAGCAGTCAAGATGGTGTGCTTTTTTGAGGTGGCGTTCGAGAATGGCCTCCACTTCCCCTTGCATCCTTTTATAAAAAGGGTCTTGCAAAGATTTCAAGTTCCGCCTCTCGCCTTCTCCAACTTCCCGGTGTTCCAAAGCGGGCCAGTATCGCTTTTAGGACAAAGGCTCGTGTTCCCGTGATTGCCTCGCTGTATTTCTTCAAAGGTAAAGGAGGCCACGCTTCTTTATATCCCAAGCGCCCAGCGCCTAAGTTGATCACACATTCTCGACCTTCCATTTTCGCACAAGTTCCGGGAAGGAATGTTATTTTTTTGTTAAGCACGTCATCGATACAACCCTTTGATCGAGATAGACACCTCTTGGCGTTCGCCTGATCACCCCCGAGAACTACGTGAGCCTCGCTTACTCTGGTTTTGGCTTTAGAGGCCATGGTGGATATTTCTAACATTGCTTCGTCAGATGGCCTTAGTGCCCGACCCGATCTCAAATTCTCGAGGATGGCGACTTAGCGGAAGCCGGGTGAAGGGCGCCCGCGAGCTTATTTGAAGCCTTACCGACGGACAGATCTAGATCAGCCCGATGTGAGGCCTCGCCTACTTTTCACGAGATCCTCCCTCTCCATCATGAAGCGTCCCATCCCCAAATCTTCCTCACCGTCTGTTTCGGAGCCCCTTACTGCGAAGCCTACACGGGGAGAGCTTCGGTCCCTCCTAGAGGTGATGGCAAAGAAGAAGAGGAGAGTGAAACGGAAACCTCTGAGCTCCCCAGAGGGCTGCCCCCCTGCTCGGGGCAAGACCCTAAATGTGGGGGCCTCCCTCACCCCGTCCGCCGTCGGCCGGAGACTCTTCAGCGGGGGTGGGTCAAAAGTGATGAGCCCCTTCGGAGGTTCTCCCTATCTCGGTTTGGAGTCCCACGTCGCTGGCGCCCGTCTCCTACAGCCGACGAGGTGACGGGGAATCGTGATCGGAGGTCGCAGGACGCAGGACCTTTGCTTTCATGCGAGCTCGCCGCCGGCTATTTCCTCCATTCTGCAACTCCGACCTCAGAGTGGTGGGCGCGTCTGGCCGAGGAGGCTTTGACTCTTCTTCTTCGTGGAACCGCTTCGCACGCCCGGCGCTTTCGTCATCTTTTCTTTATCGCTTCAGCCGCTTAGTCGACCTTTTTTTTTTTTTTTTCAGTGGCTACTTATGCCAAAGGCTCGGGCAAAGGAGGGTCAACCTTATTGATCTGCGCCACAAAGAGGAGCTTTAATCAACAAAATTTATATTCCTGTTCTCCTACTCACGTAGTCAAGCCACCGCAGTGATAATGTCTGTGGCTCCACTCTGGACGTGGTTTCTCATCCTAGGAATGATTTGCACTGTTGAAAATGGTGAGGCTTTTAATTTGGATTTGGATTTGTTTGCAATACAGTTGTTTGATGTCAGATTAATTGTAAAAACTAAAAGTATGAAAAGGTAACTTTGAAGGTTTAGTCACTAGCTTGACAACATTGCAATAAGGTCTCTGTTTTATCTTTATCATGGCAAGCAACCTATAGTCCAAGCCATAACCTGATCTTTGTTTAACTAGAAAACCTAACCCTAGAAACACTCCGATTTGAGTCAACACATGCAACATGCATTCACAAATTTCTTTCGCCTTTAAAACCCTAAAGACTCAACCTCATTTCAAATGTTCAGAAGGCCATCTGTTATCAACAAGCAGCATCTATCATCATACGCACTGCACTTAAAGCATGGTAAGATTTACTAAAGTAATTACATTAAATGATATTCAACCCTAATTTGAAAAGTCGGGAGCCATAAATACAAGACTCTTATAGCATTTAAAACATGAGGACAACCCGCAACTACTCCCAAAATCAAGCTTAGCAACCTCCTTCAAAGCTATAAGACTTAAAGCCAAGATCTCTTGAGTTGTCATCCTCAAGAGGGGTGTTTGGTAGCCTAGAAAATGAAAGAAAGAGAAGAGAGAAAAGCAAACCCTAACTGAAAGCTGCGGGAGATATTTACATAAAATGAAAAGTTGCCAAAAGATTGCTTCCAAGTTGCTTAGGGTTACAAAACCATGGGGGTTTATATAGACAACCCAATGTGTGAAACTACAAGAAAGCCTAAAATTATGGCTCATACAAGGTAAGGTGAGACACACCAAAACGAGGCTGCTTTAGCATTAATTACAATAAAGTGACAGGGGATGAATTTGGCCGTAAGGTATGATTTCAAGAGGTATAAATTGGCTACTTAGCTAAATTTCGCTAGCCCAGCGAAATTACGTAGATAGCGACCAGAAATTTCGCTTATCGACAAAAATTTCATTAGCTGAATAAATTCATGTGAGGTATAAATTGGGAAATTTCACAGTACGTTGAATTTCGCTATTGTTTAATTTCAATAGTCTAGCTTAAATTTTCCACTCTCGTGATTTTAAGTAAATTCAAGATCTCAATAAATTTCGCAATCTACAGCGAAATTCTGTCGCTCGTTGGCCGTCGTATCACCGCATCTTCAGATCACTCGCTTCATTTCTTCACTGCATTTTGATATGTTTGATGACTGAAATTCGCTTCAATCTTCATAGTTCAGCACATATCTCGATATTGAATTCCTAAGGTATACAAAAACCTGCAAAATAACCAAAAATAACCTCGAAACGGCATAAGTGATACTAAGTAGACCTGAACACTTCAACTGACTTAATTGACATGATTAGTGCGCAAAAAGTACTCAAAACCTAACTCGAATAGGGCTCAAAATAGCACTATTTGGGCACTAATCACTTATCGAGGGCTCCGCCAAGGCGGCGAAGTCTTACAAGGCTAAGGTTGCTCGACCCCGTAGAGGGCTACCTTCCAAGCTTAGATAAGGGAACTCAACGAGGAACTTCAGAAGCATTGTGTGCCTACCGTGGCACGTCTAGTGGGCTGGGTATGCGGCCGAGGATAAAGAAAAGGAGGCCCAAAAGGATGCGAAGGTCGCCGAAGACGAGCTGTTGCTGGCTAGAGAGGAGTTGCAGGCCGTCAAGGGTGACCTCTGGGTTAGGATGGTGGCCTTGGAGAGGGCCCACCAAGAGGCTCCGAGGCGGGAATCTCCCAGGAATGCCCGACCTGAGGAACCTCGATGTGCTTCTGACTGACTCAGGAGGCGCGAGGCTTTGGTCACCGGAGAGTTGCTGGGATAGTCGTAGCTCAAAGACGAGGCATAAAATCTAATGGGCCTCAAAGCCTGCCTTCAACGGTCGGGCTTCCCAGCTTTCAGACCTAGAGTTCAACACCATCCAAACTTTCTCTCGATGAGGAGGTCAAGGATCTGCTCCAGGCTAAGGTTGATGCGTGCACCGAGGTAGCCAGGGCCCCTAACCGTGCTCCTTGCTCCGACGATTCTGGCCAGGCTGTTCTTCGCTTCGCCTACCGGGCTCCATCTTTTGACTCCTCCACTTCGCAGTTTCAGGCCCAATGGCCGCAGTTTTTTTCATGATCCCAAAGCACTGTAGCCCGGGTTTTGTATTGCTTCCGATTTTGACTATTTGTTGATATACCACGATTCATTGATTAAGTACTTCGCTCATTTCCCTGTTTCATTGATTTGAACTGCTTGGTTTTCAAGTCACATATCTTCCAGAGCAGTTGTATCTCTAACTGAGTTGTCAGCTCGGAGCATGGCCTCTACGGTCGCTGGGCCTTGAGCTGTTAAGCCTCGTAAACCGAGCTACTAGGCTCGTGGAGCTACATGGCCCGTGGCTACTTGGCCTTTTAGTTGTTAAGCTCAGAATTGAGCTACATGGCCTTACTAGCATGTCCCAGTACATTGCCTTTTAAGTCGTTACGCTTTGCGAACCAGCGCTTCTGGCTCCTCGAGCTACATGGTCTGCACATTGGCCTTGAAATGTTAAGCTCTCGTAAATCGTGCTACTAGGCCCCGAGCTACATGGTCTGTGGTTACTTGGCTTTTTGAGTCAGCACTCGCGACCGAGCTTACTTCAAATTCCGAGCTACATGGCTCCGTGGCTACTTCGGGCTCTTTGAAATGTTAAGCTCGCGAACCGAGCTTATCGGGTTCCCGAGCTACATGACTCCATGGCTACTCGCCTTTTTGAGTCGCTACGCCCGCGAACCGAGCTTCGAGTTCCCGAAGCAATGGCTCGAGCTACATGGCTCCGTACTTGGCCTTTGTCGCACGCCACGAACCGGAAGTATCAGCCGGCCAATAATGGCTCGCTGGCTACTTGGCTCGGTACCGCGGCTCGCAACCGAGCCATCGGGCTCCCCGAAGCATTACACGGCTATCGCCTTTTACTGCTACACCATGCGAATCGAGTTACCGGGCTCTCGGCCACATGGCCCGCGGGCTATTGGCCTTTTTTGAGCCGTTGAGCTCAGAACCGAAGCATCGGGCTCCTCGGGTTCTCGAAGCAGATGGATCCGCGGGCTACTTGGCCTTTTCGAGCTATTAAGCTCGCGAACCGAGCTTCGCTCCGGGATGCTTCGGGCCTTTTCGTCTCCCTTCTCTTAGAGCGCGCATGCAGCTTTAATGCGAATTCTTATGGAGAATTAAGGATTATGTACGACTTCCTAAGCACCAGCTCCTTATAAATAGCTTATTCTCTATGATGGTGCCATTTCCAACCACTTTTATGGGGCCTGAGTCTCGCATACGACGAAGCGTCATGGCTCGTCATCATCAGAAGAGGTCCGTTCGTGACTTGAGTCGACGCTTGGTTCCGGGCCAGTCTATTGTTTATATAGGAGTTGTGTTTTTCCTGCCTCCCTTTGTGAAGCAGGTTACCCCGCTATGTCCAATGATGGAACTCAGCAGGAACCATCCGGAGGGGGCGCAGATCAAAAAACTTTTAGTACCGCCTCTCCGTTTTTTCCTCTTCTTCTTCTTCTTCTTCCCTTTCTCCTTTTCCTTCCTACTTTTCCTCCTCTCCTTTTCCTTTCCTTCTCCTTCTGCTCGCACTCTCTCTTCTTCTTTCCTTTCCCTTTCTTGGAGATTTTTTGGTTTTTTTTGTCTCGACAGGGTGTAGGCCGATGTGAAGAATGATTTTCGCTTAACTATAATTTTTGAGATGCAAAGGGTGATTTTGTAATTCTCTGAGGTGGCTATAACTTCTATGTAATGAAATTTTGTATTCAGCTATAGTTCCTTTTGAATAAAGAACAATCTTTATGAATTATGTGCTTCTTCCACGTAGGCCCCTTCGAGCCGTGCTTTTTGCTTTATCATTGTAACTTATTATTTGGTCTACCATAGCATCATACGACTTAAAAAATGGAAATAGAGTGTTATTTGAAATCAGGATGGTGGACCTTTATTACAGACTATGTTCCAGGGTCCTACTGATAGAATCGTTTGAGATGTTCAACGTTCCATGAGGTTTTTCCTTCTTCCGTTTGGAGCTCATAGTTGCTAGGTCGGATTATACGAGGTATGATGTAGGTCCCTTCCCAATTAGGTCACATCTTCTCCCCATGTGAGGGGTCCTTTCCCTTGCCGGGCAGGTTTTTCTTAACCAGTCACCCAAGCCAGAATCCCCTGGGCTTTTGACCTTGGTCATAATAATTCGTTGTCTTCCCCCGTGATAGTCTTCCCATACGCTTCAGACTCGCTTCATGCTTTTTTCTAGAGACCTAAAGCCATAAGAGCTCTCAGCCAGGTTCGATGTTTGTTGTCTAATCTTCAGAGATTTTAGTCCCGACTCGACCGGGTCTACCGTCTGCCAAAGGCCGTAGGCGAACGAGAGCCTAAATCGCCGATCATGTAGTTCTGCATGCCCATAATAATTTCGGGGAAGTACTCTACCCATTTTCCTTTCAGTCTTCCCGCCGTTTTCGCTTCACTTTGTAGTCCTTATAGAGACTTCCGTCCCATCGATCGCTTGGACAATGTATCTAGTAGTAGTTCTTGATTTCGAGCTCAGTGCAAAAATCCCTAAACTTAGGATTGTCGTAATTGTTTCATTGTCGACACGAGGACTCCTGATCCCAAATCTACATATTATAAAACGCCGTGATTTACTGCTGCACTCTTTTCATGATCGTTGCCATAAATTCTAGCTTTCACCCCATTTGGTAAAATAGTCCATTGCCACAATGATAAATTTGCATTAGCCCCTTCCAATGAGTAGAGGTTCTAATATGTCTAGCCCCCATTGTTGGAAAGGCCAGGGGCTTGTGAGTGTTGTTAGTGACTCAGATGGGAGATGAGATATCTTGGCATGCTCCTGACAAGCTTTGCATTTTTTAACCAGTTCTATCGCATCTTTGAGCATTGTGGGCCAGTAGTACCCTTGCCTTAGTGTTTTTCCTACCAATTCCTAGCTCCGATGTGGTTGCCACATATGCCCTTGTGTACTTCCCTGAGTATGTAGTCGGGCGCTCTCTCCCTTCCAGGCGCACTCTAAGAATGGGCGCAGCAGCCTCGCTTATAAAGGGTCTCTCGATTGAACTATGAACCTTGCCGACCTCGTCCCAGCTCGACGCCTCGGGGTCGCTTGCACCACCATCTACCAGTAATCCAAGATGGGGTCCATCCAAATTCGGCCGACATCACAAAGGGAGACTTCTCCATTATCGACGCCATCGAGGGCCTGGGCAGTGCTCGAGTAGGTGTCATTCCCCGCCTGTGTCTTCTTGTGAGGTCAGAGCCGCTCGCCAAGGCATCGCCTCGAATTCTTCGATCTTGGTACATGCTCAATTCGAACCCTGCACGAACTTCTTGAGCACTGCATCTTTTTTGAGATATAGGATCATCTTCACCTCCGTCTCGTAGTCTTCATCTATTTACCATCATTGGGGTCACGCCACCTCTAAATGATCCGGCTCCATGAAGTGGGCGAAATGGGTCCCAATATGATCGCCTATATTTGGCCTCGTTTATTGAGGCTTGGCCGAATATGAGGGCGTATCAGATCTATCTTGTCTCAAGAGGTCGATCGCCCCGCACCGCTTCCTCGCGCAACGGCTCTGCCTACTGATAATTTCCGGGATGGGGAGGTCAAAGCGCTTGTAGCCTCTCAGAGATCAGGCCGAGGAATTTATGATGAAATCTCGCCAAGATCTCGCTCTTTTGATATCGTCTCTGCTTCAGACTGGCGTCACCCACTCGCCTCTATAGCCCACTTCATCGCCTTTCCGGAGGCTTCGGTTTGCATTTGCTTCATCGGATATTCTAGCTGGGACTTACTGTGTGAGCTGAAGCAAGGCCTGAGTCGATGTTACCAACACAGATCGCTTCCATCTGGGTACCTCTTTCGCTCCCCGCAGCCCCGCACAGATCGGCACGCACCATTCCGCTCTTCTCCTACCGTGCACTAGCTGCAAAGTCCTAAACGACTCAAGTAGAGTGATATTCTCCTCTAAGGGGGCTTCTACCAGGATAGGTGGAGAGCTTAGGTAGGTTTTGAGCTTCGTGAACGCCTCCTGGCAATGTGTGTCCCATTGGAAGGCCTTCTTCGTAACTCGAAGAAAGTGTCACATTTGTCGTACGGGCCCTAGATACGGCGCTCAACGCAAATTGCTCTCCCCGTCGCTGGAATGTCTTTAATGTTCGCTTGAGGCACACGGCTGGCCAACCTTTATCTTATCCGGGTTCGCTTCATTCCCTGCTGTTGACTATAAAACCTAAGAACTTCCCAGCGGAGACTCCGAAAGCGCATTTGCCCGGCTTCTCTTAGCTTCATTGCAACTTCAGACTTGGAACGCCATTAAATGGGTTATGTGGAGCCTGCTTTATCGATTTTACTAGCATGGCCCATATATACCTCCATAAATGTCCCAATTTATTTCTATAATATCCTGTTCACCAGCCTTTGGTAGGTGGCTCTTGCATTTTTTAGCCCAAAGCTCACCCACGTTTTCATATAACACCACAGGCCCTTTAGGCTTAGTCTCCTGCCTCCAGCTCGTGGCTGTATATCCATTGAGTGCGATGTAGTTTTACTTCAGAGGTCATCGTGGCTTCTTTTTTTTAGTTATCGCACGTGCCAGGAAGCAAGGGGCCCCCTAAGGCTTAGATCTATCTGGAGTTTGGTCAGAGTATGTCGAATTTGGAGCACTCGGGCTTGTTTCGATCATCTCCTTTGTCCGAACTCTAATTGAGCCGCTTTCTTTGATTCCTTACTCATTGAGGTTAACTCGAAAAATTTGAGAATTTTTAGTAACCTGGATCACCAAATTAATTGATTTCAATTGAAGTTCATTACGATGTGCTCAATTCAGAGCACTAAGGCTTGTTTCGTCATATCTCCCCACCCTGACTTGCGGAATCAAGCACCGTTTTTTCTATGGACTCTTATTCTTCGTTGAATATTCTCTCTAAAATTCTAAGATTTTTCAATCGATCGAATTAGCCAGAACTGTGACAGCCTGGTGTATATCGGCCAGCTTCTGCGGGGCGCTAATTTTTGTGATTTTGTAGCCCAAATCCTATATGGATTGGGCCCATAAGCCCCATCGCCCTAGGCATGGGTTGATCCAGTTTTGGACCATGTTATATTGCTCGCAACCCACCTCGGGTCCATCAGTACTTGGTGGTTAAGCAAAGGAGTAAATGTGGCCACTATGGACTCGGGAATAGATATGTTTATAGGTCGTAGTTCGAGGTCAAGGAGCTCCCGGGACTAAGGTGCAAATGGAGTGGGCTTAGAGAAAGGGAGAGATAAATAAGAAAAATGTGGAGAGGTGATAAAAAGGGAAGGAGGAAAGAGAGGAAGAAGTGGAGAAAAGGAGGAAAGGAGAGTTTATCTAAACCGGAGGGGCGGGTCTCTCTTGTTTCAAGAGGAGTTCACCCCGACGGAAGGAGTGGATACTGTTTTGGGAAGTGGAAGAAAGAATAAAAAGGGGGAATAGTCGTGAATCTTACAAGTACGAAGATTTATATGCTTCTCCCATTTCTTTATGCTTTTCTTTGCCTTGTTGTTTACACTCGTGTTAGGTCACTAGGCAATCGTTTTGTGCTTCAAGCCACTCATTTGGAGTCGACGGTACTTCATTTGTTTTTCGATTCTCGACTTTCAGGAAGGTTCTGAAAATTTTGAGAGCCTTCTCTCCTCAACCGGGCTGAACTGGTTGGGAAACTAGATCACCGTTCAATCGAATTCACTTTGCCGAACAATGCGCTTTGGGCTCTCGCATCGCCAGGCTCTGGCTCTCGCCATCTCGAGTCGATTTGTACCGCTTGTTTTTTTGGATTCCCCGACTTTGAGGAAGGTTTTGACAAATTTTGAGAGCCTCTCTCAACCGGCTGGACTGGTTGGGAAACCAGATCAGCCGGTTCACTGAATTCACGAAATAGCAAGCCAGTCTTTAGCGCCTGCTTTGTGTCCGTTTCCGCCTCATTCTGTGAGTTGATTTTCTACTTGATTTGTTTTTTTGGATTCTTGACTCTCAGAGGAAGGTTTTGAAAAATTTTGAGAGTCTCTCTCAACCAGCTGAACTAGTTGGGAAACCAGATCAGCCAGTTCATTGGTTTAGTTTTCCGGAATGGAAGTTTAGGTACTTTGTTTTGTTTCAGGTTTGCTTAGTCATTTGGTGTGCCTAATTACACCATTTGTTTTTTTTGCTTTCCTTACTCTATAAGGAATGTTCTGAAAAATTTTCAGAATTGTTCTCAACCGATTTGATCGGTTGGGGAACTGGATCAACCAGTTTTTTTGGGTTTTGTAAGGGTCGTCCGATTTCAGTTTAATTGAAACTTGTGACCTTTGTGAGTCTGGCCCATTCGCTCTAGATTAGTGTAGGGCTATGTTTAAGGTCTGAAATGGGGTTTAGTTCAAGTTAATGTGGTTCAATTTTAGATTCTTAAGAATCAGGATCTATGCGAGTCCAAGGGTGATTAGTTAAGCACCAATAATCTAGTGTTTTGTTGAGCCCGCTTTCTTCCTGAAATGAATAGATATGTTGCACAAGAGTGGTAGCATCAATGAGTGGTTGGTGATGCCATGTATGGTTTCTCCCGGATTCCTTTGCTTTCGCTTATCTAATTTTGAGAGATTATCAGATGCTCAAAATGTGCGACTAACTTTCCTCGCGCTTGGTTAGGACCATAGGTACCGCCATTTTCCTTTTGTCAATGTTTTTACATGCTAGATACCACTAGGTCGGGTCCGATCCGTTATATGTTTAGTCAGAGACTATCTCGATCTCGTGACCCATATGCTCCCACATACCTAATTCACTAGTAGAGACCGAGTTCCGGGCCTAGAGGGGTGCTACCTCATATGAGATACCTTCCCGATAGGTAATCTGATCCCCGGACCCGGAAATCTAGTTTTCGCAGATCGCTTTTTCCATACTGAGTCATCGGGTTTTTGCTCTTACTTGGTTTTCCTTTATAAAATAACAACAAAGTATCGCGGCTTACTCCAAAGAAACTGTTTCTCCGATGGATTTTCTAAATTTGAAAATCTAACCCACATTTTCTTTTCATTTAAAAGCGAGTCGCGCCGCCCGTGGATCTGTAGGTCCATGGGCAGGGTTCCCGACCAGTTGAAAAATGAGGTCTTCTCTCGGGCGTCAGTCCATACCGGACCGTTGTAGCCCGAGAAGGCGTCCAGAAGTCGAGGAGCTCAGGACAGTCGTAGCTGCCTACTACAGATCAATCAGGCAGGGGAAGCTATCCTTCAGGCGTGCCCCCGTTGATGTCTATGAAATAGATGCAGTCGCCACTTTCCATTTGCTTTTCGACGAGAACACAAGCACAACCATTCCCGTACTCTACTTCTTCATTAATTGCCTTTTTGTCTTTTCTCAAACTCCTCTTTTGCTTGATCTGGCCTTTAAAGGATGGATCAGACGCTTAACTTGCGGGTGATCACCGCCGGCCTAATTCCACTCCATGTCTTCCTGCTTCTAGAGAATACCTCCACGCTCTCTCTAGAAAATGATGAGAGCTCGGCGTTCCTCTCGCTAACTCGACCCTATGTAGACGAGGTGCTCGCTAGTCACCGAGTCAGACAGGTGCTCTAACTCCTCTCAAGGCGCAGTCGGTGGTTACCTCGTCTCGCATGTCGGTAGCTCGCCCATGTAAAATGTTGCCGACCGTGTTTTGCTTCATCGATGCCGAGTAACATCTCCCCTGCCATGCACTGCTTTCCTCACCATTCCTACTCCATTTGCAGTTGGGAATTTCATAACCATGTGATAAGCTGAAGGAACGACCCTTATGGAATTGAGAGAAGGCCTACCCAATAACATGTTGTAAGCCGACGGGGCGCCTACTATGAGGAATCCTCACCATTGTTGTAGCCCCTGGCATGGGGCCCCCAAAGTGAGCACTAACTCCACTTGATCCCAAGGCGTGTGATTTCTTTCCCCGAAAACCGCCAGAAAGGGTGTGTCGGTTCGACTCTAGTTTCTCCCTTCCAATGCCTATCTTGTCGAAAGCTGATGCGAAGATGATATCGACCGAGCTTCCATTGTCGAAGAGGACTCTGTGGATCTTTTTATTAGCTACTACGCTTATCACAAGTGGTCGCCACGGTGTCATGTTCTTCCATGTCGAGGTGGTCCGAAAGGTTATTGATGAGTATATAAAATACTCATTACAAACCTAATCTTTTCGTAGTTTTAGTAATGTTTTATGTCAAGTATATTCTAATGCTCTAAATGTTCATATTTATGATTAGGTGATCCATTTGGCGGGGTGGTGCGAATTTCGAGCGAAGACATAATGAAAAATTGGAAAATCAGCAAACAAAGCATAGCAGTTCTGACCTTTCAGTTTTTCTGTATTAATAAGGAAATCAAATGGCTTTAAACTACCCAGAAATACATTCTAGATTTCACAAGCTTTCTAAGAAGACCAAGATCACTCAATTCGGAATTCGGATGAGGGAGATACTTTATGACTCTGAAGTCTGAACAAAACAAGGAAGTTTAACGCAGAGCACAAAGAACCAACCAGTTCTATTTCTAGTGCATTTTAAATTTATAAAATGACATCTGATGGAGAGCTGTTCTTGGTACTTATGGATTCCCCGACTTCAAGATCTTTCTCAGAGAGTCCAAGAATGCAATTCGGAGTTCTAGCGAGCATGGCCGTTCAAAGACATGAAGAGATAAAGCAACATACCGCCACGCCGCCGTTGTGGATCCTACGCCCCCGCGGTGCCCGAGGAGCCATTCTGAGGGCTTCTGCGCAACCGAGTGGATTTCCACGCACCTACGTGGGCGACGAATATGAGCCCTATTTTGGTCTATTTCAAGGCCCATCCAAGGGGATTTGAGTGGGGGCTATAAATGGGACCTTGAGAGACATAATCAGGGAGCTTTTTGACGGGGAGAAGAGGAGGAGAAAAGGCAATTGGAGTGCAAGGCTTGAGAAGATTGTGATTCACGGCATCTCATCCCGTTTTTCTTACTCTACCCTCATGACTATGAATTTTGATTTGTATTTTCTTCATCTCATAATGTTCTAAAACTCTGCTTAGGGTTTATGATGTAATCTCTTTGACTACACATCATGGATGAACTTTAATCTTTCAATTATATATCTTAATTCTTGCAATTGTTGATTACCTTATTTCAATTTGATTACCGTTGATATCACAATATTTACATGCATTAGGCTGTGGCTTTGAGGTCGAAAGACGAAACTCTAGGAACTCAATAAGGTATCATGCAATCAACCAGGATAGATATATCATGGTTTCTATGTGGTACAAGGATCAGAGGGTTAGATCATCCCTCGAGGTTACGGGTTAGAGGTGCATATGCAATAAAACCCGCTCTTTCGAGATAGGTGCTCAATCGCTCGAGAGAGGCTGATGCATAGAAAAGATCACCTTACCACACCATCTCGCATAAATTATAGCCGAATACTTTATCAATTCACCATGGAATGTAGTCAGTAAATCATAACCCTATTGCTTCACCGAGAGAGAAACAATGTTAGTCATTTCACTTAGTTGGATTCTAGCTTGATTTAGAGTAGTGACACAAATGACCATATAGCCTAGATAATAATAGTGGTAACCTAAGTCGTAAGATTTGGCATTCAAACTCCTTTGTGGATCTAATTCCTTGACTCACCCTATACCGCTATTCCACTCCATCGCACACTTGCGCGAACTGATTAATTTAGTTTAACTCCATGTGCAGCTTTAGCGCTCATTGGTGTTACACTATTGCTGTGAGTTTTCTTGCAAACAAAGGTCAATATTGACAATAGTTTGCTTAAATATTACTCTAGGCAATTTTTACTTTTATTTTTATTTATTTATTTTATTTTATTTATTTATTTATATTTTTAATACATTTTATCTAATAAAGAATTCTATTGGTGGATTTTGTAGTGTTTCAGGGAGTTTCGGTCACTTGTATGCGTAGGCAAGGCAGAGGGGAATTGGTGCCCTTTGACTCGGAAATCAAACAAACAATCAACAGATTGCGTAAAGAAAGAAGATTGTTAGATGCGCATAACTGCTACCTTGCGAATATGGCCGAGAATCTACAGCATAATCCGACCTGAGGAGGAGGAATGAACCGCTGTGTGGAAATCTGAGTGAAACAATTATTGCCCATCTACTAGAGGAATCAACCTCGATGACCCGTGATATGCTATTGGAGGAATTTGCATTACCACCTACAGTCATATAGTCCGTGATACGCAGACCCCCGATTCAAGTGAATAATTTTGAACTAAAGGTCATATACCACAACTACTCCAAGGTATCTGGCCATGGGTTACCAAGTGAAGATCCCAACACTCACTTGACAAGCTTCTGGGTGAAGTATGCTGACAACGTGAAATATAATTGCAAGAATGTAAAGGCGCCATACGAATTTAGACTATCCTCGTTATCCTTGAGCGACAGAGCTAAGCAGTGGCTAACTTCCTAACCACCCGACTCCATCATAAGTTGGGCGGATTTGGTCCAAATTTTTTTGACAAAGTATTGCCCCCCTGCTAAGACTGCACAAATGAGAATAGAGATTAACAGCTTTGCCCAAAAGGATAGCGAAAGCTTAACTGAAACTTGGGACAGATACAAGGAATCGGCTGAGAAGTGTCCCCATCATGGTCGACTGTGGATGCAGATCTACAATTTTTATACTGGCCTAAATGCCCATGTACAAGGCGGTGTATGATGGATACCCCAAATGGTATTTTCTTGAAGAGGACGACACAACAGGCTTTTGACTTGTTGGATGGGATAGCGACGAAAAGTTATCAATGGTCGTAAGAAAGAATGGTAAAAGGGAACGGAAACAATGGAGTAAGCACTGATGTGTTTTCTAATTTAGCAAAGACAAAGCCTCATTGCTCACTAGCGCTATTAATCGCCAAGCCTGTACCTCATGCCATCCGTGACTAGTTCACTATATGAAATTGGCAGCGGATCGCACCGCACAATGGAATGCCACAAAGACAAATGACATTGGAATGTGCCCAAGACATAGCTAGGTACACCGCTGTTAATTAATCCATATAAAGTACAATTTTCGTATCGTGATGGAGAAATAATCAGAACTTTCCTTAGAAGAATACTCAAAAATCAGGGCAACCAATGCAAAGCAATATTCAGCCAAAAGAGAAGAAGGTAGACCTAGAGGAAGCCTTAGCTCATATGATGACGTCTCATACTGCTTTCATGAATGGCATCAAGGCCACCAAAAAACAAGCCTGGGTCACCGCAAACCAATCGACCCAATTACAGAATCAAGGAGCCCAACTCAGAAACCTATAATAACAGATGGGACAAATGGCCACAATGTTATCTGAAAGACCTTAAGGGTCATTACCAAGCACTTTCGAGGTAAATCCCAAGGGAGAGGGAAAGGAACATTGCAAGGCAATTACTCTGAGAAGTGGAAGGGAAGTAGCTGCACCAGGACCCCCACCAGTGATAGTAATAACCAAAATACTGGGACGGATGAAGAAAAGGTCAATATAGATGTAAAGATAGGAGCTGCCTCTGAACCAAACAAGCCGACTAGGAACGAGGTAGAGAAGGTGGATAAACCTGTCTCACAGGATCCGACTCCATTCATCCCATACTCGCAGAGATTGAGGAAGAATAAGCTTGACAAGCAGTTCACAAAATTTATGGAGGTGTTTAAGAAACTACTGATCAACATCCCCTTCGCAGATGCGTTGGAGCAAATGCCAACTTATGTTAAGTTTATGAAGGACATTTTATCGAAGAAACAAAGGTTGGAGGAATATGAGACTATTACCCTGACAGAGGAATGCAGTGCTATAATATAGAAGAAGTTACCTCATAAATTAAAGGATCCCGGGAGCTTCACCATTCCATGCACCATAAGTAATGCAGTTTTCGAGAGAGCATTATGTGATCTTGGAGCTAGCATTAACTTAATGCCTCTTTCCATATTCAGAAGATTAGGGCTCGGGGAAGCTAAACCCGACAGTCCCTTGACTAGCCGGATCGATCAGAGGAAGCATCGAGAGAATTATTGAAATGTACTAGTAAAGGTTGAGCAAGTTCTTCCACTGCGGACTTCATTGTCTTGGACATTGAGGAAGATAAGAAGATACCTATCATCTGGGTAGGCCATTTTTAGCCACTGGAAGAGCTTTAATTGACGTGCAGAAAGGAGAGCTAAGTTTGAGGAGTACACGGAATGAGGAGTTGGATTCGGTGTGTTAGGCGATAAGACACCATTGAGGAGAGTGACTCTTGCTCTTGTGTGTGAGAACATTGAGGTTATAGTGTCTAAACATGAGGATACCCAGCGATCATGGAGACTAGCCTCCCATGGAGTTGATCCTTTAGAAGCTAGATGATGAGGCGCAAAAACGTATCAATGGATGAATTCCTTTGAAGAGAACCGCAGAAAATATTATGAGACTCTTGGAGAAAGTATGAACAAGTCAATACCATCTATCGAGAAGGCACCACACCTTGAACAGAAACAGCTACCCGAGCATTTGCGGTATGCTTATTTGGGGAAATCTTCTACATTACCAGTCATTATCTCAACATCACTAAGTAAGAGCCCAGAGGAAAAGTTGTTAAGATTAAAGGGATCATAAAGTGCGATTGGATGGTCAACTAGCGAAGCGAAAGGAATTCGACTTGCTATGTGCATACCTTTATCTTGTTGAAGGCGGTTCCTGACCGTCAGTGGGCTTTCCTGAAGAAGCCCGAATCCTGATGAAAGTACGTAAGAAATGAAGTTACGCGAAGTGGATTGGATCTGAGGGTAAATCCTACCCTGTTCTTTTTTTTTTTTTTTTTTTTTTTGAGCCAGAATAAACCCGGTGCAAGTAGTTCAAGAAGAGATTGGTACTTGATTGTTATAAGAGCGAAAATGACGTTTTGTTTCCTTGAAGCATTAGTTGGATGGAGGATGCATTGACTCTGAGGAAAGGTAAAATAAGGCCACCTGTAAGGACCATTTCCCTCTTCCTTTCTTAGACCAGATGCTGGATAGATTAGTTGGACATGATTATTATTGTTTCCTAGATGGATACTCAAGCTACAATCAGATAGCTATCGCACCCGAGGATTAAGATAAGACAACCTTCACATGTCCCTATGGAACATTTGCATTTCGCAGGATGCCTTTCGGGCTATGTAATGCCAGAATTTACTTTTCGGTGATTATTATGATGGCAATATTCTCGGATATGGTGGAAGGGACGATTGGGGTATTCATGGATGATTTTTACATTTGTGGGATTATCATTTGATGATTGCCTTGAAAAGTTGAGAGTTGTGCTAGAGATGTGAAGAAACCTGACCTAGTGTGCTCGGTGGGAGAAGTGTCACTTCATGAGTACGAGAAGGTATCGTTCTCGATCCGCAGATTTCAGTGAGGGTGTTGAAGTGGATATAGCGAAGGTAGAGGTGATTGAAGTTGCCACACCTACTTACGTGAAGGAATTCGAGTTTTGGTACATGCGGGATTCTATAGGAGGTTCATAAAGACTTCTCTAAAATAATGTCTTATCTAACCTTCTTGTACGAGGGTAGTGTTCACTTTTGATGAAGCGATTGCAAAGCGAGCCTTTATGACTACGAAAGGAAATTGATTTCGGCCTGATAGTAGTCACGCCCAGTTGCTATCGCCCTTTGGTGATGTGTCTTTGCGATTGACTTCGTAGTGAGAGACCGTATTGGGTCGGAAAGAGAACAAGGTCTTAGAGCCATCTATTATGCTAGTAGGATATACCGTAGAGGCCGCAGTTAAACTATGCCTAGCCAGAAAGAACTCTTGGCTATTGTCTTTGCATTGAAAATTTAGACCATACTTAATAGCTGACAAGGTAATAGTGCATACGATCACTTTCGACCATCAAATATCTCATGGATAAGAAAGGCCATTGCTTGAGCTAATCAGATGGGTTTTAATGCTCGAGAGTTTGACCTCAGAGATTAAAAACTGAAACGAAGGAATTGGTTGTGGATCATCTATCCGAGACTTGAAGGGCTGATAATGATGAGGATTAATGACAGCTTCCCGGATGAGCAAGCTATTTAAAGTTATGTCGGTAAAGTCACATTGCCTTGGTTTCTTAACTATGTCAACTATTTGGTATTAGGTGATTCCCGAATTTGTACCAACGGAAGAAATTCTTCTATGAGGTTGAGGCATTACTATTAGGAAGAACTGATCCTCATAGACCTTTGTCGGACAGTGTAAGAAGATGTGTCTTGGAAGAAGGGTGGGTAGCATCAGCTCACGCGTCATTCACAGGAGTCATGGAGGCACTTTGGAAATAGGACGACATGAGTTCTCCCGTCAATTTTATTAGCTACCCATTTAGAGATGCATAGCATGTATCCTTTGTGATAGGTGTCAAAAGAATGGGTAGTATGTCTGGAAGAGATTCGGCTTCCTTTGAAGGTATTCTTGAAGTTGAGGCTTGTTTTTATGTATAAGGATTGATTTCATGGGCCCATTCGTTTACAACAACAAGTGCATTTACTAAGCGAGTGGATTATGTATCGAGTGGGTGGAAGCAATTGCTACTCAAATAAATGAATACTAAGGTGGTGCTTAAGTTCCTCAAAAGAATATCTTCACTAGATTGAATGCCAGGCCTTGAGGTAGTGAGGGTAGCCACTTTTGTAATAAGTGGGTTGAAAAACTGTTGTTGAAGTATGGCGTGAAACCATACGAGTGCCACTAACCTATCATCCCCGAACCAATGGGATAGCGAGAGGAATTATCCCGGCTGAGAGAGATTAAGGCAATCATCGAGAAGACAGTGAATTCTTCTCGAAAAGATTGGGCAAATCAAATTGATAATGCTTTATGGGCATACCGAATGGCTTTTAAGACCCCAATAGGCATGTTCCCCTATAGGCTAGTTCTTGGCAAAGCTTGCCACCTTCCCGATGGAGCTTGAAGCGAGCTGTTAGGCGGCAGTTGAATATGAAATGAAAGCGGTGGAGAAAGGGACATGATTAAGTGAACTAGATGAATTAAATGAAGCTTATGAGAATCGGAGATTTATAAGGCGAAACTAAGGCATGGCATGATAGGATACATAGTAAGGAAGCACTTTACCTGGCCAGCGGGTTTTGTTGTTTTAATTCAAGGCTTAGGCTATTCCTGGAAAGCTAAAGTCCACGATGGTCGGCCCATTCATTTGTAACTTAGTGTTCCGTGTGGTACCATTGAAATCACACACCGAGACGAGGCACATTTAAGGTAAACGGGCAAGGTGAAAGCGGAGTACTTTGGCGAGGAATTCAGAGCGAGAATGTCTCCTATCGTGCCTGGGTGGAAGCAAACTTCGAAAGGAAGATCAGCCTTGTGAGCAGGGGTAGAGCTCATGGATATGCAGGAAAGTCGAGCTGTCGACGTTAAACAAAGCGCTTCTTGGGAGGCAACCCAAGCATAGGGAGTTTTTTTTATTATTATTATTTTATTTTATTTATTTTAATTTTTTTATTGTTTCCTATTAATTTCTTAATTTCTTAAATTAACTTCATTTTCATTGTTTTGTCTATGTTATGATTAAATTCTGGTTTTGCTTTCTATTTTTACAAAGTCATGTATTGATGAAGATTTCAGACCAACTAATTCATCTCATGTGTTTGCATACTCAGGTGCAGAGTGCAGGAAATTCAAAGTTCTTGAACATTACACCAGGTAGCCACATAATAGCGTACAAATTTATGCAACTGCGTGAGATAACAAAACCAAGAACCAGATTTTTGAAGCCTCGAGGCGAGAGCTTAGCTGCGTGAATCTACGCCCATTGCGTATCATCCGCTGCGCGTAGCGGCCTTGAAAGCCTGTGATTGCATGTCCTGCAGTTGAAGAACCCATCCTCGGGCACGCCCGTTCGCGTGTGGTCCAATACACCGGCGTAGGTGCAGTTGATGTGCATTGCTTGGGCGCATCTCAGCGAAGCTTGATCTTCCATCACTTGCATAGCGGGCAAAGGCGCAGCGATAGCGTGGCTATGATGAGCAATGACCTAAGGGCATGCCACTGTGTGCGTCCTCCACGCCCTGGCGTAGGATTCAGTTTGTGTTTAAGTGCGAATGCCTCTACAAAAAACCAGCCATCCTTATGCGGCGTGTGGCTTGCGCCAGCGTGCGTGCTCCACTTTACCGATTAATGGGATCAGCGGCTATTGTATAAAAATAAACAACAAATTTTTTCTCTCCCACATGTTGGTTGCTCACGGATCTAATTAGCTATATCCTTCCTCACACGCTGTGGCTTATTTGTACCCAATGCCACGATCATCTTCTAAATATCCATGCTTCTCTCACCATAATGCACCATTCTTTGATAAAATTTTCACTCTTAACACCACCCCAAGTACCAAACCCACCATTCTAAACATACCCTCACGAACGAGGATGCCTCCTGACCATTGTTTCCAAACTTGTATGGAAGAAAAGGAGGACGAAAGTTGCAAGTCATTTGGGTAAGAGCTCCAAGTTATTGAGTATTGAAGTTGATTATAGACATTGGAGAATTGATGGGTTGTATTTTAGGCGAACATAACTCAACTTAGTGGTGTATTTTAACAAGCTCAACACCAAGTGACCACCAAGTGTTTAAGTGATGCATCAATGGAGTTGAGGTTATTAAAGCTTGTTTGTTTGGGATTGAAGTACTCGACTGGGGCTTGAATTGAGAGTGATCTTGCATCAGATTATGGCACCAAGAAAAGCAAAATCCTCACAGTATCCGTGGTCATTCATCGTCCCACGAAATTGAAGACAAGTTTGTCACACTTCAATGTGCTGCAATTTTCATGTTGCCATGAAAACCCGGGAACAACTTTCATCTTGGAAGGAAGTTCAGACCTCCTTCGAGAATTGACACAGCGATTCAAAGTAGAGGGTGGGACACCTTTGTTAGCCACACTGACCAGCCATAGCCCGTAGTAAAAATTCTACGCGAACCTTCTTGAGCACGGGGATAAGGGTGTTTGTAAAGAGGTAAATGGGTCGTTTGAGAAGAGATGCCATTAGCACTTTCTATGGACTCTGAATGTGGATAACTCGGCCTTTGATGTTCTCGAAGTGAGTATGATTCTATTATATCCTTCCTCACTTGATGGTAAGGGGACTTGGAAGATCAATGCCTCCAATCAAGTGATAAAGTTCCCAATTACATGTTGACATGGATAGACGAAACTATAGCATATTTTACTCTTTACCATAACCTCCACTCCTCTTGTAATAATTATTAGGTAACAAAAGCTAAAGCTATTTGCTTATACGCCATAGTGAAGAACATTTACTTTGATGTTGGAAAAATGATAGAAGAAGACATTTTGAGTAACATCAGTGCACGATGCACAAAATCTTTGACGCAGAGCGTTGAGGATTCTTGCCTTTGTGTCTCGCAACCATGAGAAATGGTGGGATCGATGAAGAGGATACGACCCATGCTTCCAGCCCAAGTGAGGCGACATTGAGGAAAAGACAAACAACCCTCCAAAAGGTGCTTATGACTCGGGACATGCGAGAGGATTCAGACGGACCTTGGTGAACCTTCATTCCCGAATATGTGATACGGGGGCCCTTTCTAGTGCACCTACTAGTGATGTGCATGGAACAACTCCACGACATTCTCAGGAGTAACCTGAAACGATTTGAAATTCTTGGCCCTTTTGGGTTCACGGTCGTCTATTTCAGCGGGCTAAGCATTACTCGACCATAGAGCGAGATATCATTTAATCGGAACATAGAGGGGCCTCAACGCCTCTATCAAAAGGCTGGCGTCACACAGGTCAGGTGGATATTCCTGGAGGGTGTACTAGCCTCGAGTCCAGCCCCATGAGGGGATCCCCTCATCCCTACACTTTATGATTACAGGGAGTTCCATACCCTATGCATTTACTTTTTATATTTTCCCACAATCATTGGACCTTGATGTCTAGTTTGGGAGTATGGTTGTTATCTAGTTAGTGTTTAATTGTTTTGTTTATCATGCATGTTACTTAGCTTAGTTTCTAGGTTGTTATTTTCGTATCGATTTTCTTTCTTTCTTTATTTGTTTTATTACTTGTGTGGTGAGTTTGATGTATTTAGCTGGATTGAAGGTCATTTGAACACAAACATTTAAAAAAAGGGTAATAGAAAGTGGATGGGATTCTTTCAATGATACTGGAATTGTGCTTACTTGGTATGGGTGATAACAGATCTCTATGCTTGAAAACTATTTCTCAAGGAATCTATCACACACACTATTAGTCTCCTTTGTATACCTTGGCTCAAAACCCTTTTGTCTTGAATTCAACTAGCCTTGGAAGATTCTAACCACTTAGGTGATGGGACACCTTTGCAAAAGAGGATTGCCATTGAGCCCCAAATCACTTTCAATTGCAAAAAAAAAAAAAAGAAGAGAAAAACAGAAAACAAAACAAAAGAAAAATGTCAAAAAGTTGCTTGTGAATAGAATAAGTGGGATCATTCAATCGGAATCCCGAGCAAAGTCCGAGGGACTCTAAACTAATGCCACAGGCAGTGAGTCATTGACTTCAGCATATTCACATGGGACAGAAGATGGATTCTTCCCACAACCTAGGGCCTTTGAGTTTGGTTGAGTGTTTGGGTGAAGTTTGAAGGAACAATGCCGAGTGCCCTTAACCAAGAGGTGGGGAGTCATCAACTGATCCTTTCTGGCTCTCATCTAAAACTTCTTGTAGGTTTTCTTCGTTTTTAAGGTACCAAGTAATCTTTGATGCTTTAGTCTAAATAAAGATACGTTCCTATCTTTCTTTGTTAACTTTTTAGAGCAATTGGAAGTTGAGCTTAGTTTAGAGTGCTAAGACCTTCCTGCTATACACTCGAGATCATGATATCACTTGCACTTAGACTCCTTGGAAAAGTCATTAAGAACTTGGGGTTGACTTTCTTTGCTCACCATCTTTGCTTGGTCATGTTCTTTGAAAATTTAAAAATTTAAGGACCCTAAATTTTAGTTGAAAGTTCTGCTCATATTGATAAATTGTGTTCATAGAGACTCTTCATTTAACATCATTAATCACACTTATCTCATTGTTAGTTAGTTCATGTTATTTTCAAATTTTACTTTGTTTAGAGTCGGTCTCTTGCTTGGAATGGCAAATTTAAGACCCCCAGAGTGTGATGAGTATATAAAATACTCATTACAAGCCTAATCTTTTACGTAGTTTTAGTAATGTTTTTATGTCAAATATGTGCCCTAATGCTCTAAATGTTCATATTTATGATTAGGTGATCCATTTGGCGGGGTGGTGCGAATTTGGAGCGAAGACACAACGAAAAATTGAAAAATTAGCAAACAAAGCCTGAGTTCGACCTTTGGTTTTTACGTATTAATAGGAAATCAATGGCTTTAAACTACCCAGAAATACATTCATATTTCCGCAGATTTCTAACAAGACCAAGATCACTTAATTCGGAATCCGAATGAGGGAGATACGCACTCGGGAAGTCGGAACAAAAACAAGAGGCATTGCGAGCCTGTAACCAACCAGTTCTATTCTAGTGCATTTAAATTTATAAAATGACATCGGAGTGGAGCTGTTCTTGGTATGTATGGATTCCGGACTTCAAGATATTTAGTAGAGTCGAATGTACAATTCGGGTTCGGGTGAGAGAGTTATAGGTGTTGAAGACACGAAGAGATAAAGCAGCACGATCACGCCCGCGCCGTGCGTGGATTCACATGCTTGCCCAGGAGGCGATTTTTGTGGTGCTTTCCACACAAGTGCGTGGGTTTTCCACCCTGCGTGGGCGGCAATTGGGCCTTATTTTGGTCTATTCCAAGGGGCGAATCCCAGAGTTTGAGTAGGGGCTATAAATGGGACCTCGGGAGACATAATCAGGGAGCTTTTTGATGGGGAGAAGAGGAGGAGAAAAGGCAATTGGAGTGCAAGGCTTGAGAAGATTGTGATTCTGACATCTCATCTGATTTTCTTACTCTTTGCCCTCATGACTATGGTCGATTTGTATTTTCTTCATCTCATAATGTTCTAAACTTCTAAGCTAGGGTTTATGATGTAACTTTGACTACACATCATGGATGAACTTTAATCTTTCAATTATATAGCTTAATTCTTGCAATTGTTGATTACCTTATTTCTAATTTGATTACCTGTTGATATTTGGCCATTATTTACATGTATTAGGCTAGGGCTTTGAGGTCGAAAGACGAGAAATTCTAGGGAACTGAATAAGGTATCATACAATCAATCATAGGATAGAGATATCATGGTTTTGTATGTGGTAATAAGGGGCGTAGGTTAGATCATCTCGAGTTACGGGGTTAGAGGTAGAGAGATCTGATAAAGCAGCTCTTGAGATAGGTGCTCAGCGCTCGAGAAAGAGGTTGATGCATAAGAAAGATCTTACCATCTGACACCGCGCAAATTATAGCTAGATACATACATCAATTTACCATGGAATGTAGTCGGGTAAAATCATAAACCACTAGTGCCACCACGAGAGAGAAAGCGAGTAAGTTGGTCATTTCACTTAGTTCGATTCTTGGTTGATTTAGAGTGTGACACAATGACCTTAGCCTAGATAATATTAGGGTAACCTATAAGTCGGTATTTAGCATTGAGCTCCTTGTGGAACTGACCTTGACTCCCACCGCATCTTTTGCCATTCCACGACACATACACTTGAGGCAGAGATTGAATTTCTGGTTTGGCAGGCGTTTAGCACGAGTGGGTTATGGTAGTATCCAGCCAAGGAAGCTTGGATACTGTTTATACTTCTAAGGCTTCCCCCGATCTAATCTTTGCATGAGTAGGCCTTCACAAAATTTGGCTTGGACTCTCAGCCTCTTACAAACCCTAGAATTACATGGATTTCACTAAAGGCGGGTTGATCTTTGGGCCCGGGGTTGGCTAACAAGGTGGTTATGGCTGGACTCACTCCCGCCCTTTTGAGGCCACGTATCGGCTAAGATGTCCACGTCGGATCAAGTATTCAATCTTCTTTTTGAGATGGATCTGGTCATTAAGAGTGTCATGGTCTTGTAGACCTCGATGTTTGATGTAGTCTCTTTGGATGACTATGCAGGATGGCCACGTTCCTTCGGACCAAAGAAATATACAAATTTATGACACTTGTGCAGATTATTGTGTCCCATCGATAATGCCATGAAACTTGTTTGTTATGTTTCTTTGCGATTATGCGGTCGCAGTTTCCTTAGAGATAGATTTCTTCTGGTTTTGATCCATGATTACGCAGGGTAATACTTGGTCGAACAAGTAATAAAGTGGATTTAAGTCAGGTATGTTACAGGTCTGAAATTCTCGATCAACTACCACGACTACTCGAGCTCTATCTTATTTGGACTATGATTTGCAATTGATATATCTAGCAGCATGAAAATAATGAAAAGAATAAAGATATGTAAACTAAAGAACAAAATGAAATAATGCTTAAAACTAAAATAAAATTAAAGAAATAGCGTCGGTTAGTTTTTTTTTTTTTTTTTTTTAAAGGGCATTGAATTTACAACTGTTGTGAAACATCAATTCCTGCAGACAACTCTGTAGCTTTACTTCATGAACCTCAGATTTAGAATCCGTCCAAGGAAGAAGGTAATGCCAAGTGGATCTCTCCGTAATGACACATTTCATTATCTAATCTTCCCTGTTTCTTTCAAAGACAGAGTATTAGATAACTACTTTTAATCTGAGTTGCCTTTTTTTAGAAGATTGTTTTTCTTTTCAATACTTATTGAACATGGTGTAAACCTTAGCTCCTACAGACATGGAAGCTAAGCATGGGTTTACACTATCACTAGTTTCTCATCCTGAAATTGGAGCAGTTCATTCTTTCCTTGATTAGATCCTTGCTAACACGGAGATTGAACTTCTTGTTCGAGATCGAAGAACTCTGCTCATTTAATTGATAAGTCATTCAACTCATTCTCGGTTTCAAATTGAGAAAGAAGATTTATCGATTAAATTCACAAGCCCATTAGATCCTGATGTAGGTTCGCATACCCTTGAGAGATAGTTGAAACTCTCGGGAATGCCTTCTGTGTCACTCAGAGGACCTCCTGGAAATCAGAGTATGAAACAATCCTAATACAGGTATAGGACATTAATATTTGGTCCCGGCTCTAACAATAAACAAAACCGATGGCCAGTTCGAGGCGAAGTTCGATGGGCTACGATAAATTTACGTAGAAAAGATAAATTCTAACAACGGAGTAAATTGACGGAAGAATTTGGGTTTCTAAATTGCTTCATTACTGCTTGCTTGTTGGCTCTCACGATCAAAAGAACTACGCATGCATCCCAGCTGGAAGTTTGAATTCCAAAATTTGTTTGGACTTCAAGCGAACCGAGCCGATAATTTGAAGAAAATAATCATTACGCATTGGCTTCCAGCGACAACTAACATCGGATCCGAAATTCAAATGAAATAGCAATCTACTCTAATCTAATCTAAAATAACGGAAAACAAAGAAAAAAAAAGAAAATTAAACTACACACGAGCCTTGACTGCCAGGACTTCTCTTTCTAAAGCGCGAAGTGCTTTCTTTGATGCAATTTAGCATTGTTATAGGGTTTTGGAAGTTGGGCTATTTGAATGCACCCTGTTGTGGTTTCAAAATAAGCGCCCGTTGTTTGTTCATGTCGCGACTCCATTTACGTATCGCGACCTTGACAAATAATCGCGCGACCTCTCTTTCCGCGTAAACTTCAACATTCTGCTTATAGGCGCTATTTTGATGTCGACTTAAATCATCGTCAGCGACTTCACCTTCACATTATGATCTCTTTTGAAATTAACGACTTGATCATACGTCGTGACGCCGTTTTTATTATTCGTCATGTCATGAAGCTTTTATACGAGTAGCGACTTGCATTTTAACACGCTGGATCTGATAACCAGCGGCCAGCTAAATGGCGTCGCGACCTTCTCCTTATAATTGATGTCCGCGACCACTAAGCCGCCATTAGCGACTTCACCTTTACGTGTTATGGGCGCTCTTTTGAGGTCGCGACTTCCAATCATCGTCGCGACTTGGCGTTCAATAACATAGGCTCTTTTGATGTCGTGGAAGCTTTTCTTTTTTCGTGACTTGTCTTCAGCATCTCTTGGATATGATGTCGCGACAGCTGAATGACGTCGCAACCTTCGTCTTCTGATAGCCATGACTACTGGAAGGGCGTGTGACCTTCTTTCATTTATGGCGATGTCGATACAAAGGGCGTCGACTTCACCTTTACTAGCGATAGCCGCGACCACTAAATGGCGTCGCGACTTCACCTTTCTTCAAGCGATAGCCGCGACCGAAGGGCGTCCACGACATCTTGATTGTTTGATGTCTCTACTCACATTACAGCATCGCGGCCTACATGTTCGGTATAACGAGAAAATGCTTTTGTCGTAACTGTCGGTGTCGACCTGTGTCTTGCTAAGCTTTCAGTTACATCGCGACCTCCGAGTGGTCTCCGCGACATCACATGCCACTTCTTCATTAATTCTTGAGTACCGTCGATTTGGGTTCTGTTTGCGACGGTATTCTTCATTGCATCCAGGTCGCGAAATCAAGTCCTTTCTTTGAAGTGGTCACGACTTCTTTTACTTGAGAAAATTTGTTCTTGTGGCTTTGTAGACGGCTCCTTGTCGCGACCTCATGGTGGTGTCCGCGACATCATTTATATCTTTTGGTGTCGCTGACATCGCAATGATGTCATACGACATGGCTCTTCGTTGGCGCTTCTTTTAATCTCGACCGAGTCATTCTTTGTCTCAACTTCTTTCTTGAGTCAGCGAGCTTCCACTTGTTCATTCTTGATTTCTTCTTCAAAATAAATTTGTTCTTTGTCGTGACTTGAAAATTCTTTGGAAAGTGCTCTTCATCGCTACTTAATTTCAGTTTTACTTCAGATCTGCTGCGGTGATTTCTTATGATTTTGCTAAGAAATTTGATTTTACTGCGTATTTTCCTATAGGTGAATTTGATTCAATTATCGGTTTTACTTGCTTGACAATTCCAGCGTTATTCTCATTATAAACTCAGAAAAATGGATTGAAATCTCATGAGTTTTGGACTCATCAAATTCCCCCGAACTTAAAATTTTGCTTGTCCCAAGCGAAAAAGAAAGAAATTGTTTGTCCTCAAACAAATAGGCTTAGAAAATTTTTGAGGACATTTTTCTAATTTATTCCACATTCTTTTTCATTCCACCCTTCTGATCTGGAATTAAGAGATATCACTATTGTTTCAAATTTCAGTTTTGATGCAAGAACAAGGCATAGTGTACTTCTATTACAAAATTTCTTGATGACAATGTATTTTAAGCAGTTTATTTAACAAGTATTAATTACATTTGTGTGTGCAGTCCTCCAATCCTTTTCAGCCATGTTGAACTTAGTTAATCTTCCTGGGAGTTTCTTAGACAGTTTATCAAAATTATATGCTTGTTTTTCATATTGATCTCCACTAAATTCAACCTTCAAAATCAATGAGGTCTTTCAGGCTTGTAATGTTGGGCTTAGGTAATTGGGTAGATAATGGAAAAATTTAGGTTGTAAATTACCCAGTTTCCATCTTGTCTCTACATTGTTGCCTCCAACTTTCTTCCTTTTTCTTCTTTGTTCCTTTCTGATTCTCCTTAATCTTAGCCTGATTCCTCTTTTTGAATTCTTTTGTAGATTTCAATTTTTCCATATGTACTTGATTCAGGCATATTCCTTTGTTCTTTAACTCCTTTGCTTTTATTTCTCTAAGACTTGGAATAGTGCAATGTTTTGTCTTCTTAGGCTTTCTATTACTCTTAGAGAACTTTGGGCTAGCAACTCCCATACCAGTTGGCATTAGGGTGCTAGGTGTTAAAACACCCCTACGAGCTTAATTGTTCAAGAGAAATAGGCCACAAGACAAAACTTATTCCTTGTTTCACTAACTTCTGCTTCTTTACTTCTTCAACCCCTTCTTGTCAAAAATTTGAAATATTATTCCCCAAACTTGTTTCTTCCTTTATACTAAACTTTTTTGACCTGGCTTGGATAATTTGGGTTCTTTCTGGGTTTATTGCAAGGAAAGAGAAATTTCGGTTTTCAATTCTTTGTTTTATTGAAGAAATAAGGCTTATTTAGCTCAAATCAGAGACTAGAGAATATGCTTAAGCATATTTTGAGGAGTAGGCTTAAAAGGCTCAAGCTGCGAGGATGGCCTCTATCATTTCCTATGTTGGTTGTTTCACCTAGGATTTCGCCTCAATCAATAATCAAACAAGTTCTAGAATTTGTGGTCCCCAAATCCTGAATTCACAGAAGATGCTCACAATTCTGTCAAAAGTTTCATAGTTTGTTGACCAATGTCTAATATTATTTCTTCAAGACTTGTACTTATTCCTTTGTATACTTACATTATTTTAACCAAGTATTTTGTTCTCATTGATAACCAATTTTTCCAATTTTTGCAACTAAACTGAATCTAAACAGAACAGTAAATACTCCTAATTCCAGTTTCTTTATTCATGCCCTGATTTTGCAATTATTTGTGTTCAAGTTTATCTCCTAGTCAAACTACTTCAACTAGTTCAAGCAAGCAATAAAATAACAATAAAATCTAAGCGCAATGACAAACATTTCCTTTTTCTAAATTTTTCTTGTTTTTATTCATAATGTGATGCAACGATTGAAACGACAATCGGGAAGGGGGAAAGAAGGATAAATCAATGGGAGGATCATCTTTTTCTTTTGAGGAGGAAGCCAATGTTGGGAGGATCGGATCGAAGTAGCAGTTAGGAAAGGAATTTGGGAATTTCATTTCCACTCTCTTCTTCTTCTTGTCCATTTTTCCCATTACATGCGCTCTTGAGGATCAATTCATTTGTGGGGATTAACTTTTATTCAGATCATCTTGCCTCGTACCCAGTGTGTTCATTGTCGTTCCATTCGGAGTCATGACTTCTAAAAATTTGGAAAGATTGTGTTGATCAAATCAATTTTCAAACGGACTTTTCTTCTAAGGCATCTTTATCATCAAGCTCTTGATCTACATCCTTCGTCGCTTTTAGAAATCCTTGAACATTGACATATTTAAGAACTTGAATCCCTTGATCTGCTCCTTAGTCTTGGCTTCTTGATCTGAATCCCTCTCCTTTATGAGTTTTAGGAGTTGAGAGTCACGATCATATTGATTGTTGTAGAATGATTCATGGTTTAGCTTTAACTTCTTGATCTTGATCTCTTGTCCTCCCTTTCCTTCTTAAATTTTTCCTCTTGATGTTCCCGGGATCTTTTCATCTCCTCTTCCTTACGCTCATCTCTTCTTCCATTGTTGATCTCTTCTTTTCATCTCAGCTTCATCAGTATATTCTCTTATGTTCATCTCTTCTTTAATGTTGATCCCTTCTTTTCAATTCTTTTCATAAACCTCTTCTACGAACTTTTCTTTGGGGTTCATTTCTCTTCTCTTTCTTCCATGCTCTTAAGATTGAGCGAGCATTTCCATTATTGATTATTGCCACAAACCACTAGGCTTTCACGGGTTCTACGAAACTATGAGCCTTGGGGAGGGTGACGAGTGGGGTTGAGAAATCTATTGGGTTTCTTTCTTCTTGCTCTCTATCCTCTAGAAACATAAAAGTATTCCCTTCTTGATGTGCTTCTAGATTTTCTTCTCCCTGCTTTGCCACCAGAATGGTGTCTTCTTCCTGTATTGCATTTTCATTTTCATCCCTTGAATCTGTTTCTACTATGACCCCCTTTTTCTTTTGATTCTTTGGCCCCTTGCTGACTCCCGTCAGGGTGAGTGGTGAAATCTTTGGGCACTCTTCTTCTTCTTCCCAAGTTCCCTTCACACCAGCCCTAATACATAGCCTTGTGATGGTTGCTGGGTGAGGGATCAATCCCCTTTTATTACCTCCATGGTACCTCATTATAGAATTTTCAATAACTGTTCGAGCATCAATCTTGTACCCCTTCAGTATGGCATAGAGAAGGATTGCTTCTTGTTCTCTTACGTGCTTGGTAGGGACCATAACGAGAGGATGAAATAGAACCACACCTTTGCCTCCCCAGTCAGTCTCCCACCTTTCGAGGTCTTTTGCTCTCTCCTTTTCCTTTCTTCCACTGCCCTTTACCGTCTGTTAATTTTCTCGGAAGCTTCTCACGGTTAGGGTTGTTCATCAGCTTCTTGAATTTTGATCCATTCTTCTGTACTTCCATCCCATACATCTCATTAATAGTCTTAGCTCTATAAGGCACCCAAGCTCCTCGACATAAAAGCAGGAGTTCTCCTTCCTCAACCAGTTAGATAAATTCTTGGACGGCTAGCGCATAAACCGGACTTTGATGTTGCGAGAATTCTCCCCCACCCTCTTTTTCTCTATCAATTCCTTGAAAGGTGAGATGAGTTAGGTAAACCTCTTTCTCTGCAATCCCTTTCGGCCATAGTGCTTTTCAGACGGAAGCTTCTTAAAGCGAACTCGTCTTCCTCTTCTTCTCTTTGCTTTTCCTTTCCCTTCTTCCTTGTGGCTGGTTGAACTTACGGATTAGACGGCTGTTCTCCTTTTCGGGTTCAGATGAACTTCCCCTTGATGCGAGTATACTCCTCCATGATTTCGCTCAGTTTGGGATGAGGTTGAAGGTCGGCCATTAGAGAAATCGGAAGGTTTTAGGAAAAGTTCGAATTTAAGGGTTTTAATTGGGAACTAGAGAATATGCGAAGATGAAAGGTTGTATTTGCTTCAAGAGGAGATGGTAGTGGAGGAATTTCTCATGATTGCAATTCAATTATTGTGTTTGTCTTTGTTGCTTCATTTATTTGTGTTTGTCGTGACTTTAATTTGGCTGCGATTGGTAATGCGTCGATGCCCAGGGCAAAATTAAAAGTTACCCAGCTAGCATACTTGTCTCTGATGTCGCGACTTATTCTTGTTTGTCGCGACATAAATGCTTAATGGAGGACCAGTTATCATCTTCAGTGCGCGACGCTCCAGTGTTGATAGTTGGTTGTGACCCTCGCCCTCTTGAATGGTTCTTATCGACCTCGAAGTTGAGTCACGACCTCAAATTCTCACCGACCTCCCTATTTATGTCGCGACATAAATTTTTGGTGCGCTACACATTGCCTTGTTCTTCCTTGATCTTGCCCGACTAAGTTGCGACCTCAGCTTACATCGCGACCTCAATTTACTGTCAGCGACATAAAATCACAGTGTGACTTAGATCTTACTACAAGGTGATAGTGGAACATCATAATTTTCCTTATTAATTTTGTTCTTAGCATCCATTTAATCATTTGCAGCAATTCAAAAATTACATTCTGTTAATTTCCACGGAATTTATGTAGGAGAAAAGTACTCCCCTTTTCGAGTTGCTCACGTCTTTGTGATCTTTGGAGTTGTCTAGAGTTTGTTCTTTCATGAGCCTTTTGATTCTTCATCATATTAACAATTCCAAAAAGGGATTAAGTGTCTATTCTTGGCAGTTTCTAGAATCATGACTAAGTAAAAAGAATTTCAAGCAGTAGCTAATAAAAAAAAATTCGAAGTCATATAAAGAAACTAAAAATCTATATGGGTTGCCTCCTGTGAAACTCCGTTTTGGTCTTTATTTGGATAAGTGTTTAAACTTTCTCTCTTTCAATTCTGAGTTGGAGTTCTTCATTTTTCTTTCTCCCTCTTGGGATAGTGTTCAATCTTTGCCATTAACTTTGAATTCTTCCCGGCATCGATCTGAGTGTTCTTGCTCCATAGATAGTATTTGACACCCTTTGTATATGGTCCCTCCATTTTGATTTATTTCACAGAGAATGAAATCTTAATGCAGGTTCAACGACCAAGACCTTATCTGCTCCCGAACTCTTTCTCAGTCTTTGATCATTTTGTTTCTTTGTCTTATCCTTGTATATTCTAACATGTCATAGGCTTAGTTTCTCGGTTCTTCAGTTCATTAGTTGGGCTTGATCTTGTACAATCTTGAAATCGGAGATTCAATTTAGTATTTGTAAGCTTTGTATTCAGTTCAAGAGGAAGTGACATGGTTTTTCCAAAGACAAATCTGTATGGGGACATTCGATGGGAGTTTGTGATCCTGCCATGCATAATGCATCATCGGCTTGAGGGCCAAATCCTTCACACTAGAACTCACAGTCTTTCGAGAATTTTCTTTATTTCTCTCTTTGTTCATTTGACTTGCCCATTGTTTGAGGATGATAAGCCAAACTCAATAATGTTTGATACCTGTCACTCAGTAGAGTTTGTCAAACACCTTATTTATAAAATAAGCCCTCCGTACTTTAATTACTAGTTAAGATTGTCCAAGTCACTTCAGCTGCCAAAACTTACATGCGCATTGGCACATCATTCTTGGAATATTTCTTTGCCCACCCATTTGATACATAATCCACGGCTAAGTATGTATATATTTCAATAAATGGAAAAGGCCACGGCAAATCATTCCCGTGTTAAACAATTGCTCTGGGATACCTTCTGGTGCTCTCTGTGTCTTTTTCTTGATATTTCCCACATTGCGCATTGATCCTGCTTT
Organism: Tetrastigma voinierianum; assembly: GCA_016808115.1. NCBI lineage: Eukaryota > Viridiplantae > Streptophyta > Magnoliopsida > Vitales > Vitaceae > Tetrastigma > Tetrastigma voinierianum. Next base: position 1,313,599 of record JAEQBH010001275.1, on the reverse strand, counting down.
TACTGAATTAAAGCAGTCCTTAAAAATTGTGACCAAGCGCAAATCCCATTGGAGAATTTTGTGACTGTTTTATCTCTGTAAGTGTCCTCCGTAAAAGGTGATGCCTTGTTTATTCTTGTAAAATCTTTAGCACAGCAAAGCTACGGTACACGTCTCCTTATAATCAAATCAACTCCTCTTTTGACAAATATAGATGTGCGGATGTAATACTTCTTTGTCAATCCATCTTTTTATTGTGGCGTGAATTACAGTGGCATAATTCCATGGCTAAAAATTCCACCAAATATCGATACGGGGTGATTAGATGTGGTAAATAACTATCATCGGAAAAATTTTGCTATTTCTCTTCCTTTTCTTTATGCAGTGGTTACTCTCTTGACCAGTGATCAGCTATCACATTATCCTTGCCTTCTTGTCTTTAATTTCTAAATCAAATTCTAAATATTTTGGTGATCTTGGCACCTTCCTTCTTTGTATTCAATATTTAATTTAGCCATGATCGGTGTGTATAACAACATGGACCCCAAAATATATGGCCTGAATTTTTTCACATGCAAACACTATTACTGACATCTCCTTTTCGTTATTAGAGTAATTTTCTTGTGCTTCATTAAAGGTTTTGCTACAGTAGATGGCTTGTTTGCTTTTCATCTTTACGTCCCGATACAACTCCCATTGCAAAAGTAACGGCATCACACATGATCTCGGAATTCTCTGAATTTCCAATCGGTTTTGCCTGATGGAGCTTCCACTAGTGCGGTTGATTACTTGAATGCTTTTGGCTGAGATTCATGAAATAAAACTTACTATCTTTCTCCGGTAATCTGCATGAGTGTTGGCAATTTTGAGAAATCTACGATCGTCTTCTATAAAATCGGCATGTCCTAAAGAAACTTGATTCAGCGAAATTTGTAGTGGGTGGCATTAGGTCTCTTATAATTGAAACGCTGCTTGATCTACTTGAGCCACTGGCTGCGAGAAACCATATTACCCCAGACAATCCCTTACCTTGAACCATAAAATGGCATTTTCCCGATTCGAGCTAGATTTTGTCTTTGCACCTTTGAAGTACTGTCCCCAGGTTATGCAGGCATTGTTCAAAGCGGATCCATACCTTTGTAAAATCATCCATGAAGATCTCATGCTTTACCACGCTAGATCAGAAAATATAGACATCATGCATCTTTGGAAGGTACCAGGGCATTACGGTCAAATGGCATTCTTCTAAAAGCAAAAAGTACCAAATGGGCATGTAAGTGGTTTTTCTCCTGATCTTCGGTCTGATAAGCTATTTGGTTATATCAGGAGTATCCATGAAAGCGAAATGAGGTGTCACGCCTTGACCTATCAGGCATTTGATCGATGAAAGGTGAGAAATGATCCTTTACGGTTTGTAGTATTCAATTTTTACGTAGTCGATACAAACCCTCCATCACATCGCAGTTCTTGTAGGGAATAAGTTCATTCTTTTCGTTTCGATTCTGATGAATCCACACTCTTGGGAACCACGTATCTTTGAAACACCCGAAGCGCCGATATAGCATATATAAAACACTGCATTTAACCATTTCGAACTTCTTTTAAATGACTTCTTTCTGTTGGTTCAGCCTCCTTTGATGCTTTCAGCGAAGTTTTGCATTATCTTTGACAATATTTTGTACTATTACAAATGAAGGCGATACCTTTGGATCTTAGTGGCGAAGCATTCGCTTCCTTGTATTTTCTCAAAATTTGACAACACGTTCTTCGACAGTCAATGCGGTGATATGATAAGCAGTTTTCTCTTTTAAACAAAACTCATATTTCAAGCCATTTGTAACTCCTTGATATTAGCCCTTTTGCCTTCTTTTCGCGCCCATGAGTTTCTTTGTTTTACAGTGCTCACTTCATCTTAGCGTTTTCATTTATACTTGAAATTTGTTTCATTATTAAACAAATTTGAAGCGAACTTCCACGATCAAACTCTCGAAAGTCTTGAAAATTCATCTCAATTTCATTGATAGAGTTTTGAATGATACATCGAAATTCACTTCATCATTGAAGGCTATTGCTTCTTACGACCATACTATTGTCTTCCTCTACGCTAGGATGTTCCGGACTCCTATTAATATTAAAATGCCTTGCTTCATTCCAGCCACACAGTGTCGAGTTCACCTTCTGTACGTCAATCAAGGCAACTCCTGTTGCTAGAAAAGGTCTTCCCAGCAACAGAGGAACTTGAGGATCTTATCACGTACGCATGATAACAAAATCTTGGGAAAATGAATTTCCCTGACCTTGGCGAGTACATCTTCGAGAATGCCCTGCAGTTTGTGCCCATTATTCTATGTATCTGTAAAGTAATTCTTTGTTGGGGTTAGTTCCCCGAAACTAAGTCTACTTTCAGCCCGATAGGGGCATCAAATTTATCTTATACAGAGTCACATAAAGCTTTCTTGAACTCACATTTCTGCTAGAGGAAGCAGGAATAGTGACGCCGAGGAGTCTTTCATCTTTCTTTGGGAGCTTAGGGCATGGATAATGGCATGAAGCTTGATCAAGTTAACATATACCCTCCTCGAAGCTATCTTTCTTTTCTTGTTCAGCACCTCCTTGAAATTTTTTTGCATAAAGAAGGCATTTATTGATGCTTATACATAAATCGGATGTTTATTTCTATTTTCTTGAAAATATCCAAGAATTTAGAAAACTGTTATTCTCTTTTTGACTTCTGAAGTCTTTGTGGGAATGACCTTTGCGGGAGCATAATTTGAGTACTCCTTTCTTTTCGGGTCCTTTCTTTCATACGTTATTCGAGTACATTCTTCTCTTCTTTCTTTTGATCTCTTCTTTCTGCCTCGTCTCTTCGTTTCTACTTATTAACTACATTCTTTGCTCAAATCCTTCTACTTCTCCAGATTGAATTGCCATGCAGTCTTTAGGGTTTCTTAGGTGTACTAGGGAATGTTCCCTTGTTACGATTGGGCATATTCGGGAGCGATGCCACCGCGTGTCTCTGGTGCCGGTGAAGCAGCGCATTCTTGAGTATCGGGTATCTCAGAACGAAAGTTTTAGAGTCGGATAGTTTCGATCATGGAATTGTATGGCCTCTTGTTATCCCCATGAACTACGAATTTGTTCCTCGAAATGGTTGGGTTCTCCTCGACCACGGTATTCATTACGCCCTGCCCTCCTTCTTTGCTGTGGATGTGGTATTTCTTGATATCCTTGTTATTGAGGTCTTGTCCACATAGCAGGCATGTGGCCACCCCTCCACCATATGAAATTCTCATGGTTCCTCGATCTGGATTAAAGTGTATGGGCGGAGTTAGGATTTGGCTTGAAATGATAACTCCTTTGCTCGTTCCATTATAGCCTCTCTCGACACCATAAAAATCTTCTTACGTTGGCACATCGGCACTTAACTCTCGTCGATTCTCTTTCTCTTGCTTCTATTTCATGAAGCGTGTGCATCCTCTCTTGTTTGTCCATCCCCATGCATTATAGCATCCAACTTACCTCATGGTTTATCACATCTTGCTCATTTACATGACCCATTTCCTGCACTACTACCTCTTGAAAACTGGATTAGACTTTCATATTGCATTTGCCGGAGTCCTCTATCAGATCTACTTGCCTCTTCAGCGCACTTTTAACCCAGATGCTCCACGGCGCGAAGCATGATATACCCTTGGATGTATCATTGAGCATGATACACTATATCCATACGGGTCTTCAAGTCTATTCCATGCGGTAGGCACCTCTTGACCATCTTTTGGAATCTTTCCCAAGCGACATACGGGCTACATCTTCCACTTGTTGGAATAATTATCTCTCTTCGTCTCTCTGAGTGGGGTGGAAGAATATACGCCTAAGTAAGCTTCTGACTCTTCCCAGTATCAGCGAGAACCATATGGTAATGATTTTGCATACCATGTGTTTGCTATGTCTCTCAAAGAAAATGGAAGATATGGTTTTATCACCTCACGGTCTCACGAGTTCGGCTTCACTTTATTAGCCATCTGAAATCTTTGGGTACTCATTTTGGGTCTTCGATTGGGATGACCGGTAAGCGTCATTCTTGAACCATTGTAATTAAGGTGACTTTAGTTCAAAGGTGAACATCCCTTTGTAGAAGACGTGATTGCAAAATACTCTTCTTGAATAATAAAAGCCTCGGAGAAATCCTCCATTGTGTCGGTAATGGGTCTTGGCTGTAGCGTCTCGTTCCTCTGTTTGGTCATGTCTCTTACACGCCGCCATTGCGTTTTACGCTCTTTTTGTCTTTTCTTAAGCTCTGGCGTTCTCTCCAGTCGATTAATACCTGGCGGAATCGGTCGGATCTGTTTCCTATGCATTAAAGGTTCTCCTGAAATAAGCATACTCCATATTAATAGGATTAGTCAAACTGCTTAAATATTTTCAACATGGCATTAAGATACAGTGACTAATGTAGTCAGCGAAGCTATTTTTGTTCTTTTCTTAAAAATGTCAATTAGTATTTCCTTCTTTCGTCGAATATTGATCTAATTAATTATTTTGATCCGACAACGGCGCCGAAAACATTCCTTGGACGAGACATTTACAAATTTGTAATATATTAAAGGACTAATACAATCAGCCCAAATAATGCCCACTTAAGGCTTGTTTGTTATAATTTCTTTGCAATTATGCGATTTAAAGCGGTTTTCCTTCGTAGATCGATTTCTTTACGGTTTTGATCCATGATTAAGTGTGCGGATCGAACAAGTAATAAAGTGGATTTAAGTCGAGATGTCGATCCCACAAAGATCTCGAAATTCTCAATCAACTACCACGACTATAAACTCCATCTATTTGGTTTATAGTTTGCAATTGATATATCCCTAGCAACCTTGAAAATAATGAAAGAATAAAGATATGTAAACTAGAACAAAATGAAATAATGCTTAAACTAAAATAAAAATTAAAGAAATAGGCGATCGAGTTAAGTTTTTAAAGGGCATTGAAAAAATACAAGCTTGTTGTGAAACATGTCAATTCTGAGACAACTCACAGCTTTACTTCATGAACCTCAGATTTAGAATCCGTCCAAGGAAGAAGGTAATGCCAAGTGGATCTCTCCGTAATGACACATTTCATCATCTAATCTTCCCTGTTTCTTTCGAAGACAAAGTATTAGATAACTACTTTTAATCTGAGTTGTCTTGTTCTTGGTATTTTTCTTTTTCCAATCTTCATACCGGAGACATGGTAGCAGCATAGCTCTGGGCATGAAACAAGCATGGTTTACTATCGGTTTCTCATCCTCAAAAATTAGAACAGTTCATTCTTTCCTTGATTAGATCCTTGCTAACACGGGATTGAACTACTTTGTTCGAATCGAGGCGAGCTCTACGCTCATTTTAATTGATAAGTCATTCAATAGTCTCGGTTTCAGACAGAAGAAGATTTATCGATTAGAATTCCTAAAAAGCCCATTAGATCCCCAATATTAGGTTCGCATACCCTTGAGAGATGGTTCAAACTCTCGGGAATGCCTTCTACATGTCACTCGAGAGGGCCTCACAGAAATGGAGTATGAAACAATCCCCTGTCACAGTATAGGACACTAATATTTGGATCGAGATACAACAATAAACAAAACCGGCAGCTGATTAAAGGCCGAAGTTGGTGGGCTGCGTGGGAATTTACGTAGAAAAGATAAATTCTAACTGTGGAGTAAATTCAACGGAGTGGGTTTCTAAGGTACTTAATTATAACGACATCTCTGATCAAGACTACGTAAATCTGACTGGAGAGTTCGAATTCCAAAATTTGTTTGGACTTCAAGCAGCCCAGCGATAATTTGAAGAAAATAATCGTGCATTCGGCTTCAACTTCAACAACTAACATCCGGATCAGGAAATTCAAATGAAATAGCAATCTACTCTAATCTAATATAAAATAACGGGGAAAACAAAGAAAAAAAAAAAAAAATTCAGCGGGCCTTAGAAGCTGCGGACTTCTCTTTCTAAGCCGCCAAGAGAAATTTGCTCTCCAGTCAACATTGCATTATTTATAGGAGTTTGGAAGTTGGGCCTAACCGATGCACTATTTGTGGATTTCAAAATAAGCGCCCATTTGTTTGTTCGTGTGGCGACTCCGTTTACGTGCCGCGACCTTGACTTGATGTCGCGACCTCTCTTTCGCGTCGTGACTTCACTGTTCTGCTCATGAGCTGTTTTGATGTCGCGACTTCAATCATACGTCGCGACTTCACCTTTCTGCATTGTGATCTCTTTTGAGGTCGCGACTTCAATCATACGTCGCGACCCGTTTTGTTGAATGCAGCCGGCTTTAATCACGGTAGCGACTTGCATTTAACACCCCTTTGGATCTGATGTCACGACCGCTAAATGACGTTGCGACCTTCTTTCCTTATAATTGATGTCGCGACCACTAAATAACGTCGCAACTTCACTTTCTGTGTTGTGAGCTCTTTTGAGGTTGCGACTTCAATCATCACGTTGACTTGATATTATGCTATGACTCTTTTGATGTCGTGGAAGCACTTCTATTAGTGCGTGACTTGTCTTGACATATCTCTTGGATATGATGTCGCGGCATTAATGATCTCATGATCGCCATTCTTTCTGAGTTGATGTCGCGACTATTTGCGAAGGGCGTGCGACCTTCTTCATTAGCAGCGATCTCGCGTGCCCAAAAGGGCGTGCAGCGACTTCACCTTTACGCCGGCCCGATGTCGCGACCACTAAATGGCGTCGCGACTTCACCTTTGCTTATTTGTGTCATGCTCTGTATCGCATTCTCTCATTCAGTGTTTGATGTCTCTGTCTGTTCTAGCTGTCGCGACATATGTTCGACCTCTTTGAAAATCTTTTTGTCGTAACTTCACAATCGGTGTCGACCTCGTATCTCTTGCTAGCTTTGATTACATCGCTGACCTCGAAGTGGTGTCGTGACATCTGTCACCTTCTTCATTAATTCTTGGTGTTAAAATGCGATTTGCGGAGTTTAATTTGGAGCGGTGTTATTATTCATTACTTGTCAAGATCAGTGACATCAAGTCCCTTTCTTCGAAATTAGTTAGAGCTTTTTACATGAAAATTTGTTCTTGTGGCTTTGTAGACGGCTCATATCAGCGACCTCATGGTGGTGTCAGCATCATTTATATCCTTTTGGTGTGTCGCGACATCGCAATGATGTCGCGACATGAACTCTTCATTTGTTGCTTCTTTTAATCTCGACTAAGTCATTCTTTGTCTCAACTTCTTTCATCAAATCCACGACTTCACTTGTTCATTCTTGAGTTTCTTCTTAGCTTGAATTTATTCTTGTCGTGACTTGAAATTATTTAAGCCCCTTTCTTTCACATCGCGACTTAATTTCAGTTTTTATTCAATTGATGTGTTTGATTTCTTATGATTTTAATTTGATTTTCTGCTGTATTTTCCTGCAAATTGGAATTTGATTCAATTATCAGTTTTCTGCCAACAATTCAACGTTATTCTCATTATAAACTCAGAAAAATGGATTAAAAATCTCATGAGTTTTTGGACTCATCACCACCTCAGGAACCTTTCAAGTTGCACTTCGTAAGACTGCGCGACGTGAGGCCGTCGAGAGGGGTGTCTTCTTTGAGGTGAATACATTCTTCAGCATTTCGGGTTGAGGTGGTCCCACTTGATCCACGGCGTTCCTGCGTCTTGTCGGGGATCACTCTCTATTCCCTCTCTTCTCCTCGCCAGGGATCACATCCACATGCATGCATCTCTTGGGACGTTCTCTTTTATAGCCCTGCTCTTTTCCTTACCAGGTAGAAGAGCTTCTTTGCTTGGACAGGAGGGCTTCTTCGTCGTTGATATACTTCTCTATTTTGGCAAGGACCTCGGCCATGCTGGCCCGGTTGGATGGAGAACATTCAAATCTTTTTCGTACACTGACCTTGCAATGAAAGTAGAGCAGCCGAACTTCTCATCGAGGATATCACCTTTAAGCGACTCCGTATTAAACCTTTGAACATATGACCTCAGGCTTTCTTGAGAGCTCTGTTTTATGGTCAAAAGGTGATAACCGGGTTCTGTCGCGTCCTTGCTCAGAATCGCTTCGGGAGGCGAATGCGATGGAGAGTTACGTGAGCGATGAAGACGAAGAGCCGGCGGGATCTGTTAAACCCGGGCCAATGTTGGGCCCTTTAGTGTGATAGCGAAGCTCTTGCATCGTACGGGGTCTTGATATCCATGTAGTTTCCTCTGATTTTTATACGTATTGAGGTGGTCTATGGGGTCTTTTGTCGTCCCGAGCGTCCCCAGATTTGCGGCGTGCGGATTTTGCGGAAGGAAGTGTAGCGCATTGGTGAATGGAAATTCGGTTTGTTGCACCGGGCGTCCATGGGCTGGGCTGACTACTGCAGTACCTTCATGTGGGCGATTTCTTCTTTGAATCTCACTGAACCTTTGCTCCACTACCTCCTGGGTTGCAATCCTTCCAGGTTGGTAGGATCATGCTCCACTGAGTGCGATAGTTCCCTTCTCTGTCGCTCATAAGTGAAGTAGGGTGTTGCTCTTCTTGGATAACAGGGTTTTGGTCTTTTCGAGCTTGTCGTGTCTCCTAGGGGCGTCGTATTTGCCTGGTGAGTTGTTCCAAATCTTTCAGCAAGTGTTGGTTGGTGGCGCGAAGCGCCTCCACCTCGTTCGTGTTGGCTTACTTGTCTCGCGTGCCTCAGAAATTCGATCCACCCGCGGCTGGTCTTGCATCCTTGGAGGATTAGGCGTTGCTCTGCTTGTGTTACGGGTTAATACCATCGGTCGTTGAGGTCGGCTTTATTTGTAAAGGCTGTTGTTCCCTGACGGCCTTGAGCTAATGATGCTTTTTCAAGCAAGATTGAGGCACAGCGTCTTTGGATTTCTTCTGGCCCGATTAAGACTGCGGATGTCGGGCTCTCTACAAGCAAGAAACAAAGGATCGACGGGGCTCGCCGGTTGCCCTCTTTTGATACGCTAAGTCAGTTCTTTCCGGTGGAAGAGAAGATCAACTGCTTAGAGAATGAGTTTTTTGCGCATATGTCTGCGTACCTTTCACTTATGGGGTGGCCCGGTATTTATAATGGATGATCATGACAACTTTCCTAATTGGACGGTGACACTGAATAGTATGTTTCCTAGTCGGATGATGACACTGATTTGTGCCACAGTAGGTGTTATGAATCAATAAATTTTATATCCTAAATCCTGTGCCGTGACGGAGTTGCGCGGTATAGTGGCTCCCAAGATTGTTTTTCTGAGGATGGAGTTTCTTAAATCTGTGGATTTATTGAAGTGCTTAAACTGGTGAATTTAATTTGGATTTTGGGTTTTTGTAGAAACAGGGGGGTATAATGGTTGGGTGGTCGGAAATTGAAAATAAATTGAAGAAAAATAATAAAAGAAATGTCCTTGAAGTATCAGGCCACTGGGCTGAGGTCCTAAGGCGACTGAGAGGTCCTCGGGTTCATTTCCTCGCGTTGGGGAGGATGACCTATAGTCATTTCCCAAACCGGATCTTCATTTAGCTTTAAGAACTAAACCCTAAAATTTTCCCTCTTAAAAAAAACAACATTTATTGATCATTCATGGTCCCGGCAGTGAAAATCATTCCTCTTTGATCTACTCTATAGTGACTCGTAAGAGGCATTCGCGGAATCTCGGTGGATCTGTGGTAGCATCCACTAAACCCCGAAAAAGTGCCAAATCATGCAGTGGTGAGGCACATCTGAGGATTTAAACCTAGTGTGAGAGATAGAACCATAAATGACAAAAAAAAACGTATGCGTTAAAAATAAAGGACCAACAGTTTACCTTCGTAGCCGCGGCGTGCTGCGCTTCGAGGAGGAAGGGCCTTAGCTAACATCTGCGAGTTGTCATCCTCGAGGAGGAGTGTTTACTTGTGAAAAAGGAGAAAGTGAGGGAAAATGGAGAGAAAGAAAGAAAGGCGACGGGAGGGGCTCCCTGGCTTCCCCAAAATTTATTGACTAAGTTTGGCGTACAAACTTGCTGGGCTTAAATAGGTGCTCAAGTGTATATGAAGTTACAAAAAACGAAATGAAAGCCATTACAAGGGGACAAATTTGGGAAAGAAATCAAAGAGGAACAAAGGCACAAATTCAGCAGGCGTGAGGAATTCAATAGGGCACCAGGATGGAATAGTGGTGAATTGTGAAAACGATCTTTGAGATGAGCGATGCGTGAAACATTCTGAGTGCTTCATTCCCTTCTTGCATTTTACGCTCTTCTTTCATACGGTCTCACGATCTGCAATGCAGTTGGCTCAAATTCTTGGTGCTGGGATTGAGCTCAACAATTTCGGCATAAATAGCACCAAAATTGAAAATTTTCCACAAATGTGATCGGTAGAATAGCGAGGGACCTTAATGTACAAATGTCGGGTTAATTGGTGATGCGTAAAGAAGTACTAAAACCTATAATAAACAGGGTTCAAAATAGCACTTTTTGAGCATTAATCACACCCCCCCACCTACACATTGCAGTCCCTTGCTTGATAAGAAAGAAAGAAAGAGAGAGCATCTTAAACAAAATCAAAATTATGTTCACAAAAAATATATTTCAAAAGGTTGTGAATGAGTAATGCGAAAACCTAAGTAAGAATCATCAAAGCCTTATGATAACTATCTTGAGAATGAATACTGACAAAATTGAGTAATAAAAGAGCCTCAATCTCGGTGAATCAACGAAACTACAAAATCTAAGTGTTTGTTTGATCGAGTTCTGTGATAAAGCGTCGGCCCACTCTCCCAACAATCTTGCCCTGACCACAGCATCTGCTTGACTAAAATAGATTAGGACCCACCTCTTATTCCACAATTCTTTTTGTGTTGTTAAGGGTGCAATGCTGAGAATCGACCTCACCAAAGTCCATGTAACGGGGATCTACCGATGGCTCCCAACCAATTAAGGCTTAGGGCACCAAGTCATGAGATCTTTCGTGTAACTCTTCGGGTTTCACCCGGTTTTGAATGATTTTGAGACTCCAGCACCTACAACTTGCTCAACTCCACCCAACCACCCTTCTTAAGAGCACTAAATTCGGTGGCTCCCCAACCGAGTTAAGCAGAACACCCAGAACTTTAGGGCTTTAGCCATATACCCCTCGAGTTTGTGCTCGGGTTTCGTAGCGTTCTGATTTTCTTCTTTTTCTTTTTCTTTTTCTTTTCTTTTTATTTTTCTTTTCCACTTCTTTTTCTTTTCTTTTCTTTTGGGCTTACGGTGGCCTTCTATTCATAGGAGTCCTTAACTTTATTAAAGGTGGTCAACGAGAGTAGGAGTAGGTTGTGCAGGCTCAGGAGGCTAGGTAGTTTTGGGTTGTGAAGAAACGATGTACCTTTGTGTGTGGTTAGCTAAGGTGGAAGAAAAAGGTTGGCTTTAACAGAATTCAATTAATCATCCACTCAATTAGGCATGGAATCAATCTAACATCAATAGCATTGGACAAAGTTTCAATTTTTCAAACTACAGGCTATGCAAAACACAAAAAAATGGGTGCGGTTTTTTAAAATCACAAAAAGGAAAATCAGCAAGCCACTGAATATCACAAAATGGGCTCACTCAAAATAGTAACAAAAACATAAATGCAAAAGCCACTTGCCCTTCAACTCTCACGACCAAAATGCTATATTGTCATGATAGAGATGGCTCGGATTGGAAAGTTAGGGAAGGAAGTGTTACCTCCTTGATGAGATGTGATCGTTGTTGGATAGGAGACTTTGCAAGCTTTCCATTTACACCTTATTCACTCCATTTGGGCTTCAAATGAACAAGTTAGGAGAAGAAAAGAGAGGAAAAAAGTGACCAGTTGGAGAATTTTGAAAATTACACCTTCATAATAATTTTAAAAGTGTTATTTCTGGCTATTTTTGGATTCTACACTCTCTAAGCTTTCCAACGGTACCAAGAACGCCTAAAACGGGTTGGATGAAAAAAAGTTAATACGAGAAACAAAATTAGGAGGCAAAATAGGGAGAGGAATTGCTTCTGTTAACAAGTTAGCTATGTAGTAATTTTTTGCTCTATAAGAAATTTTTTTAAAATAAAAAGTAAATAATTAATAAAAAAACAAAATTTTTTATTATTTATTTATTTTTTGAGGAACAAATTTATTTTTTTGATAAAATAAAAATAAAAATTTTTACCTGACTGTTCCTTCTGCTTTCGCTATGTAGCGAATTTTCGCTACATAGCGAAAGATTCTCTCTTTTTCTGCTTTTAAGTCTTCATTCACGCTTCAAAATTTTTGTGTAAAAATTAATATAAGAAAAATTAAGAAAAATTACGAGAAAAGTGAAAAACAAGCTAGAACAAAGATTAACTTAAAAATTGAGAAAATCTAAAGAAAAATTCAAAGAAATCAAATAAATAAAATGAAAACAAAAAGTGGGGGAGACTGTGCTCCTCCCAAACCAATTCCTTAAGCCTTTGGAGGCTATTGGGCTTGTTAGACTTAAATCTGGGGTTCGGGTGCTCCAAATTGAACTCGACACCGAACCATCCCGTATGCCATGCGGTGAGGCGAGTGCCATCTTCTTTGAGGTAGTGACGAAGGTTTGAACAATGACCACTAGCTTCTTGAGGTTTTGCTGCATAGGCAGCGATGGGGTGGCCTTTGTGGTAGGTGTTTCAGGGTTTGAGTGTGTTGTAGGTGTGGGCAAGGTATATACTGAGTCAATAGGGGGCAGGGGTAAATTGTACTCTTGGTGTTCTTCCACTGCTTCCTCAGTCAGCAAAGGGGAGATTGCTTCCTTCTTCTCCCATGGACAACCGACCTTGTCTCCTGAGTTAAAAATTTCTACCGGGCCTTCTTGTAGCTGTAGACAGTTTTGCTCTCTGTGAGTCTCCCTTGACACTCTTCCTCACGTGTCACTTCAGTTGTTGGCCTTTAAATGTCGTCTTGGAAGTTGCCAAATTTATGCTCCATTCACTTTGAAGTCCATCAATTCTCTTGTTTACATTGTTTTTCCATAGTGTCAATTTTCGACTTAATTGAGCATTGATTGTCTCTTGCAAACCACAAAAGTTACCCACTAGCTTGGTGAGGTTGGTGTATTACCATTAGAGAAGGTTATTTGTGGATGTGGAGGGGTGCATCTTTGTGGAACAGGAATTGTGTGGGTTCTAACTGGGTTGGCATTTTCCATATGGTGCATTTGTTGGAGGCACCATGCAGTGTCTCACCCATGGAGGATTTCTATAGTCCTCGTAGACATGTATGCTCACAGGGTTTCTCTCCATGAGTGCTCCCTTGTCTTGTTCTCCTGCCCATTTGATCACAATTCAAACCCAGAACATGGATCACACTGCCCGGTAGAAACGGGCAAACACCCAACGACCGAGAAACAATCCTACCTAAAGGTTAGGGTTGCCAAAAAAATCTCTTTGCTTGTGAACTAAAACTAAAAAGACTAACAGTAAAGTATATACAGAAAGAAATTCACCAGGACTTGTGATGAGGATCACAAGTGTTCAACAGTTCATCAAATGCACTAAGGCACCATCCCCGGCAACGACACCATTTGATTCGTGACACATTAGGTGTTATGAATCAACAAAATTTACTATCTAAATCCCTCTTTGCTTAGTAGCGGAGTGCTGCTTGATATAAAGTAGCTCAAGTTGAACAAGGATGGGTTTTCTTCATTACCAATGATTTACGTGAAGTGCTTAAGCGGTGAATTTAATTTGGATTTGGGTTTTGTGAAACAGGGGGTATAATGGTTTGATGGTCGAAATTAATCAGTGAAGAAAAATAATAAAGAAATCTCTAGAAGTATCGAGCCTTTGAGATTTGAGGTCTAAGGCATTGAGAGGTCCTGGGTTCATTTCTCGCATTGGGGAGGATGACCTATAGTCATTTGGCGGATCTTCATTAGCTTTAGAACTTAGCTCCCCAAATTTTCCCTCTTAAAAAAACTAACATTTATTGATCATTCATGGTCAGGCGGTAAATCATTCCTCTTTGATCTCTATATTATTTCGTAGAGATGACTAACCAAATATCGGTGGATCTAGCGATAAGCATCCACTAAACCCAGATTGCAATCTTGTTGATGGGGCACTTACAAGGGATTTAAACCTAGTGTGAGAGATAGAACCATAAATGACAAAAAAAATGTATGCGTTAAAAACAGAGGACCAACAATTGCAGCCGGTAGCCCGCCCGACGATACGCGAGGAGGAAGGGCCTTAGCCAAACATCCTGCGGTTGTCATCCTCGGAGGTACTGGCGGCCGAGAAAAAGGAAAGTGAGGAAAATGGAGAGAAAAAAGAAAGAGCGAGGAAGCGGAGGCTCAAGCTTCCCCGAAATTTGTATGCTTGTGTTCGGGTTGATCTGTCGGTCGGCGAGAGGTCGGCTATTTGTAAAGATTCTCGTTCCCTGACGGCGTAAGCGTGATCTTTTCCAGCGCGGGGTGGGCTTGAGCATCTTTAGTTCTTTGGGCGATTCGCCGACTCTGGATGTCGGGCTCCTCTACAAAAACAAGAAACAAAAAGGATCGACGGGGGCTCACCCGTTGCCTCTTCGATGCCTAAGTCAGTTTTTTCCGGTGGAAGAGAAGATCGGCTAACCCAGGAATGAGTTTTCTTGGCGTATGTCTGCGTACCTTTCACTATGCGGGGTGGCCGAATTGTTTATAATGGATGATCGTAGCTTTTCTAATTGAGGCGGGCGTCTTGGAATGAGTATGTTTCCTAGTCGGATGATGACAACGAATAGTATGTTTAAACTGTTGGAGGATGATACGATATTTCTCTATTTGGTAGGAGATTTCGCATCGTGAACCGATTAATGTGCGGATAATCGACGTAAGGCCAATCGTAAATATCTTACTTTCCCGATTGCGGAGATCAAGGTGTTTTCCTTAATACAGATTCCTCGGGTCACAAATTTTTAAAGGCATGAAGTCGGCCCTGCTTTGGGCCCGCTCGAGGGAGTACTCACTAAGGGCCTATTACAGACGAGCGCCCATTTATCCCGACGTTGGCTCAGATATCGCTCATGCTGCCTATTATTTCAAACCCCATCACCAACATTATAACTATATTCATAGTGGCAAATTTGTCCATATGGAGTCTTTTTATCATCTCTATTAATTAGATTTGTCCATAACAATATTTTTATCATCTTTTTTTTTTCTTAGAAATGATCTGCCCATCAACTTCTAAAAACCCTAGTTGCCCCTCCCTCTGTTCTCTCTTTTAGGCCCTCGTTTGTTAGAGATGAGGGTGATTGTTTTGGTTATTATTGGCTTGAAATCACCACTTCCATCGTTTCTTCCACAAATATGAGTTTTCTTTTTTTAATAAAGTGGTTTCTTCCACACCTATTTGGGTTTGCCTTTGTTTTTTCGTATTTTTGTCATTGACATGTTGCGGCGTGTTTTGTCACTGACTTGTTGCGATAGGTAGTTGTGTCGTCGACGGTTAGCTTCTATCGGCGTATTTTTGTCGTCGATAGAGTCATCAAATCAAATCATATTCATCAGTATGCTGCAGATTTTGAATCTTAGGTATTCTAGGAATTTTTGGATTATCAAATAAGTATGCCTTGAGCTTATCATTTTTGCTATTAAATTGGATGATGCATCATCCTCTAAAAGTTTTTAACTTTTTTGATTTTGTGTTTCTATGATTGTATTGCTAACTTGAATTAATAAATTTATCTATTTAAAAAAAAAAATCGTTATCCCAATTAGTTATGCAATAACTAATATAAACCCAAATAATAATAATTATAATCAATCATAGGCTTAATTCCAGGCTAGGGCCTAAAATAAACAAATAATAAATATATTAAGCTCACTTATGTTCTAAAAAACCATTTTTGAAACTCTCATGCCTTGTGAAGAACCTACTTGATGCAAGAGATCAAAATTTAATCACAAAGGAAATATTTGGAATTTTATTTTTTTGAAAATAGAAAAAAAAAACCTGAAGTTATAGGTGATATTTATTAATGATTTTAGATTTTGTTTTTATGCCAAATAACTGCATGGGATTAGATGATCAATCAGACAAACGTTTCTACAAGGTCAAATAAATCAAAACCTATAAGGGTTGGGAATCGATACTAATACCATTTATTACTAGTAAATATTATATGTTCAAGGTTTAACGTGCTATCACAGTTTTAGAACTACTCTACAAGGTTAAAAGAATCTCATACATTTATAGCCTATAGTAATTACTTTATCCCTTATTCATAAGAGTTGTGAAACAACTTTTTGCCCAAATCAATACTAATCATTTGATATATCTTTTTCTCAATACATTACAGGGCATATGTTGGACTGGCGAATTAAAGTGAATGAGAATGCTATTACCCCTTCAACCCATTCTACGTTCATGACATTTAAGTGCATTTAATGTAATTTTAAACTAATTTAAAAGGGAATCAAATTTTACTTATAAGTAGGATTTGTTTGATTTACCCTTCTTTTTTTCTTTGACAACTATTCATCATTCTCCTTAAAAACCATAAAAACTTAAAAATACTATTTTGCCTCGAACCTTTTGTTCATCTGATCCCACGATTCCAATCACTAATTTAAAGCATTTTATGAAAGCTATGTGATTGAAAATTCAAAAAATTGTGTTGGATGTGTTTTGGATTTTTTTTTTATTTACCTTTTTTTTGTGAGAAAGTATGTTAATATTTTATTTCATCATTAAATTTATAATCTTTAGAAAACATTTTTATCAAACTGTTACATAAAGCCTAAGAAGATACATTTTTACAAAAGTGTTACATAAAAACTAAGAAGATACTTAATAAAGGTTCTAAAAACCGAAAATACTTTGAAAATTATTTATATATTAAAAATAAATTTAATTTCTAATATTTTATTTTTAATCATATGACTATAATTATTTTTAAAAATACTTTAAAAATGAAAACAGTGGAGAATAATTAAAATATTTTATTAATGAATGACTTTTTTTTTTTTTAAAGCTCTAAAAGTTTTAGGATATTATTATTAATTTATTTCTTTTTCTTTCCAATTTCTAGTATCATCATTCTCTTGTAAGATTCCTAAACTAATCCAAACACTAAGAATATGATCAAATTATTGATTTCATTCCTTGAGAAATAAGAATGAAAAAATATTCTTCATTCCCATTCCTCGTTCTAATGTACGAAACACACCCATAGAGTTTGGTTTCCCTCCTCATCTAGACAACATTAATACCAAGCATAATTAGTTATGTAGTTGGGTAAATTTCTTGCTTTACTGGAAACAGCAATAAGTCTATTACAACAATTTGAATAAAAAGGTACCTAGAAGGGCAGTTGTGATGTAATGCCATAAATGAATGCTTGTACGCATCACAATTAGCTTTTATTTCGAAAAAGATATATGGTTGTCTTAATTAGTTGCCTTTCTCTTATCTCTTTTATCCTCCAAGCAATGCCCCAACAGCTTAACAAGGTTAGGAAGACAAAGGAATTGACCTCAAACTGCACCGACAAACGAATAAACCACTTGAATAAAGAAAACACATAGCTAAAATTTCACATGTGTGTTTGAAAGAAAGCGTCAACTTATCATTTCAGCCCCTTTACAGCTCATTTTCTGACAGTACAGCTGTAAGCATCGAAAAGTATCTCAATGTGATTTTTCGCGGAAGGAAATTGACTTTAAGCGAAAAGCCGCCTCTTCTTTTGACTAAATGACAAGGCTGATTTCTGCAGCCCCATTGGAATTCCCAATTCCACAATTGACCATTACAAATTATGGAAAAAGACTGAAAACAGAAGTTCAAATTGTGATCACATTAATTTTCTTCGAATGGAGCGAATTCATGACAGTACATGGAAAGTGAAAAATGGTTGAACCAAACTCTCAATATTTTAAGCTTTATTTTATTTCTTTCCTTTTTCCTTTCTATACACATTCCCAATTAGCAAACAAAACAACCAAAGAAAGAAAAGGGAAGAAAAAGAAATCATTCATATACCACATTAACAATTGAGTAGGAAATCAACCGATTATTATATTGCTAGGAATACCATGAAAAAAAACTTAAGTTTTTATATATTATAAATTGTGAATTATAAGTACAAAGAGGAGACCTTATATATATTAGGCTATATAACCCTAAAAAAATACAAATACAATCTTAAAAAAATACAAATTACAATCCTAGCAATATAATAATCTAACAAACCAAATGACTTCAAGAACCTCTTACGAAAGATTTTGAAAGAATTAATCAACCATATTAATACTCATTTATTTTCCTCCCACTTTTCCTCACTGATTTTTTCTTTCTTTAATATTTTCCATTTCCCCTGGATGAGTGATGAGAAGAGAACTAAATATCTTCTTTTCTTCCCCGCAGGTTCAGCGTTTCACCAAGACCTTCAAAAGCGGTACACTATTAAGGTCAAGCTCCAATTGCTACTGTAAGTTTCTTTAGTCTACGTTTTTATGTCGGCCCCTCCCTCAAGCTAAAGTCATGTGACAGTTTCATTGTTTTCTTGCAGTGGATCCGTAGGACAATCCTAAACAGGGTTGCAATCCGCGGCAAGTAAGATGGAAACCATTAAACCGGAGATAATATCCAGAGAAACCATCAAACCCTCTTCTCCCACCCCACATTCCAAAAGAATTTTCAAGCTCTCCTTATTAGATCAACTCACCGCTGGCTCTTATGTGCCCATCATCTTCTTCTACCAGAACAAGGAAGGGAATAACAACAACTCAGTCATATCAAGTGGGCTCAAGAAATCCCTCTCTGAAACTCTCACCCATTACTACCCACTGGCTGGAAGGATCATAGACGGAGCTACAATCGAGTGTAACGATGAAGGAGCCTGTTTTACTGAAGCCCGAGTTAAGTCCCATGTCGAAGAATTTCTAAAACATCACGAGGATCGGAATCTGGAGCTGTTTATGCCAGATGAAATAAGCAGGCAGGGATGGGACAAGCGCAGTTTATTGATTATTCAGATCACTTTATTCAGCTGCGGAGGGATTGCAATTGGGATGCGTATAGCACACGAGGTTGCTGATATAGCAGCCATAAGTGCCTTCCTAAATGATTGGGCTGCCACGATGACACACAAATCCGGTAAGGAAATATCTGCTGAGTTAACTCGTTTCTTCCCACCTAGTGACTCAGTAAGCATGCCTCAAGCATTGCCTGACAAAGGAAATTTGGTCAGGAAGAGGTTTATATTCGATTCCATAAAATTAGATAAACTCAAGGCCAAGGCAACTCGGTCTGGAGTGGGAAATCCCACAGGGGTCGAAGTCGTGGCTGCACTTATTTACAGATGTGCGGTTGCAGCTGAATCTAAAGTTACCTCTGGTTTTCTAAAACCATCTGCTTTTACCCAAGTTGTGAACTTGCGGAAAAGGATTATTCCACGGTTGCCGGAGAAGTCTTTTGGAAACATGACTTGGTTTTATGCTATACAAACTGCAGAAGAGAGTGAGATGGAGTTCCCGGCCTTGGTGGGTCAGTTGAAGGCAGGGCTGGCAGATTTCTGTGACAGCATTGGGAAAAATCTTACAAGACAGGAACTGATACAACTCTTGTTCAGGGAGGATGTTAAAGCCCACTTCAATGATGATCAATATGTCAATAAGTATCTATGCACTAGCTGGTGTAGGTCTTCGTTATATGAAACCGACTTCGGATGGGGAAAACCTATATGGCTGGGTCATGCAGGCTCTGGTTCAAAGAATCTTATATGTTTAAATGATACCAGAGAAGGGGATGGAATTGAAGCATTTGTTACTCTTGAACAACAAGAGATGGCTCTGTTTGAGCAAGATGAGGAGCTCCTTCAATTCTGTTATTTGCATTAATCACACTGTTGTTCATGATGAGGTAAACCAAGTTCCGTTAAGAAAAAAGATTTAGGTCTTCCTACTGAACTTTGTGAGGAAATAAGGAAAAGCAGTCTTTTCGTGTGGCTTTAGATTTGATATCTAATTTTGTTGTCTGTGGGATTTGGGGGTCTTGTTATGCTATCTTTATTCGAATATACGCATGGATTTGGGGTCTTGTATTTCAATTACTTTATATTCAGAGTCTCATCCTTTCCTCCTTCACATTGAGGGGTGTTAAAAAAAATTAATTGGAAAGTAGTTGTTTAAAAAATAAATAAAAATAGAGAACATTTTTCATCAATTTTTTCTCAGCTTAGTTTTTTTTTTTTCTTTCAAAATATTGATTCATTTTTATATTTACTCACTTAGCATTTAAAAAAAAGTCAATTTTTTAATATTTAAAGTTTTTATATTGACTTGTCATTCAAAAGATGATGCTCTAGTTTTCTTTTATTCTATTAACAAGCAACTTCTATTAAATACAATTGGTTGAAGAAGTTATTTTTTCATATTCTTTTTTATTTGAGAATAATATTCAAATTAAACAATGCTATATTCTTTAAAAATTTAAAAAAATTTAAAACCTAAAACCATGTTACTAAACAAGCTACAATAATTTGTCGAATCTATTAGCCCTGTCCCCGTATACTAAAAATAATTTTCAATTGATATTTTATGTAAACTCGATATAGAAAGATTTGGGTTTGCAATGGGGAAAATAAAAATTAAAGTTTAGACTTTAAAATTAGAAGTAGAATTAGATGAGAGACTTGTTAAATATTATAATAAGTGTTATGGGTACTATAGTCATTTCTCTTTGTAATTCTACTTTACTTTTAAGGGTAGACTAGTCTTTTTAATAGCTTTAATAGCTTTAGGGTTTTATCTCTTAGTCTATATATACATCTTTTTCTTTGTATTGTAGCCGTGCTTCATCAATGTAAAGACCTAGCTTCTCTTTTCATAACTCATCCATTTGTTCATATGAATTCTTGGTTTGTTCATCAATATTAAATATTATGTTTATCAAGACTGATCTTGCAAAATGAAGAAAAAGTTCAACACGAGTAATGCTTTCCAGAATTATTCTCAACTATTTTTAAAAAATGTATTCTCCTAAAAATAATTATGATTGCATTTGATTCTTAAAGGCAATATTTGATTTCCAAAAAAATTGAGAGAAGATCAAGTGAAAGAAAATATAAAGGGAAAAAAAAAAAAACAGAATAAAATATAGTTAAATTCATTATATTATTTTTATTTGCAACTTGAAACGCCTCTTGGCGGGAATAACTAGTGATAGAGAGAGTAGGGAGGGTTTGGTTTGAACGAGGCCTCGACTATGGAGATATTTAAAGATGGTTTATGGCTGATTTTGAATATAAGCCCTTTGGTTGCATGCAATGGTCGGCTTACCCTATAGCTACATAAAAATGGACAATGCATATTCAATCGGAAGTGATGGAAACCATGAAACCGGAGATAATGTCCATAGAAACCATCAAACCCTCCTCTCCCACCCCTTATTCCAAAAGAATTTACAAGCTCTCCTTATTAGATCAACTCACCGGTGGCCTTTATGTGCCCATCATCTTCTTCTACCAGAACAACGAAGGGAATAACAACTACTCAATATCAAGTGGGCTCTAGAAATCTCTATCTGAAATCCTTAACCCATTACTACCCACTAGCCGGAAGGTTCAAAGATGGAGCTACTATTAAGTGTATCTGACACCCCTATCCCAAGGGTCCCGTTGACAACCCGTTAACCTACGGTAATCTGTAAAAATCAGGTGTCCCAATATCACACTCATTTGTCTCATATATTGAGACTCATTCCTGCATATTTAATTCACAAATATATAAAAATATATGCTATACATTATTTATATGTAAAAACTGGATATTTTATCCAAAACATTTTAAAATAACTGAATAGGCCACAAACCGGCTTAAGTCATCACTGAGCTCCAAAACCAGTTTCCTCTCCCTGCGCACTTGAAAAAGAATTTCCCACACGGGGTGAGCAATGCCCAGTAGAAAGTTTTCCTACAAGGGTTACTCCCCACCTAAAATGCACAAACAATAACGTACATAAACATTAATCACATTTTATACAATTTATGCAACATTATATGAAATGTTTCGTGTCATGCATGAGATGCGACCCCTCATGCTCACAACCTGAGTCCCAACCAACTCCCCCACACTTGCAATTGCCAAGTGTGGAAACCAACCATTGGTATTTAACACAATCACTTAAACCATTGGACAACCTTCTAATTTTAATTTATCATTTCATGATTTTCTTTTTCTTTTGTGGGCCACGTATTTTCGGGTTTTCACCACAGGACGCCGCACGCCTTTTCAACATTTTCGCGAACTTACATCCCTAGGATTTATGTCTAACCGTGAATAACATTTGGGTCTTTCACCTGCCGAGATCTACTGACTTGCTCGCCCAAGGCATGTAATTTTTTCATTTTGATCAATTTACACATTCGTGAGTCTCAACCTTGGACTATGTCCCATTTTCTAAGCTCACGCCCCATTAACCAACACCGGTGAATACTCAATACCGTGCACCCACACCCGATTCGGCCCAGCGATGACGTGCGTATGAAATCGTGATCGATGCATTTTCCGCCATGTTACATGTATATATGAGTGCTACATGAAACATTAATACGCCGCCGAACAGTATAATTTTTACATATAATTTACATCCATGTAATCCATGTTAATACATCAAATAGCATATATTAACATGATTTTTCAACACAACAACATGTTATTTAATATTTTATAACAATAACACACATAATGGCCCAAATTTTGGACCCACATAAAACAGGGCACCTCTTGGTTCGTTCACGATTCGTGGCAGTGCTGGCGATCATCGAGACCTTGGCAAAACCATCAGTCGCAGGATCAAAACCAAACCTCGACCCTAGTCTCGGTGCCGAACGATTCGAAATTTATGTCAGGAGGCTTGTTCTAAAATAGTTCCAAAATTTCAATCCGAAATGTCCGAAAACAGTCCCGAAATTCAGCCCAGTCTAAAAACAATCCTGAAATTTCCTAAAAATTTCTACACTTAGTCCAAAAAATTTGGGATTGAAATTTATGGCCTTTCGCGGCCTCTAAGTCAATCACAAGCCATTAAATGACCTTTAGATTAGAAATAACATAAGTAGGAAAATTCCCTACCTTGTAGAGTTTGACGAAACTCTAAGATTTTGGTACCCACGCGTAGCCCTCGTTGCTTGAATCAACTTTACCTTCTACTCCGATGAAAACCTACAATCTGATTTCTATAAATCTTAGAGAGAAGCGAAGAGAAAAAAATAAAAATAAATCTCCCTCTTATTCTCGTTCTCTCCCACGCCCATTTTGACTTTTCTTTTTGTTTTTCATTTTTATCTTTTTTTCTTAATTATTATTATTTTTATTTTGTTTCTTTTCCTTATTTATTTATTTATTTATTCTTATTTTATATTTTCGATTATTTCTTCCGTTTGACAACATTGCAAATGTGGTCGTTCAGCGCGAGAGTCTTGTGTAATGTCAATCTCATGTGTTCATATCGATATGCCGGCGTCCGCAGTCCCTGCTTGTTGAGTCGGCGTGTGGCAGATTTCGCGATACGATTTGACGGTGAAGTCGGTTCGTTACGAGATGCGAAAATTTCGGTTTTTCAACAAAAATGCAGTTTCTTACTTTTTGCTTTGGATTTTAAGGTTTCACGATTAATATCGATAAAGGAGCCTATTCTTCTGAAGCCCTAGTTGATTCCCATCTCCAAGAATTTCTTAAACATCATGACTTTTGGGATCTGGACATGTTTATGGCAGGTGAAGTCCGATCAAACGGCTAAAAAATGAGCAGTTTACTGCTTATTCAAATCACATTCTTTGGCTGTGGAGGAGTTGCAATTGGGATGCATATAGGCTCCTAATTGCAATTGGGATGATATAGCACACGAGGTTTCGGATATAGAAGGCATAAGTGCCTTCATAAATGATTGAGCCGCCGCCAAGATGACACACAAATCTGGTAAGGATACCTCCGCCACCGAGTTAACTCGTTTCTTCCCACCTAGTCAAGTATGCGTGAATGAGAGCCTTGTGAAGAAAATTTAGTTAGGAGGAGGTTTGTATTCGACTCCATAAAATTTGGGGCACTCAAGACGAAGGCAACACATTTCTGTGATACCTATGGGAAAAATTTTACGGAACAAGAATTGATACAGCTCTTGTTCGGGGAAAGGGCTAAAACCGGTTCTGACGATGATCACCATGTCATGAAGTACATATGCATTAGTTGGTGTAGGTGTTCTTTATACCAAGCAGACTTCGGATGGGGAAAACCTATACGGCTAAGTCCTTTAGGCGCAGGTTCAAAGAATATTACATGTTTGAATAACACCAGAGAAGGGGATGGAATTGAAGCGTTTGTTACTCTTGAAGAACAAGAGATGGTTGTATTTGAAGGTGATGAGGAGCTCCTTCATTTCTTCTCTTTCCATTAACCTAAAGTATTAATTGTTGATGTTAAGAACAAAGGCTTGGAGCTTCTGATGGAACTGGATGAGAAATCAGGAAAAACAGTTGTTTTAATTGCTTTCTGGTATGTTCGATGCTTAACTTTGTTATTCGTGGGTTCTAATATATACATGGAATTTCACTAAGATATGCCTATATATACTCCTTGTGTTTCTATACATAAATGATCAATTATTGTGCCACATGTGCTTTTTATTATGTGATCCAGAGATGTTTTGCTTTTTTATCTATTTATAAACCACAAATTATTTTTAAATTTAAAGTTATTTGTTTTACTAATTTTTCATGATTGATTTAAAAAAAAAAAATTGTTCAATAAGACATATCAGAATATTTAATTTTTTTAAGTAAGAATAACTTATTGATATTTCATTACTTTTTTTTACATTCATTCACTTTGTATTTACTTTGTACTAACCAGTTCTTACAAGGATTCAAATTTGGATCTCCCATAGCCTCTTCTCATTCTTTTACCGCTCAAATTTGGCCTCAATGACTTTTTCGTTACTTTTTAATGCTTAATAAAAATAAAATATTACAAAAATAGGTTATACAATATTTAACACCATTAAGTATTATTTAATTTTAAGTTTCATTTAGAATTAAGTAAAAAAAGACAAATATCACCTTAATCATATACCTTCACATTAGTATCTAATATATATGTGAAAAGTTCTTATACACCATCATTTTAGTGCAAATAAAAGTAATTGCTATAATTATATCATAATAATATGTTCAAACTTTTCAAAAAAAAAAAAAACAATATGTTCATGGGGTGGTCTTGTGGCTAAAATGTTAAACAATATGTCCACATATCCATGTATTGTATTTTACCATAAAAGTCTAGAAAAAATTTTATTGGTAAGGAGTAGCATTTCCCTTCACTTCTTCTGTCTTTTCTGCCCTTAACTTGGTATTTCTATTAAAGGATATTCCACCTTAACTTCGATTTACCACCTAAAAATGGATTAAAACTACTTAGTGACCTTAATTGTAGTTGTTTGGGAGTTTTAAGTATGGTAGTATATGGAACAGTTATGGTAGTAGCTGCAATATATTATATTAGTAGCTATAATATATTATGGTAGTATTTAACGGAAACTATGACATATGTGCTTCAAATTATATTTCTATTGAAATATATGCTACCTTAACTTTGATTAAGCACCTAAAATAGGGAAAAAAAGTCTACTTATTGAGTCTACTTGTAGTTGTTTTGGGAGTTTTGAGTATGGTAGTATATGGAGCAGTTAGGTAGTGATGCAGTATATTATGATAGTAGTTACAATATGTTATGGTAGTATTTTAGCTAAACTACAACATATGTTGTAAATGGTTTTTCTATTGAATGATTTCCTATCTTATATGGATCTATCACACAATAATTGAATTGCAACTACATAATGGTAGTATTTGTACTGGTTTTGGGAATTTTCAGTATGATAATACATACACAAGTTATATATGGTTGTAGTTGTAGTATATTTGTCTGTTATGGTAGTATATACAATTTGGGATCAATTTGCATCTTTCATAATCCTAAATGTTATCTAACTTCAACTTCCTACAGTTGTAGGGTAATTTTCCCCTCAATTATGAAGAACACACACAATGGAAAATTCAACTTAGGAATTACATATCCACCATATCGAACAACACAAACATCAAAACCAAAAGGATAAAATCAAATACCGAGTAAATAAAAAAGTATACAATTTTCCCCAAGATGGAAGGATCTCTAATCAAATGGGGAACGGAAAACCAAAGAATAAAAAAAAAAAAAAAAAAAAGCTTGCAAGGAGGAAAAAGTCATAATGAGGGAGGGAGAGAGGATGGAGGTGCTTCACAACAGTGCTTTTCGACCAGAGATGGGGGAGGGAGGGAGGATGGAGGTGCTTCGCAACGGTGCTCTTCGATCAGAGATAGGAGAGGGAGGGAGGATGGAGGTCTTCTCTTCCACATCTTTTTTAAAAAATCAAAGAGGCATATGACGTGTGTTAGAATATGTATCAAATTTCTTAATTAATATTAATTTTTTTTTTTTTTTGTAGATAATATTTAAAGGATAATTCATGCTTGTTATATTATTGTAATATTAGGTTTCCTTATAAAAATAATCAGTTTAGTCTTTATTTGAATTCAAATATTGTTGGTACTAGTTCTTTATTTGGATTTGACAATCTTTATTTGCTCGATATAATTGCTTCATATTACGAAACATTGCATATTTCTTCACTTGGTACAAAAAGAAAATTGACCAATCAGAATTCCATGACTTTATGGCACAAACGATTAGGTCATTTATCTAAAAATAGAATTGAGAGGCTTTTGTCTAATGGGATTCTTGATTCCCTTGATTTTACAAACTTCACAATTTGTGTTGAGTGTATTAAGGGAAAGCAAATAAAGAACAAGAGGTTGGGAGTCAATAGAGCTTCATAAGTCTTAGAACTTATTCATACAGATATTTGTAGACCATTCCCTAAGGCCTCTTGGAATAGTCAACAATATTTTATTTCGTTCATAGACGATTATCTCTGTGATATGGATACCACATACCTATTGAAGAGAGTTCAATATCGTGACATGTCCAAGGTTTTTAGGTCACACAGAATCAACTCAACAAAAGAATTAAAGTCGTCAAATCTAACCATGGTTGTGAGTACTATGGTAGATATGACGGATTTGGTGAACAATGTCCAAGTCCATTTGCTAAATACATAGAGGAATGAAGAATCATCCCGCAGTACACTATGCTAAGATCACCTAGCATGAATGGTGTATCTGAAAAATGAAATAGAACTCTTTAGGGCATGATAAGGAGTATGATTAGTCAATCTACCTTATCAGAATCTCTTTAGGGAGAAGCATTAAAGATGGTAGCTTATATTCTTAAAAGAGTACTTACTAAAGTGGCAATAAAGACCCTTTCTGAGCTTTGGATAGGCTGAAAACCTAGTTTAAAGCATTTTCACATTTAGGGATGTCCAGTTGAGGCAAGGCCTCATAGGCCAAATGAAGATAAATTGGACTCCAGAACCACTAGTTACTACTTTATAGGATACTCTAAAAGGTCTATGGGTTACAAATTTTATGATCCCATAGTCAAAACTGTTTTTGAGACAAGAACTACAACATTCTTTGAGAATGTTGAGTTTGGGGGGAGAAATAAGGTTAAAGACATTGTCTTTGAAGAAGAGGAATCTTTTTAAACTCCTTCTATTACTCTTGACTATGTAGAGGTTCCTATTCCTGTCATTGATCAAGAAGCAAATCTGGAACCAGACAATGTTGATTTGATTCCCATACAAAATGAGAAAATCCCTATTCAAAATGAGGATATCGTTCATGAAGAAAAAACTCATCAACAACCTCGAGAACAAATGCCACTAAGAAGATCCACAAGAGAAAGGAGAAAGGCTATTTCAGATGATTATGTAGTTTTTCTCCAAGAGCATGAGGATGAAATAAGTATGATGGAAGATGATCCCATCAACTTCCATCAAGAAATACAAAGCTCTAATTATCAAAAGTGGGTTGATGCCATGAATGAGGAGTGCAAGTCCATGCAAGACATGAATGATGTTTGGGATCTTATCCCATTACCTAAAGATGCGAAACCCATTGGTTGCAAATGGATAATAAAAACCAAGAGGGATTCAGCGTGATGCGGAGATAAGGCATGTCTTTTGCCAAGGCTTTACTCAAAAGGAAGGCATTGATTTTAAAGAGACTTTCTCCCGCCCAACGAAAGACTTCTTTCTGTAATCGTAATGGCACTTGTTGCGTATTTTGATCTCGAGTTACATCAAATGGATGTAAAGACATCGTTTCTCAATGGCAACATTAACGAAACAATTTATATGGTGGAATCAAAAAACATTATGTTCGGAGACCCAAAGAAAATGGTTTGCAAACTAAAGAAATTCATCAATGGACTTAAGCAAGCTTCCTGTCAATGGTACTACAAATTTCATCAAGTGATAGTCTCATTTAGTTTTGAGATAAATATAGTGGATGAATGTGTATACCACAAGTTTAGTGGGAGTGAGAACATCTTCCTGGTTTTGTATGTTGATGACATACTGCTTGCCACTAGTGATATAAGCTTATTGCACAAAACTGAGAGATTTCTATCAAATAATTTTAAGATGGTAGATCTTGGTGACGCCTTTTTTTTATTAGGGATTGAGATACACCAAGATGGCTCTAGAGGTATCCTTGGATTATCACAAAAGGGCTATATTGATAAGGTACTTAGAAGATTTGGCATGCAAAGTTATAGACCAATTGGCATCCTTGTCACTAAAGGAGACAAATTTAGGCTTAGTTAATGCCCTAAAGGTGATTTGGAAATTCAGGCAATGAAGTGGACTCCTTATGCGTCAACTGAAGTCTAACGTATGCTCAAGTTTGTACACATCCAGATTTAGCATACATTGTTGGAATGTTGGGCAGATATTTAAGCAACCCATGGATGGATAATTGGAAAGTCGTTAAACGAGTCATGCGATATTTACAAAAAACTAAGGATTACATGCTCACATATCAAAGATTAGATCACTGAGATCAGGTATCTGATCATTATGCTGATGCGCCGTACGTGCCTAGAATCGCCAGTTATCACCCATGTTGGCCAGGAGCTATTTGTCGAGAAGTACGGGCTAAACACTGTAGCTTCTTCCAACATGGAAGGTAGTTTATAGCATGTTTTAAGGCATCCAATCATGGAATATGGTCAGTGGAAATTTTGTCATCAGACTGTGCATTGGGTGGTATTGAAAGCATTCACTAAAGCATATATCAGGACAATAAGTCAACAGTCATGCATTCCAATAACAACAGGAACTCCTCGAAGTCAAAACATATTGACATCAAGTTCTTGGTTGTTAAAGACAGAGTTTAGAGTGGTGAACATTTTATAGAGCATATTGGCACAAATTCCATGATTGCGGATCCGCTTACTAAGGTACTTACACCGAAGGTCTTCTATGAGCACATTGCTCGTATGGGTGTCATATTGTTAAATGATATGTCGGTTTAGTGGGAGTTTGTGTTTATTGTTGTTTTTGGACACATTATATGCTTATAGACATTTATGAAGAAATAAAGTATTCAGTTTATTTCAAATTTGACTTATAATGTTTGATCTCACAAAAGAATATGGTATGACCAATTGGAAATAGGCATGTGTAAATCACATTGCATGTAATTTCCATGCTACATATCCATGTTTGATCTATGTCGTTTAGTTATATTGATATATGTGACCATTGATGAATTTAGTTATGATATAAATGTAACGAAATTTGCTTTGATCCTATATTGATATAATTGATGGACAAGGTTGTTTGGTTATGATAGAAAATTTTCTAAGACTCATAAGGTTATGTTTAAGATGTAACATATGTGGCCCAAGTGGAAGATTGTTGGAAAAATAATATATATTGGCTCACATATGTTATTAAGTGCTATTATATAAATTTACCCAAAATAACAGTGATCTAATTAATGTTAAATAATGGGTTGAAGCATATAATAAAGTATGGTATATTATGTGTAAATACCATATAGTAAATTCCTGATTTTATAATGGGTGAAATCGGAATATTACTAATTAGGTTTTTCATCGTCAGAGAGAAAGTAGAGAGGAATCTCGGATATACATATTATACAGGAAGGTCCAGAACCCATAATCTTCAACAACCTATGGATCTAGGTATGTTTAAGCATTTATTGCAATATAGTTATTCTTAATGTTTTGACATAAATCTTAGGAATATTTTGTTTGGATTAGAAACTTTATAAATATTGTTGTTCATATATAAATGATTTTGTTTTTAATCTGATTATTTTAACTTAGCAGATATTAATGTTCATTTGGTTGGTTTACTATTAGTTGTTAATGTGGTCTATGAATGATTTCTTTTTCTTTATTGGTTGTTTTGTTTGTGTAGTCTCCTGAATTTTCTGGGTCATTGGATCGTCGGAGCATCAACTTGCTTGCAAGTACCTACAAAACAAACAAGAAAATGGCGGTGGTGCGCCTGCCACCTCTCCTATGCCTAAGTCAGATCAGGGAATCTAGAGAGTGAAAGAATCCTTCTTTTTCAGTCAAGAATGTCTTACCTTTTTCGGTCTGATCCCTCCTTTTGTCGAGGAGGAAGATGATCCGATTTCCACGGAAAATAGGTGATTTCCTTCCAAAACGGAAGGAGAAGGTGTCGTATAGTTCATGCATTATGACCTGTTCTTCCCTTTAGATAGCCAAGTAGCCCGCATCTTCTGTCCCACGACGTGTTTGACGCCCTTTAGGGTGGTTACGTGTGTGACTCATGGGTAGATACTGCTCAAATCGAGTAGTCGCAAGCAGCCAACTCCATTTTCTTAACATGGTGGTAGCCGCCTCAGAGATCACTCCAATAATTATATCTCCCGCCCGACCGAAGTATACTGGGCCTAGCTGCAATGAAGGTAACCGACCCGTGATCGAGCGCTATTATACCGTGGGTTTCAACACCTGGGGCTCGTTGGTTGAGGGTCTCGTCAAAGCCCATGGTAAATTCTTAGTTTCCGTCCCTAGGAATGTGAATAGAGAGGAAAAAGGAAAACAAGAAAATAAAAGCTCAAAATATTGAGAGTTTGGTTCTACCTATTTTTTCTCTTTCGTTGTGCTATAATGAATTCGCTGTTGGATTTTAATTTTATGTATTAGTATTAATCAATTATTAAGATTTGTTTATTGGATTATTAAATAATATCAATTATGTAATATTATTACGTAACTGACCAATTAATACGTAACTGACGTATTGATAGTCATTAATACGTGAATCGACGTATTGATAAGCCCATGCATTTCGGACTATCCATGAAATATCTATTTACGAGTATCCCTTACTCCTCATCCGATAAAGAGCCTCCGACTTCCCATCCACAGAGATTAGGGTTTTCACCTTTGGCATATCGATAGAAAGGCCATCTCCTCTCTCTCTCTCTCGCCACCGCCACTTTCGGAGAAACTATGGATCCTACTTGGTGCCACGTTTTGAGTCCCAATTTCGTATATGTGTGTATGAACATGCTATATTGCAGATCTACATAAGTTTTTTTCCAACAATTGGTATCGTGAGCCAACCGTATAACGACTATGGCTATTCATCCTCGTATGAACCCTAATAATTTGTGTTGATTGAGATTTACTTGTTTTATGTGAAATTTTTACTTTTAGGGTTTTGTTAATCTCACATATGAGTCTCTATTTTGGATATGTTCTGGAATCAAAAGGTTTGTGATTATATTGTCCGAAACCTTACCGTGGACATGGCCAAAACCCTTGTTGTTTTTCTTTCGATCTACACATCCTGGGTGATATTTCGTAAATTTAAACCTTAAATCATATCATTTTAAAAAATGGCGGAGGAAATGAGGAGTTCAAACCGGTTTTGAAGCGGGCTCAAGACGACCGAATTGCGTGGAACCTAGCAAGGGAGATGAACCGATTTAGTTGTCGCATTTCTGCCGGGCCCAAATATTTTTGATAAATTGATGTATTTTTTGATTATGCAATCAGAGTATTGATCTCTGCATCAAAGAATTCAGATATTATTTTGCATAATTATGATCTTGTTTATCGTGGAGCATAATTATGCAAAAACATTGTAGAAATTAAATAATTAAATTCTTTTTAGAAATTTTAATTGAATTCATATGAATGTTTGCACTAAAATAATTATACCCCATCTGCATGTTGTTATTAAGTGTAATTTGTTGTTAATGCAAAGGTACTATTTGTCTTTAAACTTATGTCAATTATGTTTCGGTATTCATCTGGTGATATTAGAATTTTGGTGACATGAGATCATGTACATTGTATACTCTATATTTCCTTTGTCAGGATTCGTGACCCTTTTGTGCGTAATCATGATAAATAAGAAATCACACTGTGCATGCTCGTCGTACGTATGAATCATTTATTCAGGACCGCATGGTAATATTATGTTACATGCATATTAAACGCTTCTCTCTACTGTGCCAAATTCTCATTGCCTATACACTGACTCATCAAAACTCCGAATGGGACCAATTATGAGGATTGAAAGCATGTCGATGATATACTCCTCGCTAGTAGTCATGTGGTTAAACTTTGAATGAGACAAAACAGTCGAATAATCATTTTGATATGAAAGACCTTGGTGATGCTCTCTTGTCCTAGGCATCCGCATTCATCATCGTGATAGGTCTAAAGGCATTTCGATTGTCTCAAAGAGTGATATATCGAAAAAGTCCTCAAACCGCTTAACATGTACTGCTCTCATGTGGTCACCCATTCAGCTAGCGAGCAAAGTTTCAAAATCTCAATGTCCTCGAATGAAAAGGAGAGAGTCAAATGAAAGGTCCCATATGCTTCTCGTTGCTGGCGCCCGATATATGCTCAAGTTTGATTCCGCCCCTATTGCCATTGCTAATGCTTTAGGAGATACTTGAGCAATCCAGGTTTGAATCATTGAAGGCCGTGGAAAGGTCAGTGAGGTACTTGGCAAGGTACCAGGACTATATGTTGACCCAAAAAGTCCGATCAACTTGAGGTCAAGCACTCGATTTGTGTTGCCCAGATGACGTAAAAATCTACTGGGTTTTATTTTTATGATGGCAGAGGAGTCGCTTTAAAGTGTTAAACAAACACTTACGTTTACCTCAATCCACAACAGAAGATGTCACTTGTTATGAGGCTACTTGTCAAGCCACGTGGCTAAAGAAATTGTTTTTCGCTTTCATATCAAGCCTTAGAGCTTATCCAAGCCACTTGTTATATATCGCGACAATACAAGCCAAGTATACATTTTCTCAAAAACAACAAAGTGCTACTCGCCTCAAAGCACTTTCATATAAAATAACTGCTTGTCGAGAAGTTCTGGAATTTCACTCCTGGACAATATACCAAGCACAGACATATGTTCGCAGATCCACTAACCAAAGGCTTACCTATAGGAGTTTATCAATGTCATGTAACTCATATGGGTTTGGTTAAGTCTTTTGATATTTCGTTGCGCTGAGTCTCGAATTTATGCATTTATTCGTTTTGTAATTATTTGAGATATGTATTGAATGACATGTCAATAATATCATCATATTCGACAAAGATCATCGAGATGCTTGACCAATTGTTTGAGAAATGCATATTTTGCTTATTCACTCACGCAGCTCTCTATTCATAATTTCATGAAATATGAGCTTGTTGATGTGTAATGGCATTTTTCCTCTCTATCTGATAAGATGTTCTCGCGACGTTGAAGGCTTTATATATATATATATTTTATTATTGGTCGTTATGCTTGGTTATAATCGATATTTAATCGTAGTTATATCCTTATTCCTAATAATTGACTAATGCTATCCAAGTGGGAGAATGTTGATTTTAATTTTAAGTGTATTAGTATTAATCAATTATTAAGATTTGTTTACTGGATTATTAAATAATATCAATTATGTAATATTATTACGTAATCGACCAATTAATACGTGTTCCATCGTCAATATAACTTACGATTGATAAATATTAATACGTAATCGACGTATCGATAGTCTATGACGGATCGGACTATCCTACGAGCAATCATTTACGGTATAGCCCCTACTCCTTATCCGACAAGTTGTTCCTCCCTCCGACTTCCATCCAAAGAAAAAGATTGTGGTTTTCACCTTTTGGCATATCAGATAGAGAGCAGTCATCTCCTCTCTCTCTCTCTCGCTTTTCAATCAACAAATACTTATAAAACTACGATCCTACTTCGCGCTGCGTAGACACGCGCCAGCCCCACTTTATACGTATGTATTTAACACGCTATATCACAGATCTACATGTTTTTTTTTTTCCAACATTTTCTACATCCAAAGAAAATGTGTTCACAATTTAAACTTCTGTTTTTAGTCTTTTTGCATTATTGTAATGGTCAATTGTGGAATGCCTATAGGGCGTCTCGATCAGTCAACCATAACACCACTCAATTTGCAACCAAGAAAATAGTAAGGAAAGAAAACGGTTAGGTGAAAGGAAATAAAAGTTGAAATTTTTTTTTAAATAAGTTTAAATTTAATAAATTAATTTTATATGAATATTCAAACTCATTTTATTTATTTCGTTATCGTATAAGGATCACACATTTTTAAAAAATATGTAAACTTTTGATAAATTTTCGAGATTTTCTTTTATATTTTCTTCTACTCTAAACAAAAATACAGAAAATCCTTTTTTTTTAGTATTTTTTACCTAAGTATTTTCCGGGTTTCAAATAGAGTCTAAGGAAAATAACTTTCTCATTTTTAGTTTAATCAAGGAAAATATAAAAGAAAATCAAATATAATTAACATATCTCAAAATTTTACAAAATTTTAAACTTCTTAGTCCTTAAGAGATAAAGATAAAATAAGTCTGAATAAACATACATAATTAATTCATTAAGTTTAGATATGTTTTTTATTTTCCTTCAAATTTTCTTTCATTTCACTTTTCTTTTCTATTTTCTTCCGTTAAAAGGAAAATGATTTTCTTCTCATTTTGGCTTTAAAATATGTTAAAACCAAATATAATTTAAAATTTTCAAATTTCTTAATTTATATAATAGAGAAAATTAAATAAAATAAGTTTGATTAAACATATATAATTAATTTGTTAAGTTTAGATTTAATTTTTTATTTTCCATGAAATTTTCTTTATTTTATTTTATTTTTCCTTTATATTTTCATTCCGGGCTCCAAATGGAGGCTACATCTTCACCAAGTGGCGGCAGGGAATAGGCCTTATCAATAAGTCAAAAGAAGAAAAACCAACCAGTGAAAATGAGCTGTAAACCAGATGATGGGGGCTGAAATGAGCTGTAAATTTGACGTTTTCTTTCAAATTCAGACACACACATGTGAAAGTTTAGCTATCTGTTTTCTGTGTTTTCTTTTTTCAAGTGGTTTGTTTGTTTTTTGTTTGTTGGTGCAGTATGAAGTCAATTAACCTCCCTCCCTAACGCTGAAAAGAAGTCTCGATCTTTTTTTTTCTTTTTTAAGAAAAAGCTATAATGATACAAAAAGGAAAAGAAAGTCTACCCCTTCATACGAAAATGTTAAAAGGAAAAGCAAGGTCCTACTCTTGAAAAAGGTTTCTTTCTATATTCTCTCTTGGTATCTAAGATAGGAATAAAGTTTAGTTGTCTCTCAAGAATTTGAGTTGCTTCCATAATGATATCGATAGGAAAGTTTATGATGAGTTATTCCAAAGATACATGCTTTCTCATTTATAGACCAAACTAGGGGTATAATAGCTAGGGCTGGTTCCAAATATATTAGCAAACACATTTGATAGGCTATAGACATACTACATAAATGTGTGTGCCTATTTATGTAAGTGCACGCATCATATCAAGTAATAAAGTGATGATTGCGTGTCGTTCCATGAGAATTGGCTATTAATTACTAAAATTAGAATAGTTCTAACTTTATTTGGATGATGCAAAGGTGAAAAGGAAATGAAAAACAAACTAAACTAAAGTCCCTAACATGCGAAGAGAGAGAGAATTGGAAGGAAGCCTAGGGTTTTGATTTCATCTAACAAATTCCTATGATGAGGCTCTACATATTCCCAATGAAGCCTAAATCATATATTAATGACGGATTTCACCTAAGCACATGCTATTCTTTCTCAAACAGTAACAGTCTATCCTTGGAAAAGGTTATATTGTATCTCTACGTCAAACCATCATAACTAAGGACGTGTTAAGCATTTAAAATCCATAAAACAAGACATGCTATCCATGGTCTAACCTAATTATCACTTCTCACCCTCAAATTAGGTCACAAATCATATTAATGGAGATCAATCATCAACAATCATGGAGAATAGAATAGAACATTTAATATATAAGAAAACCCAAGCATCAAAGATTATAAATTAAAGCTAAACACCATAATTCATTGTTTAGACTACATCAAAACCATAAAAAATAAAATCAGTTCATCAAAGGGGAAAATACAACCATACAAAAGAAGGAAACCATGAAGAAGGAAAGAAATAAATTAGGTGGAAGCCCAATCTCCTCTTCAATCTCTCTCCTTCTTCTTCAATCTACCTTTTTCCCCAAAGAGAGTTGTGCCCTAGGGTGTTTCCACCCCAAAGGGACTTCCCTTCTAAAGCCCTAATCTCATTCTATTTATTAGCCAAGCAAAGAGAGGGCGTGAAAATGTGATTCAGCAACATTTGGCCTTGAAAGGCACGCTGCAGCGTGGTAAATCTACACTGTAGCGAGGGAAAATGGAAAGCTATTGGTCCCTTGTGAGCATATTCACACTACAACGTGAAAAACACGCTACAATGTGGGTTTTCTCAAGCTATAATGTGAGTTTTTTCAAGCTGCAGCGTGGGTTGCTCCTTTGTAATTTCTCTTCACTTCCCAAAGGACATAACTTTCTCTTTCGAACTCTAATTTATGCAAACTTAGTCTTGTTGAAAAGCTTAGAGAGTGTAGAATATGGATACCTAGAGAGATTATTTTAGAGGTGATGGTAAAGACTGGATCCATAAAGTGTGCCAACTTGTTAGATTTTGAGCATTCTTCTCTTCTTCCTTCAACTTCTAAAAGTCATAACATGATCATTAGAAGTCCAAATTAAGTGAATAAGGCCTTTTTGGAAAGCTTGAGAAGTCTAATATCCATCCATACAAATATTGGAGCCATGGGAGGTTATTCTATAGCTGAAAATATCGAAATATAATAGTTGCTACTGAATGTTGAATTTGCTGATTTTTTACTTTTTCGCTTCAGTTTCGCTCCGCTCCACCCAATGGTTGACTTAATCACAAAGATGAACATTTAGAGCATTAAATCACTTATTTATATCATAAAACTATTAAAAACTAAGAAAAACATGAGATAAAATGAGTATTTAAGATACTCATCAACATTCTTCAGAACATAGTAATATATTAGCACATTCTTATCCAGGAAATAAAGCACTTTTAAAAATGAAATAAATTATAAACGATCCATACAATAATCATTAAAAAAAAACCTCAATTCTTGTTTTAAATGAAGTAAAAAAAAATTAAGAATAACTTAAAATCCAAGTTTAAGATTGTGCCACTTAATAGATTGATGGTATGGTAGTATTAAAAAGTTTTTACATTAGAAAATGTTTCTAATTGTGCGGGATATAAGATTATGTGGTTGGCTCAAGTATAATTTATAAATATTTAACATGATTTAGGACGTATGTTCTTATAAATACTTAAAATTTGGGATTTCTCGTACATCAATCCCCCTTTACCACTTGAGTTAGGCCTCAATGGTATATATATATATATAGGTACATTTGTGGAAATCGTGTATATGAGCTTCCTATTACCCCCTCAACAAGTTGAGCCAATGATCAAAGCATAAGGGTCTCATAGATATATATATGCCTTACCCCCATGAGGACACCTGACTTGAAGAAAAGCAAAGCAAAGCAAAGCAGTGGAGAAACTAGTGTGACACGAGCAAGGCCTAGCACACACGGGAAGGGTCATGCACTAGAAAGGTCTGATGCATTAGGGATGCGTGAGACTTAAGGCAATAATGTAGTTAGAACATTCAGTGAGCAGAGACTAAGGTGGAAACACATGTATGAAGGCATAAGAAGGGAAATAAGGGACAAGTATATAATTTGATAATTGAGTATTTAAATTATGTATTATAGCTCCTCAACCTAGTTTGATGTCTCCTCAAGAAATAATGGAAAAGGCTTAAAAAAACTCTTTAAGGGGTGGTGGATACTCAACATGAGGGAGCCAAGGTCAAAGCACTTTAGGCTTGCCTCGCCACGGCCTTAGGGAAGGTTTGGCATGCAAGATTACTCGTGACACAATGTGCATGAGCTCCACAATATACATTGGATGAGATGGACTTGCCTCTCCTCTAGTGTCGGTACAGGGGCACTTCAAAGCATGTGCAATGGATTGGATGTGTGGCTATGGGCGTAATTGCGTAGTATTGTTAGCTTGAATTAGAAGTTGGTAGTGTATGGCTAGATGACCAAGGCGCATGATGACCTTGTAGCAGTTCTGACACTTCGAAATGTCTAAGGTAATTTATTGATGCTTGAGAAGTGTTTAGAGTGTCTTGCATCTTTTGGCAAAGGTGGCAGTGGACACAATTTTTCAAGTATGGACCGAGTTGGGGCTAGCCTAGGAGGGCACATGTTAGGGAAAGGATGTGACTGATCACAAGAGGTGGTTGGAGCACCTGATGGACCAAGCCCAAGGGATCATGGACTTTCATATATTGAGAAGAGAAATACCTGTTCAAAGGAACACGATGTTTGCGAAGGGAGGCAACTATTCGGAAGCGATGTAACTATTTGGAAAGGATTCTTGGATCCCTATATAAAGCCTCCTCATTCTCTCGTTGAAAACAATACAAGTGTGAGAATGCAAGAAAAGGGTGCTATGTGTAACTTTGTGGGTTCTCTTTTTATTGAACAAGTGTTGAAACAATTGAGAATTTTGTATCTTGTAGTGCGGAAATACAAGTTGTGAAGAGTTTTCCGTAAAAACTGTTTTGTCTTATTTTACTTTATTTTTAAGAAATAGGAAAGGAAGGTTGACTAAGTCGGGACTCAGCACAGCACAGTTACAAAGGCAAAAATTTGTGGTCTGTTCTAGTGGGTATGACACTTACCATCTTACCTCGTACTAGTCAAACCCCTTTTTGTTATATTTTTCAAGTTCGAGGTTAAGATAATTTGTGGCCTATTGTGGGCTTGAAGAACAGCCCATAGGGCAACTGAGAATATCAGGCCAAAGCCCTCCTGATCCCTCTAGGGCTGGACTTAAGCTGGTCTTTCTAAGCCTAAACTAGGAGCTAGCCCAAGCTTGCTCTAGCACTAAAATCCAACCCAAAAAATAAATAACTAAATAAATAAATTTGAAAAATCCAACAAACACTAAGAATGAGACAGGGATGGTCCTACCCGAATCAGAACCCCACCATGCCAAAGGCTCAAATTGAGCCCAACACGATATAGTATACAATCAATTAATTAGGGAGCATTTTAGTGTTAAAATGACATGCAATAGAGAAGGATTACAAATAAAGAATTATAAGCAAGCTTGTTTTTTTTTCGAAATTTGAAATATAGAAAATATTTATTTCAAAATTCCCAAATAAACTTTTATTCTAAAAACATTAAGGAATTATTTTTGAAAATTTTAAGAACTTTTTTTTTTTTTTTTGAGAATGTTCTGAATAATTCCAAACTTGGCCCCCACTAGACACAAATGTTTGCACATATTAAAAATCACAATGCTGATTACTAAAAGTGTTCCAAAGCTGCTCTAAATTTTTTCGCCCCAACATTAGCGTTTAAGTGGTTAGAGTATTTGCGATGGTTTGAATTGATCTTGAGAATGCGGTTATGATACGTGAGGTAGGAGTTTCTTGTCTTTGTGGCCATACATTTCAATATGAGGATTGGTGTGAGTGTAAGGTATGATTCTACAAGCATTATTCAGTATGTGCGTAGAGCCACATTTCGAATATCATTGTCACAAGCAAAAATTAATAAAAATTCTAAAGTGTTACGAAGCTTTTATGCCCATTATAGAAACCAAAACTCAATTTCCAAAATTTTAAACAATGGTCTTACGGTACTTAAATGATGTAAATTTATAAAGCCATGAAAATAGTTTATATTTCAAAATACATCCTCTCTTCAATAAATGCTTAATTTATGGTGCAACAGTGAGATTAATGCAAATGGCAGAATTGAAGGAGCTCCTCATCACGCTCAAACAAAGCCATCTCTTGTTGTTCAAGAGTAACAAATGCTTCAATTCCATCCCCTTCTTTGCTATCATTCAAACATATAAGATTTTTTGAACGAGTGCCTGCATGACCTACCCATATGGTATAACGAAGACCTACACCAGCTAGTGCATATATACTTATCGACACGGTCGTCATCACTGAAATGGGTTTTATCGTCCTCCCTGAACATCAACTGTATCAGTTCTTGTCCTGTCAAAATTTTCCCAATGGTGTCACAGAAATCTGCCAGCCCTGCCTTCAACTGACACACCAACGAGGAGAACTCAATCTCACTCTCTTGTGCTTGAGTCTGTATTGTATAAGACCAAACCATGTTTCCAAAATATTTCTCCGAAAATTGTGGGATAATCCTTTTCCGCAAGTTCACAGCTTGGATTAAAACAGATGGTTTTAGAAAACCACCATAGCTCACTTTAGATGCAACTGCAACCCCACATCTGTAATAAGTGCGGTAACAACTTCCACCCGTGTGGGATTTTCCACTCCAGACTGAATCGCCTTGGTCTTGAGTTTACCTAATTTTATGGAGTCGAATATAGACTTTTTCCTGATCAAATTTCCTTTGTAAGGCAGTACTGCTTGAGGCATGCTCACTGAGTCACTAGGTGGGAAGAAACGAGTTAGCTCAGCGGAGATTTCCTTACCAGATTTATTTGTCATGGTGGCTGCCCAATTATGTATGAAGGCACTTATGCCTGCTATATCAGCAAGCTCGTGGGCTATACGCATCCCAATTGCAATTCCTCCGCAGCTGAAGAATGTGATATGAATAATCAATAAACTGCGCATGTGCCATCTGTTCGTGCTGATTTCACCTGTCATAAACAGGTTCAGATCCTGAAGTCGGTGATGTTGAAGAAATTCTTGGAGATAGGAATCAACTCGGGCATCAGTAAAATAGACTCCCTCTTCGTTACACTCAATAGTAGCTCCATCTTTGAACCTTCCGGCAAGTGGATAGTAATGGGTTAGGGTTTCAGATAGGGATTTCTTGAGCCCACTTGACATCGAGTTGTTGTTATTCCCTTCCTTGTTCTGG
This sequence comes from Tetrastigma voinierianum, assembly GCA_016808115.1. NCBI lineage: Eukaryota > Viridiplantae > Streptophyta > Magnoliopsida > Vitales > Vitaceae > Tetrastigma > Tetrastigma voinierianum. The sequence goes on along the minus strand of JAEQBH010001275.1, from coordinate 1,272,295 downwards.
TAGAAGAAGATAATGGGCACGTAAGCGCCGGTGGTGACTTGATCTAATAAGGAGAGCTTGTAAATTCTTTTGGAATAAGGAGTGGGAGAAGAGGGTTTGATGGTTTCTCTGGATATTATCTCCGGTTTCATGGTTTCCATCACTTGCCTGCCGATTAAAACCCTGTTTAGGATTGTCTGACAGATACTCTTCAAGAAAACAATGAAATTGTCACCAGACTTTAGCTTGGGGGAGGGGCCAAATAAAACTTAAACTAAAGAAACTTACATTAGCAATTGGAGCTTGACCTTAACCCAAGTGGAAATTAGACGTACTCCTCTCTATCCCTAGGCTTTTCTTTTTCCCTTCCATCATCAACCCAAGTGAATTCAGAACTCCGCTGCCTTCTTTCAAAATCTTGAAGGCCAATTGTACTGTAGTGCACATAAATCAATGCTTATATACAGACAGGAATCCAACGTTACATTATTGGGAAACTTGTGTTACGGGTAAGTAAGTTTTTATAATGCATGCTTCAGCCCATACCAACAAAAATAATTGCTTTTTTTTGGTGAAAATGTAATGATTGCAAAAAAAAAATTATATCTCCAAATTACCCCTGCTGTACATTCTACTCAAATATGGATTTTTTTTCAAACAAAAGCAAAGATCCATTATATTTAAGTTATACATATTATTAAAAAAATCGAGAAACCCTATAATTTTTTTTTAATTTTTTCTCTTATAGCCTATTTTCCTTAAGCTATGAGGAATCATTATTGTAGTCTCCTAAATTTTCTAGGTCACTGGATCGTTGGAACATCAACTTGTTTGCAAGTACTTGTAAAACAAATACGAAAACGGCGATGGTGCGCCCGCCGTCTCTCCGATGCCTAAGTCAGATCAAGAAATCTGGAGAATGAAAGGATCAATCTTTTTTAGTCAAGAATGTCATACCTTCTTTGGTGTCACTCCCTCTTCCTTTATGGAGGAGGGCGGTTGTCTGCTTTTCATGGGAAGTCGATGATTTCCTTTCGAAACGGAAGAGGAAGGTGGCTCTTTGTTTACAAGTTATGACCCGTTCTTCCCTTTAGATAGCCAAATTGCCCTTTAGATAGCCAAATTGCCCGTATCTTCTGCTCCATGATGCGTTTGACCGAAGTGTGGTTATGTGTGTGACTCATGGGTGGTTTATTTGTTCAAGTTAAGAGAGGTCAGTCGGTGCCTGTACAAAGATGATATCGGCCAAGAGAGGTTATGCTTGTGTCTGTCCATTGGGAAAGTATGTTTGGGCGTGGGTTGTAAATGAAGATTATTGGGCTCGTAGATTGGGCCACTGTGGGTTTCAGTCTTAGGCTCGTAGACTAACTGGGTCATTATCCTATGGGGTTGAGTTTGCCGGGGCTGGTGGGGAGTGCAGGCTGGCCCATAATTTGCCTACAATGCCCCCTTTTCCGTTTGGGAGAATTCGTTCTTCCGATTAGGAAAAGCTCTTGGGACTTGCTTGATGTGGGGATTTGTGGACTGTTAATGCTTGGGTGTTCTAATGTGCACATTAACGGGGAATTTCCTAGTTTTTGATGTCACATTTGATGCGGTTGTTTGGGATTCCTTTGAGGTTGGAGGTCTCTATAAAAGGTTTGCAGGGGGAAGGAGTCCTTTGTGCCACCGGTTATTATTGGTTTTTTAGCAGGGTGGTTTCGTTAGGAGTTGCCAAGAGTCGGGCTTCTATGATTGTTGCATGGACGAGACTTACAAAAGGGGGTTAAACGTGATTGCCAAGCATGGACTAGGCCAAAGTTTGCAAGGATTGAGCGGAGTCGGAATTGTTTGGGTTTGGAGGGATATTCCGGAGTTACATGCCCCCTTTCTAGCTTTCGAAAACTAGAATGGAATCCTCTATAGCCAAGAACACCCCCTCCCAAATCAACGGGCCTCTTTGTGTTCCTTGCCACCTTCCATAGGACCCCCTACGTCGACTCGTTCTTTTGTTGGGCCTCGACGCTTTTTTTTTCTTCTTTTTTTAGCCTTTGTATTTGGTCCAGATGGATCATATAATCATAGTATGATCACTTGGTTATAAGCGTTGTTGTGTAATTATGAACGATCTTTGGTATAATTAATGAATTTACATTTCCTGAAATTCTCGCTTCCCTGCACACATTTTTCCCATGCTTCTCAATTCCCAACTAGTGATAAGGACTAAGCATCATGGCTAAGAGCTATGTTATTTGGTGCTTCTTAATGGACGAGGCCCGTAGGCACGGCCACGTTCGTTCAAGCATTGCCTAGTAAGCAAAGCGTCATCAGGATTCAAATTGGTCATGGAGGCGATGAGTCGGTAGTGCATTAAATGCGGCTGCAGGTTCTAGATGCTTAATATATAGGGAGCCATCATTTGATTTCACCCTTTCTCGTACTTGTTTCTTCTTGGTTATCCTGTTTCCCTCTTGCTTCAGATTTTCTGTGGATACTCTAGTGCGACGTTGCGTGTTGTTGTGAACCATTCTTCCAAGTGCTTGTTTAGTTTCTATTTCACGGGGTGGCTCTTGATTTCCTACTGCAGGTGCATTGATGTTCGGCGTCGGGATAGCCGAAGGGGGGGTGGAGGGGGGGCGGGTTATTCTTAGAGTTTGCTAGGACTTGGCGACTCCCACCCAGGCTTATAGGGCTTGCAAGTGATTTCTCCTTTTACCAGTTTGGTATCATGGCTTCGGGCTAATTTCCGTTTCCCCTTTGTTGTCATGCCTTGTAGAATGCGAGAGGTCGGGGAAGAGACTTCCGTAGCCCGGGCGAGATTTCATGACGAGGCTGCCCGAGGGGCGCCTTCTGGCGACATCATCTTCTCTTTGTCTATGGAGGAGTTGAGGGCCTATTGTGAAATTCCCAATGACATTGACGTCACGCTATCGGATGGCCCCGACTAAAAGGACAGAGGGCGAAGAGTACAATGCAGTGTTTTTCACCCTGGAGCAACTAGCGGCTGGGCTTCACTTCCGTCGCGTCTTTGGTCGGCTTGATTCTTATACTTTACCCGAGCCACACTTGCCGCGTCCCACCTAAACGTCATTCGGTTCGTGGGTCTTTGTGTGGCCACTCAGCACTTCTTTACCAGATTGATCTTTCACTGGTGGAGGTTTGTTTTGCTTATACCTTGAGGGTAGCGCAAGGTGGTCGGATGTCTATGTTAGCCCAGAGCCCCTGGTTGCAATTCGTTACAAGACTCAGGCTCGCCCGAGAAGTGAGAACAAGGGGTGATCTTGGTCGGGGGCCCCAGGATCTGCGACCGAGTTCCCAGGTACTCCCAGTTTGATATTCTTTCATTCGGGTCTTATGCTTTCGGGTGTGTACAAGTAACGAGGGCTTGCTGGCGTGTATTTTCTTATGCCCGTTCATGCCACCGCGTGTTTTATTATTATGGGTTATTTGCGCGAGGAGAAAAGCGAAGAGTAGCCCAGTGCATTAGATTGGAGAGAACCCGTTTTCACGAAAAGTCGAGGTTATTGGAGATTTCAGAAGTGGGAGCGACATGCAAAAGTCCGCTACCTTACCGTGAAGAACTTGCATGATTTAAGCCGCCACCCGTCTCCTTACAGTGTCCCAATAATCCCGCCCCCTCTACCCTTAGAAATTGTGGAAGGTGAGCACTTCGTCACTGCGGACCTTTTAAGCTTGTCCCCAAGATGAGTTCTTCCTCGGCCGGGAAGCGGGGGGGAGCGGGCGGCTGTTGAGTGGTGTCGGTACTCAGCACAGTACAACCCAGCTTCCTCTACAGCGGATTACGCCACCTTGGGCGTCGAGGCCGGAGTTGAGAAATTGTAGTCGTTTGGAGGCGTTCTCCCTTGGCAAGGTTTCGCATCACCCGAAGCATCGAGAAGAAGGGACGTTGAGGTGAAGGATTCTTTGGAGCAAGGGCGGAGGATTTCATTCTATGGGTCCCTCCAATATCCCGCCATTCCCCGGACTGGGAAGAAGAAGAGGAAAAGGACTGGATGTCTGGCTTGATTCACAACTTTGCTGCTCAGAAACAGAAGCGAGATGCTAACCTCGAGCAAGCGGTTGATGCCCTCCTCGAAGTGGCTGGAGGATCGAGCCAGCCTCGCTCGGATGAGGGTTCGGATGCGCAGGCCATTGTCATCCCAAGTTCGCCTGAGATGGGTTTGAATGATCGGTAGACTCACGGAAAAAAAGTCACCTTGGTGGAGTCCCAGAGAGGCTTCCGGTTCCCACGACCATCAGGTGTCCTCTGATGGCGGATTGGCGATCGAGATAGGGCCAAGTACACCCTGGCCAGGCACAGGAGGTCGCTGCTTCCTAATCGTATGTTGCGAAATTTGTATCTCCCTCCTCGTGGCCCAGCTCCCCTCATGGAGGAGGTATCAGTTCCCGGGCTGGAGGGTGCTCAGGAGATTATTGATCGATGGAGGCCCTTCAGCAGGAGGCTAATCTTCGGCCCGACCATTTGCGATCTGTACTGGTGATCGCTGCGGTGCACCGCGTAACTATTTGGGCGGCGGGGCGAAGGGTACATACCATCTCGATCCTGCCCAAGTCTTATTAAAAGAAGATCTCCAGCAAATGATTGAAGATGAGATGCAGGTTCGCAGCCACAATTTTGCTCAATCGACGGAATTGGTGAGTTTGGAAGCACTATATCTCGTTCTAATATTATTTCTTAGTTATTGTCATATCATTAATATGTTTCTTCGAAGGCGATTGCTGCTATCCGAAACATGGCCTTCCAGTATCGAGAATTTCAAAACCAGTTGAGGGATGCGGAAAGGCTACGACTCTACGCCTAATCGACGCTTTCCGAAAAAAAGGCCTTTAGTGCTTCTTTAATGGAGACAGAGTCAAAGTCGAGGCGCTTGGAGTCAGAGGCTAGAGAAGCTGTTGAAAGGGTAGTTCGTCACGGGGTGAGAGAGACACGGCTTGTCATGGGTGGCGATGGGCGGAGCTAAGAGATGTCGGGTCAGGCGGCTGATGCTGAGCCTGAGATGGGTGAGTTAACCGGTTCGGTGCGCCTTAGGCTGCTTCGAAGATACCCGAAGGGAAGAGGTGGTCACCGGATTAGACGGGGCTCGGCCAGCAGGCATACGGAGAGGCTTGGGGAAGCTAGTGGTCGACCAGTGAAGCCGAGTTTCCTTACTTGTAGAGCAGGGCTAGTAAAGGCGAGGTTATGCGCTTCAGACGAGGCCTCTAAAGAAGAGGCTTTTGGAGGTGGATTGTATTTGGTTTTTAAAGTTATCTTCAATTATGGCTATGGCTACTATACCTTTGCGCATAATATTTGTGGAAGTAAACTTGGGATTCCAGACAGGATGTCGGACACGTCAACGCCATTACCTCCAAAGTTCTTTGTTAATCCTTGCTATCCCCGGGGTTCTATTCTTGTTGAAGCTGATGTCGCTCATGAGGCGGGGATTAGAGAGGAGGTCGAGCTCCTTTTGCATTTGGGGCTAAGCTTGAGTGATAACCACGATTCTTTGTGCGGGGTGGCCGGGGAAAGGAGGGCACGATTGCATGCGCGAGTTAGAGATTGCGTGCTCCAGTTGCTTTTCTAACGCCTCCTTTGCCCCCGTTTTGTGTCATGACATTTTGATATGGTGTAACTGGACTTCTTAATGAAGCATATGTTATTTTACGACTTTATTGATTCCCTTTCTAAATCGAGTAATTCATTTTTGTTTAGCCAGGTGGCGCTGATGTGTAATGAGTAGGGTGTAGTCCAGGTTTGAGCAATCGTTCCATGGTTCATTTGCTTTCTTCCTTGTCCAAGCTTTGCAGGGCATTAACCTTCAAGCGCCATCCGGACTTTAGACTGAGCAAGTTGAGCTTCAACCATACAGGGCCAGATAGGGCATTAGCGCCATCTAGACTTTATACTGAGTCAGTTGGGCATCAACCATGCTGGGCCAGATAGGGCATTAGTGCCATCCGGACTTTAGACCGAGCTAGTTGGGCTTCGACCATATTGGGCCGGATAGGGCATTATCGCCATCCGGACTTTATACTAACCAGCTGGGCATCAACCATGCTAGGCCAGACAAGGCGTGGCATCAGGATTTTAAATTGAGCGGTTGGGCATCGACCATCTTTGGCGGATAGGGCATTGGTATGGGACTTTATCTTGAAGCTAGTTGGGCATCAACCATCTTTGGGCGGATAGGGCATTAGCGCGTCATTCGAGACTTTAGGCGAGCCGGTGGGCTTTGACCCATCTTGGGTCGGATAAGGCGTGTGTAATCTGGACTTTATGCGGAGCGGTGAGGCATCAACCATCTTTGAGGCCGGACCAGGCATTATCATCATCTGGACTTTATCTTCGCCCGGCCCGGGCGGGCATCAACCATCTTTGGGCTGACAAGGCGTGCGCCATCAGGACTTTGGGGCGAGCTAGTTGGGCATCGACCATGCTTCGGCGGGATGGGGCATTAAGCGCCCGTCAAACTTTATCTTGAGCTAGGCCCCGGGCATCAACATGCTAATAGAGACGAGGCGTGCGCCATCCAGACTTTAGATTGAGCCAACTGGGCTTCGACCATACTGGGTTGGATAGGGCATTAGCACAATCCGGACTTTATACTCAGCCAGTTGAGCATCAACCATGTTGGGTCGGACAAGGCATTAGCGCCATCCGGACTTTAGGCTGAGGGCATCAACCATGCTGGGCCAGACAGGACATTAGCACCATTCGAACTTTAGACTGAGCCAGTTGGGCATCAACCATACTAGGCCGAATAGGGCATTAGCGCCATCCGGACTTTATACTAAGCCAACTAGGCATCAACCATCTTTGAGGCGAGACGAGGCATTAGGGTCGTCCGGACTTTACGAGCCGAGTTGGGCATTAACCATCTTGGCCAGGATAAGGCATTAAGCCCATCAGGACTTTATCTGCGAGCCGGTGGGCATCAACCATCTTGGTAGAGACCAGGCTGATAGCGCTATCAGACTTTATAAATTGGAGTTTACGATGAAGATATAGTTAGAGAATAAATTATCTTTTTATTGATAGTACCTTTTGAGGTGTATAGCATTCCACATTCTGGGTACAGGTGTTCCATCTAGCTTATCTAAAGCATATGAACCGGATTTACCAACTCGCGTTACAATATATGGCCCTTCCCAGTTGGCCTGGAACTTTCCTACCACTAGATCGGCTGTGTTTTCGAAGACTTTCCTTAAGACCAGGTCTCTTGGCTAGAACACTTGGGGTTTTTCACATCTGTTGTATAGATTTGTTAGCCAGCGGTGGTAGGATGCTACCCATAGAGCTGCTTTCTTGCGTAGTTCATCCGCCGTGTCTAGGTCCTTGATTATGGACTCTGTACTCAACTGTTCGGGCATACCCGTTCGAAGCGTAGGCATACCGATTTCTGTAGGGATTATAGCTTCCATCCTGTAGGTAAGTGCGAAGGGAGATATACTGGTTGGTCTGCGGGCGGTCGTTATGTAAGCCCAAAGGACCCTAGGGAGTTCGTCCACCCATTTTCCTTTAGCTGCGTCCAACCATTTCTTTAAGGCCGTCAACAGGGTTTTGTTGGAAGCTTCTGCTTGGCCGTTGCTTTGCGGATATCGGGTGGAGTATAAGTTATGTATTTTCAATTCATGGCAGAAGTTTCTGTAGACCCGGCTATCAAATTGAGGCCCATTGTCTAACACGATTGACCGGGGAATACCGAACCGGCAAACGATATTCTTCCAGATAAAAGCGGTGACCTTTTGTCTTTTGATTGGCGTAAAGCTCGGCCTACATCCATTTTAAAAGTAATCGGTGTGCCCAGCAACGGCTTCTTTTGAGTTTGGGCGGTAGGGAGTGGCACAACTATGTCAATTCTTCATTGAGCAAAGGGCTATGGGCTTGAGATAAACATTAGATCTTGAGTCGATGACCTTAAAATGGGGTCACGTCTCGACATTGGTCACACTTTAAGTAAGTAGCAAGCTGACATCAGTTTCATGGTTGTGATAATACCCTTGGGTGTGGAAATTTATGTCTGTGCTGGGGTTGCACCTCTGGATGGTTGCCACATATCCCTTGGTCGCGGTCGGCCCGGCCTATCTTGGCCTTGTTCGGGGAGTTAAGCATTTGAGATGTAGGCTCGTCGGGGATCGTTCGCGGTACCCATCGATTAAGGAAAATCTGGCATATTGAACTCGGACCTTGTGAGCCTTGTCCTTCTCGTTAGGGAGTTCTCCCGTATTGATATACTGTGCTATGGGGTCCATCCAGGAAGGGGAGGTTCTGCCCACCTAGCTTACTCGGATATTGGCTATCAAGGAATGCGGTTGGTAATAGATAGGCAGAAATATTGTTTCCGTTATGGGTAGAGATGCGGCTATGGAGGCCAAGGCGTCTCCTCTTGCATTACAGTCCCTGGGAATATGTTTGAGCTTCCATGTTGAAAAACTAGCCAGGCGTTGTTTAACCAGAATTACATACTTCGCCATTCGGGGATCCGGGACTCATATTCTACGTTTACCTGCCCTACCACCAATTGGGAATCACTCCGAATTATAAGCTTGTCGGCAGATATTGCAGCTGCCAATTCAATCCATTTAAAAATGGCTTCATGTGATTCTGCATTGTTTGGCGGCCCCAGAGCAGTAGAATAACTTTCTGATCTTGTCCCCACCAGGGGATTTGCAATTGCAGGCCCAATGTCATTGTTCTTGAGATGCCTGTCTACAACGAGAGTCCACGATTTGAACTAGCGGGGGCTGTTTCGGATTGGGGATTTCCGCTAGAAAGTCTGCTAGGACCTGCCCCTTCTTAGCTAACCTTGGCTTATATATTTGCTTAGTTCGATTACCCAGCGGGCCATTCTCCCAGATAAGTCAGGCTTGTGAATAGTGCTTCGAATGGGAAGGTTAGTCAACACCACTATGAGGTGTGCTCGAAAGTACGGGCAAAGCTTCTTGGCTGCTATTCGGAGAGCTAAGGTGGCTTGTTCAAGGTAGGTACAATATCACGGTTTCTCACGTCGACTAAGGACTTGTGTGAAGAACAACGGCCTTTGCCTTCTTCCTCACCTTCTTTGAATAGGATGGTGCTTCTTTGCAACATTGGCCCGATAAATACATGAGAAGAGTGTCTCGTAGAGGCTTTGGAGGTAGCGAGGGTGGAGTGCTAGCCATATGGTGTTGGATTGCTGCCAAGGCTGATCACGCTTTCATTCCATCCGATATATTGGCCCCCTTTAAGGTTAGCGAAGAATGGCTTTAGGCGTCGGTGAGCAGAAATGAGCCGAATCTTTAGGATGGCTAATCCCGGCACCGGTAGGTTGTTGTACCCCTTTTCTCGAACTAGGAGGTGATGATTCTAGGATAGCCTTAAGTTGGGCAGGGTTTGCTTCTATCCCTCTTTGTGTCACCATGAAGCCCAAGAATCAGCCGACATTGACCCTGAGGAGGTCGAAAGCTTCTTGCAGGTACGTAGTATGGTTCGTGCGTTCTTTAGACTTTACTAACATATCATCAATATATACCTCCATGGTTTTACTTAGCAGTGGTCTAAACATCTTAGTTACCAGTCTCTGATAAGTCGCCTTGGCGTTCTTTAACCCAAACGACATTACATTATAGTAGAAGAGTTCGTGTGGAGTGATAAAGAATTGGTTGCTCAGCGTCGGTACGAATGCGGGACCGATGGTAGCGGAGAAGGCATCGGGAATGATGACATCCATTGCGCCCGGATAATGGCGTCGACAATGCGAAGCTTATGCGGGACGGGAAAGTTGTCTTTAGGGCAAGGTTCGTTAAGACCGGTATAGTCTACGCATACTCTCCACTTACCACCTTTCTTTGGTACCACCATCACATTGGCAAGCCATTTCAGGTACTTGACTTCCCTGATGAATCCTGCGTCCAAAAGGTTGTCTATCTCTGCTTGAATAATCTGATGGTGATTATGGTGAAAGCATACTCTTTGTTGTTTATTGGCTTTGACCTCTTGGATAACAGTGGCTGCCAAAGAAGCATGTGTGGGGCTAATGTCGGTCATGTCCGAGTGGGTCCAGGCGAATATGTCAATGTTACCAAGAAAAACTTGCCGCAATTGTTGTTTTTCTTCTTCGGGCTTGAGGGAGCTGACATAAGTGTGTTTATCCGGCCCGCCCAGGAGTATTGGTTCCAAGGGATCCAAAGCTAATTGTTCCATGTCCTTCTTTTCTGCCTGGGCAGTGAACTGTGATTGCTCTTCTGGGGACTGTGACTCGGGAGCCAAATTGTTGGAGCTTTCACCTTTCTCACGCTCACATGCTGCTGTGATAACAACGGCGGTACGCTGGCGGGCGCTCCCGGGAGGGTGATATGTACGACAGGTTGGAGTAGCGATCGTTTGATGTTAAGGTTGAGGAGTCTTGCTTTCATAGCGATGCGTAGGCCAGACCAACGATAGCGATGTATGGCCCCAGTCTTCGACAATTGAGAATAAAATTTCTTTGATACTTAGGCCACGCGCCCGGCCGGGAAGCGATATCACCACGGTTAAGCGTAGTTGCCCGATGCATCCCGGAACAAATTCACCGACGAGCGAAGGTTTATCAAGCGAGAAACTTTCTTCATATGTTTGAGGTGGAAGTTGCGGCAAATTCGTACTTATTTGCCCGAGTTAACTTGAGCACTCTGTGTACAATTGTTAATGCATAAAGTAAGCACAAGTGCATCGTGGTGTGGAGTGATAACCCTAGACGGGTTAATGGGAGGAAAGGATATGGGGCTGTCAACCGGTTGTATCGCTTTGCTGTTAACCGGGGTACTAATGGTATTCACCCGGGCTCGGGTAGTGCGAGCTCATGATAGCTTTTCCTCTTACGATTGGGTGATACTAGTCGTCGGTAGATTCGCCCAATATGCCAATTGATGGCGAGGGGCGGGGCACCCAGGACGGGACTGACCCGGCCGTTATTCTTTCAACTGTTGGAGTGGTTTCTACTAGGCGAGCTGATTCTTGGATATATCCTCTGAGGTGGCCAGCTCATATTAGTTTCTCCACTAGGAACTTTAAAGTTTGTCATCTGTTAGTTGCATGCGAGTGGTCCTGTGTGTCATGACTTAAAGATCGATCAGCGTTCTTTCGGATCAGATGGTTGGTTGGGGTTGGAACAAAGTCGGGGTGATCTGGATAAGGGGGAGGAGTCTGTTGTAGGAGATGTTCAATAGGGTAAAGGCGGAGGTTCCCCCTCTTTCTCTTTGGTATTCTGGGAGAAAAACACGGTCCTTAGTCTACCTCTCGTGCCTTGGGCTACCCTTCTTGATCGACTTCTTTGTTTTGGGCGGTAATCATCACTTGTCACAGGAGGTACTTAGAATATTATCTTCCAGCGTAGAATACCAATCCGCCTGTTTGTACAATTCTTCCATCGTTAGAGGCGGGTCTAATGATAGCGATTGGAAGAAAGGGGTAGTCGGTCCAAAGCTTCTTCGGAAGTTTTGGAGGACCGTGTCCATGCTGTTTGCATCAATTTGTTGGACAACCTTTCTAAATCTCTTGGTGAAGTCTCGGATTGACTTATCCTCCCGCTTGAAGATGGTTTTTAGTGAACTGATGTTTCCCCTTTACCGGACTGAGCATAAGTATTGGGAAACGAATGCAATCCATAACTCGCTGAACGAGTTTATGGATCCTCTCGGGAGTTTATGGAACCAGGCCAGAGCAGGTCCCTTCAGGCTAGCTGGGAATACCTTGCACAGAAGACGATCATTCCCCGTGCTAAGAATCATCGCTTGGTTGAAGTGCAACATGAGGTCGTATGGGTTAGAGAAGCCATCATACATGGCAAACGATGGTATGGTGAAGCCATGGGGTGTCATAACTTCCGGGATATCTTTGCCTAATGGGGATGACATGTCCTGGTCATGAATAGTAGTAAGGTACAGGCATATACGGGACAGTGCGGCTTAGAGGCGGGATGCAAGCGGAAGTGATGATCTTACAGCCATGCGGGGGAAAGTTTTTAGGGCGCGTTAGAGCTGGCAGCCTTTCTCTACTAAATTCTCATACCCATTGAGGCATGTCGTTGTGAGCCGTAGAAACGTCATGAGGGCCTCTTTCTACACTTTCGAGAAGCTCCACATTGTTCTTTGGGGGTGGAAGATCCGGAAGCGGGGAGCTGCCGGAAGATAACTCGTCATCCGTTGCAGTGTTGCTGTCTTTTGGCCGGATAGGCTCCTTACCTTTATTTTGTTTAACTAGGGGTACTGGGTGGCTACTCCCTTATGCATTTTCTATCGGATTCGCCCTCGAGGGCGAGCCACGTGAGCGGTCGTTTTCTCTTTGCGAGATGGTTAGCACGTGACTCTGGGTCCAGGCTCACACACTCCTGTTTGGCATGTTACTCTGCCGCCTCGATATCTTGGCACCCTGACAAAGGGCCCGATCGTCGGGGGCCCGGTCGTTGGAGTTCTTGGTCATGATGGCAAAGTTCGACGGTCCGGTGGGTTGATCGAGAACTACGAAGCTTGAAGGGGATGAAGTGATCACTTGAGCGGATCACGACGAGCCTACATGAAATCAGGTGAGCTTTTTCTTAGTCTTTCCGACAGACGGCGCCAATTGTAGTCTCCTGAATTTTATGGGTCATTGGATCGTCAGACATCCCGACTTGCTGCGAGTACACGCAAAACAAATAGTAAGCGACGGTGGTGCGCGCGCCTCTCCGATGCCTAAGTCAGATTAGGAAATCTGGAGAGTGAAGGGATCAATCTTTTTTAGTCAAGAATGTCATACCTTCTTTGATGTCACTCCCTTTTCCTTTATGGAGGAGGGAAGTTGTCCGCTTTTCATGGGAAGTCGATGATTTCCTTCCGAAACGGAAGGGGAAGGTGGCGTTTTGTTCGCTTGTTATGACTCGTTCTTCCCTTTAGATAGCCAAATTGCCCTTTAAATAGCCAAATTGCCCATATCTTCTGCTCCATGATGCGTTTGACCGCCATCAGGGTGGTTACGTGTGTGACTCATGGGTGGTTATTTGTTCAAGCTAAGAGGGGGTCCGGTAGGAAATTTGCCTACTTAAAGATGATATCAGGCCAAGAGAGGTATCTTGTGTCTCTGTGCGATTTGGGAAAGTATGTTTGGGTTTGGCTTGTAAATGAAGATGATTGGGCCCGTAGACTGGGCCACTATGGGTTTCAGTCTTGGGCTCGTAGACTAACTGAGCCATTATCCCATGGGGTTGAGTTTGCCGGGGCCTGTTGGCTGGAGAGTTTGGGCCAAAGCCCATGGTACCTACAATTATTGGGCTATTTTTGATCTGAAATCACTCATCTATACCTCATTTTATCATTTTCTTTCTCAATAAAATGTTTATTATACACAAATGTATAGATATGAGTTTTCATTTGGTTTTTTTTTTAGTGATTTCATCGTCATCTTATTGCGACATGTGGTTGTGTCATCTTGGTGCAATGTTTTGTTTTTCATTGTCTTCTTACATCGTTTATTTGTGTGGGCGATTCAAACAAAAAAAACATATATGATCAGAGACAACAACTCAAATCAATGGTAGTACCAAATAGGCTTTGAGTCATAGGTATTCTAGTCATAATAGTAATATTAGATGTGTATGCTCAACAATCAAATATGTAGGCTTTGAGCTAATTTATTATGCTATTAATTTGGATGTTGTTTCATCCTTAATGGTTTCTAGCGAATTTGATTTTGTGTTTCTATCGATTTATTGTTAGTTTGAATAAATAAAATTATTTTTCCCTTAACAAAAAAACCAAAGATCCCTAGTAATATCAAGTACTATCATAACATATTGTGGGTACTACCATAAACTTGAGGCACTACTAGGTACTATCATTATATACTTGAGGTACAACTAGGTACGACCATAATATATTTGAGGTGCTATCTAATACTACCATAATATACTAGAGATACTATTTGGTACTACCATAATATACTAGAGGTATTACTTGGTACTATCATAATATGAGGTATATAATGGTAGTACCTTCAGTATATTATAATAGTATCTTCAATATATTAGGGCAGTACAAGGTAGTACCTCTAATATATTATAATAGTATCTAATAGTACTTTCAGTATATTATGATAGTATTAGGTAGTACTCTTAGTATTTTATCGCAATATTTGGTGGTATTAGGGATCTTTGTTTTTCTTTTTTAATTTTTTTTTCCCATATTTGAGTAGATATATTGTAAAGGTAATTTAGAGATTTTTTTTTTCTTACAATCATTATTTTTTTACCAAAAAAAAAGCAATTAATTATTATTATTTATTTATTTATTTTTTGTCATGGCCTGAACCATGCATTATAAAATCTTCAACCCCATTTTGCTATTATTTCCATATTTCTTTCCCAAAACACAAGTTTCCCAATAATATAACATTGGATTCCTGTCTGCATATAAGCATTGATTTATGTGCACTACAGTACAACTGCCCTTCAAGGTACCTTTTTACTCAAATCATTGTTATATGCACAACATTGATTGATGCAGTTTCCAAGCAAATAAAGAATTCTACCCAACAACAAAACTGATTATGCTATGTGTAAACGTTGTTATGATGAGTTGAGAAAGCCAAACATTGTGTATTGAGGAAAAATATCAAATGAGCATCCATTCGGGCAAAAAGTTGTTTCTATGAGGATAGACAATCACATCTAATATAAGATAGAGGAGAAAATTAATGGATCATAAATGTATGAACTCCTCTTATAGATATGTTTCAAAACCATCTAAAATTTTAATCAAACTATATCTACATAATTGGATGCAAACACTACAAATGATATCCGTGTCAAGAATCCTTGTATTGTTTCGTTTGTTACACTCGTAGGGATATTTGTCTGTTTGATCCTATAATTTTATTTTTATTTTATAAAAAAATAAAATTCAAAACTTTAAATAAATATCACTTACCTCTACTTTTTCTTTTTCTTTTTCCCTTTCCAAAAAAAAATTAAAACCTTTCATCTTTTATTAAATTTATATTTCCAACTTTTTTTACGTAGGTTCTTCACAATGAATGAGAGTTTTAGAAATGGATTTCAAGCATAAGTGAGATAACTATATTTATATTTATTTATTTTAGTCCTTGGCCTGAAATTAAGCCTATGATTAATTAAATAGTCTAAAATGCTTTTAGCTTACAATTATTGAGCTGGATACAGCTACTTTCGGTTTATGATTTTTAAAAAGGAGCCAACCATTTAAATTTTCAGCCCTTATCAGAGACAATCTTTGAAGCCAACCTCCTTCCCTATCGCTGAAAAGAAGTCTCGATCTTTTTCTTTAATATATAAAAATGATAATTAATTTTATTAATTCAAAATAGTAATATATCAATAGTTTTGGGTTTGAAATTGCCCATATCTTCATCTCAAGGGTCCTAAAAGAAAATATCTACTTTAGAGATTGAGTTTGATGAAGATTTGATGAAATAGAGGCGAAGTCCCTTTTAAAACCGAGAAGTAGTTTAGACTAAGGTCGTCCCACAATACAGGGACGTGTGAGACTCAGAGAGTTCGGACTAGTGTTAAGACCAAATGATATGTACAAATCATGTGACACTACTGCCCAAGGACCATTACTCAGCTAAAAACTTGTTAATCATAAGTTGAGCATATTCAAATTTATGAAACCATTACGAGAGGGCTTGCCTGGGGTAATCACGGGACAACGGCGCGAAGCATTAAGGAAATGATATATGCAAATTATGGCCACTACTACGAAGGACTATTTCCTAATCCTCGGCAAAGGCGCCAAAAAGTTGTTAAGACCATTTTGCATGTATACAAATCTATGACACTATTGCCCAAGGACCCTTACTCAGTCCCTGACAACTGCACCAAAAACTTGTTAATCATAAGTTGAGCATAATCAAATTTATGAAACCATTACCAGAAGACTGTAAATTAATCCCCGGCAACAGCGCCAAAAACTTGTTAAAACCAAATATAACTTGTATGCTCATAAGAAGAATAATTTTGTCACTGAACTCAATTAAAAATTTAATTTGGTCTTAAAAACTGCAAGTGCACAGGTCGTACAAGTAATAAAGTGGACCTATCAGTCCGGATATAATTGCCACAGAGATAAAAAATAATTTAAAGTTCAACTACCATAACTACTCAAGTTCCACACTATTTGAACGTCCATTTCAGAGAAAATTTAGTAACCTAATAAGAATTTTAATAGTTGCAATCCTACATTTAAAATAAAGGAAAAATTTAAATCCTAAATAAAAATTTGGGTGAACAGTTATTGTTGGAGAGTAGACAGCGCGAGTTTCAACTGTGTGAAATTATCAATTCTTTGAATCATAATCTAATTACATTTTCTCACAGTAGGAATGCGAATTTGTCAAGGAGTAGGTAGTATAGTTTAGTTCCTCCTCGAACCATACTTTCAGTGAGATTCATGTTCATTTCGAATCATGATTCTAATAAATTACTGTAATTAAGAATTTCTCTATAACATACGGGTATTTTCTTTTCGATACTTAAATGCCATTTATAGCCTTGGCGTAGATTTCTTGCTTCCCAAGATAGGACAATTGCTAGATTTATACAAAATGAATGATATCTCATCCTTGAGATCTAAAAGAGTTTTCACTTTCCTAAATTAGATCTCAGCTAACACGGGATCAAGATCATTCCTCCAGACCAAGGAGAGATCTCTAATTGATTAAATTGATATATCACTCAACCCTTCTCAACCATGAGTAAATTGGTTATCACAAGTAACTTTTCGAGCTCATTAGTTTGTACCGGCTCATTGATCTAGCATACCCCAGTGATAACTAATCTATGCTCTCGGGGAATCTCCATCTGCAGTGTGTCCTTTCAAAGGGCTTCCTAGAAATCAGAGCCAGACACTAGTCCTTTCATGGGTATTAGCTACTAAGATTGGGAACAATTAATTTCACAACATTACCATCCAAATAAATTCAAAACCCTCAACTTAAGAAATTTTCTTCTCATTGTGCATAAAAGACCATAACTAACATCAAATCTTTCCTAGCAGAAGTTGTGTTCTCGAAAACTGGATTACAATATACATTGAAATCTTGTCAGGGGAAAATTCACTTGTAGCGCAATCAGCGAAGAAATGAGTTTCGGCTTTTGTGCGGAGTTCATTGAATTCAAACGATGTCGTAAATTATTTTCAACATTAAATTTCAACTTCAAAACTTACGAACAATTTCTTTGTTTCGAGATCCGATAAACAAGAATTAAGCGATCCTACGCTATAAATCTAATCTACGAAGAAAAAGAAAAAATAAAAGAAAAATAAAGAAAAATATATAATACAAGAGTCCTCGGCTCCCAGGTATAAAGTTCGTCGATCTTCGGCCCGGCGCCTCGCTTTCCATAGTCGTTTCTATTTATAGAGCCCCAAAGTTTGGGCCTAAAATTGAGGCTATGTGTGAATCCACAAATTATGGCTGATTTGCCTTCTATGTCCGCGACCTAAAAGTTGTGTAAATAACGAGTTTTTGTGTCTTTGTTGCGGGTATCGCGATCGTCACATCGAACGAAGATCTTGTGCTCACTTCTTGCTTCAATTGAGGCAGTGTATTTTTTGTTCGCGACAGTCTTCTTTCTTCGGCATGATAGCTCTGTCGCGACAATATTTTGTATTGCATTCCTCGAAGCGGTTATGTCGCAACATCCCGATAATCATCTTGTAAACCACGATTTCAATCGCGACTTACGCAAGTTGGTGTAGCGACCCTAAGTTTCCATGTGGTAGCCAGTTTCTGTTCGAGGTTATGTTGCAACAGCGTCTTGTATTATCCACATTTAAATCGTCCCGGAAAGTCTGTTGTGTGAGGCTTGTTGCCCGATGAGCTAGACTTCTTGTCGGCGGCCCGTTACGATGTTTGCAACATGGCTTCTTGGTGTTGTCAATATTTCTTTGTCGCGACCAGTTTCGCTTGTGCGGCAGGGCTCTTCTATGTTCGACTTACTCGTTGCATGGCGACCCAGTTTGTTATGTCGCGATAGAACTTCTTTGCATTATGTTGAATTCTTTGTCGCGACCTAGAAAATTCTGTCGCAGCCTCTTTTCTCTCTGTTTAGCTTATTTATGTGTTGCGACATTAAGATCATGTCGCTGTTATAAACTTATCTCTGGCGGTATGTTGCAGCGTTAGGTTCCTTTGTTCTTGAAACGAGACGAGTTCAACAAGTGAGCGTCATTTGTCGCGACATAAATTTTATTGTCGCGACTGAACTTCTTCTTTTAGTGCTCTCTTTTGTCTTAATGACTCCTGCATGTTGCGAGTCGGTCCACGACTTGAGTAGATGCAATAAATATGAGTAGATGCAATCCGACAGAGTAGATTTTTATTAAGCTACTTAGATTACGCCTTTTTTGATCTTTCAATTATGTCGCAACGCCAAAAGTGATCTTTGTCTCAGTTGGCTTCTTCCCATTTAAATTCGAGACATCACAGTGCTTTGTTGCGACCTTAGCTCATGCCAATTTTGAATCTTGTGTTGTGACATAGTTCTCCTAGCCATTTGCCAGACGTTTGTCTGGCACGAGAAACTCTTGCAGTCTTGTTTTTCTCTTCTTTCTTGCTAGAAATCTCTCATTTTGAGATTGCTCTGCAGAAAACACGAGATTTAAAATATTATAATTGGCATTAAAAGCAAGCTACGAAAATACTAAGCAGGCGAGGAAAAATGGATTAAAAATATATTAGTTTAAGACTCATCAATTAGGAGTATAGCTGACGTGGGACTCAAGGCAGTCTACTAGCTTTGAAGCTAAGGAACATGTGGAGCAAGTAACCGATGGGCTTGTGATCTATTTGGCAAGAGGATAAAGATTAAATCTAGAAGATCTGGATGTCTAAGCTATCAAACCGAAATGAGAAACAATCTAGGATTCTATTATGAAGAGGATACTTGAGCAACAAGTTTCCTAATTCCGCTATGATAGCTTAAAGGAAAGAACATAAAAAAGAAGATAGGGTTGGAGTCATAATAGGATAATGATCCACCCTTATCAAGACTTCCAAGAGTTATTAGCAAGGCTATAAATTCAGGGCATTGGAAGTTTTCAATACGGATTTCAGGATTAGAGCTTGAAGAAGAACAAGCGAAGTCCGAACGTGCTGAAGGAGTGCGGAATACCGATACTCGATTGAGGTATTGCAAGTTAAAAGCCTTTCACCTTTAGTGAAAAATGATGTTCTTAATTTTCTTCATCTTATATTGATGTAATGTGGGTATGGGTGTGCGATGCTGTAGAGAGGGGAATGGAGGGAGTTGATTCTGAATTCCACTATGAGTGAGTGATTAGATTTTAAGAAGGGCCGTGCGTAGAGAGGGATTCTTGTAACACATAAGACTAATTGTAAACCTTGAATCGGATCAGTGGAAATCCTTGCATCTAGGCATAGCTCCATGGACGTAGACAGGTTGTTGAACCACTTAAAAGATTGTGCGCTTTTACTTTATCGCAAATATATCACATTTGCTCTACACACACTAAGACTTACAAGGGGAGTCCGAATGAGATTACAGTCCGAACAATCAAGAACAGTGACCTAGAACACACACTTATAACTATCAATTGGTATTAGAGCGGGTCACTCTAAGTTATTGAGTAAGATCTTAGGCTGCTCTATTTGATTGTGTGAGAATTTCATATGGATTCGATGAAGAACCGAATGGCCATAAAAAGCCCTAGACTTCTTGATTATGGAAACTATGCTCACTAGAAAATGCATAAGTACTTTCATCAAATCATTATGAATGGAAGAACGTCAATCTGTATAAACGGGCTAGTCAATCCTAACTAAAATTGTTAATGGGGAAATAGTGATCAAGCCTATGCTAGATTGGAACTATGAAGAAAGAAAAATAACATAAAAAACTTCATTGTTCTACATGCAATCCAATGTAGTATGGATGGTAAGATGTTCAAACTCATTGCCTCTTCAGAATCTGTAAAGGACGCATGGGACACCCTCCATGTAATATTTGAGGGATCAACACACAAAGATCCAAAGAAAGAACAAAGCAACATAAATTTGAAAATAGCTCAATTTGAGTGTAATGTAGATCAAGAAGATCAAGATAGGATCAATCGACACAAAGCCTACTCCTCTACTAGCATAATAAAAGAAATTGCACAATAGAGAATAGAGGAAGTAAAATTTAAAGAACCCTTTGAGTCAAAATTCTCAATCTAGAAGAGAGGTTGAACAAAGTTTGTAGAATAAAAAAAAATGAGGTCTAAACAATACATTTTTCATCGGAGACACCTTTAGGAAAACATGATCACCCACTTGAAATTCCAATTCTGGCCTCTTGTTGTTTGCATAGCTTTTTTGTCGACTTTGTGTTGTTTTCAACATTTTCTGTATGAGCCAAATTGTTTTCTGTAGTTACTTGAACCAAATCCGGACCCAAAAGTTTCCTCTCACCCACGTCATCCTAACAAATTAGGGATCTACATTTCTTGCCATAAAGAGCCTCACATGGTGCCATCCCAATACTTGTTTGAAAATTATTATTATAAGAAAATTCCACTAAGGGCATATGATCTTCCTAACTGCCTCCAAAATTCAATATACATGCTCTTAACATATCCTCCAAAATCTGAATTACTCTTTTTGACTGACCATCTGTATGTGGGTGAAACGTAGTACTAAAGTTTAGTTGGGTACCAAGAGCATTTTGTAGGCTCTTCCAAAACTTGGAAGTAAAACGAGTGTCCCTATCTAAAACAATGGATACGGGTACTCCATGTAGTCTAACAATCTCTTTAACATACAAGGAGGCTAATTTATCCAATTAAAGGTAGTTCAGATTGGTAAGAAGTGAGCTAACTTTGTCAATCTATCAACAATCACCCACACTACATCATTACCTCCTAAGGATTTAGGCAACCCTGAAACAAAATCCATGGTAATAATCTCTCACTTCCATTCAATACAAAGGGGTTGCAACTTTCCCCTAGGTTGTTGATGTTTAGCTTTCACTTGTTGGCAAACTAAACATTGTGTTATAAACTCTGCAATATCACGTTTGAATCCAGGACACCAATACAATTTTTTCATATCACTATACATCTTCATTCCTCCTAGATGAATTGTAAATCAGAGTTATGGAATTCTTCTAAGAGTTCTTTCCTCAATCCCCCAACATGAGGAATACACAACTTATCCTTGAACTTTAAAGTATCATCATCCATCAACATAAAATCGGAATTGACCCCCTTTCTCACCTTGTCCATGATGGCTACTAACTTTGGATCATCCTTTTGTGAAGATTTAATCCTCCAAATTAAGTCTGGTTGCACAGTAGAATTAGCCAACAAAACTCTAGGTTCCAAAACTTGAAATTGAGCTTGTAAGGCCTTTAAATCATAAAACAGTTGAGTTTGCTTTGATCTCAAAGTTGACACAGATCCATATGACTTTCTGCTCAAGGCATCAACAACTACATTTGTCTTACCAAGATGATGTAAAATTCTACAATCATAGTCTTTAAGGAGTTCAATCCATCTTCTATGTCTCATATTTAACTCCTTTTAGGAGAATAAATATTTCAAAATTTTGTGGTCTGTATAAATCTCATATGTCTCACAATACAAGTAATGTATCAAAATCTTAAGGGCAAAAACCACACTACCAGCTCTAAGTCATGAGTGGGATAATTTTTCTCATATGGTTTCAATTGCCTAAAGACATATGCTACCACTTTCCCATGTTGTATGAGCACACAACCCAAACCTTGATGTGATGCATCACTATAAATGACAAATCCTCCCGAACCAGACGGAATAGTCAACGTTGGAGCTAATACCAACTTCTTCTTCTATTCCTCAAAACTACTCTGACACTCCTTGCTCCACACAAACTTGGCATTCTTTTGTGTGAGTCTAGTAAGTGGTAGGGAAATTTTGGAAAACCTTTCAATGAAGTGTCTATAATATCAACCATACCCAAAAAGCTTCTAATCTCTGACACTGTAGTAGGCCTCTTCCAACTCAACACTGCTTCTACTTTGCTTGGGTCTAATGAAATTCCATCCTTGGAAACTACATGGCCAAGAAAAGAAATTGATCAAGCCATTAAGCTTAGCAAAACGTTGGTGCTCCCTTAGGGTTTGAAGAATAACATGTAAGTGCTTCTCATGTTCTTCTTTATTCTTTGAATACACTAGAATGTCATCTACTTGAGAAGACCGACAAATTGATCCATATAAGGTTTTAGACCTATTCAGCCAATCCCATAAAGTTGCGAGGGCATTATTCAAATCAAATGGCATCACTAAAAACTCATAATGCCCGATATCTAGTAAACGAGTCTTTAATACATGTAATGCTTCACCTCAGGCGATGGTACCCACACTAAGGTCTATCTTAGAGAAAACACAATACTCTTGTAACTGATCAAACAGGTCATCAATTATGGACAATGGATATTTGTTCTTAACTGTCACCTTATTCAACTCCCTGTAATCAATACATAATCTTAGAGTCTCATCCTTCTTCTTAACAAATAGCACTGAGGCTCCCCAAGGTGATACATTAGGTCTAATGAAACCTCTATAAAGCATTTCTTGCAATTGTGTTTTAAGCTCCTTGAACTCTAAAGGAGCCATTCAGTAAGGTGCTTTTAAGATAGGAGTCGTCCCTAACACTAACTCAATGGTGAATTCAACTTCCCTTTTTGGTGGTAGTCCAAGTAATTCTTTAAAAAATACATCGGGAAAATCTCTTACTATAGGAATACCTTCCAACTTCACATCCTTATCATCTCCCACAATATAAGTCAAATATCCCTCACAACCTTTCTTGAGTAAGGATTGAGCCTTCATTACTGAAATTGATTGAATAGGAGTATCGCCAAAACTCCCCTCAAAATAACATTCAAGTTGTCCAAGAATATGAAAGGTTACCTTCTTAGCAAAACAATCAACTAAGGCATGGTGAGTTGCCAGCTAATCCATTCCTAATATGATATCAAAATCATGTAATTTCAATAATTTCAAGTCCGTATGCAGTTCCCTACCCCCAATCACAATGTTATCATCCTTAACAACCCTAGTAGCCAAAAAGGATTTCCCAATTGGTGTAGAGACAAGCATATCAAATTATAGCAAGCTAGTAGATAAGCCCAACAAATAAACAAGAGAAGCAAAAATAAAAGAATGGGTAGCTCCTAGATCAATGAGCACTCTAATTGATTCGGAATGAAATTGAATAATACCTGCGACAACCTCTGGTAAGGCTCGAGCATCTTTGTTTGTCATGGCAAACACTCTCCCTTGGGTCCTTATCTTAGGCTTTCCTCCATCTAGTTTCTATGCTTGAGAATTCTTTGTTTGTGGATAATCACGAACAAAATGACAATGTTCACCACAATTAAAGCATACACCAATCTCTTTGTAGCACACAGTACCACCATGTTGCTTGCCACACTTACTACAAGGAGTGACCTTGTCTTTCCTTATTTCTTGAATTGGTTTGACACCCTTATCTCGTGAAGTACTTTTCATTTTCTATGTTTGAACACCTTAAGAATAATAAGATCTACCTCTTTTGTGTTGCTCCCCGTACTTTTGGAGTTTTTTGGCACTCCTTTCAACTAGGAGGGCACTCTCTACCACCTCTGAATAGGTTTCCAACTTATGAAGGGAGAGCCTATCCTTAAAAAATGGACTCAAACCGTCTTGAAAATGGAAAGCTTTGTGCTCCTCGGTAGATATAAGGTCAGAGGAAAAACGGGACAACTGAGTGAACTTAGTCTCATACTCCGCAACTATCATATTGCCTTGTCTTAACTGTATGAACTCAAATTCCTTTTGGATGTGCACACTCCTTGGAAAGTATTTTTTGAAAAAGACATCCTTAAATTTTTCCCATTCTAATGGTTCCTGACTCTCCAAAAGTCTCTTCTCCATCCTCCACCAATGTTTTGCATCGCCACCAAGCATAAAGGTAGCAAACACAAATTTTTGTGTCTCAGAGCAGTTCAACACCTCAAAGTACTTTTCAAGATCAAGAACCCATGATTCCATCACTATTGGATCAGACTCTCCTTTAAAAGCAGGAGGATTCAACTTCTTAAACTGCTCAAAGGTACTCCCACTAGTCATAGATGACTGGCCTTACGTTTGACTCCTAGCAACCTAAGCCTATGCTTCAACGACTTGAGCTTGAATTTCCGCAGCATTAGTCTGAATCTCAATCAATCTCTCCTAATTACTTAGCAGCTGAGATATTCGTTCAACTGTTGGAGAAGGTGCCTCCACTTGTTTAGTGACCCTAGGATGGATATTCAGATTTTTAGTAGTTCTAGAATGTAACACCCCGAATTAGACCCTAGTAGTTATTACAGTTTTGTAGTATAAGAAAAGTAAAATTTGTATTTTTCAGAATTTAAGGGCTAAGAGTGAAAAAGTATAAGGCCATAATTAATCCAAGAGTCAAGGGTAAATTGGTAATTTGTTAATTAAGGACCCATGGGACATAAGATAAAAATATTATTTGTTAAAGTAGAAATATGATAAGTTGATTTTCAAATAGAATGAAGAAGAAGGACTTAATAGCAAAAAGAAGAACTTTAAGCCAAAAATAGGATAAGACCAAACATGGTTTTATGAGGAGATATTTTCTCATTTTTGATTTGGGAGGCTTAGGGTTTATGGTTGACAGGAGAAGAAGCCATTTTGGGTTTCCAATTGTTCAAGCAAAGAGAAGGAAAAGAAGAAGAGAAGAAATCTAGGTTTGGAACTCTCATATTTGTTAGTATGGAATACTCGTATGGAAATTTCTTATTTGAAGTATGGATTTGTTGGTGAGGAAACCCTCCTACCTCTCTCTTTGCCTATGTTTGGGTTAGAAGAACACTATCTTTGTACAAAAGTGATTTTTGTTGGTGTTAGTTCAATTTTATGGTTGGTTTTGGGTTTTGGTTGGAAATTTCGAGTGAAAATAGGAATCTGCGGTGGTATCGGTCTTAAAAAGTTGAGTCTTGGTACTCGAAAGTTCCTGATCTATAGGATATTGGTGTAGCAACCCAGGGCAGGCGGGCCAGGTTGGTGAGTGAATGAGTACAGGGACCTTAGTTTAATTCTTTTTATTTACATTTTATTTCGTTTTCTTTTTCAAAAGTGTTGCGACCAGAATCCTGGCTCGGCAGACGGATCAGAACAGCTTGGGTTTACTCCAGGCGTTTTCAATTATCTTATCAAAACATTTTCTTTATGTTATTTCTTTTGGGTTTCGATTTGCTCGAAGCATTTTTCAAATGGTAGGCCCTGAAACATTCACGCATTTCTGAACAATTCTGATGAAGGCGACCATGCCCTTTCAAAATGATATACAAAACGAAACATTTCTTTGGAGTTCGACTATTTGTTCTAAAATTTTCCATGTTCAAAAAGGAAATGATATGCATGGCGGGGTATGTACTTATACGCCTCAACTCGCTTTATGACTCTGCACTTGACGATCTTGTCTTCCTTCCTGTCTACTCGAAACCTGCGCATAGATAAAAACTATACGCTAAGCATTTTCATGCTTAGTGGTTCTATACAGTTCTATTCCAATATTCAATGTAACTCGGCATGCATTTAACATTAAACCATGCCTATTATATCAACATATACTCATGCTATTCATTTCCGCATGCTTTCAATTTAAATCTCTTTACCATATCACAACATGCATTTCAATGCAACGATTCATTTACGATTCAATTTATGAGATTTAAGCATATACATAAAAATCCAAATTTTACACTTTCGTCAATGTTGGTTATTTCACTTTGACTATTCAATTCACATTTACGACCAGTTAGTTTGATGAATCCGCCCGCCATTACCGTTCGATAATGTGCTTACATTTAACAATTGGTCTCCATCATGGCGGATGTCGTTTGGTACACCCGACATGTGTTATCGCCCAAATGCCCATGCGCCCGTCGCAGCGGATGCCGATTAGTACGCCAGCGATGGGACATTTCTTGATGCCATGCGCCATCATGGCGGATCGCGATTAATTATCGTAAGTGGGACGATGGATAATTTAGGTGCCGCCGTGACGGATGCCGATTGGTGCATCATCGAAGCGGTTCGTCGATATATCATTAATTCACATTTATGACGGATTAGTTTGATGAATCGAGTCCTTAACATCATTCACATTGTCGGTTTCAAATATCACATTTCAATTTACATATTCTCTTTCGTATTATCTTTTCAAAGATATACTCAATCTATGTACTTATTTCATATACTCATTCACGTACTCATTTCATATACTTATTCATGTACTTGTTTCATAGTTACTTGGTAAACTACCAAAATACTCGAAATAAGAATAGAGTTAGAGAACAAACCGAAGCTGTCGGATCTAGCTTCCTTATCTTCGATCTCGATCCTAGGTTAGGCGATCATCACCCGTCCCTAGTCAATAACAATCACGCCACTCTTAGTGGATAATTAATTGTTAAACAATTTTAGTGAATTACAAGTTTATTTTCTTTAATGGTCTTGGGTTAAGACAAGTTTGCCGGCGTTAAACCGTAGGCGATGCGAATACATTTTCATAGTTCTATCCTTATTTGAACCCCCATTAATCATTTCTTAGGGTCACTAAACATCAGGAATGCATTATCACGGACTTAACGGTGCAAAAACATGTCAAAATAGAACATTTGGAAGTAGTGGTAAGTGCGACTTTGGCCGTTACGATCTGATTATCCATTGCCCGGTCGATCACGTCTGGTTTAGTGTCTGCGTCTTGATTGCCTTTGCATCATGGTGCGGTACCACTCAGCTGATTCGATACCACCTATGGGTTTCCTAGAAATGCGGGATTTTGCATTTCTCACTCATTTTCTTCCCTGAGCCTTATCGATTTGTCCCGTGTAAAAATCACCTGTGAAATCCACCTGTAAACAACTCAAATGTGGTTTTAGAATCAATAAAAAACCCTTTTTCTCAAGTTAGGGCTTTTTCCCCAAAATCCAAATCAAATAGTGAAACTAGGGTTTGATTTATTACATGAAATCTCTTGAATCTTCTCTTGGGGTGTTTGATTTCTTAGGAGCGAAGTGGGAAGGATCACACAGCTGATCTTTCTCTTGCCCTAGCTTTCTTCTTCCCCTTTTTTCCTCTCTCCTTCTCCAAAACGTGATTTGCTCATATGAGCCATAAGACCACATTTTTGGCCTTTATAACTCCTTTAAGTGTAAGGCCTTGTTTGGCCTACACACTTATTATACTTTCTCATTTTCCACACTTTTTGGTCTTAAGTCACTTATTCTCTTAAGGCCATGTTTGGCTCAAAACTATTATTTCATTTAAGTCTTATTATTATTCCGCACAACGTTCGTTTATCATAAATTCGCCCAGACATTTTATTCTTTATAACAAGCGACCCTTAGGTCCTCATTTTCAATTTTCCCATGCCATTTTTCACTTGGGTTATTTCTAGGTTCGTCGATTTTCAATTTTAGCGTATAATATTAAATCATGTTTCCACTTTCAATTTCCATTTCATATTTATCAATTTATCAATTGTCTGGAAAAACCCGAGTTTGAAACTAAATTCATGCGAGATATTTAATAAAATTATTATAAAGATTAGAAATTATTTTTGGTGATTACATTAGTCTAGGTACTGAAAGCGTTTTAGTCTAGAGGATGTTAGTGCGGGTCGAGAGTTGGTACCGGTGTAGTTGTTTTTAGTCGGAGGAAATTAAATCTTAGGTCTTGAAAGTTGGTACAGTACTCAAAGTGGTTTAAGGTTCGAGGAGGATGTTAATCTTGAATGCCCGAAGTTGAATCATAGGTACTCCAGTTGATAAGGTCCAAATCTGGATCTTGCAGTGCATTCTAATTTTTGTATGTTCTTACATTCAGATGAAGAGTTGAAATGCGTGTATGAGTTGTATGAAAAATGCTGTGTATAACTAACGCCTTAACCAGCTTCTCTTTTGCCTCGAAACGATCTGTTGTTGGGAGAAGACTTTTGTTTTATTTGCACTATTTTCTAATGTGGTTCAGAATAAAATCTGGCTCGAGCGCACATAATTGTATACTGTCGTGAAGCCAGGATAGTGAATGAATAGAGCACATACGTTCGGTCATGGCTGACACTCTTGCGTATGCTACAACACCTCTTGTTACATGAAGCGGGCCACGTCTACATTTAGTGCTTTGGTACTCTTCTTGAGTGCTTTCGACATACATTACGTGGGCATGCCGCGTGCCACGATCTCAGTCTTCACGGCACTCCTGCTAGTCTTCTGACCATCACACTAGTGCTCACGACATACATTATGTGTGCGGAGGCACATATTGTGCTGACACCTCTGTTGATCTTGTGTACGGAGTTGATGAGTCTTTAACTCATACATTTTTAATCCATTTTCTGACTTGTTTTTAGTGTTTCGGAAATTTGTTTTAATGTCGAATTATGGAATAATTACAAGCTTAGTGTTTTGTAGGAGTTAATGCAAAAAAGAGATTTCAACAAGAAGAAAGAAAACGATAATTCTCGGCCCAGTCTCTGTCGCACAATGAGCTTTCTAGGTCGCGACAAACGTTTAAGAAAATGGGCACAGAAAAGCGTATTTGCAACAATATTTTTACGTCGCGACCACAAAATCTAGAGATTAACCAAATGAGCTATGTCGCGACAAACTGACGCATCTGAAATGGGAAAAGCGGCGAGACAAAGATCACTTATGTTGGACATAATGAAAGACCCGAGGCGAGAATCTATGTCGCGGCGAGTCTACTGCGTAGCGACACTAACTCTTCGCGACATGGAGGGTGGTTGGGGCAGGAGCGAAGAAGAAGCTCGATCCGCAGCGAAGAATTTATGTCGCGACAAATAGCGGCTGCGCGTTGAGCGGCACGAGTCGCGACAAAGGAACCCGATGTTCTGACATACTTCATGTTGAGAGACGAAGTCTATGTGTAGCTTATGGATCTTAATGTCATGACACGAAATAAGGCGGATAATGGGAAAGCGGTGGCGACCTGACTTGGAAACCGATAGAGTTTGACTAAATCTGAAAGAAAGTCGTATCGCGACACATAACAAACTGGAGTCGTGATAGCATGAGTAAATTTGAACACGAAAATTAGCATTGGAGCATGAAAGCGGGTGCGATAGCAAATAATGACAACATCGAAGTCATGTCACAACATCGAACTGGCTGCGCGAAGTCGGCTGTGCCTGAGTGCAATCGTGACGGACTTTCTAGGTAAGTGACGAGTGCGAGAAAATATAAGGCGGTGTTGCAACATAGCACGAGCGAGGAGATGCTATGGCGACATGACTTGGGTCGTGACGCGACTTCGAAGTACCTGCGAAGTATGTTCTGACATGGTTATTAATGTTGACATCGTGATGCAAGGAATCTGTAAATATTATCACGACGAAGGAAACTCTATCGCGGCGAGTTTTCATCTTTGAGAAAGAAGAAGGCGTAGCAAAAAAAAATACGTTATGTATTTGAAGCAGAGAGGAGCCTGAACCCAGCTGAAGTCGCGATAGATGTTGCATACGCAACAAGGACTGCCCGATAAAAACCTGAAAACTTCTGTCGTGACGTATACAGGTAAGTGACAAAGAAGGCAAATCTAGGCCAAAATGCTTAGGGATTCACACATAGCCTAATTTTTAGGGCTCAAACTTTTAGAGCTCTATAAATAGAAACGACTATGGAAAGCAAGGCAGTCAGTTAGCAACGAACGAACCAGAGTATTTGGGGAGCTGAGGACTCTTTTGTATTATATTTTTCTTTTTCTTTTTATTTTTCGTATTTTTCTTTTCTTCGTAGATTAGATTTAGTGTGGGATTTTGATTTGTTTATTTGATCTAAAACAGTAAATTGTTTAGAAGTTTTGAAGTTGAAATTTAATGTTGAAAATCATTTGATCTTATTTGAATTGATGAACTCAGACAGCTGAAATCATTTCTTGATTGATTACATATCTGATGGAATTTTCTTGATCAGTATTTCAGTGTACACTATAATCCAGTTTTTGAGAACACAACTTCTGCTAGGAAAGATATGATGTTAGTTATGGTCTTTTCTGCACAATGAGAAGAAAATTTCCTTAGTTGAATGTTGAATTTAATTGAATGGTGTTGTTCTTGATATTAATTGTTCCCAATTTTAGTAGCTTATACCCATGAAATGACTATTGTGCTCTGATTTCGAGGAGGCCCTCTAAGTGACATAGAGATGGAGATTCTTGAGAGCATAGATCAGTTACTTGGGGGTATGCTAGACTAATATTGAAGAACTAATGAGCTCTGAAATGTTACTTTGATAAATCCTCAATTTGCTCATGGTTTGAGAAGGATTGAGTGATATATCAATTTAATCAATTAGAGATCTCTCTTTGGTTTGGAGGAATGATCTCAATCAGTGTTAGGCGAGGATCACAATCCAAGGAAAGGAAAACTCTTTTAGATTTTAAGGATGAGACACATTCATTTTGTGAAATCTATGAGTGCCACATCTTGAGAAATGAAATCGTGATCCTGAAATGGGCATGGAAGTATTGGAAAAGAAAAATACCCGGATCTTATGGGAATTCTAATTACAAGTAATTGATTAGAATCATGTTTGAAATGAACATGAACCTCACTAAGTGAAAAGTATGGTTAGAGGAGAATCAACTACTACCTTGCCTCTTGGCAGTCGATTCGACTCGGGGAAAATAAAATGAGATTAGGATGCAGGAATTAACAATTTCACATCAATGAAATCGCAATGTTTACTTCCAACAATAATCTAATTCAATCCAATGTTAAATGTAAGATTCCAGTTATGAAAATTCCTTATAGGTTACTAAATCTACTCTGAAATGGAAGTTCAAATAGTATAAAACTTGAGTAGTTAGGGTAGTTGAAGTTTAAATTCTTTTCAATCTCTGTGGGAAAGATATTCGGACTTATAGATCCACTTTATTACTTGTACGACCTATGCACCTAGTTTCTAAGACCAAACTAAATCTTTAAATGAGTTCAATGACAAAACAATTCTTCTTATGAGCATACAAGTTATATTTGGTTTTAACAAGTTTTTGGCGTTGTTGCCGGGGATTCGAGTTAGTCCTTGGTAATAGTGGTAGAAGTTTGTGTATACAATATAGTCTTAACTACAGTACCTTCGAGTACCTATTGTGTTGCGTCCCTCTCATTCATTGTTATTGGTTTATACAGGTAAACATTTATATGATAAAAATATGAATAATGAACAATAAGAAAGCATAAATGTCGGTTCTGGCTACATCACGTATTGTACTGTGGTGCATACATCTGAATCTACGATACGAGCTATGCGGAATGAAACCCTTTATAAGAATTATGTTATAGGGTGCATTTATCAGTTAAGTTTGACGTATGCGTTATCTTTATATATATCTTGTAATTGTGGACACGTGAGTAGTCATGCTCTGATATCTGTTCCCAGCAAGCTATAAGCTTAGTATGGGTGTTCATCAGTGTAGATGCGAAGAGGACATCAGGGGTGTCGCGTCGCGAGCCAACCTGACAATAGAGTCCACACGATGTGGTTTTGATTTTTGGTTTGAGAATGTAAATGTAAAAGTTTTTGTAAGAGTGGGGTTTGTGTAAGTACAAGTAAATGGGACTCAGGCATGTATATACACATTTAAACACCACTTGGTGGTAGTACTAGAAGTTTTATTTCCTTATGGATTTATATATGAAATAGGCCTCGATGTCAAGAGTTAAGGAGTCTTTAGTCGTCATAGTGCCTCTCTTTGCTTGGCGAGGGAGTAGGGCATGACATAGAAGGTGCATTATCCCTTGATGCCTCACTACCACGAAGAAATGGTTTTTCTTGGGGGCATAGCAACCTATCATTTCAAGACATGTTAGAAAGAACAATAGGATGATATGAAACTAATTCTTAAATGAAACTTATTGTGCATGCAAAGATAATAATAATAACAATTAATTATCATCACTCAATCTAACCCAACCCATTGACTCTAAAAGTCTATAGGACCATATCCTTGTGCTGATATCGTGTAACACTTGACTCAGAGCCGGGCATTCTTTATTCGTTCACATATAGGGCTCTAAAATCCCACCTTTAAACCACACACCTTCAAAATTTATGTTTATCAATCTTGTTTATCATGAATATGCTCACAAGAATAATTAAACTAATTTCATAAAATCAAAATCTCTCAAAGGCATAAAACCTTCCAAAGTATGACAAAATGTCATTGAACCAACATGATAAAATTTTTCAAAACTAATAATCCCAAATGTAACATTGTGATAGGAAATCCTTGAATGAAAGTTTAGAAAACATTAATTCCCGAAGCATTAAAGTAGTCCAACAATCTAAGTTTTGCCCAGCAATACCAACTTTCAAAATAGTTCTCGGCTTCATCCTTGCACCCAAAAATCCTTTCTTAGCGAGTTTGAGGTATAGGAAAATGATCGACAACCAAGGAGTGAGCTAAAATCCCAATAAAGAATGTTAATACATTTTCATGGATCAAATATTTTAAATTCACAAAATTGGAGATATAACATATTTTTCTTTTCCTAATAAATTTCATAAAATCCTTGAGCACAAATAAATAAGATATAAATATATTTCAAATTGATGTTCATCATATTTCATGTTTCTCAAACAATTCTATATCATAAAAAAATCCATAATTATTTTAAAACACATATACTCATGGTTCTCAAAAGATTTGTTTCAAATAAAATGTCAACTATTCTAACCCATTGACAAGGGTCATTCCAAAATACTTACACTCTTGGTTCTTAAAACATCTTTCTTTCAAATAAATTGTCAACTATTCTAACCCGTTAACAAATGTCATTTTTTCAACTACTATAATCCATTGACTAGGGCCAGATTTTTCAAGTTTATACCCATTGATCGGGGCCATATTTGTCAAGTTTATACCTATTGATAGGGGCCGTATTTGTAAAGTTTATACCCATTAACAGGGGCTATATTTGTCAAGTTTATCTGCAAGGTGTGAGAAGTCATACAAAAACAAGATTAGTCGTTATTTTCATATTTTAAGTCATAAAAAATACAAAAATATATTTCCATGACTTTTAATCCCTACCATGAACATTTTCAAATCCATTTTCCAAACAAAACTTGCATTTGATCCATGCATATAATTTAAACAAGTACAAATTCTCAAAACTCATAATCACATATAATAGAAAAATATTTTGTTTTATAAGAAAAATTGCATTAATCATTCTTATAAACAGCCCAAAGTGCCGAATGATCTGGCTCTGCAAATTAAACTCAATTAAGAGTCGGCATCACCTAAACAAATAAGAAAAAAAGCTAGGTAATTATGAACTATTATTTTTTCTTCAATGTTATTTTAATTTACTTATTTATTTTAAACACTATTATTGTGTACTCTTTGAATAATTTGTCTCAGTAATTCACTCTCATTTCAAACTTATTTAAATGGTTTGATCTTTGCCCACGAGTTTTGCTCAATATGCCTTCCTCGAAGACATAAATTCTGATCTTCACCATTCATAATTTAGATCAAAGTCTTATATAAAACATATCCAAATTTCAATGCAATCCAATGGTTGACTAAGGAGAACAAAGGTTTACACTAAACTTACAAAAACTGAAATCGATTTCAAAAACTGCTTGTTCTAAATGAGTATAACTTTCATCTGAAACCTCTAAACATGATCTGAACCGTTCAGATCGTAGATCATTGTCCTATATCAAATATATCTAAAATTAAAAGCAATCCAATGGTTGAATAAGGAGAATGAAGGCTTACACTGATCATACATAAATTAAAAATAATTTCCGAAATTGTTTGCTTCAAACAAGAATAACTCTCAAATCAAAACTTTAAAAAACACAGTCTCCACCGTTCGAGACCTTAGATCATTTCTTATCTCAAATATAAACCATATTCACTCAAATCAGCAGGTTTTCATAAGGAGATATCATAATCTACAAAATAAGTACAAAACCTTTTCACTTGCAACTCTTTCTCTCAGATTTTCTTGCACTCCTTAACACATCACATGCTTCAAACTAAAGAGGGAAAAAGAAATACTTACTTGGGGTGGATGTTTCTTCAAGCTTAAAATCCCATTTTTGAAACCCTAGCTCACCTTTCCTCTCATTGAGAGAAAAATGAAGAAGGTTAAGATTGTGTAGGAAACTTTTGTTATTGTTGTTGTTGTTGTTGTTTTTCTTTCTTTTTAGCAAAACATTTCTATTTTTTGTTAAGAGACCCTTCCAACTTTGAAAATTTGCATTTTAGCCCTTCTCATTTTGGAATTTATTTATTTATTTATTTATTTTAGAGGTATTACACATATTACATATATTCTACAAAGTGATTCCCATGCATGATGATTTTATTTTTCCAAGAATTTTAGGCCTTTATGATTTATATGTCATTAATCACTTTGTTCATATTTTTGTACCAAATTTCCTAAATAGACAAAATCAGATCCCACACTGAACACTTAATCTACTGGTCCCAATTAACCAATAAAATCCATTAAACTATTTAAATTTTGTCATTCTTGCTTTTGAGTGTGTATTGCAATTCAGCTTAAATCTTTGATTAATTTACATATACAAGGTCAGCTTCATTAATCTATTTTAGAGAGCAATACCTTGTCGGAGTCCAATACTTTTATTTATCTCTAAATTGTCATTATTCTCAATGTGAATCATAATTCATGTAAATAATGAGGAAAGCTTCTTAAAAGTTATGATTTTTTCAATACTTTTCTGAGTACTTACTCTCTGACATAATAAGAAAATAATAATAGGGAAACAAGGAAATTTTTAAAAATGTGACTCTACATGTCAACATGTGAAATAGGGAAAATTTTATATTCTATTTGAAATTTATATTACGAATGTTTGTATTTAAAGTGTTACTTGCACCTCCAGTGGACAAAAATAATGAGCTTGTAATTATTTTATAGCTCACATGCAATGCATTTGTTCATGTAGTCCTTGTTTTGATAAATTTTCTATTACAATGGTTTCACCTTCTTGCTATATCTTTTTTTTTCTTCCTTCTTTGTTTATGTTCAATTATGGTTCGTAGTTTGGAACCATCCCGGATCATCTCTCATGAATTAGGAAGAATTTTTGAGAAAAGATAGACATGGAAAGGATCGATTGGAAGTGTTTCTAGGGAAACAGGATTTATATTATGAGGAATTTACGGTATGAAGTGAATCAATTGCCAATGCGATAAAATAAAAATTTTAAAATTTTCTTCATGTCAAAACTATTTTGGAAGTGTTTAACGTCTGACTAATATATATTCTTGTAGAAACAATGTGTTTGGGATGGCTAAATGCACTAATGAAACCCGACATGGGAGTTCAAAGTAAAGGCCGATCACCCAGGAACATGATAATACGATACAAAAACGAGAAGGAAAGAAGCCAGATTTTGTGTCTGAAGACTCATGGGAGAGTTGGAAACAAAAATGGAACACCCCAAAAGTACATAAAGTTTGTGATCAAAACTCTAAAAACAGGAAGTCCAAGGATATTGATGATTGGTTTACACCATCAACTCACACAGGAGGCACTGCTACCTATTATGAGTATGGGAAACGACTAGTAATCTTTTATCATTATTTATTTAATTAAGAAGATTTTTACCTTCTTTTTGGTTTTTGAATTAGTTATGCTTATTTTCTTTTTGCAATTATCTTTAGTTCTTAATTTAATTGAATTGTCTCTACATGTGTAGGCTAGAAAACTAGGTCGACCACCCACTATTCCAGAGTTGTTTGTTCACACACATACAAAAAATGACGATGGCAAGACTTTCGTTAACCAAAAGTCCAAAGATGTTAGTGTAAATTATTCTATCACTTGACATATTATGTCTTGTCTTTCATTTAGTTGATTGCTACAACTGAATATGTTTATGTATTTGTAGGATGCTATTGGGGGCTGGCAGGAAACCGTGACACAAAACAATGAAACAATAGATGAAAATAATATGTTTCTAGATGTTGTGGGTGGACAACAAAAAGGTCGGGTTTATGGGCTTGGCTCACAGGCTACACAATATTATGAGTTTGGCTTCACCTTTTCTTCCACGTCAGCATTTGATGTTTCTCAACAAAATGCGGAGGAAATTCGATAGCTACGACCTGAATTAATTATCGAGTTGTGATTAGAGATGCAGAGACGATACAACTATTGTTAAGGCGTTTGGACGAAATGTCTAGAGGTGGACAAGAATGCCCGATTACCACTCTGATCAACAACCATGGCTTGTGGTAATGAGTATTAGATCTCTAGCGATGACCACACCTCCGATGATGCTAATTTATCTCCACAGTAGTGAACTATTTAAGTATTTTTTTTATGTAATTGGGATATGTCAGTGTTATATTATTAGGCATGATTGTTATATATAAATTTTCTTTTTTGAGAATCATGTAATTTGTTTTAATTAGGTTTTAAGAGCCAAATTATAGTAGTAAAAATATAAATATATTTTTATATTTACCTACAATTTATCGACGGAATACCTACAGAAGTGGTGAATAATAAATATCAATTACCAACAGATTACCTACTAAATACCGATGAAGGACTTCTGTAGCTAACTTACCAACAATTTACCAATGGAATACCTACACGGTATTCATCAATTAAACGGATTACCTGAAAATCACTTGACAAATACTACGAGTATGATAGTAACCAAATTACCATGATTTGCCTATAAAAGTGGTGCGATTCACCAGGCGGATTGCCTACAAACTCACCCGACAAAATCACGAGTGGAATTTCCTTGGGTAGATGCCAGAGCCAGTTACCTACCAAATTTTGTCGATATTTTATCCCCATTTGTAGATTTCCCTCCTTTACCTACCATTTTCCTGATTTCTTGTGAAATTGTTATAGGTAATTTTCCTACGGATTGATTTTCCATGTGTAATTTATTTACCTATGCCACAACAATCGATGAAATATTGTTGTCAATATTCCATAGGTAAATTTAATTATCGATGGAATCTGTTATATTACCTACGAAATTGTCCATAGGTAAAATGTCAATTTCTTATAGTGGAAAGTCACATACAAATTAGGAAGAGAACACAACGAAATTAACCCTAGATCTTTTACTTCATATTTAACCTCCAAAGTTTCTAGATCTGCGACAATTGCTTTAAAGGTTGTAAGATGCTCTTCTAAAGACGTATCTTTTGTCATACGGTGCGAATACAATCATTTCTTCAAGTGCAACTTACTCGTAAGACTTTTCGTCATGCACAACTCTTCCAACTTCAGCCATAATGCATCGGTAGTCTTCTCCTTTAGAACGTCTTGCAAAATCTGATTCAATAAATGAAGGTGAATTTGAGATAGTGTTTTACAATCCTTACATTCTTTCTCCTCTTTTTTCTTTGATGACAACATCTTGTCAAGCCTAATGTAGCCGTCCAGTTCATCTGCGAGCAGTAGCGCGTCTTAACTTGCCACAAACGAAGAGAAATTTGATGCTGCGATCCAATGAGAATTTTGAATTTCATGGTTTCTATTGATAAGATCTCAAAAAATCTAATGGCTTTGATACCACTTGTTATGATCAATGACACAATAAAGAAATACGAAGATAAAGAAAAACCGCAAGATTCAAGTGAAGCGGCTGCGGGAAAAAAGCGAGAGGCGGAGGGAGAAAGGCTTGCTATCAATTTAAGAGAGAATTCTGAGTACGACTCATGGGAATAAACCACTAATGTGTTTATATAGAAAATGCACGAAGCGAGAAAGGTCACATCTGATGAGGCGGAGTCCCTGCGCTGTGCAACGGATCCTATTTTTCCTTAACTTTTTCTTTTCACAAAAATTGTACCACAGGCCTTCAGATCAGACATAAACTCAAAAACAATTTGAGTTACAAAAAACAACACCATAAGATTAGAGTACGAGGGAATCCACCTTTTTTGTTTCGGGTGCGGGATGTTTGGGCGTCGGAAAGATGCATGTCCTAGGGAGATAAAGATGCCTACGGCACCACTGGAGTGCATGGGGGAACAAAGCGCTACTGAACACTCAGTAGAAGCCGACGCCCAAACTAGTAAGGAGGAGATAATAATCAATTCGGAAGTAGTAGAGAATTTCGAGCCTTCGATGTTGGCCCCACGTCAATCTAGTAGACCGAATAATAACCAGTATGGCAATGGGGCCGATGAACCCTTCCTAAATCCATAATGGCAAATCAGCGACCATCGGCAATTCTTTGTCTGATGGGAGCGAGAGAAGAAGAGAAAGAAAGAGGGGATGTACTAGGGGCGAGGCCCTCGAAAGTCTTAATCAAAGAATTCCCCTACATGACTCTGGTAACACCGGTTCTATCCACTCAAGGGGGAAGAAGCCCAATGTGATAACCCACCATGCGCCCCCGGTCCATGCCAATTACTCCTCGTCAGAACTAGGAGTATCCGAAAAATAATCAACAAATGGGGAATGAGCTAGAAACTTCGATAAAATTGGGTGTCACGAGTTCATGAATTAAACATTTTCAAATCACTAGCAAATATAAGAGATATTATCATTAGTCATTTTCATATATATATATATATATTGTGCAAATACATTCAAATATTTAAGAAAAATCATTTCACTTCGGATCCAAAAATTTTCATATCAAATTCATTCAGATATTCAAATAAAAACTTTTACTCTGATCACAAATATCGAATGGTGCCCAATCATGTGGGACCTTTGAATGGGTGGCTAGCCTCGAAATTATTCTTAAGGTGGATGGTCTTCGTCATACCGTGTGCGAATTCTATTTAAGCGTAGGAATTAACGATTGTCGCATTTATGTCTTTGTGGGAATCCATGGTCATCTCCACGGGGAGTGGTCTAATTTTATCGACCCGTGAAGCTATTCTCCCTTAAGGGTATGATTTTGAAAATTGTAAGGTTGTGTTGGTTGGCTTGGATGGTTGATTAGTTTTGAAATTTGTTTAAAATAGAAAGACAATTCTTTGGGATTTTTAGGGTTCGCTCCTCTGATCATATGAAGTCCCACCTCTTATTTTATAAACTCATCGGAACCATTGATAAATGGTCTTTGATGGAGGATTTATCTTTAAATGCTCTTTGGAAAATAGAGATGATCGAGTAATACTAGCTTACTTGTTCTCAATTAATACGAACCCTTAGCTTTGCATTCATGATCCAAGCCTGGCGTAATCTGGGGATATCTCGTTAACACGTTGTCGAATATCTTGACTAAGGATTCTGACTTTGCGCACAGTGATTAATGTGCACGATCGTGAAGATCGAAAGAGAGGAATTGAGGGACTATACGTAATCGGGGTGAGTTTCCGTGGATTCCCAACGGTAGGAGTTAGAACTCCATAAAACTTACAAGAACAATTATAATTAAGGCGATTAATCATAAAAGCAGTACCTTTTGGAAATCGAGAATTCATATAGGCGAGAATGGCGAATGTAGGCTATTAGGATTTAAAACAAGATAATTATTTCTGCTGAAAGATTACAAACGCTTGAATCTAAAGCTTCCAATAGAGAAGAACTCTCAAATCTGGATCTACACACTTCAACTCAAAAATGGAGAAAAAAAACTCTTCCCTTTCAAAGCACAAACACAGAAATTAAAGTACTTTCTTACTGTGTCCTCTTGCTTTTATACCCCCTCGATGTGATTTTCCCATTTTTTGTTCGTTGGCAAAGTGCCTCGCGTCTGGATCGAGTTCTGGACAAATCTCGCAATTTGTGCGGATGTCTGGGTCGCGATGTGCCTTCTGCCACTTTTTATGCAAGGTGTGCAAATTTTACATGAATGATGTGCGTGCAGCAGTGCAATTGCTTTCCTTGTATTCATGGGATTGAGACTTAAGTCGGTGTTAAGCCGCATCATGGTACTTCATATTGCTTCCCGGACATACATCCTTGTATACTTACGTTTTAAACTGAAAAGACGCCTGAGTCTAAAAACATAGAAGAAATTAAAGTACCTATCCTTATGCCCAAACGATGGGTAAATTGTGATTTAGATGTGCTAAATTCTACTATAATTGTTTCGAATGTGTACTCGTCACACCCCGACCTGCATCTTGCTAGTCCTAGCAAGATTTAGATGTGAGAACTACATAGGTATGAATCTCCGCAGGCGCTCGATGCGGTCGAGCTTTGCGAATCTCAAAATAGCGATCATGGAGATAAAATGTTCACCCACTTTAGTATGCACCGTCATGACTCATTTAAACTGACCACGTTTCTTACCTGATGAACATTATAACGGGCTAACCTGAATTGGTTATTCAAATAGGATTATGGCTTTTAAGAAATGTAGGTAGTCATGCGAGTAGTGAATTGGCGAGTGAGCGATATATGAGTAGCGATCATATAACATGGAACACATAACCACTATGCATAATGTCGAAGAAACAACGAAACATAACTGAAATCAAAGAGTCTTAATAGTTTGTAACGGCGTGGTGATGAAAAGAAAGGTAAAGATCAAATGAATTGTTGGCATGACATGGCGGGGTCACTACGGGTTGCCAACACCACTAGTCAACCTAAATATGGCTATGCGGCATCATCCTCATCTCGAAGAATGCATCTCAAATGCAAGATCATCTAATTCTTCAGAATCTCCCTCTAAATCTGGAGAAGTAGCATCGGTCATCGCCGGCTCTCACTGAAAAATGTGACTCTCAAGCCTCGAAAGACATCGATCCAGCTGCTTTTGCTTCCCCAGAATGCACTTGAACCATCCCTTTATTCGCCGCTCCATCCTCTTCAATGAGCGATGTACTGATAGTCTTTGGGTGTGGATGATGTGATCGGGAGAAGATGCGAAGGCGAGGCTGTGGTCGCAGTGGATCTTTGCTTTCATTCTTGGCCTCCGGTCTTATTTGTGATCGGCCCGGCTGGAGTAGCGACCTCTTTTCTTTAAGCGTTCCCTCATCGGCCTGGCCACACGTCGCAGTCACGAGTGGGAACGGAATTATCAGAAACTGCCTTAGATATTGTAGAAATCCTCAATTCTTTATATGACTAATGCGCAGTCAATCGGCTTCAGTCACTTAACCTGCATTACAAGCGAATCATTCTTGGGTACGGGGACTTTCATTACCCTTCGGCCTAATTTGATTGTAGACCAGTCTTGTTCATCGAGGCGTATTCGGTTTGAGCTTTCGGGAGCGAATTCTTTTTTACAAATCCACTCATGGGCACGGGCGGGTGCATAGCCTCGATGAACTGGCCCGGGCATCGAGTCGATGGCGCGGTGGATATGGTCGGTCCGAAGCATCAGGGCGAATATAATGTAGGGCATGCGCTATCGAGTCAGGAGTGACACGAAGCTGCTTTCCCATCACCGAAGTCTCCAATACGGTTTCAACCCGCTGATTTTCCTTCAGGTTGGTGTAGAACTCCCGAACTACTGAAGGTAAGTATCCGCGAACTTCAGTGTGCACGAAATGCATATTCTGTTCCTGGATAATCCCCCTGATGGGATGAGAATATAAAAATGTCTCCAATTTAACACCCCTCTCGCAGTGGAAACCCATTTGCGATTGGTGTTATCTTAGTGACGATCTTTGCAAACATCATTATCTGCTCATGTGTCATCAGGGCCAGGGCGATCAGTTGTTCTCACTCACTCGCGGGCCGAATTTCTGCTGTGTCCCATGAGTTGAACGTTCCGCCTCGATAGCAGCTCAGGCGCCGTGGGATGATGCGAACAACGTTGAATATGTGAATACTGCAATAAATCCAGAACCTGGCTGATAATCTTAAAAATTTGGCCAGCGCACATCGAGATAACATTTTCACTTGCCCACATCTTGTCACGAGACTCCGACCACGGTAGCGAAACAACAGCACCACCCAAATCGACAAAAGCGGATCCATGTATAATAATGAGAAACCTGTGCTAATGAGATCTTGGCAGGAGGCTTACCTGTCTGTCTGATGACCCATGAGACAAACCGGACTGGACAATGGAAACCACAGCGAGAGGCGAGACGAGCTCAGTTGCTTGTGTGAGAGGCCCAGGTTAGGGCTTGCCTTTGTAGAGAGAGTGGGGAGTGTGAAGAATAACCTGAAAATTTGGGGTTTAAGTCTCATTGCCCAACCCGGCCAGGGTGTACGGTGCAAATGATGTCTTGATGCGCTTTGCTCTTGTCCGTTTTGAAAAGTTGTGCGGTACACATTTGGGGTGTCTGGGGTACACTTGCTGCTTACTGTTTTCGAAGCAGTTATGGGTACATTTGGGGTGTCTGGTACACTTGTTCCAAGCCCGATATTTTATTTATTTTTTTTATTTTTATTTATTTATTTTTTTCTTTTCTATTTTTTTTTTTGAATATATATATATATATATTTTTCACTTTGAGCAGTGGTGTCGATGTACAATTGGCCTTTTCAGCGCCTTTCATCGAGTTTTCTTTGCATGTTCACTTTTCTCTTGTTCAAATTCCCTGTGTTTGCATTAGTAGACTTAGTCCGCGTAATTCATTCTTGGATACCTTGATCTCTCCATAAGATCCTTTGTTGTTCCACAATCGGATTCAGGTTAGAATAAACTTGACAACTAAGCTCAAAATGGGTGCAAGGGATGAGACACTACGAATCCACAATTATCTGAAATAATGGCCTCTAATCATTTTCCAATTATCTGAAGATGTTCCGCTAAAGACTAGGATGCATGAAGTTAACATATTGATTAAAGTGATGCACAGTGGAAGCAATAATAGGTTAGATCGAAGAAAACTTGACCATAAGTACGTGGTTTGTGTGTGGGCGATGGAGTAGAATGCCTGAGGGGTGATTCATAGAAGACCATAGCTTATTGTGTGCTTGTTGAATGTCGATGCCCGATAAGATGATGTAGAAAGTGAATGAAATCATGCGGGTATGTACATTAGGGTGAAACATAATACTCAAAGAGGCATATTTGAAAAATTTGACCCACTTGAACATATAACGAGCGCATAGTTAGTTGACGGTGTACACTACCCCACAGCCAGAAGCAAGCATTGTCCTCGATGCATAGAAACTAAAGTACCCCATGGCAAAATTGGAGCGGTAGAAACAAGAGCCCCGATTTTATTTTCTATTTTATTGAAAAAGCAAATGAAGTAAAAACAATAAAAATAGAAAGCAAGAACAAAAATAAAATCAAAACTATATACAACAAGTGGAGAATGAGGTTACTTGGAAGGAGAGCGGTAGAGCGGATGCACGGAAATCTTCAACGTATGAGGTGAAATGCTCGAGGAATGGTTTGAGCTGGCCATTCACTTTGAAGGATTTTCTGGTGTCGGGATTTTGATCTCACGGCTGTAGGGATAAACTACCTTAACGATGAATGGGCCGGTCAGCGGGAGCGGAGCTTTCCGGGAATAGATCTGTCAGGCTGTATAAGCGGTACCTTACGATTGGGTTGAGTTTTCTGGCAATAGATTTTCATGGAATAGCGGGCGCTCCTTTTAAATTCGGGAGCTTTCATACGACTCTCTCCATGAGTTCTTGAGTTCGTTTGCTACTTGATAAGCGTACTTACACCTTGAGTTAGATCGGAATTAAAAGTTCGAATAACTGAGTAAGCCGGTGTTCCATCTACATTGTGAATGGCAAGCCTTGCCATAAACTAGCCTATAGGAGACATACGAAGCAGTTTAAAGAGCGTGCCGGTAGGCCCAAGAGCATCGGTAAGACGGAGAGACCAATCTTTTGATTGACAGTAAGTCTTTTCTAAATATGTTTTATCTCTATTAACTGGCAGCTTGACCATTGAGTACAGTGGGTGTGTGCGTTGATACTTTATGGGTGACTCCATATTTTTTAACAGATTTTCAAAGATCGATTGCAAAGTGAGTCCATCACTAATAATTGCACGAGGAGTTCCAAAACGAGAAAAAATATGTTCCTTTATAAATTTCAAAACAACCTTATGGTCATTGGTTCTCGTTGGAATTGCCTCGACCCGGCTTGAACCGTGATCAGCGGATAATAAGATGTAAAGATAGCCACAAGAAGGAAAAGGCCCGTGAAGTCGATACTAGCATTAAGAATTTCAATAATTAGAATTGGGGTAGAGGCATCATGTTTAGTTTCTGACCCCTCTGGTGCGGCATTAAACCTGAAGTTCTGTCAAAAGCAATCTTTAAATAAAGTGGGCGATAAAACCCGACACCAAAATCTTGTCTGCCGTTTTTGAGACGGAGAAATGTCCTCACGGGT
This sequence comes from Tetrastigma voinierianum, assembly GCA_016808115.1. Taxonomy (NCBI): domain Eukaryota; kingdom Viridiplantae; phylum Streptophyta; class Magnoliopsida; order Vitales; family Vitaceae; genus Tetrastigma; species Tetrastigma voinierianum. Next base: position 1,228,054 of record JAEQBH010001275.1, on the reverse strand, counting down.
TTAGAATGGCAAAAAGTTAAATCCTCACTGCTCATCACATCAAGTACACATCTTCATTATTTGATCCGGATGCATTTTAAATAGATACGTGATCATCAAAATAGTATTTCTTAATATCTCACAAAAAAATTTCTTTTTCTATCGAAGTCCACTGACTGAATCGCAAGCATTAGGTAGTTAACAATGTCAAAGATACTAGAGAACGAACTGTGAAAGCAAGAGTTGCTCTCATCAGAAAGCTAATACCTATGGGTATGCTATGGGAGTTAGATTCTCGAACTAATCGAGATAAGTGGGTCGCTTAAACTATTACTCTCAACCCCTTTTATCTTTATCGGTCAAGTCAGACCTCGACATAGTAAAATCCACCTAGTTAATCTTGATTTCGTATCCCCGCTAGAGAGCAAGTACTTCAAAAGCTGCATGATCTGTAAAATGGTTACAGGGGGAGCCAACAATATATGAGACCTAAATTTTTTCTGTGAGCAAAGACAACAGTTTAGAAACTCTTTTTTCGTGGTCGTAGTCGGGTCTGGCAGAGTCTATAGTGTCTATCAAGTATAGTAAATGACAAAAGCCTTTTGTCTTCCTCCGTCCTAACACAAATTTCTATGGCATAATCACCAGCGCCGCACATGATCTCAAATGGAGGTCCCAATTAGGGGACCGCATACTGGTGATGACACTAGCATGCTTTTGAAAGCAGTGAAAAGCAAGGTCACAAGTCATGGACTACGTGAAAGGGACATCTTTAGCAAGCAAAGTACATAAGGGTCAAGCATAAGACTAAAATCTTTATAAACCTCTCTATAGAAACCAGCATGACCCAAGAATGACCTTTATAGTCTCTAACACACCTCAGGGAGTAGGTATATTGAAAATCGCCTCCTCAACTTTCGGGCTCCATCAACTTCGATTCCATCTTTTGATACTATGTGGCCTAAGACAATTCCTTCTTTTCGTGCTACCATGAAATGACATTTTTTCCCAATTTAACACAAGATTTTTCTCTTGATGTTCTCCAAAACTCACGGTGAAGTTCTCTAAATGTACTCGAACGAGTCATCGAAAAATCGAAATCATCCATGAAGATTTCCAATATGATTTCTATCATGCCACCGAAAATCTCAACATGCATTGTTGGAAAGTTCCGGGTGCATTGCATAGTCCAAAGGGCATTTTCCTAAAGGCGCGAAGGCGGTACTTGGTGCGTGGCGCGGAATGTAGCTTTTTCTGATCTTCCAAAGCTATCTCAATTTGATCAGACTCGAGTACCCATCAAGAAAACAATAGAATTCATGCCCTCGCAACTCTCTAACATTTGATCAACAAATGGAAGGGAAAGTGGCTTTTCCTAGTACCACAAAGATTCACTTCCTCGTAATCTATGCACACACCCTCCAACCCGAAGTGACACGTAGGGGATGTGAGCTCATTACTTTATCAAGCTACCACAGCCGCTCCCAGATTTCTTAGAGGAACTACTCAGTGTCGGGCTAACTCCACTTGCTATCCGCAATAGGATAAATGACCCCACATCCAAGAGTTTTAAAACTTCCTTTCTTACCACTTCTTTCATTATTGTCTCAAATGTCTCCGTATTGCCTGTGGCTTAACATCCTCTTCTAAGCACCATGTTGCGGCAGATCAAAGGGATCGATTCCTCTTAATATCCGTGAATTGTCCAGCTTAGGGGCGTCAGGAGACCTTAATATCTCCAAAAGTTGATTTTCTTGATTCAATTCCAAGGTGCGATATAATTACCGGAAAAGCCCTTCATCCCCTAGGAAGCGTGACTGAGGTGTGTGGGTAAAGGTTTTAAATTCAAGCTAAAGCGGTTCTCTCCGAGGGTAATGCCTTCTCCCTGGCCGTGGCAATGTTCAAATTTAGGTGCCCACCCATTAACTTCCAATACCTCAAGATGCCTGGCCCTCACAGTGTAAAAACTCACTCTACAGGGTCACCTCCTTCATCCCAACTCGGGTCGATCAAACATGCCTTAAGAGGATCATCATGCGGGACATTATCCAAGTGTTTCGTATCATAGAATCAACCATGTTAATTTAATATTATCTTCTTCTATCCCCCCATTCCCTTTATAACATTGAAGATGTTCAAATTAATACCATGTTGCCAAATGATAAGCTGTCATTAGGCCGCCTCTTTACAATGTGGTATGCTATAATGGCATTAGTAGCCGCAATGGTCACTCAAGAATTACTGAAACTCGAAGTTCCTTGGTTTACACACAGCTGAGTGTCAAGTAATAACAAAATCCACGGGGAAATAGAACTTATATCCACTTGTACCAATACATCCTTTACTATCCCTCTAGGAATTTTGACACTACGATCACTAATCGAGAGTGATACTGTCGCTCGAATTATCCTAACCCTAGGTCCACATATATACTGAAAAAGTAAGGCACGTATTAACACTTGCCCCCAAGTCCACTAAAGCATGCCCTTAACTTTGAATTTCCCACTACCATAGAAATAGTAGGGACTTCCCTGGTCTTTGTATTTTTGAGGTATGTTACTAATTAGCGAGGTAGATTGCTCGGGCCATGAAGGCCTCCCTTGTGACACCTAATTTCCTTTTACCGTGCACAAATCCTTTAGAAATTTAGCATATGATGGGATTTGCCAATGGCATCTGGCAACAAGGAATGCCCAGTTTCATCATTAACAACTCATACCCTCAAAGATGGTTATTCACTTTTCGTGCTCCTCAATCTATGTGGGTACGGAGTCGGAGGGATACGGGTGGACTTGTCTTCCTCTCGGTGATCATCAAATTCATTGGTGGCTAGGGACATGAGGCTTGTCTCGATATTTCATCTTCTAACCGATCCACTTTGAGACTCTTGTGATGTTCCTTTGGTTGGAATGGTTTTTGTCAACTACCTCTTACCACTTCTCAAGGGTAGCTGACACTTTACAAGACCAAAGGTACCTCACTAACCTAAACTTCCCACACTGCTTTCGACCTTGTGGATTTTGAATAGGCTTCAGATGGGAGTTTCTCTTTTCTTGCTGAAGGTTACCTATAGATGAGGTTAATTCTGGTTATCCGGGGATCTCACATCACCCGCGCAGCGCCTCGAATTCGTGTTTGTGGATTGCCGGGCTCGCACGAACCCATGTAACCATATCCTCCGCACTTCTCTTATGCGGTGAAGCTGATATGGTTGCAGTGATGGAGTGTCCCTTGACTGAGCGGCTGTGAAACCTTGATTAGGTTCATTTGTGGAATCCTTGGGATGGCCTCTGATTCTGAAATGGTGAATGGGATCGGTAAAGCCATGGTTTTGCAATGAGGACCGTGTGGGTTGTTTGGCAAGTTATTTCGCCCTCCTTCATTCCTCCAACTAAAATTGTGTGTGCATCTCCATCCAGTGATTATATGTTTCGTATCATGGAGAGCTGGAAAGGTTTTTGGTAATTAAAGGCATTGGCCTCATTCTATTTGAATTGCGCTTTACTTGAGGAAGGTTTGGGCACTTGATGTTGAGTGCGTAGGATCATCGCATATAATGCATGGCTCCTCCACTGGTCCAAAGGGCGTCAGGGTATTTGATGGTACGCTAGTTACCCTACGCACCTTCATCTCTATGGCCTCCAGCTTCTGGTTAAATTAGCAATTCTGCTTTGGTAACTCATCATTTTCCTCTTATGATTCGATTCCTCGCCGATGAAAGGGCGTGCACTTTAGCAAAGGTCTACGTGGATGTGTTAGTCTCCTGCCCGAGCATTCTCGCTTATAGTGTCAAAGAGTTGGATTGCTTCCTAGCACTCTTTCATAGAATTCATCAGCACACATCATCCGATACCGTTTATTATTCAGTGATAATCCTGATGAAAGTATGCACATATTTGTCCTACATCCAACTATGTGAGGGATAAAGATAGATGAGATCCTTATATCTTTCCCATACCAAGCAAAAGAAAACTGTTCACCGTGCTTTTCGTAGTGTGCTCAATTGATCGTGATGAGAGCATTAGTACGCGGGCGGGAAAAATTTGTTGAGGAACCCATTACGCATATTTTCCCATGTAAAGATTGAATTAGCGCCTGCTGAATGAAACCAAATTTTAGCCTTCTTAAATAAAAGGAAATAAACTAAACAGATTATGCGAGGGGTGAGCCAGAGAAGGAAATGCACTCAAACATCTTTCCTAAAATCTCTCATGAATGAATAAGGGCTCTGGGGATTCAACCCTGATATACGTAAGAGACGGATCATTTTCAACATTAGAAATTGAGTGGCCTCTCTTTCCCGTGGAAGACGGTAACGCAAGAATTGGTCAGTAATTCTTTCAGGTTGTAGATTTGGGCGTTCTTTCCACATTAGGTGCGATGTGGAGACCCTATATTGATTTTGTTGGAAGTTAACATTCCCTCCTACTACCATAATACTGGAGGTGGTAGCTTCTACTCCATGTTGTGGAGGTTCATTGAGTCCTTGTGGGTTAACAGGAATCCATTGAGTATGTTCAAGAACAGTGTTGCCGATTACTGTGGTGATCCATTTGAGGTGTATATAATGTTATCTTGAGACAATTAACCTATTATACTTCCTACTTTCCAGAGGCACTATTCTTACTAGACGGCGTCAAGGCGGTCTAAGTCGATACATGCAATTACACCCTCCGTTCAAGAAATACCCACTTAGATTTCTCACTAAGACAAGTAGTAAAAAAAAAAAAAAAAAAAAAAAATGGAGAACGTACCAGATTTGCAATGCAATTGCAAATTACCTCTAGCCTTCTTCAAGTCAATCGGGTGGGTTGGCACGCCACTCCCGGCAACGCGCCTAAAAATGTTTCTGGCCCTTATTCGTGTGCCGAATTCTATTCCCAAGTTTAGGAATTAAGCAGCTTGTTCAGCATCGTAATACCGTGGGAATCCACAGGTCATCTCCTACAGGAGTGGTCTAATTTTATCTTAATTCACAGTAGCCAGGCTCACTATGGTAAGATCAAAAGAGAATCGGTGGCGTCATGCTGGCTGACTTGATGGTTACTGGCCTGACCTGCTTTAAAATAGAAAGACAATTGTCGGATTTTGTGGTTCCACCACCCCATCATGTAAGTCCCACTCTTATTTTATAAACTCATCTAGGAAGCATTGATAAATGGTCTTTGACGGAGGATTTATCTTTAAATGCTTTTTGAAAATGTAGATGATCGAGTAATACTAAACACTTGTTCTCACTAATACGAACCCTTGGCTTGCATTCATGATTGGCACAGAACAAACTCAGGAGATCTCAAGTAACACGCTGTCAAGAATATGCCCAACTGTAAGATTTACAACTTTTCCCAGACAAGTGATTAATATTACACAATCCATTGAAGACCTAAAAGAGAATTGAGTGGACTATACTCAATCAGGTGAGTTTCCCAGGATTCCCAGTAGGAGCTTAGAACTCCATAAAACTTAACAAGAAATTAATTATAATTAAAGAGCGATTAATCATGAAAAACAAGATACTTCGAAACTCCACCACTAAATCGAGAATTGTGACGAACGTGAGATATTAGATTTAAACAAGATAATTATTTCTCGGGCTGAATATTTGATAAACCGCTTGAAACCTAAAGCTTCCAATATAAGAACCCTCAAACTGGATCTACACATCAACTCAAAAATGGAGAAAAACTCTTCCCTTTCAAAACCTAAACCCTAAGTCAAAGACTGCCTTCCGTCATTTGTGTCCTCTTGCTTTTATACCCCAATGTGATTCCTCCTCCCACGGAAATTGGCTGACAAGAGCAAGACACCTCAGACAGATATCGAGTTCCCTCCGACAAATCTCACATCACATGCATGTACCAGCATAAATGTGCCCACGCCATTTTTGAGGTAGTGAAAATTTCTGTGACACATGAATGATGTACTGCACACTTCATCCTTCCGGTGCTTCCTTTGTAATACGTGGAGTCCCCACATTCTCCCAGCTGCAATCTGAGTTCCGCCCATGATCCCAGAGTGCTTCCAGTGACACATTGGCTTCCCTGGCATGCTGATCCTGTGGCTACTCTACGCTTTTAAACCCGAAAGACCGTACAAGTTCAAAAACATAGAAGAAATTAGAAAAATTTATCCTCATGCCAAACGTGGTGCACCTCAGACGATGTGCCAATCTTACTATAATTATTGCTCAAATGTGTACTCATCAGATGGAACCAAACATTACTAGTACTAGTAACCTCTAACGGAAACCCCTAGAGGCTGGGGTTCAAATCAATTACATTCCCCACAAAAGAAAGGTCAACTATTATTCCTATTGACAAGGGCTTAATAGTGTCAACTGTTATTCCTCGTTGACACTGCCGAATTGTTAGAGTAAAAAATATAGTTTCAATAATTTCATTCACAAAACATAATATCTCCCTAATTTATATCATAACAAAACATAAAGTCCAACATAATTTTCATGCAAAATATATTTGATCCATATTTTAAGCAAAAACAAAGCAAACATTTTCGAATCGTACATATTAAAATACATTTAAAAAAAAACTGCATTAATTTTCCCATACCTTAAAGCAAACTCAGAAGTCCTTAATAACTTTGGAAATATCCAACTAAGAGTCTATTCCACCTAAAACGAATAATAAACATAAACCATTAATGTGATGCCCCATTTCCTTCGGTCCCGTTGACTACCACCGCAACTCATGGAACTCAAGTGCTGTCTATATCATGAATTCGCTACACGAGTAAAAATGGCCACATTGGCCTGCCACATCATACTCAACAAAATACATCCAACTATATTGCAAAATAGTTTCAAGAGTTGCTACACTTCTTAATACAAACATATATTAAAAATTAAGAATTATAATACATGTTTACAAAATATACACAAAGCCTACAATCCGATTTCTCTTAAACGGCTCTAGTGAGCGCGCCTCATCTTCCGAACACCGTACTTGAAGTCATTTTCCTCGACGGGCGAGCAATGCCCGTGAGCGGAATTATCCTACATAAAGTTAATTCCCCACCTAAGCGCTCACGCAAATCTTAACAAAACACACACATTCAAGTTGAATTCATGATTCCTACTCGAATGTCTACATGCCTAATCTCACGCCCTTCGAGTCATCACTGACTCCTTCACACATGCTCTAAGCCATGTACGAAAATCATTTCCAAACAAAAATACTTATTATAATTAGGGCAACCGGAGCAGGTAAATACATTGAACAATCCTCCGAAAGGTAACTTGTCATAACTCTCGAAACAATCTATGTACTCCTCTCGACGGAATTATTGACAATTTTCCCAACACAATTCTTCTGACAACTTTGCGATAAAATTATTATTTTTAATAATTTTACAAAAAGAATTCATCAGTTGACAACCCTCCGATTTTATTTCACAACTTCTCCTTACCCAACGAGAACCGATTTCATTCGAACGCTTTTAAAATCTGTAGGTTAGAATTTCTCTCTCTCCTAAATCGTTTTCTCCTCCTCACCGTTGGATACTGTGCCAAATGAGAAGAGAAATGTTCTTTCTTTCATTTAATTCCCTTTATCCCCTCGCCTTGACTTTTTGGGCGGTTCTTTGACATAAAGCGGTTTAATATAAGTCATTTATCTCTTATCCTCCCACTAATCTACGCGACATGTGTCACATGGGATGCACGTAGCAGCTTAATTGTCACATCACACGCCTCACAGTTCGCCATACGGCACCCAACACCCAAGGTTTCAAAGACGCTAAATTCGACCGCCTCGAATTCGACGTGGTAGCTAGGATTTCATGCATTTCCATTCCAATCTAAGTCCGCTTGGCTATCCGAGATCTAGAAAAATTCCGGATTTTGACCGAAATTACCATTTTACCCTTTTTCAGAAAATTAGAATTTTCTCGGGTTTTACAATTAAAATATGGACCTTTAATTCTTTTTTTTACTATATTTTTTTTCTATTATTACTATTATTATTGTTATCATTTTTAATTATTTATCATTATCTAATTTTTTTAGGCATTCTATATATAGGTTTTCAAGTACATGACCCTTTTTGTCTTTCACTATGCCTACCTAAATATGATTAAATCTTTATTTATTTATTTATTTTTTTCTTTTCAAAAGCTCATGTTATGATCAAAAGAACTTCATTTTTGTCTTTTTATATTACATTAGTCTCATTCATCATACCCTACGGGTGGTCACCAAGCCTACATTTTTTATTTTTTATTTTTTATTTCTATGGTGCTCCCATACCATCTCTCTCTATCTCTTGATTTCTATGGTGATCCCCTACCACATCTTCTCTCTCCATTTTTTCTTCTTCTACATTTTTTTATTGATTTCTACAGTGGCTCCTTACCATCTTCATCTCTCTATATTTTTTTTCAAACAAAATTTTCATATTTCTAAACAGAATGATCATCCTATACTGATTTTTTTTTCTTTGAACTTAATAAAAATCAAAAATTTCAAGATTGACCCAAACCTAAAAAAACAAAAGAATCACAAGAAACTCATCTCGGAAACCCTTATTCAAACCCTAGATTATGGAGTTCTACGATCAGGAAAGCCTACACAGAGAGAAACGAAAGATTATATGAATGAATGTATTTTTACCTAGGGCTTCCCTAAAGATTTTACAAAGATACCTTTCATAAAATTTCCTTATTTACCCTATTATTATTATTTTTTTGTTTACGGGTATTACAGAGCACGTGGTGGTGACAGGCTTCTGCATGACGAAGGTTCGACGTGAGGTTGTGAACCACATGAAACCCCACCAGCATCCCGACACGGGCACCGACCTTCAGCTTGCCTTCTCAAAACACCACTATGACCCTCCTGATCTAGAGGACATAATGATCAGTGAGGAGAGGAATCTTTTGGAGGTGGGTTTGGAACTTGAGCACCCCACTTCAAGTAGAATGGAGGAGGAAGATGCTAGTTTAGCCACCTTGGAAGTTAAAGGGTCAGCCGTAACCCGTCCCTGAGGAGCGTTTTCTTTTTGTAGTGTGTACAATTTTGTCTTCAGATCAGTGTTTCTTAGTTTTTGCGTGTTCTACCCCTTCCTTTTCCTTTTCCATGACAAGCATTCTAGTGTGGAACTACAACAGAGCGGCATCTATCCAGCGCACCCTTGAAGGACATCCTCTATAAACACAAGCCTGCTACACTAGGTCTCCTGGAACCAAAAGTCAGTGGCTTTCAAGCCAATGATATCTGCAACGATTTGGGCTTCGATCATTGGGTTAGAGTTGAAGCATTGGATTTCAGCGATTGCATTTGGATTCTTTGGAAGGACCTATGTCATATTCAAATCATCAAAACTCATCCTCAGTTTGTTCACTTGCAAGTTCGTAGGGAGGGAACACAACCCTGGTTTTTGTGAGTACCATGATCTTTGGGATCCGATACTCAATGGGCCCACAGCCCGCTGGGCATATGTTGTGAAACGGACCGATTCCACTCACCTCACTAAGACCAGGTAGACACTTTTCAGACAGGAGAATTTATAAAGGCCGCCCAGGAAAGTAAGGAAAATCCTTCTAATGCTTTCTCGAGGCGGCCCGTTTGGGACTTCAAGTCCGCCAGCCGGCCATTCTACCCCATATGGGAATTCTATCCCATATGGGAAGTATGTTAGGAATAAGCACCTAGAAGTGGAAAATCCGCAAAAGCGATATTATTAGCGAATTTTCCAACTTCCGAATCCCTCACTCCTCGGAGAGATAATCCTGGAAAAGGGAAAAATAATCCCTGATAAGGAATAACTAGTCGTTGATAAGGAAAAGAAGATTTCCTCCCTTAAACTAGGAGTAGATAAAATCCTACTCTAAGAAGGAAGGAGGGGATTTCATTAACCGAACCTTATAAGTCGAAAAGATCCCTTACTGGGAAAGGTAAGCAATTCTAACTACTCCTATTATCTTCTCCCTCTCCAAATTTTTTGTTGACTTAATCATTCAAGAGGCGGCTAGCCCACCACCGTCGGAATGCCCTTTTTGCAGGTTCACATTGTGCTGCTAATGATCATGGTATCTGACAATCAAGACCCCTATAATTTGACGTTCAAAGGATCCAACGATCAAAGTCCCAATAATCGGCGTCGTCTGTGGGAAAAGAATAAAAAGTCTCGACGATGGGCTGTAAGGGCTTGGCTACAATGATTCTCTAGAACCCTCCTGTTACCTAGAACTTTTTCGACTCCCCATTCTGCATTCGATCTACCCAAAGTAGTCACAATGTCAAATAATCCGATGCATCAAATACCTAAAGATTAGTTCCTCCATTGGTGATAGGAAATGGAGAGGAAGCATGAGGAACAGGCAAGAGAGATGCAAGAGTTACAAGCTCGCGTTGAACGTTTGCAACATGCCGCTTATGCATCCCGCCTTGATGTAGGGCCAACATTCTATGCGCAGCTTACAGGCCTGATTCGGGGGCCCGACGACATGCTCTCTTCACCCCTAGGGCAACACATTCTTAATTACGAGCCACCCTAAGGGTTTGTCATGCTAGCTTTTACCATATTCGATGGCTCTAATGACCCTTATGATCACATGCTCCATTACAACCAGGCAATGACACTAAACGTCGGCAATGACTGTTTGTTGTGCAAAGTATTCCCGGCAGAAGAAGAACATTAGCTCTTTGTAGACTATTATAAAGTAGGAAGAGGAATCCATATGAGACTTCACAAGGAGGTTTGGGCAAGCAGTCCAGCAGGTAGAGGCTTATAGCATGGACATAGTCCTTCAAAACTTTAAGAGAAGCTTTGGGTCATCCACTCATTTCTTCCACTCACTGTCTTTAGACTCACCGGCGACAATGGAAGAATTATACAGGCGGGTAGATAGGTACTCAACGCTGGAAGATAAGATCTGCGCAACAACACAAATTGTCATGATCACAAGTCGGTTGAGAGCAACAAGCCGGAGGGGAAGAAGCTGTCTGAGCCTAAGGTTGTGAGCAAAAACGAAAAGCGATCCTAAGGATAAGTCCCCAAGAAGAGGGAACCCCGCACCACCCCCCGAACATCACATATGAGAGGTTGCTACCCCTCATTCGTGACTTTCCAGATTTCAAGTGGTCTACACCGATCCAAACGGATCCCTCTCAGAGAAACCCATCCGTACGGTGAGATTATCATAGAGATCAGGGGCACGAGACCAATAGGTGTCGAAGCTTGAAGTTCCGGGTGGAAAGACTAATCAAAGAAGGGCACCTCATAAGGTATGTTAGGGAAGTTGATCGCAAGGTGAAATCCAAGCCACGAACAGACAGAATTACAGCCAGCGTAACTGCCCAGTTAGAAACCAGGCCGACCATAAACTATATATTGGGGGGCCCGTTTGACGACCAGTATCAATCAAAGCGCCAACAGAGGAAGCTCTTGAGAGCGGCGATAATCAAGGCCCGGGTAAATGCTATCCACACGAGGTTGGAAAACATAACCTTAGGGGTTCGAAAAACAATAATGAACATGAAAATTTCGGAAATTGAATTGAAATTGTATTAGTGGTTGGCAACTAGCACCACTAATGAAAATGGGTGATGAACGGGTTAGTTCATGATGGCTAAGTCTATTAGTGGTTGGCGTGTGCACTACTAGTTAGATTGAGATATAAATTTAATAACTCTGTTGTCGATTGACATATGTAGATGGCAAATCGAGGTCGGGGACATAGAGGTCGTCCACGAGGTGCTAGTCAAGCACCACTTATCTTTGATCAACAGCCTCTTACTGAGGGCCATGAGCCGCATTTAGCGCTTTGTACTGTGTTAGTGCAATTGGGAGTCAGGGAGGTCCGAGTAACCTCCAGAGGTTAAAGTCACATCATCCTTCGACGTTCATAGGGGGAGGAGATCCGATGGTGGCAAACCATTGGTTCAGGCAGATCGAGAAGGTATTGGAGGCTATGGAGATTACCTTCGATGCAACCATTAAGATCGACTAGTCAGATTCCAACAGGGTGAGTCCCAAGTACGCGGGATCAAGCTAAGACCCTAGAGATATAAGAGGCAATGACTTCAAGTGCAGTCCCATGAGCTCTTCATGGGCAAGTATTTTCCAACCACTGCTAGGCATGCAAATGCCCAAGAGTTCCTAGAGCTGAAGTAGGGAACGATGACAATGATGGAGTACGTGGCTAAATTCACAGAGTTAGCCTATTTTGCTGATGACTATGTGGCCACAGATATGGCCAAGGTGAGGAAGTTTGAGAGTGGATTGAAGTTGTCCATCCGGGGCAAGTTTGAGATGCGGGTGTTAGTGTTAAGAGGAAGGAGAATCAACCCTCTTCTTCTAGCTCGGGAAAGAACCATAGACTCTCGCTTCAGCGAGAGTTGGCTGCAGAGAGAGACATGGTCGCAGCCTTCCAGCATAAGGCTAGGGTCACATCCCAAGATTAGACACTTCAGATCTCCCAACACCAGGCGTAGAGCATGTTTCCGGGGCTGGCCACTAGCCCAGACATTTTGCATCAGGATTGCCCCCCCGCAGGCGTGGATCCTAGTGGCCGTGGACACCCCATCCCAATCATCAAAATGGGCATACACAGACACAGCTTATTCCTCCCACCCCGACATGGGTCAGAGAACCTAAGATCAGCCCCGAGTGCGACGCAGCACCGCCATTTCACAAACAGCGTAGAGGCCAAGGCATAGGTCGAGTTTGGAGATGTGGCCTACAGGTCGGACTTCGTGGACCTGTGGGCGTGCCTACGCCATGGTACCACAAAAGGCACTTACATCGCCCGACGTACTGTGGTATGTTTTTACTCTTGCACTTCGACAGGAGGTCGCACCTGGATGCATCATATTCATATTTATCGTTGCATCATGTGTGAAAAGTTGGGCTTAGAGGTTGAGACCTCGGAGGAGCCATTATATGTAAATTCTTCCTTAGGGAATAGGGCGAGTGTTGATCAGACATGTCGGGATTGTGAGTTAGAGATCTCAGGGATCCTTCTCACTGGGGACTTGAGGGTCATGGACATATCAGAGTTCGATGACATCCTTAGGATGGACTGGTTGACGGCCTATAGGGTCATCATTGATTGTGATTGTAGGTGGGTTACCGCCACACACATAAGACTTACAAAGTTATGTCGGCGAAGGAGAAGCATGATGCTTTTCCTGCACTGCACGACCTGCATGAAGACGTTGATGGGTCATTAGCAAGCCTTACCTTACAGGATGAGGGGAGACAGGATTTGAGTCTACCTCAGGTGGTTTGCTAGTATAAGGAAAGAGGTTAAGTTCGAGTGGAGTGACCTGTGTGAGAAGGCATTCCAGACACTGAAGAGGAGGCTTACTTTAGCTCATATTCCGGGAGCAATTCCGGAAGGACAGGCACACAATGGTTTCAGGATGCCTCAAGGATCTGATTGGATGCAGCCCTTGATGCAGCTTTGGGAGGGTAGTGTTTGTTCCCGCCGCCTGAAGAATCGCATGCATCACCCACACACGACATGGAGTTGACGGCCATAGTCTTCGCCTTGAAGATTTGACGCCACTATCTATACGGTGAACAGTTTGAGATGTTTTCAGACTATAAAAGTCTGAAGTATATCTTTACTCAGCGGGACTTCAATATGAGGCTTTATACAGGAGACCATGTCAGTCACCGATTTGCTGGACAGAGGTGGGAGATAACTCCATCACTGGTATGAATTTGATTAGAGACACCTCGGAGAAGGTAGAGCCTGATAGCAAATAGCCTTCTCACCTGCTGTGAGTCAAGAGGAAGAGCTACACCGATAGCAGATCGACCTTAGAGTTCGAGGCTGTGGGTGATCTTCTCAAGGTGATGCCTGGGCAGATGAGTGGTCGTTCAAGAAGTGGGGAAAGCTGGCCGAGGTTCATCTGGCCCTTCAAGATACTCGAGAGGGTGGGCATGTGCATGCACGGCCAGCATTACCGCTGTATGTCTAATGTTCATGAGGTGTTCCACGTCTCCATGTCTCTAAGTATAATTCAGATCCAACTCATAAAGGGATTTGGGGAGAGATTATCGCTGGACACGTATGGGACTTTGAGGAGGGACCAAAGTGGAATGCGCCGGATATGGATCGCCTTACACGCAAGACCGTGAGGCTAGTGAAAGCGTTGTGGCAACATCGCGGAGTGGAGGAGGCAATGTGGGCCCTTCAAGATACTCGAGAGGGTGGGCACAGTAGCGTACCGGTTGGCATTACCGCTTGCTATGTCTAATGTTCATGAGGTGTTCCACGTCTCCATGTCTCTAAGTATACTCCGCATCCAACCATGTAGTGGATCGGGAGAGATTACCGGTGATTACCGCACAGACTTCAAGAGGACTGCACATCATGATGTACTAGGATCAGGCTTGCGACGCAAGACCGCGGAGGCTAGTGAAAAGCCGCTGCGGGCAACATCGCGGAGTGGAGGAGGCAATGTGGGAGCGCGAGGACACGATGCGGGCCACCTATCCCTTTTTGTTTAGGGATTTTAAGGTACGTGATTTAGCTCTGCTTAGTAAATTAGTTCAATTAGTTTACATGCATGAGATAGTGCACATTGCATATGCATGCGAATGATGTGAATATTTTTGGGATTTCGGGACGAAATTCTTTTAAGGGAGGGAAGAATGTAAAACCTGAGAAAATTCAATTTGTTGAGAAAGAGTAAAACGGTAATTTCAGTGGGAAAATCTGAAATTTTTCTAGATCTCGGATGACGAGACGGACTTCATCATTGGAATCATCTCACGAAATCTACACACGTTAACTTAATCAAATTCCAGATACTCTAATTTCACGCTTTCTGTGCACCGAGGATAAGAGCAAGACACTTGGCACATGTTGAGGATTCACAAGGTGCCATGTCATGCGTAATCGCCAAAGAAAAGCTCAAGTGGGACCCATAAGGGACATGTGGCAACACATGATTGGAGAGAAATCCAAGGTAGATGGATAAGGTGATAAAGGTAATCCAAGGAGCCAATGAGGTATTGACATGTGGCAAAAAGTACTCTCCAAACTTGACTTTAGACCAAATAATTTGGGAGAAAGACAGGAAGAAAGAAAGGAAAGAAAAAAGGGGAAGAAAGCTTAGAGAGAGAAGCTCCACCTTCTCTCTAGGTTTCCCGGCGATCGGACCGGCGATTCTTGGCGTATCAAGAAGAAAAGTGCTTCCTTGCACAAAAAGCTTCAAGTAGAGACCGGAAACGGGGAGTTTCGACAAACTCCAAGAGGTAGGTCTTCTCCTACTTTGATCATTTTCTACCCTAAGGGCCGTGTGGTGGTGTTTTGCCCTAAGGGGAACGTTTGGTTGCATTTTGAACCATAGGAAGTTACCCTATTTTGATAATGCTCATTAGCTGAAATTTAGGACTGGTTTTTAGTTGGGAAATAAAGGGAAATTGGCAGTGAGTCCAGAACAGCTACATCAGAACTTGATTGTTAGCCTTGACTTTGCAAATCGACCTCTATAGTTCAAGTTATGGTCCGTTTACTCTGAATAGTCTAAGGAAGTGGCTGTTGAACCAATAGCTACTAGGTCTACTCACCCAATCCAGTCGTGTTACCTAAGCCCGATGCCATGGTTAGGGTCGCTAGCCAACTATGGCCAGCCGGCTAGAGGCTAGGGCTAGTTAGCTACCGGATAGGTCAGCCGGAATAGGGCCAACCGCTAGCTATAGGATACGCATTAGCTAGGGCCACTCTGGGCTTAGTGTAGGTTAGACAACTTACTGTCTATGTGAAGCCTCCAACTTCGGACGGCAATAACTTCTTCGTCTAAACTCCATTTCTGTTGTTCTTGGACTATATGGAAAGCCCATTGAGTCAAGATTCCAGCCATATTACTATGGAAGACAGTGGGTGAACATAACTCTACTGAAATCTATGTGTTTCCAGGGCTCCTGGACTGTTAGGGCTGGCCAGTTACGATTAGCTATTCATGTGTGGCCTCCAACTTTGGACGACCATAACTTCTTCGTCCGAACTTCGTTTCAGGTGTTCTTGGACTCTATGGAAAGCCCATTGAGTCAAGATTCTATCCATATTCCTGTGGATGACAGTGGGTGAGCATGACCTGCTGTTCATGTTTTCCGTGGCGTTAGACTATGAAATGGGCCGGGCTGTATCGGGGTTATTCAGTGTGTGGCCTCCAACTTCGGACGGCCATAACTTCTTCATCCGAACTCCGTTTCGGGTGTTCTTAGACTCTATGGAAATCCTATTGAGTCAAGATTCTATCCATATGATTTTGGATGATATTAGGTTAGCATAATCTGCTAAAATCTATGTTTTCCCGTATCGGACTCGATAGGGCCGGCTTCGCTAGGGCTGATATTCACGGCAGACCTCCAACTCTGACGCCATAACTTCTTCTTCCAAACTCTGTTTTGGGTGTTCTAAGACTCTATGGAAATCCCATTGAGTTAAGATTCCAGCCATGTGCTTGTAGAGGACATTGGGTGATCATAACCTTGCTGAAATCTATGTTTTGTACCGAGTGTGTAGGTTGCTTGGTTGTGTCGATAGGAATAGCCGGGTTTAACATGACCATTGCATGGCATGTTGTAGGCTATTGTAATTGGTAGGAATTACCATGAGTTAGCCTATAGAAGGTTGTATGACATTATTGTTTAGTCATGGATTGATGAATGCTAATATGCTTGTTACAATATCTTTGTATATATATTGGCATGAAGTATATGGAATTTATATGCTTGTAATATATGTTTGCATGGTAATTGATGTGAAATACAACTGATAAGAATGGTGGTTCATGTAGTGTGCATCATACATGGAACATGAGAAATTGCAGTGACATAATTGCATTGCATATGCACTAGAACATCGCATGGCATGGGTGTGAGTGCAGAGTAGAGATCGACACTGTGTTTGGTGTAACACCCCGAAGTATACCCTAGCAGTTTTCGGACTTGTTTAGGGTATATTATAAGCTAAATAGAAATTTTCGAAATAAATGAGAGATCTTAATTAATAATAAAGCCGAGGGTAAATATGTGGTTTACCACTTGAGGGACATAAATGGTATAAATCAATAAGTTGATATGAAATTATGAAAATTGTGAAAAGATGGTATGCCAAAGTATAAATGTGTAAGTTAAATTGAGAATAGAAGAAAAAGGGCTTAAGTGCAAAAATGAGAAAATGTTTAAAATGTCAAGTGCCAACATGGCCTTAGCAGGTTAACAGATAATCGTCTCTCATTTTGAGAGACCAAAAACGTGAATGATGAGAGGACAAGGGGAGAGGAAGAAGAAGAGGAAGAGGAAGAGAAGGAGAAGAGCAAGCAAAGCCAAGCTCCAAAAAGGTATGGAACTACTAACCTTGAGTATGGAACTACTAACCTTGAGTATGGATCCTTGGTTTTGTTTGGTTAATGGATTGCCCCAAACCTAGGGTTTGATAAAAGTTCATCCCAACATGAATTTCTTATTGGTAATTACTTTCTAGGTTTGATAGGATTTCATCCTGCAACTCAATAGATTAATGGAGTAAGGTGGGTAAACCCCAAATGTAAAAGAAAAACATGGAATCCCCTTCGAGGTCGGGATTTATTGATTAATTGCAAGGTAAAAGAGTCAGTTAGAACAAACCCTAACAAATCCTTGTATTTGGTTTGTGTATGGGTTTTGAACCCATTAGAGTTATTTGAGAGTAATTCATGGTAGATTTTACAAAGAGGCATTGGGAAGAGGAATTGAATAGAAAAGAGGTTACAAAATGAATATGAAATGGTTTCCTTTGAGGTGTATATGAACTATGGAATTGAATCGGGTATCAAAATATGGGAAAAGGAGAGAAAATACACTTGGGTAATTCGAAGGTGTACTGGTACATGAACAGCATTGTACCTAAGACACTTAATTGTAAGCCAAAGTGTACCGCAGACACTTTGGGGGTGTACCCGCACACCCCGGCTTCTCGCTCTCTCCTGCCGACCGGGCCAGATTTTGGCCATAACTTGCTCATTTCTTATCCGATTGAGGATTCATGGCTACGTAAAAATAGGGACTTCATGAGAACCAAACTTAATGAATAGGTATCGCCACCCTGGATCCTAAGTGGCTCAAAATTCACTCAAAGTGGGGCCATGTGCAAGCCAAATTCTGGTTCCAGCTTTGAACATAGAGTAGTCCGGGTTGTTTCTGACGTAACTTGAGTTTCGATGCTCCGAATTGGGTGATTCCAGTTGGAATAGAACCCTTAGCACCTTATCTTTAAAAGAATACAATGAACTAGAGTCAAACATGAAGTTAAGATCCCGGAAAAATTAGTAATACGAACTGTTCTAGTGTAATCCGGGTAAACCGACTAGTTTGGCACGAAATGCCATAACTTTAGTTTGGATGATCCAATTGGATTGATTCCACTTCCTAAGTAAAGTAGATTCATAGAGGAATAGGAATATATGAATGAGGTGTGATTCCACATACATCATACTTCACAAGAATATGAAGTGCCATATGTAATAGGCATGAAACAAGGAAAATGTAGAAAATGAAAATGTAAAGATGTGTTCATGAAATGAAATGATTATGGAAAATGAAAATGAAAACGAATTGAAACATGATTGTGACATGAAAGACAATATGTCGCGAACACATAATGTGGTTAAGGATATATGATTATTATCACATATAACTTAAAATGATAACAAATGATAGGAGTATAATGCAATGAGTAGATATTTAAATTAATCTTTATTAATGGTATACATGAATGAATATGTGAATGAGTGTATGAATGAGTATACGTGAATAAGTACACGTAAATGAATTTAAGGAATGAGTATAAGGAATGAATTTATGTGAATGAGGTATGAATGAGTTATACATGAATGAGTATACATGAATGAATTTATGAATGAGTATACATGAATGAATATGTGAATGAGTGTATGAATGAGTATACGTGAATAAGTATACGAATGAATTTATGAATGAGTATATGAATGTGAATATGTGAATGAGTGTATGGAATGAGTATAATGGAATAAGTATAATACGTGAAATGAATATATGAATGAGTATACATGAATGGAGTATACATGAATGAATTTATGAATGAGTGTATGAATGAGGTACGCGAATGAGTATACGTAAATGAATTTATGAATGAGTGTAAGGAATGAGTATGTTTTGAATGAGTATACGTGAATGAATTTATGAATGAGCATATGAAATAAGTACATAGGATTGGAGTATATCTTTTGAAAAGATAATACGTAAAGTGAAATTGGAACTCAAAATGTGATTTTTTGAAAATCTAATGAATATGAATGATGATAAAGACGGATTCATTAAACTAATCCGCTATAGATGTGAATTAATTGATATATCGATCGAACCGCCGACTGACGCACAAATCTAAGATCCGCCGCGAAGGCACCCCAAATTTTCCACGTCCCACTTGGCGGGCGCCCCAATCGCATCCGCGACGGTGTATGGTATCAAGAAATGTCCCACTGGGCGGGATGTACCACCCGCATCCGCCTTGATGGCGATGGCATTTGGGTCGATACTCAATGCGGTTCGACGCACCAAACGACATCCGCCGGGCGATGGGGAGAATCGGTTAAGTGATACCACGGTCACGCACCAAATGGCATCCGTCATGACGGAGAACTGAATAAGTGATACCACGTACCTGATGCACCAAACGACATCCGCCATGATGGGAGAACCGATTAAGTGATAACGGTCGGATGCACCAAACGGCATCCGTCATGATGGAGAACCGATTATAATACCATGTCGGGGTGCACCAAACATGATCCATTATGATGGGGAGACCAATTGTAAAATGTGTATGCACATTGGTCGAATGGTAATAAGGGCGGGATTCATTAAACGGAACTACGAATGTGAATTAAATAGTCAAAGTGAAATAACCAACAATGACGAGTAAATGGGATTTTATGTGTATGCTTAAATCCCATAAATTGAATTGTGAATTGAATTCATTGCATTGAAAATGCATGTTGTGATAAGGATAAATGATGTGTAAAATGAAAGCATGCGAAATGAATAGCGATGAGTTTATGTGGATAAAAAGGCATTATTTTGTAAATGCATGTTATTAAGTGTGAATGTTATGGGTCTTTGAATTTGTAAATGTCATGATCAGCTCGGTTATAAGCCATGAATTAAAAGGTCTAAAATGGAAGAACATAAACAATATGTTTTGGAAAGATAATTGAAAATGCCTGAGTAAACTGGCTCAAACTGATTCGCCTAACCGGTCCATTCGAGATTCGGTCGCGACACTTTGAAAATAAAATTTAATAAGACAAAATAAAATGTTTTAATAGGTTGTCGAGCAAACCGGCCCAAATGATCCATCCGGCTAAGCCTGGATCTTGCTATGAACACTTCTTTTGAAATTGAAAATTTAATATAATCTAAAACAAAATGTTTTAAAATGGGCATCCCTGATCATGAAAAACGTGAATTGCTAAAGGGAGTTGATTAATGGCTTCTACGTGATAGTGATAAGAGTCTAATATGTATCGTATTAGTCTAATTTGAACCCGTAGAAATTAATATGACTTGATTTGTTCTCAATTGCTATCAGAGATAATGAGTAAGTTACTAATATGATTTGATCCTCGACATACATAGTAGATATGAGTTATAACCTGTAAAAGACATGACACAGGAAGTAATATGAACAAGATGATGATAGTAATTGAACAGTAATAAATCTACATGTATAATATGAGACGAAAGCCAAGTCACATAAGAATAGACTTCGTTATGTGCATAAGTAAAAGTAAAAGTAAAAAGATACGACTGGCGACATCGTTATTGGTCGCCATCACCATATGTTCCCACTAAGCGCAGTTTAGCACGTGTTCAATCCGTAGGTACCTAAGAGGAGATAAAGAGACACATTCCACACCGCAGTATCTGGCCATCTCGTGATAGCTTGCTCATCAAAGACCGTTTCCGCGATCTCCGATGTTTGTATTAAAGGCGTACATGTAAGGTATTTGTATAAGTAATTAGGACTTAAAGATATGTGTAGAGATTTTAATGGATACCACTCCGATGGTAATCTTTGTATATATAGTAAATGATGCTTGGTTATTACAAAATTAATTGTATAACCATTGCATAAGTTAAGCTCCAAAAAAAAAAAAAGACGCAATAAAGTAAAGAGTCCCAAGATGGTTTCGCACCCGAAACCGGTTCTGATTCTAACTGGCCTGGACGGGGAACTCCGGGGCGTGACATTCGTGCCTGATGGTGTGCCGGTACACAAGATAATCAACACTACGCTTGGGTGTTGATTAGGGTGTGCTCTACACGGGACAATGTCCAAATGAGCTGCACCTAATATGAAAATAGTAAAAGACAGGCCGGTATCGCTGAAGTCGATAGATCCCCCTAGGCCGAAAAAACCCAAAATTATTGAGGTTAGACATGATCACCGACGGTGAAAGCTCGTCAAAAGTGTCTGGGTGTGTGGAGACCGTGGTGCGACACTAAGAATCCACTACCCACTAACAAGCGTAGAATTGTAAATGAAAATATGAATATAAAATGTAATGAGTCGAAGAAATGATCATTGGATGTCATGGAAAATGACAGTTGTTCACACATAGGTTTAGGCATTGCGAGGAGTCAAGGAGGACCTCGAGACATGGATAGGGTGAGTCGGGCATTCTCATCCATGGCATGGGAAGAGATTGAGAGGGAAGGTGTATATTTTACTTGAATGTGTGTGTTTGATCACCGCATGAGCACTTAGGGTGGGAGTAACCCCAGGAGATTATCTACCGGGCCTTTGCCCACCCTCGTCGTGGGACCCCTCCTCGTGTACACAGCGAAGACTACGCCCGAGCTCTCTCGTGAGTACAAAGAAGGCTGGGTTGTGGCCTTGAGAAGCATTTTGTAAGATATATTAGAATAATCTAGTTTTAATATATTTTGGCATGTAAAAGTGTATAAGAGTTGTACATCAAACTCTTGTGAATTTTTATAAGAAATTGGTTATTTATAAGAAAATTATATAGGAATAGGTCTCAATATATGAGACATGTGAGTGTGATATCAAGTACCTACATCCACAAGTTTCCGCTGCCATGTTGTCAACAGACCCGAATTAGGGCGCTACACAAATTCTGCCAAGCAACCAAGCCTATAGA